>JAMXBC010000008.1:8590000-9840000 GCA_024138005.1 Lumnitzera racemosa | reverse complement strand
TACTTTACATTGCCATTACATTACGTTATCCCTCCCCCGATCATCTATGTAAAGATATATATATTATATATTGTTAAACGCATTGATGGCAATTGAATTTATAAACACGTTGTGAACCACGTAAATGGCAACACTTTGGTTAAAGCCTTATTTATTATAAGGCTTCCATTTACCTAGTTATTATTATTATTATCATAGCTTTCCCAAGAAAACCACTTTAGAAGCAGGAAATACTCTATTTCCCTTCTTCTGGAAAATTAACACACAATTTTTTCTGTGACCTTATTCAATTCCATTGTTATTGTAGTTTAGTAAAAGAAATTCATTTATACTTTCTCATCCTATCTCACATGTGTTTCACTACTTAACCATGAATCCTCTTGGCTACATATATGAGAAAATTTTCTAATATAGACATGTCACAAGAATCTCAGTCATGCAAAGCCCACACATCAATCCCTTGAAACTTAAATTCTCTAGCTCAATTTCTCTCTCTCTTTCCCTTTCACTATCCCTTTCTTTTCTTAATAGCCTTACCCATTGAGCCCCAATTTCATGACACCCATCTTTCAATATTATACCTCTCTTACTCCCTTCAACTTCAAAAGAAAAAAAAAAAAAAAAACAGGGACAAAATTTGGGTCTTCTTTGATCATAGGTAGTGTAGTACGTTGGCTAAAATCTTAAAGAGGGATTCTTTGGTGCAAGCAAACTGTCTAATAAAATGCTTCTAGGAGCTAAGATTCATTTGACTACTACCACTACCTAATGTCGAGCTCCATTCCGGTTTTTCTTAATTTAACTTGTACTAAGTCCAACTCGTTTAATATAGATTACTCGATATAAAATTAAGGAAAAAAATTTTGAAAAATAACTTGAAGTCGTCAACCTGTTAAATTGGTAGATAATTCAAATTAGGGTTTTCCAGTGGAAAAAAACCTAATTTAACAACTGTTTTATATATTTTCTATAAAAAATTAATTTTTCAAAAAATTTAACTAGAAAATCTGAATTCTAGAATTAATCTATTAAGACCAAGTTACCATGTACAAATTTAAAAAAAAAAAAAACTAACTAATGGGCCTATACTTTATAAGTTTTCTAAAAAAATGAAAACATGCAAATAATGTGAAAATATATAAAAAAGAAATTTTAATTTTTTTTATTATGAAATTTCCCTAAAATATGAAAAGAAAATTGAACTATTTTACTACTTACTAATTGAAATTAAATTGACTGTAGTTCTCATCTTTTCTGAAAAACTTTAATGGGTTGATAAATTTTATTTATGAAAATAGGCCAGATTTTCATTTTTTAACTAATTTATTTTTATTAAAAAAACTTAAAAACCTAATTTTTTATTCTCAATTAAAAAAGAAAACCTAAATACTTAATTTTCAAAAAGACTTCAAGTTAATTTTTTTATTTTAGGAAAAATTGAATACGTGATAAAATAAAAAAAAATCTTAAAGTGCCTAAATGCAATTTTTTATAAAATACGCAATTGATGTGGAACATATACCTAAAATGCTTAAACCATGAAAAAGATACATAAACTATAGAACATATATTTAAACTATAGAAAAAATAACTATAAAAAAAATATTTAAATCATAGAAAATATGTCTAATTAAGGAAAAGATATGGTCCAACCCTAATCTTCTAAGATATACAACCTAGATGCAAATTTTATTCTAAAGATATAAATCTTAATAAAAATATGCTATAGAACCTAAAACCTAATGGCCTTTTTTAAATAATTTTTCTAAAGATTTCAAAATGTGTAAAAATATACAAATATACAATTAAAATGAATATTTAAATAATTTTTTATTACAAATTTAAAAAAAAGGGTTTTATAATTTATTATGGTTGCTTCGGAGGTACCTATATACCCGCTAGTTGAAATTAAACTAACGAAATTCTATTTTTTTAAAAAAAAAATTTAGTTGATTGATTTTTTTTTTAAAAAAAAGCGAATCGAATTTACGTTATTTAACGATTTATTATTTTTAAAAAAAAAAACCCTAAAAGATCTAACTTCATAAATTTATTTAAAAAAAATCTAATTAACTAAATCTTTAGAAAAGACTCCAGTTAAGATTTATTCTAAAAAAAAAAAACTGCGTGCTAAAAATTTATTTTTCTAAAACCCTAGATATAAGATTTATACAAATCTACTAAGATATGAGATTTAGATACATATCATTACAAAAGATGTGAATCTTGGAAAAGATACATTTCTGTTTCTAAAAAAAAACACAATTTTGATGAAAAAGATGTAATTTTCACGACATAAGATGCAATTTATCTAAAAAGAATACAATTTATTTGAACTACTTCTAAACTAAAAGCCTACACTAAAAGATTAACTTGGGTTAGTAAAATAACACAATAATTAAATAATTCAACTAACTAAATATAATAAAAATATTCAACTGCTTAGATCGGTTAGATCAAAAAAGAAACTTACATGGATCACATAGAATTGCTTTTTGTTGGGGTAATGTTGATTGCATGTGCTATTGATCATGTAAGATTATGGACTGTTGTGCGTGAATGTGTAATGTGCGTAAGACTAGATGTGTGTGATTGTTGTATGGAACCATGTATGAACTTGTAGAGTGGAGTATTATGATGTGTGTGTGTGGTTTGGGCATGATTGTATGTGTATGGGAATTGTGTGTGTTGTGGCGTGTATATATGCTCGTTTGGACATGTATGTGTATGGTGAGACATGTGTATGCATGAATTGTGTGTAGAGTAGTCTATATGTTGAACTTGTGCGTAGACTATGAGACTGAGGAAATGTCTAGTAGATTGCTCTGTGTAATTATGGATTGTGATTTTTTCACAGTTGAAGTCTACTATTTATAAATGAGTACTTTTGAATCTTTTTTAATGAGAATTCAATATTGATAAATCTAATATTTATAAGATATGACAATATATACTTTAGATTTATTAATTTCTTGAATTATTTAATCATGATTCGATTCAATCCAGTCTCATGTTCTAAAAGCCTCACATGAATATTTTATTATTGCCTGATCCAACCCTAAATGAATTATTGATTTGACTCTAACACTTTTTTATTGAAATTTTTTATTTTTTGTGTATTTTTTTCTTTATTTTTAATTATTTTGGGTTTTCATCAATTTTTTTTTAAATTTTTTGTGGTTTTTTTTTTTTTTGTAACTCTGGCCTAAAATAAACAAATAAATAAGTGAGCAAGGGAGTTTACATCTAACATGTAAGTCCCACAATATCATTGGATCCTAGTGGTGTTGACTTAGTTTGAAAATTAATAGAGGTTTGAAAATATCAATGATATGTGGTTTTATAAATATTGATTTACTAACCTTTGTGAAGAAGTAGCTATGATTTGTCTCAAGTCTTATAATGGGAAACAAGAAGCTACTTTGCCTATCAATGGAATGTGCAACAGAACTCTAAACTGTAGGATAACTATGGTACCGATGAAGATTATCTCTAGTCTGTCAAAGAATCTAAAGAGTAAGAAAGCTATAGGTTGGTACGATACTAACAACTATTGATGAAGATGAGTTCAAGGGTTGCTGTTCTTCCAAAGCATGGGCAAGTGACAGAAGTATCAACTTGTTTATTCTCGTTGAGCTGTCTTCCAAGTGGCTATGGATTTATTATATGGCATAACGGCAGTAAGTTAGAGATAACTATTGTCTGAAGGAAATAGGATCATTTTCGTGGGCATAGGCAGGCATGAGCAATAACTGAAGGGATATATCCCAAGGAAGTCACGTGCTCAATTTGCATCATGGGACATGTTGACTCAATGAGTTAAACAAGTCAACAAAATAATTATCCACATGATGTACAACTTTAGCAATTTAAAGGAAGTATCGACAATGATAAGTATATATATATATATATTCTTGGTAGGGCATAAAGTGCGAACAAGTGAACTTTCTTTTGAAGGTTTAAACTAAATAGCAAAAGAGAGGCCAGAATTTACGTATCTAACAAGGCCTTAAGCACAATAGATAGCATAACGATTGAACAACAATGCAGGTTCAAAAAATAAGGGTAAAAGAGAGAGAGAGAAGAACGATAGTCACCTGTTTCAATGTCTTGATGCAAGCCTCCTTTTGAGTTATCTTGTCTTGCTATTTGATACGAGCATAAACAACAAAGGGATTGGTGTTAGTTTGAAAGAAAAGACTAAAATGTAAAATGCGAAGGTGGATACAAGGGTCACTAACCTACAATTGTTCAAGCTACTCCGATAAAAGGCTCTACGTTTTCTTTGACAACTTCGAGACTTTACTCTACTCTTTTCAATGGTGTTCAAATGGTGATCTTTGGTAGCTTTAGTTTGCAATGGTTTCGGTCAGGTCTTCTCCTCTGTCTTCTTTAACAACTTTAATGTCTAGTACAAATGCTCTGCTTTTAGTCTTCTTCTACGCCAATCTTTAGTTTCTTCGGGCTTCGTTTTTCAACTTGTAATCTTCAAATGTTGGTCTTTAAACTTCTTAAAGGAACAGCTCGGGTTTTCTAATGATGCAGATTGCTTCTTAGCAATGGATCCCAAATAAGGTTTAGATGTATATGGCGTTACATATAAGAGGATGTAAAGTATTAAAAAAATAATAAACTCAGTAAAGAAGATGTAAGCTCTAAATGTAAGCTTTATAACTATAGGATCGAACTTAATACGTAAAGTATAGAATAATCGGTTAAAAGACTTAATCGAGCTTAAATTATAAAATAAAACTAAAATTTTTTGTAAAAATGATATCATAAGTTTGAATTAAAAAAAAAGTAATAAAACAATAAAATATAAAATTTTCAAATTTTAACTATATTATCCATTATTTATCGAAAATACGTAAAATGTATTTTGATAACTAACGAATCGCTAGAGATAAATTATTTGCACACTAAATATTATATAATAACATAAATAATATTTAGGAGTATTTAAGTATACTTCATATATATTTACGAGTAAGTAAAATATGCGAAATTATTTAAAATGCCTATTAAAAAATTGCCAAATAATTAAAGAAATTTATAAAAAAAAATAAAGGAAAAATAAGAAAAAAATCAGGAAAGTGGAGAATGACCCAGATTCAGGTCATGGCAACTGGGGAAAGAAAGAAAAATTTTAGCTAATTAAATTAATACACTTGAAAAGGCAAAATGGAAGTAGATAAAACAATTGTTTAATCAATTTAATACAACACCTCTATAAATAGCCAAAAATTTTTTTAGAATTTCATTTGGATAGCTAGAGAAATAGAGAAAATAGAGTGGATCAAAATTAAGAGAGAATTAAGGTTTTATAAAAAATTATAAAAATCTATACAGTTAGGGCATTTGAATCGAAACTACAACCCACCATCACCTATAACTAAACTACTGCCACCGCTATACTCCAAATCTTACGCCTGGATCTGCTGACATACTCGAATCATCACTGGTGGCTAGAAGTCCAAAAGTTCGATGAGTCTTAAATTTAGTCTGATTTTGTATAATTTATTAAAATTATTAAATATACCTAAAAAATTATAAATATTACTATTATGATGTTTTATTATATGTAGATTTAGGGAAAAATATTGATTAGGATTAATTACATTTGTAAATATAAGGTACTTAAGGAATCATACAAAACCAAATATATTTCAAATTAGAAATAAATAAGTTTAGGAGTACAGTTTTGAGCTTAAATTTTTTCTATAGACTATTTAAGTGCTATAGAATAATGCTATGATACCATTTTTTTAAAATTAATTTTGAAATTTTTAAGTGATTTTAAGCCCTAAAATGAGTAATTTTGGACTAATTAGGTAATTAAATGACCAATTACTTATTTAGTGTGTAATTAGATGTTTAAGGATGTTAATCTCCGATACGGTAACATAATCATAGCACTTAAAGTATTAAATGTAATTATTATGGGAATTATTTAGTACATATATGTAATTATAAGTATATGCGAAGTTAAGATTATAATAAATATAAAATAATAGGTTAAGATGGATAATATAATAATAATATTAATATGTATTAAATTTGGTATAAAACATAAATTTAGGTAATTATACGAAAAATATAAAATTTTCTTGCATCGAGGGTAAATTCGGCACTCTAATGAAAATTAGAATGTAACAATTGAGCTAAAATATTGATTTAAGACTAAGTGTGATATTTAGAATATTCAAGCCTGATGTGATTAAATTTACATTAGGGTTTGGAAGGAATTTTTAGGATTTACTCATAGTTGGAATCAATTTAAAACTTGAATTGGATTTGGAAATCGAATCCTAAACTAATATAAATGAATTAATAGTAACTAATATGTATATGGGAAGAATTGGGTTAAATCACAACCTAGAGTATATATATATCAAGATATAAATACTAAAAACGTATTTATATTATATATTATAAGACATGGAGATAAGTTAACTTGCAGCAAGTAATTGAGCGGCTAAGGATTTCAAGTAAGTTGAGTTTAACATTTCACCATATTTTAGAGTACTCAGAAGCTTAGGATTGTGTATGATTGCGATTATAAGTAATTTTATGCACGTGCTTGCGTATCTAATTTCGTGATAAAATTTATGTTGTGTTGATGACTATTATGATTAGATCGATGTTAAATTATCTAATCACCCTAAATCGAAGCTAATTCTAATCAACTTAAATACCTTAATTTGATATGTATTGCAACCCTTTAAGGGATCATTAAGGTTCTCCAACCAAATACCGATACCTTAAAAAAAAAAGATAACGCTGGATAGCATAATAATTTTTTCTTCATCCTTAGCTTAACTAAGCGACAAAAGAAGAGGTCGCGGTAAAGATGAGGACATTAGTTCTAATGTTAGTCTTAGGAGGAGCGATGTTTTCATTGCACAACTTAAGTTTAGTCGTGAGCTATTGTATTAATAGAAGTGCTTCAACCTGAATTAAAGTGGGTAATTAAAAAGATATTGATAATATACATGCGCAAGGCTATGAAGAATATTCTTTTAGATACACCATTTCAAGTGAGAGGCCACTTTTTACAATAATATGCTATTCAATTATGTTAAATGCATGATATAATTAATGTACGAATGTAGATGTGCCAAGTACTTAAATAGTATTACAGTAAAGCGAATTCTATCATTATATGCTGCCTATCTCCATGTCAATATTAGGGATATTATTTTTCTTACATCAACATTTATTTATACAAAGGATTATCACAAACACTGCTCTTTGTAAAGTTCAATTTTGAGTAGTTACTAAAGTCTTCAATGTGCAAACCATATGTATGAAGCATATATTGAAATTTAGTGAAGATTATTGAGTAACCAGTTCTAACAGTATGAGTGGATGCGCATGAGTCCAATTTATGTATTACGCTCTGAAGCGGTAGAGTTGTAACAGTCCTGCTGTACAAACAATTCCAAAATAGAAGCCGACATTTCAGTTGCTATCTTAAATCTGATTTATATAAAGTGATCATGACTAACCTTTTTTGAAGTAAACAGTTTATAAATAAAGTTGTTATTTACTTATGGAATTATGAAAAATACATATTTACGCTAAAATAATCTAAATATATTTACAAGATCTAGTAGCCTAATTATAATGTACTTGAGAAATACATAAATTATTACTAAAAACTTTAAAGAGAAAATCTAAACTTTAGAGTGTAATTGCCCCTCAAGTTTTTTATCCTCATCTCTTAGGATCTAACGGTTGTTAGCTTTAAGGTAATTATTTAGCCATTTCTTAACTAGCACCTACAACAATATCTATAGGGATGTGAATAATAAACTGCTCAATAAGTTAGGATGAAGACTTAAAACTATACATTAAATACAAATAGGGTTATCAACTAAATTAGTTAAATGCAATACATGTAGAAGCAAATGTTATCGTACAACATTATCCGATTTGTCGTAAGATTAGAAAAATTATATTCGCTTTAATCCGGGTTGAAGAGTTTTCATTTAATGCAACAGCTTATAACCAAATCTTAGCTTGTACAATTGAGACACCGTTCCTTCCGCGACTACTTTCAAACCATTAACTTTACCCTTACCACGGTTATTTTACTTATCACGTAATTCGACTAAGGATGAAAAATGAATTTATTATACTATCGGACACTATTTTTTTTAAGGGGTTAATATTTGGCCGAAGAATGTAAACATTTCTCTTAATAGGTTGCTATGTAAGTCTGATTTAGAATTATAAGTTATGTATTTAATTAAATTCAGTTTAAGATGTTCAATCGTTTCAAACAAATCACATAAATACAAAGCAAAGCAATAAACCATTAATTATATCATCAAACTTAGAAACAAGCTCAAACAGGCATGTGTACAATTAACTATCTAGCAAATACAACTAAGTACAATTTCAAGCCTCCGAATAATATAAATTAGTACTTCAAAATATAACGATGTATTAATCCTAATTTATCTGGACTCCTCGCTTGCTCACTTAAGGTGCGACTCTCATAAGCTATTGTCAATAATCCCTATAATACAAATATTGTTTTAATTTCCACATAACTATCATAGATAGGTTTTGCTTTGTAATTTTTATTATTATCTTTAATTTAGGGTTTTATTATACCTAATTATTCAGGTTTTTAAGTCTCTTACAATTATTCTTAATTTAAGTTAGGTTCTGATTTCGTTTTATGAATCTAATTTTGATTTAGGTTCTAATTTAGTTTCAAGTACTAGTATTATACGTAATTTTAAGATTTCATTTTAAACCATAATGTGAAATTAATCATATTTTACTTGAGTATCATAAATATTGTATTTAGTCTCTAATTAGCATTCTCATCCATACAATATAGTGAAATTCTAATTTAACTACCGATTTAGTTCTTGATATGAGAAAAATTTATATTTTTCATATAATTATATAAATTCATATTTCATATAATATTTATTTATATTAATATAATTGTAATATTGTTAATTTTGAAATAATATTTTCCATTCATTAATTTTCTATATTTACATATTATTTATTATTACATAATTTACTCCTAAATCATTTATTTAATAATTTTAACACTACATATATCATTATTCATCATCCAATAACATATCAAATGTCTAGTTATATCCTAAATCAAAATTTTATATTTAATTACCCTAAATTATAAATTAACTTAAATATACCCTTTTACGTGCATATTTAGTACATATTATGCATAAACGTCAAGTAAATATGTAATAATTAGTATTCAAGCTCTATTAAAGCTACGAAAAATATATTATACTCAATAAATTGTGGTTGTTATATTATGATTATGAAAAGTACCGAGAAACTTTAATATATAATATTTTTCAATATACTGATTTTAGGTCTGATTTTACTAAAAATTATCTTAAATTAGGTAAATGACCAAATAAAATTATAAGATTCATATAAATATTTCCAAAATCATAACTAAGCTCTAAAAGTTAATAAGAATTAGATTCATTAAGGAATTTAATTAAATACCTATTATTTCTTTCATATGAAAAACATGAAAGATTCAACAAAATTGATTTTAATAATTACTAAACCTATAGTGTATCAAAAATTATTTTTATTTAAATTAAATATATCACATAAGGAATGTGTAACAAAAAATTAGCTCAAAATAACATTATTTACTATTTTTTAAAATTCATTAAAATCAGGTATATTCTTAAGAAACCTATATAAGGACTTTTAATTTAAAAAAAAAAAGGTTTGATATTTTGATTCTACATCAAAAAATACCTTGGGAAACCAAATTTCATAATTTTTCACATATATTTGATATTTTTAATAAATTAAACAAATTCATAAGGGGAACCAAAACTTATCGATTGACAAGCCTCCAACCAATATAACTTTAAGTAACAATGCAACGTGTACGTTTGGATGGTGTTGTGATCTCGCATACTAGATGAAAAAAAAAAAAAGGAAGAGAAAGAAGAATAATAATTGTAGCGATGCCATTTAGGCTTCTCCATTACAAATTATTGAGAGAAAACATCTAAAGATGCATTTAGATGTGTCGACAATAGTGCAACTGTTTCATAGCACACATACCAGGCCGCAACTTAACCTTTTAAAAGGCTTACTTAATGCTCAAATCCTTTTCACTCTGCTTAAAAGACTTTGGTTAGGTGGTAAAATGTAGGGGGGCTAAATTTGAATCTATCCCTTAAGCCTAATAATGAAAATGGATTTAACTTTTTGGATTAAGATAACAGTGCCCAAAGAGTTAAGCCCATATATTATCGGAATAATTAGGGGAGATTTAGCATGATGGGTTTAGAGTATAGTCTGTTGGATCGACTTACTCAATTTAACATTTCCTGATTTGGCTTACATTAAAAAATAATAAAATCCTTTTATCTGGGCCTAAATTCATGAAAAAAGTCCACTTAAAATCCATTTATAAAAAATTTCAGTTTTAACTATTAATCACCATTACAATTTGACGGATGAAAGTAATTGTCACCTTTTATAAATACCCCTTTACTTCCTCATTTAGAGAAGGGAGAAACCCTTATCAGTGACGTTATTTTGGTGGAATCCCATCTCAAAAATTAAACATTTAAACATCTCATAAACACTACCCTGTTCTTCATCGATTATGGAGTTTGTGCTCCTCTACCTATCATCATACATGTTAGAATCTTATTAAGATTTCCTACTCCTCCTTCCCATTTTATCTCTCCTGGTCATCCTACGTGTGTAAGTCAAGCATTTTCCTTAGTTACATATAGCTTGATTTGTTACACAATATACACATAACTCTTACAACTAAACCCTTATACCCACAGTGTGTGTGTGTTACTTATGTGTACGATATTATAAGTGTTTTCATATACAAAACTCATAAAACTTATATTAAAACCAGTGATAATATTAAAAGAATAACTTTTTTAGCATTTATTATTTTAGATTAATGTAATATTAAACATAACCTACAGAACTTGTAACAAATTGTGACAAAAATCATTGTTTACAGAATTTAAAATATCACATGTAAAATGTAGATCAATTTATATATAGATCCTGTTTAGATTGTCTTATATATATATGTATTATTTATATTTAATTTATATATGTTAAAATCTGATATTTAAAAAACTATCTTATTTGAATCTTAATTATTTTACAATTACGATGAAGACGGTCATTATAGTTTTAGAATTAGGAAATAAAAATTTTATTTTACAATTACGATGAAGACGGTCATTATAGTTTTAGAATTAGGAAATAAAAATTTACATACTTTTAAGAAAAAAGATTTAAAGTATATATTTTATACATTATAAATAATTATTTTAATTGATATTTTTATAAATATAAATAAAGTAAAGAGAAGATAAATTCAATTTTATTAGAATTTTTTAGATATTTAATTTTAGAATAATGTATATATGGAAGTATATTTTCATCTTTTTTATATCTTACTCTTATCAAATATAAAATTTATGTAAACAACAAAAAAATATTAATAAGATGAGAAAAAGATAATTAGTGGATAAAATTTTATTAGATGTAATTGGATTATCAATTTGCTGCCTATCAATAAGAAC
Organism: Lumnitzera racemosa; assembly: GCA_024138005.1. Lineage (NCBI taxonomy): Eukaryota > Viridiplantae > Streptophyta > Magnoliopsida > Myrtales > Combretaceae > Lumnitzera > Lumnitzera racemosa. The sequence goes on along the minus strand of JAMXBC010000008.1, from coordinate 9,828,409 downwards.
ATGGCCATTGGTGGCCACTCATGGGTAGGGAATGGACAGCAACAACCTTAATGTTCATGCACATTTCATTTGCAATTGTTTTCCTTTTTCAATGATTTTTTAATCTTAATCACTTTAATGAATAATATAAATTACCAAATCATTATCCATATTCTCACTTTATACCGGACAGTGTAAGCAACAAATGAAACGAGGCCCACTTTTATTTTCACTCCTATTAAATGTTGACGTTTATAAATAGTAAGGATCATATAATTTTAAAAGCTTTCAGAAATAAATGGTTCGATTTATTTAAATTTTGTATAAGATATAATTAGATGTACCTACTCTTACAACGTCATGTGCATCTGCATATTTTTTATATACTAAAAAAGGACCTGTTTACAGTTTTCCTTCCTTTACCAATAATAGATTTTATAAAGTTATAAAAAGAAAAAGGAATTTCAGGAAATATCAAGGATGGGCCCATTTGCTCTTTAGACTTACATGTGCAGCCCAATATTCCCTCTACTTCTATGAAAGCATAAAAAGGTCAAGCAAGGCTTGGCCGGTAGGGTAGCCAAATATAAAAATATAAAAAATCCATGTACGCTCTGCAAGAGAAAGGAGCTTCTCTGCTACTTACACTAGTATGAATAAATTAATTATTCAATTTTATTAATAAAATTTTGATATATAAAATTATAATTGATATTTTCTAAAGTTATATATTATGATTAATATTTATTTACTATTTATCAAAATAAGTGATATATTAGTAATAATGTATAAGAGAAATATGAGAAAAAAAATATAATAAAATAAATTATCAAAACTATTTTAACCTAAAAGTATCATTATTGATCTTCAATTGAGATGAATAGGGTTTGAATCCCTCCTCCCTAAACTGTAATATGATTGGAAAAAAATAAAATAATAATCTAGCTAGAAATAAAATCTTTGAATTCTTAAATTTCTATTTTATATATAAATAACTCCAAGCTAATGTTGGATTTCGAAATTAGAAATATAAATAACAACGCTATTAAAGATTTCTAGGTATATATTTTAAAAATTATAAAAAAAACTATAAATTGTACTTGTGGAGTTATTTGCAATTTATAGAAAAAAATCTAGATTTAATCATAGATTCATGTTTTAGATTATCATAACGTAATATGATTTCATTTTTTTAGCTTAAAAAAATTATATAAATAATTTTTAAATAAATGATAAATTTAAAAAATTATTTGACTTAAGCCATTATTTCAGTTAAATAAGTATACTTTTTATGTCCAAATTGTTACAATGTAGTAATATAAATTTTAGTATCTTAATAAAATAGATTAAATTGGAATACTCTTTTCTAAATTATAATATATTATTGATTAGAAAAGCACATTTTTAATAAAATTATAAAAGATAAAATCACGTTTTGATTAAGCTATTCAACTTGCAAATTAAGTTTAACTATAGGAACAAGCCGCGGGTTTAACTTATATTGGTCATTTTATAATTTAACGAGATTTTTCGATTTGAAAAAAAAAAAAAATCTTTAACCTTTTCCCCGTGTCGCACGTTGGGACAAAAACATACGTTATAAATGACGGTCAATCAAATCTATTTCTCTCTCATCTCTCTCTCTCTCTCTCTCACGAATTCCGGGTTTCCGTTCTAAGTCCGAGCATTTCAATTAATAAATACACATACCCATAAAGATTTCGAATTCAATGTTCGATCTTTAGTTCCTTTTATCGGGAAAAATCCAATTAAACATAAGATAATATAAATTCTTCTTCTTTTTGTCTGTTCTTACAACTGCTCCCAGGTAAATTTCCTAGCAAAAGCCTGTGAATTTCAATGTAGTCCCAGTTAGTTTATCATGATTCTGATCTTAATTGTTTATATTGTCTTGTTTTGCAGGTTGATTTTCCATGGATTTTGCTCTGTTTGACTCTATCTGGTAATTCTGTGAGGATTTTGTTTTTTATTTACTGTGTGGAAGTAGGAGGTTTTAGTTTTATCTGAAATACCAAGGACACTTCCTGAGTTTACTGAGTAGGTATGCTTGGGTCACAGGTTGTTATGCCTGTGTCGACGGTTGAATTACGGCCGTGCCCCTCTGTGTAAAGAAAGAAAAGGAAATTTATTTGTATTCAGAAGAAAAATTCTTGTTATTGTGAATTACAGGTTCTATAATATTGGCTTTGTTCTTGATAATCTATTAGGGTATAATTGAATTGGATTTTTTCTCTCCAAAATCGGATCGTATCACATATGGAACGAAATCTCAAAAGCTGGTTCAATGTTGAATTATGTTACTATTGTTGATAAATGATGATTCATTTTCAATATACAAACAGGAAAATTGCTTTTTTAGGTAACAGATATTTGTATTATGTAGTTAAAGTTGTACAAATTCCTTTTTTTTTTTTTTTTTCCTTTCTTTCCTATTTGAAATCGCACGGTTTAGCAGAATATGTTTGATTAATTGTATGAAATCTATTGCAGCAAAGGTGAATACATTTGATTAATAGTACGAAATCTATTGCAGCAAAATGGCATTTGCGCACAATCTTAGTATGTGCGTCGTTGCTTGGATATAGCAGAGTTGCTTTATTAACAAGACTAATTAGATATCCTTCCTTGTTTCGTTACATTGCAGTTAAGTCTTCTTCAAGTTATTTACCGTAAGAAAAGATGATATGAAGAGAGGAATCGCTTTCAACTCATCCCTGACATTTGTACTGATTGTGCTTCTGCAACTCTTGGTTTAATGCAGTGGATGATTACTAAAATAAAGATAAAACATGTACCTTCAGAAGATTGGTTTGTTCGATTTAACCTATTAAATCTGTCCTGTTGTTCGGAAAGTTGATTAATTTGTCTTCCAAATTCCTCATTGAGCTTCAGTTTCAAGCAAATAGCAGCATTAATTGAGAAGACCTGCAATGTATATCATACCAATCCTTGTCTTGCGGTTTTCAATTTCTGACTTCTCATAGTCATCATGCTCCTTTTGCAGATTTTAGCTAACATTGACCTAAAAAGATCACGAGTCGGATGGACGGTGATATTTTTTCAAGTATAGGTAATGGCACTCAAGTTGATTCCAAGATTCTGCAGACCTTTCAGAAGAGCTTTCTGCAAGTTCAAGACATATTGGATCAAAACAGGTTGCTAATTAACGAGATAAACCAAAATCACGAGTCAAAAATCCCGGATAACTTGAGCCGGAACGTAGGCTTAATTAGAGAGCTGAACAACAACATAAGACGGGTCGTTGAGCTCTATGCAGACCTCTCCAGCTCATTAACCAAGTCAGTTGAAGCTTCCTCTGAAGGGGAGTCAAGATCCGACGGAAAATCCAGTCAAAAGAGACTTAGATCTGGGTGATTGATTACATTTAGATTTCTGTAAAATATTCTCTCACAGTAGAATAAAAAGATCCTTGTCATTGAATATGTTTCCATTAGATCATGAAGATTTATTACAGAACCACTCCATCAGTCGTTAAACTTCCACTTTCATTCATGAAAACGTTGAACTTCAAACTGTGCCTAATACGAACCTTATGGTCTTATAAAGCTCTCACAATTTTCTTATGCTTTACCTTCAGGCAGATTTTCTTTTGCTTGCATGATGGTTTCTTGTCAGATGGATGAGCTTTGTTACAGTTTCTAAAGCATATTCTTTTCTTTTCTTTTTTCCTTTTAATTACTAACCTTCTCAGTCATGTGGAATTGCCAGTCATTGTGGTGAAGATGATAGAGTTAAAAGCCCCCACGGGTATTTTATAAAAACTGGGTATGAACCTGAGATTCGAAAGCTCTAAATATTTTCATGGCATCAAGTGCCCATAACTTAATAACCGAGTCAATACATTTAGCCTTGCTTCATCCTTTTATATGGAGTCCTAAATTGATTCCATTGTTGGATAATTCTGGTATACGGGGAACTGGGGGATATCAAAGCCATTCTTTAGAAAGATGGCCTACATTGAACTAAAGTAGTGATCCCCACCGGCAAATGAGATTTCTTAAAAGCAAATGCTCTTTCTTGGCTATTCCCACCCGATCCATACCTCTGTCAAAGGTTTAGCCTGCTCTGACCTGTGTCTATAACTTGTGTTTTGGTAACAATGCTGTGCTGAGATGTCCCTCCCCTCCCTGGTTCTGTCAGTTCATTTCTGCGTTAAGATATTAGTTGTAGCTGCGGGTCATAGCCACTGCTTGTATTCATTCCGTAATTCTACCCCTTCTTCATTCTTGGACCTCGTCTCGTTCCTTAATATTGTGACTCTTTTATGCTCTTGTTCATTCTTGTTAAACTCCAACTTAAATAACCTACCATTTGGTGCTTTCCTTTGGAAATGCTTAGTGGTCCTACAACCGCAAGCGACTGAAAAATTAGTGTCTTATGGGCATTTTTAATCTGTTAGTTTGCTTATGTAATATATTACGAGGAATTTTTACTTATTCACAGATTTGTATAGGTTAGGATACATATTCTCAGTGAATCTGGGATTATCCATGTATTTTTCTGTTCTTTTGTATCAATTTTATTACTGATTTGTTCTGTTATCAAATATCTTCGATTGGGATCATTTTGAAAACAAATATCTTATAGTGCATTGTTGCTGCTTTCTTGGATGAGTTGATGTTGGACCCAAAGAGGATTTTGTATGTCTTTGAGCTGGGGATCTGCAAAACAGAAAGAAGCTTTGAGGCGTCGGAGTTGTCTTTGACGTGAACACTCTTAACACTCAAGGCAATAGAGAGCACGAGAGAGGAAAGAGATAACAACAACTACGATAGAACGGAACGCGTACAGCTTAGGGTTTCAGATCCCCTACATGTAGACTTCACTGGGTATTTGTAAGAGATGGTCGACGAGAATGGTAGCCGAGCCATTTTCCCGTAATTCCCGTATTTTCTTTAACCTCCAACTACCATGGAAATATGTAGATTGTATTTCATTTATTGTTACATGTGTACATCATGAGATATTTTACCAATAATCTCTCTAAAATCATCAATTTTTTTTTTCGTGTTATTAGATCAAAACTTCTCTAAAATCGATCAATATACTCGTTATATACAATCCATCAATTGCAATAACCCTCATATAAATTTCATTTTTGCAAAAAAGAGAAAAAAATTCCCAAATCCTTAAATAAAGTGCAATTAGATGGAATATATAATTTTTTTTGTTCTGTAAGAAAAATGGATGATTATCTTTTTCAATACATTCCTGAAGTTAAATACCTCACCTCATTAAAGAATTGTTTTTAATCCAATATGTAAAAATCAATTGAAAAAGGCAAATCCTTATGATATCAAATCCCAACTCTACCATTGATAAAGTGAATATACTTGACATGTCTTGAAATCTTTCTTCTGTGGAAATCATGATGCAACATATATTTATTTCATCCTCGTCATTTAATGAAAAAATTATTTAGATTCTACAGAATGAAACTTGGGATTTAACGGAGGGCAATAGTTTTAAAAAGAAAAAAAAAATTAAAAATGAAGTGGTTTGTCTTTGATTTTATGCATTTTGTTTTTTCTTCTTTATCATGTGATCCAATGAGAGAGTGTGTTTGCAATGCCCTCTTAAAATTGTTTCTGTAAAATGTTATTTCAAAATAGCAAAATTCTTTTAATATTCGAAGATTAGACCAAAAAGAGCGTAACTATGAGCGTCCGAACTCTTGCTAAGGGTTCCTAAAAATACTTTATCAATTGTTTTGTTTAATGGGCAGATAAATGGATGAGTCAAAGATAACTAATTCATAATCACATAAAAGATTAGCATTTTCTTCTATTTCCTCATGAGAACCGACTTTTTTAAACTAGAGCAAGTAATTTGAGATCTAATCCATCAACCAAGATACAACATGACATGATAATAGATTGTTTTGTATAAGTAAAGCTTGGCATAATTAATAAAAGCGTTAAACTTGTTTACGCTCGTGTATAAATATGTTAGTGTTGGAATTCAACACCTAAACTAGTTTAATAAATAAGTCTTATACGCTTATCCGAGTTTGATTTGTGAATTTCATATTAGGAATTTTAATATTTATAATAAAATTTTATACTCTACTATATACCTAACCACTTGCCCATATTGCATTCTTGCCTTCTATTGCAAACTTATAACAACATGATGGTTGGAGATTAAATAGATGTTTGTATGGTCTTTTATCACATAGATGAGCTATTCCAATAATCTTCATTTACCAATGCTAATGCTAACGCTAACAACACAATGTGATTTGCACCATCAACTCCGATTGCTTTAAGTAGCTTATGTTTCTATTTCTCGTATAGAAATGCATCATCAATGGCAGTAATTGGCCTAAGAAATAGAAAATGGTTAATTTGACCATTCGTTTTGCAACAAGCTATTGGTAAATTAATTTCACTATAATGGGGTATACTACAATATTTGCAATGGACAAACGTTTTAATATATGATCTAAAGACTCAAAGCACTCTAATAAAGAACACATTGCCCATGATGTCACTATCTTAATATTCCCTCAACCATCGCATCCAAATTGGCCTCTTACATAGCATATAATAGGTGTAGAAGTACAATATATGATTCCTCCCACTTCCCATAAACTTATTTAATAGCCTTATGCTTTATCTCTTGAGCTCCTTTTAAATGTACAATGTATCCAAAGTGCTTACAAATGGTTTGTCACGCCCAAAAGTAATAAAGTCGTAACAGCCCCGCCGTATAAACCATTGTAAGATAGAAGTTGACCTTACAACCGTTATCTTAAACTTGATCTACACAAAGCGTCCACGATTAACCCGCTTTGAAGTAAACAGTTTGTAATTTAAATAAATCATTTACCTAAAAAGGTGAGGAAATATATATATACACTATAATTCAGTTATTACAATTAAAGTTTACAATATTTCTTCGTAATATATTTCCTAGTTATTACATTATTCAGAAATAAAAATTTCTAAAGTAAAAGCTTAGACCTTAAAAATATATGTTTATTCTTCAAATGTTTTTCCTCGTTCCTCAAGATTCAGCAGTTGCTAACTTTAGAGTAGTTGTATATCGCTTCTTAGCCAGCACCTACACGACGTCTATAGGAATGTAAGTAACCATAGCTCGGTAAGTTAGGATGAAGGACTTAAAACTATATCATAACACAGCAAAGTTATCAACCAACTTATTAGGTGTAATGCATGTTCAAGCAAATGCTATCGCACGACGTTATCCAGCCCGTCGTGAGATTAAAGAAATTTTGCCTATTCTAATCCAGGTTGAGGAGTTGCCATTAATGCAACAGCTCATGACTAAAACCAAGCTTGTACAATGGAGACCTCGCTTCTCTCGCTATAACCTTTGAACCATTGACTTCATCCTTACTGCGACCTCCTCTCCTGTCACTTAGTTCAACTAAGGATGAAGAAGGGACCATTATACATTTCTGCGCTATCTCTTTCAAAGGAGTCGATATTTGGCCAGAGAGTCCTAGGTTTTCCTTAATGGGTTGCCATGCAAATCCGATTATGATTACAAGTTGTATATTTGATTAGGTCCAGTTTAGGGTGACCAATCATTTCATATAAATCACACAATGCAAGCTAGAATAACAAACATAATCATAGCATCACTCATAATTAAGCATATGCACACTACAGACTATCTAATAAGCACAACCAAGCATAATCTCAATCCTCCAAAATACAACATCGTATTAATCCCAACTTACCTCGACTCCTCGCTCACTCACTCGAGGTTCGACTCACTCAGGCCATCGCCGATCATCCCTATAATACAAACGTGGTTTCAGTTTTTCATATAACTATTATAGGTTCGTTTTATCCTATAACGCTTATTGTTATGTTTTGTTTAGGGTTTAATATACCAATTATCTAGGTCTTAAATTTTTTACAATTATTTTAGGTCTGGGGTTAGGTTCGGGTTCGATTTCCGTATCAATTTCTAAATTAGATTATAGTTCGCTTTCTAAGTCATGTTTTATACCCGAACTCTAGAAATTTGTTTTAACTCATAATGTGAAATTAATCACTTTACTTCTAAATATCTTAAATACCATAATTACCCCTAATCAGTATTTATTATATCCAATACACTTAAATCCTTAATAGTGTACCGAATTTACTACTGATGTAAGAAATTTTTATATTTTTCATATAATTACATAATTTAAGTTTCCTATCAGATTTATTGTATATTTTTATTATTATCATAATATTAATTTTTATTCTAATATTTTCTATTTATTATATTTCTAATAATTTGTATTATGTATTATCACCTATTATGTATATAATACACATCTAATATTTCTAACACTCTAATTATCATCTCCTAACATCAATTATCATTTCAAAATATCTAAATTCATCTTAAATCATATTTTACTCCTAATTATCTTAATTTACAAAATTAACTTAAAATTTACTATTTTTTCCTATTACTCATTTACTATATAATTAACCTAATAATTATATTTAACACCTTAAATGCTACAAGTATCATACTTCATCAGATTTTAACATCTTAAAACATATAATTATTTACTAAATCAGTAATTAATCATTTAATTACTTAATTAACCCTAAATTACCCATCTTATGCCTCATTTTAAGGCCTAAAAATTATCTAAAATTTTCAAAATTAATTTTTGAAAAAAAGCTTCATAGCACTATTCTATATCATCTAAGTAATCTACACAAAATTTTTGGGTTCAAAACTACACTCCTAAGGTTATTTATTTCTAAACCGAAATATACTCGGTTTTACATGATTTCTTAAGGACTATATATCACGAGATATATTTTCATCAAAATAATATTTTTCTTAAAAACTACATACGAAAAAATTTTAGAATAACAAAATTCATAATTTTCTAAAAATATTTACTATTTTTTACAAAATTACATAAAATCAGGCTAGAAGTTAGACTTACCGATCTGGGTGGCTTCGGCCACTGCCGGCTGCCATAGCCTTGTTGTCTGGTTTAGGCACTATCGCTAGCATATGGTGGTGGTGGCGACCGTCCACTCCCAGCTGCTCGTCTAGTATAGGTTCCCTTTTATGGCCCTAATTTCATAGTTTTTTCTTATTTTTTTCTAACCCTAATTTTTCTCTCAATTTCGCCTCTCCATATTTTTCTCACTCTCCAAACTAACCAAATGAGCTTTTGAAATTTTCTTGCTATTTATAGAGTTTTAGGGAAATTATTGTGCATTAATTAGACAAGATAATTGTCTTATCTTTTTCCAATTTGACTTTTGTATTGTTCTAATTTAATTGGTTAATTTTTTTATTATTTTCCCCAACTACCATGACCTATATCTGGATCATTCCTTGTTTTTCATAATTTTTCTTGATTTTTTCTTAATTAATTATGAATTTTTTTTAATTATTTAGTATTATTTTAGCACATTCCGCGTATTTTAAGTAATTACGCGTATTTCTACTTTCATGTAAATTCATATATAGCACAAATACATATTCATAAATATTATTTAGGTCATTTTATAATTTTTAGTATACATATAATTTATTTCTAGCGATTCATTAATTATTGGAATGCATTTTACGTATTTTCGATAAATAACGAGTTATATACTTAAAATTTGAAAATTTTATATTCTTTTATTTTATTGCTTATTTTCTTAAATTCGAACCTACGGGATCATTTTTATTAATATTTTTTGCTTTACTTACAATTTAGGTTTGATCGAATCTTTCAGCCGATCGAAACCCTAAGTGGCTAGTTATGGGGCTTACATGGTTGCCTAGAGTTATTTTATCTTAACACTAAGCGATCTCCATACCTCCATAATAACACATCGAGACATGGTGTTAAGTCTAACTAAGAGTATTCCTAACTAATAATAGCATTAACACATGCATATGAACCCTTAAACTCAGTAATTTGGAAACACCTAGCATACTCCAAGCTTCCACCCACAACTATTATGACTATCAACATATTTTACAAACTGGATATTCCTCTCTGATTGCACTACAGCGTAATTATGGTAGTGGAAAATGTGGTGCATTTTTACGTCATATACCAAATGTTCTTTATTCTTGAAATTGCATGTGTACCTTTAATTCATCACTAAAATTTTAGTCATTATCATCTATGCTCTCATCAGATGATATGTATCCATTTTCAACATTTGCTATATAGAATGGAACGAGTTCCAAACTCTTAACTACATCAACATCTGTCGAGAACCCATATCACAATTATTCTTCCTACTCGATCCATGTGGCTCGTCTAGTATTAGATCTAACCTTCACCTTCCTCATTACCATCATTGAAACTAGTGTCACCGGAATCCTCAAACATTTATTCATAGGCTAAGTTAATCTCAATATCTTACTCCCTGTTGGCTTCGTTTATGACCAAATATTAGTTGTAAGCCCCAAAACTAGCAATTCAAGGTTTCGATCTGTTGAAGAACCCGATCGAGCCTAAATTATAAAGTAAAGCTAGAAATATTAGTAGATTGATCTCGTAAGTTTGAATTTAAGAAAATAAGCAATAAAATAAAAGAATATAAAAATTCCAAATTTCAAGTATATAACTCGTTATTTATCGAAAATGCGCAAAATACATTCCGTTAATTAACTAATAGTTAGAAATAAATTATATGTATACTAAAAATCATAAAATAACCTAAATAATATTTAGGAATATTTATTTGTACTATATATGAATTTACATGTATGTAGAAATACGCTTAATTACTTAAAATACGCGTAATGTGCTAAAATAATACTAAATAATTAAAGAAAATTCATAATTAATTAAGAAAAAATAAAGAAAAATCAGGAATGAACCAGAATTGGGTCGTGACAGTTGGGAAAAATAAGAAAAAAATCGGCTAATTAAATTAAGACAAGATAAAAGCTATAAATTAAGGGATAAGGCAATTGTCTTGTCTAATTTAATGCACAATAAATTCCCTAAAGCCCTATAAATAGCAAGAAAAATTTAGAAACTCATTTGGACAGTTAGAAATCAGAGAAAATTAGGGAGAGGTGAAAATTGAGAGAAAAAACAAAGAAAAAAAAAGAAAAGTAAAACTGTGTAGTTAAGACCACAAATGAGAACCCAGACCCGACAGGCAGCTGGGAGTAGACGGCTACCACCACCACACAGTGGTGGTAGCGCCCAGGCTGGCTGACAAGGCCACGGCGGTTGGAGGTAGCCGGAGACACTCAGACCGGTGAGTCCCTCCTTTGCCCCGATTTTGAATAATTTCGTAAAATTAGTTATGTTGCCCGGAAAATTATGAAACTTATTATTCTATGGTTTTATTTTATGTAGATTTAAGGAAAAATAGTGATTTAGTTTGATCACGTCTAAAAATATAGGGTTCTTAACAAATTGAACAAAACCGAGCATGATTAGAATGAGAAATAAATAGGCTTAGGAGTGTAGTTTGGAGCTCAATTTTTTTTCTATAAAATGCTTATGTGATGTAGAAAGTGCTATGGAGCCATTTTTCTAATATTAATTTTCAAAATTTTTAAGTTAATTTTTAGCCCTAAAATGATGGGAAAATTGGGTAATTTTGGGTTAATTAAGTGATTAAGATATTAATTACTGATTTAGATAGTAATTAGATGTTTAGGGATGTTAATATCTGATGTGGAAACCTAATCCTAGCCTTTGGAGTATTAAGTGTAGTTAATTTAGGAAATTAGGTAGTTATTGTAAGAAATTAGTAATGTGTAAAATTGAAAATTAATAAATCTAAAAAATTAGGGTTATTTAAATAATATTAGAATAAAAGTCAGAATAATACTAAATCTGAATTAAGATTTAATTTTAGGTAATTGTATAAAAATGTAAGATTTCCTCACATCGGGGATAAATCCGATACCCCAATTAGGAATAACGTGTACTGAATAGTTTAGAATATTGAATTAAGACCCAATAGGATATTTGAATACTCGAGCTTAATGTGATTAATTTCACATTAGGATTCGAGCATGTTTAAGACTTAAAAATCGAACTAGAACCTAATTTTGAAATTGATGCGGAAACCAAACCCGAACCTAACCCTAAACCTATAATAATTGTAGAAGACTTAAGACTTAGATAATTAGGCATATTAAACCTTAAACAATACATAATAATAAGTGTTATAGGATAAAATGAACCTATAATAGTTATATGAAAAATTAAAATCACGTTTGTGTTATAGGGATGGTCGGCAATGGCCTGAGCAAGTCGAACCTCGAGTGAGTGAGCGAGGAGTCGAGGTAAGTTAGGATTCATACAATGCTGTATTTTGGAAGTTTAAGATTTACTTGGTTGTGCTTGTTAGATAGTTGGATGTGTGCATGTGCTTGATTATGAGTGATACTATGATTCTGTTTATTGTTCTGGCATGTATTATATGATTTGTATGAAATGATTGATCACCCAAAACTGGACTTAATCAAATATACGACCAGTAATCATAATTGGACATGCATGGCAACCCATTAGGGAAACTCAGGACTCTCTGACCAAATACCAACCCCTTTGAAAGGGATAATGCAGGATTGTAATTGGTCCCTTCTTCATCCTCAGTCGAACTAAGTGACAGGAGAGGAGGTCGCGGCGAGGGTAAAGTCAATGGTTCGAAGGTAGTCGCGGGAGGAGCAAGGTCTCCATTGCACAAGCCTGGGTTTGGTCGTGAGCTATTGCATTAATAGCAACTCCTCAACCCGGATTAGAGCGAACGCAATTTCTCTAATCTCATGACGGGTCGGACAACGTCGTGTGATGGCATTTGCTTACACATGCATTGCACATAATAAGTTGATTGAAAACCTTGTTGTGTTTATGGTATTGTTTTAAGTCCTCCATCTTAACTTACTGAGCTGTGGTTGCTCACATCCTTATAGACGTCGTGCAAGTGCTGGCTAAGAAGCGACAAGCAACTACTATGAAGCTAGCAGCTGCTAGATCCTGGGAAGTGAGGAAAAATATTGAAGAATCAACACATATTTTATTATTTTTCATTTCTGAATAATATAATAACTAGGAAATATATTATGGAGAATTATTGTAAATTTTAATTGTAATAACTGAATTATAGTGTATATATATATTTCCTCACTTTCTTAGGTAAATGATTTGTTTAAATTACAAACTGCTTACTTCAAAGCGAGTTAGTCGTGGACACCTTGTGTAGATCAGGTCTAAGATAGCGGTTGTAAGGCCAACTTCTATCTTAGGATGGTTTACACGGCGGGGCTGTTACGACTCTATCGTTTCGGGGCGTGACATCAGTTTCAAAAACACTCCAACCGTGACTTGCTTCTTAGGTAACTGAAATAGGTTAGGATTCATAGACCTATGTTACAACTCGACACTTTACATTATCTCCTATCATATTCAGCTATTGCACGCATATCAACTTCATGAATTTTGATGTACAGCTATATAAGACCATTGATCCCTCCATGTTCTTAAAAGGATGTCAACATTTGCCACACATTGTAATCATTATTCACAAGTACAATACAAAAACAATCCCTACTACCTTTTACAAAGAGGCTCTTGTGGATCAGCTCAACTCAGTAGGTCATTGCGTTAAGCTAAAATACGATACATACGATACCCATCAACTGCTCATACAAAACCCTAATTACTATCGTTGGACATTTAACATAGCATAACCCCATCCTCTCATTCCATAATATGGCTAGTGGGTATAACTAACCACTCTTACTTTACCCATTTTCCACTCATCTACATTCAAGTGTTATTTGCAAATAAGCCCAAGTTAGTGAATAAACCTAAACACTAACACACCAATGGTTCATTGGTTGGCAATGCAACACTATATAAATATCATACAAGTGATTTCGTCCTTTAAATTTCCATAAAACTTGAAAAAACTAAGGAAAAAGAAATTAATCCAACTGGCTATGTTAGAGCACCACCACGTTATCAACCACTTGTGAAATGTACTACATTGCATTATTATAAAACCATATTATAGATAAAAACAACCATTTCGATCCATTAAAAACTTAATGAATTTGCAAAACATTACCCAAATTCAGCTATATACATTACGTCATAACTATTATATGAAAACTTTGCAGATGTATCAAAATTGCAATGTACTATCTCATTGAAATATTACAAGGTATAATTATTTTAGATAACCTATTTTTGTCCCTACGTATTGTAATATTAAAGTTCTTTAAGGTAATAAAATGGGTCCTAAGTGAGAGGGTATAATAAATAATGAGAAAATGGGAAAAAAAAACAAAGATAAATAATTAGAAAAAGCACAAAAAGTAAAAGTTGAGAAAAAATGCAAAAAAAAAAAGAAAAAAGGATAGGTATCGAGCGTTTAAGAAGCTTTTGGGCATCATTTTAAGTTTTGTTTTACAATTCGAGTTCAAAGGATTAATTAAAAAATCAATTATGTATGCATTTTGATAAGTTATGAGTTATATCTAGTTAGTATTAAGTTTCTTGTAAGAGCTTAATACTTTTACCAATGTTTATGTTAATTATTTCTTTATCCTGAAAAATAACTAAATTTAAGTTGATTGTGAGTTTAAATGAGGCTTCAATTGAATTTAAATTGATCCATTTATAAGAAAATAAATTTTGGATTAATTGGACAACCTATGAATTGAGACTCGAAAATCTATTGAATTATGCCCATTTTTGAAAATTTTTTGAACATATACGTAATAAACTTGGTCGATTTAATTTCAGTGTTTTCAATTCATTAGGAGTTGCTCTTTTAAAGGTTTGAATTAGCTTGGACCGTATTTGGAGTTATAAAACCGATTCAAGTCAATCTGGGGTTTATATATTATTTTATGACTAACTAAACCGAGATCAAACCTAACTCAATTGGTTAGTGCGCGTATGTAGGAGTTAAAGATCTATAGTTCAAATTCCCTTGGGTGTGCAAAGCACACGTTTTATTTTATTTTTTTTCCCCATATTGCTACGTATCACATTTTTACTAAACCATATGGTGAAACCGAGCATGTAGTGCTACATGTCATCACTTAATTAGTCCACATAGTCTACATCAACTATAGGTGACATATGTCATGCCATGTAGCATTGTCATTCTACCAAAAACCACGTAGCTATTTATGATTAGGCCACATGGCACCATGTCATCGTATTCATCTTCTTTGCTTTCCTTCTCTAGAGTAGTCACTTATCCATTATTTTTCACCCAATTTTCTTCACGATTCTACCAAATTAATGTAAAATTTTGAAGATCTCTCAATATACTCTTTATTCTACCTCATAACACGTCTAAATACATTTGTTTAGTGGACTAAATCGACACTTGAAATCAAGAAAAAAGCTCTAACCTAAGAATTAATCCCTTACTCATTTGTCAAATCCAAGTATTTCTAAAAGTAATAGAAGCTTACATTCACACTTAAAATGCAAGTTTCTCATCTTTCGCGCTCGCATGATTACGAAAATCAAGCTTTTTCCCTCGATTTGAAAATTACCTAAGCTAGTCGATCATGGTTGAATCAGCCATTATTGTACTTGTTAAGCTCGTTCTAGATTGGCTAAATATAAATAGCCCGTCCTTCTTTTGTTTACGTAATCAGCTCTTACTCAAACATACATATTCAAACTCTTTCTCTTTAGTTGATTTTCTTTCATTTCTTTTTCTAAAATTTTATCACTCTTGATGGTTTTTAAGCAAAATCACCACCACCACCACCAACTTCCTTCACCACTCCCTAAGCTCGAAGTACCTTCAACCACCACTATCTAATACGTAAGGTTTTAAACCCTTAGCCACTACTCGGAACCACCTCCTTTACCATGTATCGATGGAAATCAACACCATCGTCCCATTTGTTGCCCTTGAGAACACTAGGCTTGATAGCTTTTCAATCTTGTACACTACCACATCAAGCTTCGCCGTCTCTCTCTTTCTTTGGTTCTTATCTCCTCGGTTCAACCGATACCCAACTCGGTTGACCCAACATCCCAATTCGAACCTACTTTCAACTTGTGCCTTGCTTAATTTGCAAATCTAGGTATTTATTTTCCTATTTTTATTTTATTATATTCTCATTAAATAAAAAAAAGTAATAAAATAGATGAAACAAGAGAAGGATTTATTTTTTTCCTAAAATGATTTTTTAAAATATGTTAATTCGTTTTACTTATTTTGTTTGTCTTTCAAATAAAAAGTTGTAAATACTTGCTCTTATTTTGAAAAAAAAAATATTCCCTCATTTTTATTTAAAAATAAAGAAAAAAATACTTTATCACTAATAAAAATATTTTTAAAAAGATAAAAAAAAACTACTCAAACAAATCCTTTTTTTCCAAAATTAGGGTATATTTTTGCAATTTTCTAAAAAAAACACAAACACATCAAATTAGGAACTTTTTAAATTTTTCTCTTAAATAAAATTAAAACAATAAAAAAATATAAATTAGGCTATTTTTCAAAATTAAAATAAACCAACCAGCTAAAGTCTTTTTAAAATCGAACTATAGGTGATTTGATCTTAACTAGAGGTGTGTAATCACTTACGAGGCAACTTAAAATACCGAAAACATTATTTTCATAAACTTTCATTTGCATTTTTTTTAATCTAGGATTATATTTAAATAAATGAGTATTTCGAAAGATAAACTTTAAATTTGAAAGGTTATGAATGGTATAGGTTTTAATAAGTGAGCTCACATAGTTAAAATCTCTTGTTTTAAAAAAAAAGTTTTAGAAGGATTTTTTATTTTTTATAAACTAGTAACTAGATTAGAATTAATTTGTCAAATTGATTCAAACATAACTTTTTTCAACCATGGTCACATACAACTCCAAAATGTTCACTCTTTCGAGAAAAATCATTTTTTAAAAATCTTAATTGATGATTAGTATTAAATGAGTTAAGGTTTAATATCAATCATATTATAAAAAATGAAATTGAAATTTTGTCTCGATAATAATTGTCAACAACAACAAAAAGTTCAAAGTAATCTGAAAAAAATTTACTTTTGCAAGCAATAAGTAATGTAGAGAGAAAAAACACTCACCACCGTACAATTTTGCAATGGAATCTAAAATACAACTAATAATACTCCAAATAATGTGATTATATCACGATTTGCTTTTGATTTGATAAAAAGCAGTTAGAATATGATATATGTTAGAGAGGGTTTCAATTAGGGCTTTTTTTTTAGAGAGAGAAATGTTTTCTTTATTTTGAATGAGGGAGAAGAAGTTCATGTTATTGAATATAATTTGATGGAAGTGGCTCTTGAAAAGTTGATGTTACTAAATGCAAGGATTGGCTTCTTAAATGTAAGGCTCTAGTTTTAAAAGAAGATTATATGGTTTCATCCGTCATTTTGGCGTGATCGATCGTGCCCTCCATTCTATCACTCATTTTTATTTTTTTTAAAATATAAACCGTTAAATTCACAATTTGTTCAATGATTTAAATTTAAAAGAATACAAATTGAGTGCTAGGAATCGAACTACCAGACCTTTGACTCGTGCCTAAGGTATCGAGAACTTAGTAAGGTGCATTCTCCTTTACCAACACATGGACGAAGAGTCCGAGTTGCTTTAACCCACTAACCTGTTGCTACTTTCATGCCAAATCCTTCCATGCCTAACAATCATCTCAAAATGATGACCTGAGGAGCGCTTAACCGATAACTTGACTCACCTACCCATCAACTCGGCTGACTTATCTCCAAGTTGTCTAGAGCATATCCAAGCTCTATTCACCTTGGAAGAGTCTACATCTTAGCAAAAATAGTTAGGTTGACCATACTCTTTTGTTTTTTTGCCCCAAAAACTCGCCTTTAACTGCCAACCACTTGCTTGACTACCTGCATAATGGAATCTATTGTACAAATAAAATGTTTTTTTAATTTTTCATTTATGCCCTTCAGCATTCTTTGTATTTTACTTGTTTTGACCATTACCCTTTTTATTTTTCCATATCTAGTAGGTAACCTTAGATTTTTTAGTATAAATACCCTTGTATTTTGTAGCTATAAGAATGATCTTGACAATTCTATTGAATATATTGAATTACTCTTGCTTGTGAGCATTCTCTCGTTTGCATGCTTAACTTCCTCTTATCTTAACCCTTAAGCAAGGTTAAGTGGTAAGTATCATCATTGAATTGGCTTGTGCGTCATATTGAGCCAGTTCATGAGTCATTAGTAGCTCCTTAACGCATCATATCCTAAGAATTGACCATAGGTTTTGCTTATTTACACACATTCCATCTTCATTTTCGAGCTTTCTATGAGTTCGAACACACCCCTTAGATATGACCAACCCTATCCTTCCTTGGCGCAATGTTTCATCTTGATATCAAAGAAGATGTTCACTTAGGTAAGTTACTGTTATGTCGTGTTACCACTTGTTATGTTAGTTATTATTTATGTTAGAAGTGTATTAAGTAGTGAAGTAGCTGTTAAGATTGTATGGGGATTTGCTATAATGTCTTGGTAAGTAGTAGGAATTATAGTGTTGTGTGTAGTGCTATGTTCTAATCTGTTTTGAGTTGTGGAAAATAGAGTAAGTAGTGACTGCGTGTTTCTATGTGAAAATTGAGCTAGTTAGTTGAAGTGTTAAATCCTTGAGAAGTTGAAGGATATAGTTGGTGTGATTGACTAATTGAAGATTGTAAGTACAAGTGGTGATCACCTTTATGTAAACGATGATATCGATCTTAATTCTGCTCTTTATTTGAGTAGAAAACCTGTAGTTGGTGTGTTTCTACTTTACCCCCCGATTGAATCTACCATAAAGGCCAATGATAGACAATAACTCCCCTCCTTGAATATTGTTATAGCTTTCATCGCACTGTGCTCTCTAAAGAGTAACTCTTCTCAAAATCTCAAAGGATATTGAGTTGAAATCCCATTCTAACTGAGGATTCTTATGGTTTCGAGGGATCTAAGTATAGGAGAACCAGGAACAAAGAGCTTTCTACCCCCACCCCTTTTTGCTTGACTTTTTGGTCTTAAGAATATTGATTTTAAGAATAAGTGATTGCCCTTCTCAAACCCTTACTACTTAACCTGATGTAAGGGGATCTCTTTAGGAAGTAAGAAGCCCCTCTAACATCTCTTCATTTGTAGAGAATTCTCGATGTGAAAACACAAAGACAAAGGGTTGATCTTTGAATAAGAAAAAGAGTAGATTTACAAGGTCCTAAATGAGCTAGCTTATCCAACAAAAAGCCTTGTTCTTTAGGTGATACAAGTATTGTTTGTTTGTTGAGAGTACGAGGTCAAGTAAGAATGACTTATTCAAGTGCCAATGTTTGCATTACAGATGATAATAGTGATGTCTCTACCATAGTTGACAACACCAAAATACCCTTAGAAGTTTTGATGAGTGGTTTGATGACGTGACTCACTTAATAGTAGATTTAACTTAAGTTGTTTATGCGCTAGCATCCCGACCTACTAGAGCTAACTACAATACCCTCCAGGCTACTCTTGAAGTTGGTGCCACTACCTATAATGCTTAACCTATCCATAGAAAAATCCTAGCTTGATAAGACTGAAGTGGAGGAGTGGGAAGACATGTATGAAGGAGAATAAATATAGATGAAGTAGATGAGGAGATTGAGAAAGAGTATAATGAAGTAGAAGAAAGACCACGAACACCTTGAGCTATTAACCATATGAAGCTCTAGATTCCGAGCTTCAATGGTTTTAGGGTTGCTAATGACTACTTCGATTAGGAAGAAAAGGTATAATGAGTCTTTGACTATTATCAATATGAAGATTGTGAAAAGGTGAGAATTGTTGTTGTAGAATTCTCAGGATATGCGAGATAGATATAGAGAAGTTATCACTTATCTGAAGATGAAAAGAATCCTTAATGCCAAATTTGTACCGGACATTTATCTACAGGACACGTTTGCTTAACTTCAAGAGGTAATTCAAGGAAATCGAACTGTTGATAAGTACACGCAAGAATTTCAAATATTATGATTCGATACAAGGTCAACGGGTTCTTAACTCAAACAGCCTTTAATTTTTTTACTAAATCAAGAGTAGAAATTGGAGACGTAGTAGAGTCTTAGCATCTTGTTGCTTTAGATGAGGTTATAAGAAATGGCCAATGTATAGAAAGACAGAGGAGGAGTAGGCCAACCCAACCTCTAATGAGCCGACTTATGTAACCCAACTGACCTACCTTAGGTAATCATCAAGCTCAATAGAACATTGATCTTAACGGGCAGATGGACATTATAATTGAGCACAAGAGCCAACTATGTGACTGTGAGGCCTTGTAGAGGACATTTGAGAGAAGTCAAGGATTGGGATGGAATATGAGCCAAATCAAATATTTTAAGTATCAAGGTTTTAGTTACATGGCTACCTAATGCCCCAACCAACATACCATAATCATCGAGGGGGATGTCCATCCCATTGAAGTGGATAGTATCGACGAAGAGCTTAAAGAGAAACTTAAACTAACGGAAAAGGGCGAGGTATATGATGAAGAGCTTATAGAAGAAAATATATATGTCAACGATTTGGATGAGCTGACTTTAGTTATCTGATGAGTCTTAAGTATTAGAGCATTAGATGAGGAGGAGCAATAAGAAAACTTGTTTCATATTACTTATAGAGTAAATGATTAGGTTTGTACACTTACTATAGATAATGGAAGCTCTACTAATGTTGCTTTTGTTAACTTAGTTTGAAAACTAAAGTTATTGACCATATCACACCCAAGACCTTAAAAACTACATTGGTTAGATGAGAAAGGAGCACTATGTGTTACTCGATAAGTATTGCTACGTATCTCAATTGGAAATTATTCCGATAAGATCCTTTATGATGCATTACCCATGTACACATCACATGTGTTGTTGATCCAATCATAGCTATTTGATCAAAGAGTCATTCATGATGGGTTTAGTAATACATATGCATTTGAGAAAGACGGGAAGAAGAACACCCTGAATCCTATGGCCTCGAGCTAAGTAAGTAAATTACAAGCCAAGTTAGTCTAAGGACTAAGAAGACATTAGTGTTGAGCTAATCCAAGCTTCAAGAGGCTATTCAACCCAATGTGTTGACTTTTTTTGCTAATTAAAAGACTATTGCAGTTAAAGGAGAAAGCTATACTACCTAGAAAGATCAAAGAACTATTGGAAGAGTATGCCAACTTGTTTCTTGAGCAATTACCTAAGAGGTTGCCTCCTTTTTGAGGAATTGAGCACTATATTAACTTGATACTTGATGTTAACCTGTAGAATAAGCTTACTTATTGAATGAATCTCGAACAAGCTATCAAGCTTTAGAGACAAGTCAACAAATTGTTAGAAAAGGGATATATGTCATGCTTCGAAGCGACAAAGTTGTAATAGTCTCATCGAATAACAATTCTAAGATAGAAGCTAACCATATAGCCACAATTTTAGACCTGATTTACACAAGGTGTCTACAACTAACCTGTTTTGAAGTAAACAGTTCATAAATTTAATAAATTATTTACATAAGAAAGTATAATATATATATATATACACTAAGATTCAAATATTACAAATAATGTTTGCAGGGTTTCATTGTATTATATTTCCCAAGTAATATGTGATTCGAAAATGGAAGATTCTAAAATAAGAGCTAAGACCTTAAAAATGTATTTGTTTTTCAGATGTATTTCCTTACTCCCCAAGATCCAGTAGTTGCTAGCGTTAAGGTAAATATATGTCGCTTCCTAGCTAGCACTTGCAACAATGTCTATAGAAATATGAACAACTACAACTTAATAAGTTGGGACGGAGACTCAACACTATACGTTAATCATAAATACAGTTATCAACTAAATTAGTTAGATGCTATGCATGTATAAGCACATGTCATTGCACGATATTGTCCAGTCCATTGTGAAATTAAAAAAATTATACCCGCTTTAATCCGGGTTGAGGAGTTTCCATTTAATGTAATAGCTTATGACCAAACCTAGACTTATGCAATTGAGACACCGTTTCTCCTATGACTATCTTTAAACTATTGACCTCACCCTTACTGTGACCTCTTCACTTATTACGTAGTTCGACTAAAGATGAAGAACAGACCAATTATACTATCCAGCGCTATCTCTTTCGAAGGGGTTGGTATTTAGCAGGAAAACCCTAAGTTTCGCTTAATGGTTGTTATGTATGTCTGATTTAGAATTTTAAATGATATATTTAATTAGGTCCGGTTTAAAATGTCCAATCATTTCAATAAATCACACAATTATAAGTTAAGATAGCAAATTAAAATCATACCATCAAACTAAAAAACAAGCACATTTGCACAACGAATTATCTAATAAGCACAATCAAGTACAATTTTAAGCCTCCGAGTATTACAAATTAGTACTCTAAAATACATAACGTATTAATCTCAACTTACTTGAACTCTTCGCTTGCTCATTCGAGGTGCGACTTGCACAAGCTATTACCAATAATCCATATAATACAAATGTTATTTCAGTTTTCACATAATTGTCATATCTTAGTTTTATTCTATAACGCTTATTGTTTTCTTTTGTTTAAGATTTAATATACCTATTTATTCATGTTTTTAAGTCTTTTACAATTATTCTTAATTTTTTAGCTAAGTTTTAATTCAGTTTTATAATTGGTTTTTGAATTATATTTTTAACTTGGTATTTAATTATGGATTTTATATGTAAAAACCTAGCGATTCATTTCGACTCGTAATGTGAGATAAATCATATTATTTTTAGGTGTCCTAAGTATCGCTTTTAGTCCATAATCAGTAGTTAATTAGTACGGTATACTATGTTCCTAGTTTAAATGCTAAATTTACTCTCGATATGAAAAAATTTTACATTTTTCATATAATTTTTCTAATTTAAGTTTCCCACCAAATTTATTACATAATTCTATTATGATTATATTATCAATTTTATTCTAATATTTTTTGTATTATTATATATTATTCACTTATTTTACTTATTTAACACTTCTAACACTATATATATCATCCTTCACTATCAATAACATGTTAAGATGTCTAATTATATTCTAAGATCAAAATTTACACCTAATTACCTTAAATTACAAAATAAGCTTAAAATATACCATTTTTACCTATTACATATATATTGCGTAATTCTCTAATAATTACATCTAGCACTATACATGCTACAACTAAATCAGTAATTATCCTTTTAATTATCTAATTAGCTCAAAATGACCTATTTTATACATCATTTTATGGCTTAAAAATCATCTAAAATTTTTAAAAATTCATTTATTAAAAAAGACTTTATAGCACTATTTAAATGCTCTAATTAGCTTATACAAAAATTTTCAACTCAAAACTACACTCCTAAAGTCATTTATTTCTAATTCGAAATATGTTCGGTTTTATATGGTTTCTTAACACCATATATTTCCAGATATAATTAAATCTAACTAATATTTTTTCTTAAATCTACATACAACAAAACATCAGAATAATAAAATCAATAATTTTCTAGATAAAATTAATAATTTTAATAAATTACACAAAATTAAGCTACATATGGACTCACCTGGTTGTTGGGATTTCAGCCCCCAGCGGCGGCCCTAGGTGTGCCGACCGGTCCAGGCAGTAAATGTGGGGTATGGTGGTTGTTACGCTCCGAAGTCACAGAATCGTAACAGTCCCGTCGTGTAAACCAATCTATGATAGTAACTAGTCTTACAGTACCTATCATAGATATAATCTACATAAAGCGTCAACGACTTCTCACTTTAAAGTAAACAGTCCAATAAGGTAAAGTTCACAAATTTTAAATAAACCTATATAATTATATGTAAAGTCCATAGAACTTTCCAGGAAATTTTTACGTATACACAACAGTTCACTAATTTACATAATAATTATCAGTCTTTCATCCTTCAACCTACGAAGGACATTCTCGCTACACATCATTACTAAGTAAATTGCTCCTCACACCCCTGGCTTCAAAAGGACTAACCTTTGGATAATTGTAAGGCAGCATAATACTTACAGTGTTCAAAGATCAGGACTTGCAAAAAGATCTATAAGGGTATGAGCAATTATAGCTCAATAAGTTGAATTGGAGACTTATAAATGCATACAAATACAAACAAGATTATCAAGAAATTATTTTCATGCAATGCAACAATCAAGTGTCATCGCATAACGTAATCCTGTCCGTTGTGAAATCAGAGAAATTTCACTTGATCCAATTTGGGTTGAGGAGTTTCCATGTTATGTAGCAGCTCACAACCAAACACAGACTTGTGCAATGGAGACCTCGCTCCTCCCGTGACTACCTTCGAACCATTGACTTTACCCTCGCCGCGACTTCCTCTCCTCTCCTGCGCTATCCCTTTTGAAGGGGTCGGTATTTAGTTGGAGAATCCTATGATCCCTTAACGGGTTGCAATGCATGACATTTTTGTTTATTAGAGTCGAATAAGATTAAATTTTATTTAGAGTATTCAAACAATTTCACACCAATTCGATCAATCACAAAATCACTCACGTTACAAAATCAATACGCATTCAGATACATCAAACATATGCATAGACTACTTACAATCACAACCATATACAATCCTAAGTCTCTGAGTACCATAAAATAGCACTCTAATACAGTAAGTAATAACCCAACTTACTTAGAGTTTCTCAATCGCCCGATTACTCGATTATAAGTCGATCCGTCTCTTAATATCCTATAATACAAATATGTCTTTTTAGTTCTTATACTTTAACGATTCACATTCTAAGTTATGATTTAACTTTTATTTACTAATGATTCATTCTACCCTATTTCGAGGTTCAGTTCCTAAATTAGATTCTAGTTTTGATTTTGAAATCTTAAATATACTCGAATCCTAATGTGAAATTAATCACATTAAGCTCGAGTATTCTAATATCCCAGTGGGTCTAAATTTAGGATTATAAAATATTTGGTATACGCTAATCCTAATTGGGGTACCAGATTTATTCCCGATGTGAGAAAATCTTACACTTTTTTATACAATTACTTAAAATTAAATTTTATTTCAGATTTATTATATTATGATTTCTATTATTACATTATTTAATTAAACCTATTTTTTTTTATAATATTCTTAATTTTCTATAATTAGCACGTAATGTCTTCATTACTTATACTTACCACTCCAACGGCTAAAATTACATTTCCACATCAAAGATTAATATCCCTAAACATCTAATTACTATCTAAATCAGTAATTAGTGTCTTAATCATCTAATTAACTCAAAATTATCCAATTTTCCCACCATTTTAGTGCTAAAAATTAACTTAAAAATTTCAAAAATTAATTTAAAAAAATGGCTTCATAGCACTGTTCTATATCCATTAAGCATTCTACAAAAAATTTTAAGCTCTAAACTACACTCTTAAGCCTATTTATTTCTAATTTTAATCATGTTTGATTTTGCTCAATTTGTTAAGAACCCTATATTTTCAGACGTAATTAAACTAAATCACTATTTTTCCCTAAATCTACATATAATAAAATCTCATAATAGCAAATTTCATAATTTTCTAGGCAAAATAACTAATTTTAGAAAATTATACAAAATCGAAACAAATTAGAGACTCTCCCGGTCCGATGACTTTTGCCCTTCCAACACCGGTCTAGATGTGTCGGCTGGTCCAGGCGGTGGGTTTGGCGTGGGGTGGTGGTGGTGGCTCGGTCCCAGATGATGGTAGTGTGTGGGTTTAGTTCATGAGCCTTAACTACACAGCTTTTCTTTTCTTCTTCTTTTTTTTTCTCCAGTTTTTCCTTTGAATTTTCGAGTCTTTGTATTTTTCTCAAATCCCTAACTGTCTAAAGGAGTTTTTTGAATTTTTTTCCTATTTATAGACGTTTTTGCTAATTAATATGCATTAATTAGACATAACATTACCCTATTTCCTTGATTTTTGGCTTTTGTGTTGCTTAATTCTAATTGGTTAATTTTTTTTCTTTTGTTCCTGACATGCCACAACTAGATTTGCATCATTCCACACCCTTATGATTTTTTTTTTCTGATTTGTCTTAATTAATTTAATAATTTTTTTAATTATTTACCAAATTTTTGGCCAATTTAAGAAATTTTGCGTATTTTTACCTAC
Organism: Lumnitzera racemosa; assembly: GCA_024138005.1. Lineage (NCBI taxonomy): Eukaryota > Viridiplantae > Streptophyta > Magnoliopsida > Myrtales > Combretaceae > Lumnitzera > Lumnitzera racemosa. Next base: position 9,802,274 of record JAMXBC010000008.1, on the reverse strand, counting down.
ACGTAAATACATATGGGGTATATGTGAATATTTCTAATTATTATTTAGGTCATTCTATGATTTTTAGTATACATATAATTTATTTCTAGTAATTTATTAGTTATTATATTACACTTTTCGCCTTTTCGATGATTAACAATCATTATACTTAAAATTTGAAAATTTTGTAATCTCCTATTTTATTACTTATTTTCTTAAATTCAAGTTTATGGGGTTATTTTTACTAATATTTCTTTCCATAGTTTATCATTAGGATTTGATCGAATCCTTTAACCGATCGCCCTAAATCTTGTGCTCTAAGTTCAATCTTACGGTCTCTTAGCTTAACTCTAGGGCTTACAGTGGTGGTAACGATTAGGTTCCAGTTAATGGTAAGTCATAGTTTCAATCTAATTACTCTAATTGCATAGATTTTTTATAAATTTTTTAAAAAGGCCTAATTCACTCTTGTTTCATTTCTCTTAATTTTTCCTACTCTACAAACTACCCAAATAAGCTTCTGAAAAAAAAAAAATTTGGCTATTTATAGAGCTCTTGGGGAATTTTGGTATATTAATTTGAGTTAACAAATGCCTTATCCACTTCCAATTTGATATTTTAAGTCAGTTAATTTAATTGGTCAAATTCGTTTCTTTCCTCCTTGACCCGCCACGACCTATTTAATCATTCCCCACTTCTCTTATTTTTCCTTTATTTTTTTATAATTTTATTTAATTATTTAGCATTTTTCTAACAATTTTTAGACATTTTAGGTAATTTAATGTATTTTTACTTACACGTAAATATATATGAAATATAAGTAAATACTCCTAAATATTATTTATATTATTCTATAACTTTTAATGTGTATATAATTTATCTTTAATGACTTGTTAGTTATCGGAACTTATTTTACGCATTTTTGATAAATAATGAATAATATACTTAAAATTTAATATTATAATATTCTATCATTTTATTATTTATTTTCCTAAATTTAAGCTTTATGTATGACTTTTACTAATATTTCTAGTTTTATTTTATGATTTAGGCTCGATTAGATCATTTAACTAATTGTTTTAAACTTTACGTATTAAATCCAATTCTACAATTACAAGGCTTACAATATGTGGGAGAAAGTTTAAGACCATATGCTGTACCTACATTGCTAGTGCCAAAGAATGATGGTACTTGGTGTATGCGTGTAGATATTAAGGTTTTTAACGAGATTTCAATCGACTACAAGTACCCCATTCCAAGGAAGGATAATATCCTAAACAAATAGAGTAATGCTAGAATATTTATCAAGATCAACCTAAAGTCAGGTTACCACTAGATTCGTATAAGGTAAAGAGATGAGTGGAAAATTGTGTTCAAAACCTAACATTGTCTATATGAGTGGATGGTGATGCCTTGTGGATTATCAAACGCTCCGAGCACTTTCATGCGATTGATGAATCATAAGCCAAGAGATTTGATCGGAAGATGAATTATAGTTTACCTTGACGACATCCTTGTATACCATACCAATCTGTCAAGTCATATCGACCATCTCTGAAATGTGTTTGATGTACTCCAAGTTGAAAGGCTCTTTAGAAACTTAAAGAAATGTTGTTTCTACTAGTAAGAAGTAATCTTCCTTGGATATGTTGTAAGTGGAGGAAGCTTTTGAGTCAATGATAAGAACATACGAGCTATTGTCAAACAGTCGACCTCTATGTCAAGGTGAGAAGCTTTTATGGACTAACATCCTTTTATCGTTGCCTCATTAAAGGCTTCAACACAATAGTTGCACCCCTTACCATGCTGACAAAGAAGAACATATAATTTAGATGGGGAGAGAAGTTTTGCCAAGTTGAAAGAAAGATTGACATTTGCTTCAGTTTTAATTCTACCCGACTTTGAGAAGATATTTACGCTTGAGTGTAATGCATCAGGAATTGGTATAGGAGATATGCTAATGTAAGAAAGTCGACTCATCGCATATCATAGTGAGAAACTAAAAAAAGCCTATAATTGAATTACTCTCTATATGACAAAGGACTCATTACACTAATCTGAGCTCTTCAAGTATGGCAACATTATCCTCTACCAAAAGAGTTTGTTATTTATACTGATCATGAGTCCCTGAGATGACTCTGAAGTTAAACTAAGTTATCAAAGAGACAAGTTCGATGGGTTGAGTTCTTAGAAAGATTCAATTTTGTAATTAAGTATAAGCAAGACAGACCGATGTGGTTGCTAATGACTTATCAAGGAGACATGTTCTTCTTACTCAACTCTAGACCTGACTTCTAAGATTTGCAAGCATAAAAAAGCAATATCCTCAAGACTTCCATTTTGGTCCCATATTTAGATATTATGAGGAAGGAAGAATAGTAGATGACTATCATGTAGAGGGTTAATATTTATTTTAACATGGCAAGTTATGTGTGCCAACCTGTTCTTTGAGAGAGCTACTAGTGTAAGAAGCTTACTCTAGTGGACTTTCCATTTTAGAGAGAAAATGACATGAATTGTTGCATACAAGGTTCTTTTGGCCTAAGATGAGGTGTGATGTACACTGTATTATGGAGAGTTATGGCATCTACAAGAAAGCAAAGAGCAAAGCTAAGTAGGGGAGAATTATGCTTTTACCAATCCCGACCAAACCATAAGCTGATTTAAGTATGGATTTTGTCCTTTAACTATCCTGAACTATTTGAAGTAAAGACTTTATGATGGTCGTTGTAGAAAAATTCAACAATATGATATACTTCATGCCTTGCACCAAAACTAACGATGTTTTGGCTATTACTTTTTTTTTGTAGCAAATTGTTTGCTTGTATGGAGTATTGAGAAGTATAGTGTCGGATTAAGACCCAAAAATTTTTAGCCATTTCTAGAGGACTCTTTGATGTCAGATGGGAACCAAGTTACTTTTCAGCACTTTTAGTCATCCTTGGTTGATAGTTAGACATAGGTTGTCAACCGTACCTTAGGTTTACTACTTTGAGATGTAGTAGGGAAGAACCTAGCCGATTGGGATATATGCTTACCTGTAGTGGAATTTGCTTATAACATGACAGTGTATGCCACCATTGGGCATGCACCATTTGAGGTCGTTTATGGCTTTAATCTCGAACTACCCTTTAATCATACTCCAATGCCATCACTTGACCAAGAAGACTTCAAAGCAAGAACCAGAGTTTAGTCATTTTAACAAATCTACTAGAAAGTTGCTTAGCATATAGACTAAGTTGCTATAAAGTTGAAGGAGAAAGGAAAAGGGAAAGAAAAGAAAGTTAAGTAGTTTCAGCCCAACAACCACGTATGGTTGCACTTAAAAAAAAGAAAGGTTCCCTAATAGGAGAAAGAATAAACTATCTGCCCGAGCTGAAGAACCATTCAAGATACTTGAGAAGATTAACGGTAATGCATATGGAGTGGAGTTGCCTGAAGACTTTGGAGCATCCCAATGTGAAGCTTAACCCAAGCTCGATTTGATCTCAAATCCCAATCAACCCAGAGGGAGGATAGGATTCTAATTATTAGACCTTTGACTTTAGCTCGAGGTCTCCAAAACTTAGCGAGGCGCATTCTCCTTTACTAACCAGCGCAAGAAGAGTCTAAGTTACTCTAACCCATCAACTTGCTGCCACTTCTAAGAAGCTCTCAACTGATAGCTCAACTTACCCACCTACCAACTTAGCCGACGAGCTACCTAAAGCATATCCGAGTTGAATTCACTTTGAAAGAGTTTACAACTCAGGTCGACAATAGTTAAGTTGATCGTACTCTTTTGTTTATTTTTGCCAAAAGCCTGACTTTAGTTACTAACCATGTGTTCGAGCACCCACGTGATGGAATTTGCTGTACAAATAAAATGTTTTCTTGATTTTTCATTTAGACCCTTCAACATTTCTTGTATTTTACTTGTTTTGAATATTACTCTTTTTGTCTTTTTCATATTTAGCAGGTTACCATAAATTTTTGAGTATAAATACCCTCATATTTTATAGCTGCAAGAACAATCTTGACAATTCTATCGAATATATTGAATTACTCTTGCTTGTGAGCAATTTCTCATTTGCTTGCTTAGCTTGCTCTTATCCTAGCTTGCTTTTCGACTAAATACCGATTTTTTGGAAAAAGATAATAATAGATAACGTAATGAGTCCCTTCTTTATCTTTAGTCGAATTAAGTGATAGGAGATTCAGTCGTAACAAGAGTTCAGTCAATGGTTCGAAGGTAGTTGTAAGAGGAGTAGTGTTTTCATTGCATAAGCATGAGTTTGTTTGTGAGCTGTTGTAGACACCCCATTCTCATCGTTTTTATTTTGGTATTTTTATCGGGTTAGGTTTGAAAAAAAAAGAAAAAAAAAAGAGAGAAAGAAAATAAATAATTACAAAAATAATAAAAAATAAAGTGTTGAGTTATATCGAGTCAAGTCGTTTAAGGTCGAATTGAATAATGGTGTGCGTTTAATTTAGTAAATTCCAAGTCGTTAAAGGATTAGGCTATATTCAAATATTTTTTAGTCCAATCCAATATAAAGTAGATTTTTATCTAACTTATATCAAACTAAAATAGACTTAGGATTTATTAAGTTGGTTTTTGGGTTAAATCAAGTTGGACTAAGTTAAGGCTGAAAAATAGAAAGCTCAAATCGAGATAAGGTTTTTAGAAACTAAGTTGAATATTCCAATAATCTAAATCGTATTTTCCGTATTTGGGATTCGTTATCGTATTTAGAGTTTATTGAGATCAAATCTATATCCAAAAGAATTTGAAAGATTCGATCGAGTGGTTTATAAATAGAAATTCGGTCGTGAAGTTTGAAACATTTTTCACAATTACATACAATACAATGTCACCACTTTCATTCCTACACAATTCACATCCACAAACACAACCCAATACCCAATCTCCACTTACGAACACAGCATAACACTTCATAATCTGCTATAGCCGCACCCGACACACTACCCCTCAATCATACGATCTACACTTCACCTGCTACATACACTGAGCACTACTATACTTACTTCATGCCACATTCATCGACTGCATACTGCTGCACTTGACACGCCCATACACACGATAACACACATAAGCATATACTCGCCTGACACGTCTTGCCCATTGCACACACTGTCACATACAACACCGACCACACTCTCCCTCATACGACAACATACACTGACGTACTTAATTTGTACAACCATTTACTCATCCGTACTATCCCACATGCGCACATTGCACTTAATCTCCACACTTGACACTTCCTTCGTTGTTATACACCTTGAGCACAATTACATGGTAGTACACTGCACTGACATATACGATAGTACATAGTACATAATACATACAGCTACGTCCTAATGTTAATTGATCACATAGCCGCATACATAATCCACTTTATGATCATATACAATTCATTGTTGTATGCACAATTTGCAGTATATGATTACGATCAGATTCCCCAAACAAGCATGCAGACGTAGTCCAGGTGATCACAACACGATCAGCATAGAGTTGATTATGTGATACTTGACCGGTTTAGGTAAAACAAATGATTTTCTTTAATTATTTATTTATTTTTTAGTTAATTAATTATTTTACTAATTTGGTTTTCCCTTGTGTAGTTTTTTTATTATATTTTTTAATTGTCATATCGTTCGTTATATTTTTTAGATAATTGTCAATTTTTTATAATTTAGTTAAATTGCATTTTTTAGAAAAAATTATATTTTTTTGAAAACTTACATATCTTTTCCTCGAGATTCGTATATTCGGAGAAAATACGTACTTAGCATATTTTGTATGTAGGATTTAAAAAAAATATCTTTCGACATGTAGTGATTGTTTTTTTAAAAAAAAAAATTAATTGGAGTTTAAAAAAAAAATTAGTTAGCTAAGTTTTTTAAAATAAATTCGTGAAATTAGATTTTTTTAAAATAATAATTTGATGACTAACGTAAATCTAACTCAATTTTTTTTTTAAAGATTTACTCACTAAATCTTTTTTTTTTTTTTTTTTTTTGGGGAAAGAACTACATTAGTTTGATTGGGACTAGCATGTATATAGCCACCTTAGAGGTAACCATATAAAAAATAAATTTTTTTCTTAAAAATTAGTAATAAAAAATTGTAAAAAAATTCATTTTAGTTATTTTTTACATATTTGTATATATCTTAGTATTTTTAGAAAAATATAAAAATAAAGCTCATCAATTTTTTTTTTATTTTTACATGGTGACTTAATCTTAATAGGTTAGCTCACGAACTTAATTTTGTTTTTTTGGTTTAATTTTCTGAAAAATTAATTTTTTTAGAATATTCATAAACTAGTGGCCAAATTAGAGTTTTTTCACCAAAAAATCCTAATTTCACTTTTCACCATTTGAACTAGTTGACAACTCCAATTTTTAAAAAATATATTTTTTAAGAAAACCGTTTTATTAATTTAATGTTGAGTAATTTATATTAGGTAGGTTGGACTTAATATAGATTGAATTAAGGAAAACATAAATAGCGCTTGATAGCTATTGACATGTAAGCTAAACTCTTTAATTCGGATCAGAGTGGGTATAATTTCTCTAATTTTACAACTGATCAAATAACGTCATGTGATGGCATTTGCTTATATATGCATTGCATCTAAATAATTTGGTTGATAATTCTGTTTATATTTAATGTGTAGTTTTAAATCTCCATCCCAACTTACCAAGCGGTTGGTTACTCACATCCATATAGATATTGTTGTAAGTATTAACCAAGAAGCGGGTTATAATTACTTTAAAGCTAGTAACCGCTGGGTTTTGGGGAATAAGGATATAAAACTGAAGATCAGTCACACTCTAGAAGTTTAGGTCTTAATTTTAAGTCTTTCAGTATCAATTTATGTATTACTTAAGTGAAGTAAAATTATGTTACTAAATCTTAGAAATACTACTCGAGATATTTGAATATTAGTATGTATTTTTTATATTTTCATAGCTAAACATTATGTTTAATTTATGAATTGTTTACTTTAAAATGGGTCAATCGTGGATGTTTTGTGTAAATCAAGTTTAAGATAACGGTTATAATATCAACTTTTATCATGAATGGTTTGTACGATTGGACTATTACGACTCGCTTTAGGATGTGATCGTATAGTCCCGTAAAAATAGTGTAAACATGTAGTATATTCTAATTACAGTACTACCATGGTTAGATTCATTTAATATCTACCATTCTTTCTATTATTCTAATTTGGATTTAAATATATTTAATTGGATTTTTTGGTTGATGTTGCTCTTTTTTAGTCAAATTTAAATTTTCATATGAATAATCTTATAAATTCCACATTATCTAGTTTTTACTTAAAGACTAATTAGTTTACTACATTTTGAAGGGTTGCACACATATTGTCTGTATACTTTTTATCTAATGAATAAGTTAATTAAATAAATATAAAGTACTTTACATAAAAAGAAAGAAATATTCAAGTTTTTCAATTTATATAAGGAACTATTACCTTACAAATGTGATGTCTACATATCCATTAACATGCTTATTAAGGTTTACGCAAAGTACATTTTGCTTTCATGAATCATACTTTAACAATTGATTCTCTTTTGTAATACCTCATAGGATTTTGCATATTTACAGTTATTTAACACTTTAAAAAGCATTTGTCGCTTAATGTACTTTGAGAGTTGTAACTAATAACCAGGTTATATATGTTCATAAAAAGCCTTTTTATATCATAACCTAATAATTTTTTTCATTAGCATGAATTTTATTATTTTTTAAGTATATAGTGAATTTTGCGATGAAGCAAATTGCTTACTAGTTATGATCAGTCTTTACTATATGATATTTGTAAAAGGGCAAACATTTGTATAATTGTATGATGTTCATAATTTTTGAACAAATATTATGTCCAACATTCCTTTTTTATGTTTTTATTTTTCTCTTGCATTTCACTAACTATGTAATTCTCAAACAATTAATTTTTTATGTATATGAAGATATTAAGTTTGCACACATATCGGGGTGTAGTTGCAATGGTTGCTAGTATTTATTGATATAATTAGATAAAAAGTATGTAAATACAAAATACATAAAAAAGATGCAAATATCATCCTAACATGCAATTTATATCTTATACAAAGCTAAATTTCGTGTAAATTCTTATGGATCTTGTGCATACCTATATCGTATGTAGGACATGTGATTTCTTTGTAAAGTTTAAAATTGCAATTACAAGATGCAATTAGAAGATGTGATTTTGTTTTATATTAAATTTTGCATAATTATATTCGTTAGATGCGATTTCTTTATAAATAATATTTCTTTGATGCTAATTTAATTACTGTATTTATGCAATAAAGATTATGTAATCGATATTTATCTAATTTTTTAAAAAGATGATTGACATATGTTAGACATTTTAAAATGTAAATAAACATCGTCATCTATATAATTAAAACCTTTGGAGACTTAAGTAACCGTCATAATTAAAATTATTATTTTGACCAATATCAAATATTATTTAACAGAAAAACCAATAGTAAAATAATATTATGAAATTACATATAATTTATATCATGAATAAATTTGTTTTTTCTTATAATACCCACATCTAATTTCTCTTTACCACTTTCTAAAATTACACTCCACTATTTTCTCTCTCCTTTTCTTCTTTCTCCCATTTTCTTATCTCCTTTCTTTTACAATTTTCAATCAAGGCTCTTTTTTTTTCATAATTTCCATAATTTCTTTCATCAATATGATTTTTATAAAAGAAGTCATTATAAATTATATATGTACATTAGAAGTAAAATTTGTAATGGTTAATATAAAATATTTTATTCTAAGCTAGAAATAATATATATTTCTTTTTTTATTAGATGAAAGAAAAATTTTGCACACTCAAGTAGGTGTATCGACAGCTAGTTTATATTATTAAAACAAATGGAATTTTAAGTAATCGCTTCTTCTAAAATTAGATATTTACCATCTATTTATTATTATTTAAAAAAAACTAATAATAAAATAAACTATTAAAATTATAACTAATAAATAAATATGTATACTTATTTTTTTTTCTTTCTTTTTGTTTTTTTATTATCTCTAATTTTTACCACTCTTCCACTAATTATATTTATATATTTTTTTTTCTCTCTTCTACTTTTTCATACTCTTTCATGAACAATACTTATCTCTCTTTGTCTCTCCTCATTTTATATTTTTTATATACGTCAACCATTAGTATACATATGCAAACATTTTTTTGAATTTTTATTTGTCAAAAGAAAACATAAAAGATTATTTTGGAGAAAATGGGAAAGAAAAAACCGGAAAGATCTTATGTTACTCGGTTGTTCACGAAATGCATCCAACTGCAATTACGTATATGCCCTTGCCCATAGGCCATATCCCTACTCTCCGGATTCCACGCGACTTTTATTCACTTCAGCTGAGAGGTATTTGGAGTCCGCTAACTCAGCGAGTGTCGGGTGAACCCGAACCCAAACTCAGCTTTGTGAAAAAAAAGAAGCAAAACAGAAAAGAAGAAGACTCAAAAGCGAGCCAAAAAGTTTCAACTCTCTCTCTCCTCTGTCTCTCTCTCTCTCTCTCTCATTTTTTGTGGAGTTACTAAATTTTCTTTTCGTGCCTCGGAAGTTTTTCTTATGCCAAAACCCACTCCATAACTCAGTATCGGACTTAGTCTGAAATTGAGCTTGCCAGTTCCAGACTTGCAGCGAGTGTGCGTGACTGACCGAGTCCACTCGGTCAATCGATACTTTCAGTTATTCACTCACTCCTTTATGGTGAGTTAAATACCGTTCCTTCTCCGTTTAATTTCGAATTAGTGAATGTACAATTCTATTAAAATTTAGTTATTTACGCAATTTTTGGTAGAAATTGTGATAATTAGTTAATCTTTAACTGAACTGGGATTCCATATAGTTTTATTTATGCGAAACAATCTAGAATTCGAGTTAAATTAAAAGATTCAAAGCCTTTTTGGCGATTTTTTTGCCGTGTTGTGAATTTTAAAGTGAAATTCGTGAAAAAGATTGGATTAATGCTATTCAAGGTATATCTTTAGTATGTTATGCTTCTAAAATGTGATGATTAAGTGGTAATCAGTGTCTCTTTATATTAATCATGGTTTGCAATAATAGTTGGATTTGAATTTTGGATTAATTTGTTTTTAATCTATTATTTATTGCGAGCAATTATTAGGTATTATTAGTCAGTAGCCTGAGGGGGTTAAAGGTGCGGGAGATAGCGGTAGTGGCTGGTGGCTGATGGTGGTAGTGGTGATAAAAGAATTGGGGGCAATATTTTCCAGTTTTTGAAAATGGAAGCTGTTTCTGCAGTTGCAGTAGAATATTTTCATTTTAATGTCAATTGTTCCTGTGGGTCAATCTGATTTCTATTATTAAAGTTGGAAACTTGAAAGAGTACAAGATTACTTTTCGTAGAAATATTAGAGTTGAGTTCAAAAGAATTAACAATAGAAGAAAATTAAAAAAATGACCATTGGTGATGCTTCTTACTTTGAGAGTTAAAAAAGAAGAAGAAGGAATTTGATGATAATGATCATAAATTATTGCTATTTGAAGTGCGGAAGATATGGCTGGGTAATTCACTTTGATCTTTAGTTATTTGCCTAAAAAATCTGGGTTTGGTGGACCCGTAATTGGAAGATTAAGCTGTTAGAGTTCCATATTGAAGTTTTTATTGACTTATGTGCTGTTTATACCTTTCTGAATTTTCAGTTGGTGTATTTGAGTTGCATGTCGTGGATTTTCCATGGAAACAGTGGTTGGAGTTGAGGGGGGTGATAAAGGGAACATTGAGAATAACAAGATTGCAAAGTCTACTGCTACTTCTTTGCCCAAGCAAATTGCCAACCCGGTTGTGTACAAGCTTGTTCGGGTAATTATTGTATTCGATGGGCTAATTTCATTTGTTGTTTCCATTGCTTGTCTTTTCTGGTTCATGCATTTATAATATGATCTATTATCTACAATTATCTATTATATTTCAGGCTTTAGATGGATTTTTCCATAAACTATCCTAATGCATGAAAGTCAGAAGTGCTGGTTTATTTGATAGTTTTGCATGCACCTGAATATAATTATATAACTACTCCATATGGTTTAGAGAACAAAAATAGAACTATCTTACTCTGTAACTAAGGAATTATTATGCGTACTATGTTTGCTGGTCATTAGAAAATAGAATCAGTACAAAGGAAGCTACAAGTGGGGTGCTGTTAGGGGGAAGATGATATCTATAGGTAACAAATGTTAATGAATTCTAAATATATATATTGATATTAATCCTCCGGAAGTGTGTATCATTGGAATTGAAGTCTCTGATCCTTGAAGATGTCACCCACTAGTGGATCCTGGTCACAGATACGTTAAAAAAAAAAATAAATAAATAAATTTTTTTGGTGATAGATGAAGACACTTTTGAGGGTACCTGTTATGCATCGCAATACTCTAGAGACTATTTACATCGTACAGGGGTGCGGAAACTATAAAAGGGACGTGGAGGAAAAAATAAAAAAGATGTGACATATTTAGATATTGGAAAGGATATGGTTTGACAGAGTGTAATGTCCATATAGCCAAACTCATCTGGTGGGAATAAGCCTTGAGTGATGTTATTGTCCATGGTTTTGTCTGGAGACTACTGGTACCCCCTGTTAAAGATGCATTTACCTGATTTCAATCGTAGAAGGGCTTTGCAATTAATAAAACTTGGGTGAACAACTATACATTAAATGCTTATATTGCTAGTGTTGTTTTCATTGTTTTTGGCATTGTTGCCTACACCCTCTTCCTTTACTTCTCCAAGAGGAGAAGGGGAGACATCTAATGAAGTGGAGAAGTCAATAGTTTGAAAAGGTTTAGTAGTTACCATTTAGTGCTTTGTTTTAGTTCTTGGCTTCTGTCAATAGATTACTTATCTTGATCCAATTACATTTCACCTTTTTGTGGTGTGTGGTACTGGTTGGCTCATAATATATGCCCTTTCTCTTTTTTTGAACACTGCTAGCCCATATAATTTCCATTATCTTCTTATCTTTTGAGAAGGTTGATGGTGATGGAAGAATAGTGCCAGCAACAGACGATGAAATCATGGAGGTTGTGGATCTGCTCAAAGATAACAAAAACGATATGGAGATTGTTGTCGACACAGGGCAGAGTGTGGGGCTGTCAATTGAAGGCACTTCGTCTCCAAAGTCCATCTTAAAAAGTACAGGTTTGTTATATCGACTGCTAGTTGCCAAATCTTTCTCCAAAATCCATCTTAAAAAGTACAGGTTTGTTATTTTGCCTCCTAGTTGCCAAATCTTCCTGCAATGGCCTTTGAAATTCAAACTCTGTAGAGTTAATGCCATAGTGCATTATATTATAACATATGTATTTATGCATTTGTATATTTCTCTTTGCTTCCTTGGATTAGTGGATTGCTTTTTCATTTATTATGTAGAAAAACAGTTAATATAGGGACTTTCAGAGGATTCTGTTGAGTTTTTTTCCTGTTAAATTTATATTGCTCCTGCTCCACATGATAAGAGTTATGATACTTCCACATGTTTGTTTGTTTCTTGCTTACAGAAGTATTTGTTGTAATTTATAGTGAAGCCATAGGTTTTATAAAGGAATGATAAATATTTTATTTCTTTTCAAAACATACCAGTAGACCCTGTATCCTTTCTGATTGTCTTTTGTATTAATGATTCATTTTTATATTCCAGTTTACTTCTTCGGAATACCTCTTTGTCTGATGTGTCTTTGTTTATTGTCCCAGAATTCAAGAACTCAGAAGCTAATAGAGGAACACGAGATGCGGAGCTTCAAGTACTGTATTATGTACCCTTTATGATGTTCTAGCATTTGCCATCTCCTCTTAGGCATAGTGGTCTGTGAATATAATCTTGTCAGGACTGCATGATATATCCATATGTGCACCGGACTTTCTATTTGGAAGTTTTCTGATGTTTGATCTGATTATGTGGCAGCCTATCTTGTTGAAGAATCTTTTATGAATTCTATAACATTCTAGTTAAAGTCTTGATTTGTAGAGATCAAGAGAAAATCCTCCTCTAGTATTCACCAATGGGATCACAATGATATATCTCCAGGAAATCAGTTTGGTCTCAATGTTGCAAATAATCTAAATCTACGTTGGCATGACACATCTGCATGATATATCTAAAACATTGAAAATGCTGCAAAAGGTTGAAAAGGACAGATTTCTGTATATATCATGTTGATTGTCCAATATTTCTTTTTCTGATTTCAGTTTAGTTAGTGATATTCCTGGTCAGCTAGGCGAATTGCTTTGTATTGATGAGAAGTTCTAATTTGGCATCTGCTTGCAGGAAAATGCTACTTCTGTGCCAGAATCCTCTGATGCTAGCGACACTTATCTATCTGATAATGTGAAGAAATCTCTTAGTCCTTCTGATCAAACAAAGGGAAATGAATCATCACTTGCTGCTACATGCAGCAGCTTGACACCTGATTTCTCAAAACTTAAGGGTGAGATATGCTTAGATAAGCTATCAATCAGGGAACTTCATGAAACTTTTAGAGCAACTTTTGGAAGAGAAACTACTGTCAAGGACAAGGCCTGGTTGAAGAGAAGAATTGCCATGGGGTTAGCAAACTCTTGTGATGTGTCAACCTCAACCTTTTTGGTGAAAGATGGGACAATAGTCAAGCTGGAAAAGGAAAAATGTACCAAGAACGATGATGGTACATCTATGAATATTTCTGACGCTAAGACAAGAAGTGAACAACAAAAAGGTGTGACGGTTGGCAATTGCATCATGGAGGATTCTCAGGTTCTTGGAAAGAGATTGAGACCCATTGATGTAGATAATGAATCTGGATCTGAAATTCTTGACCATGATCAGAAAGGCTCCAAGAGAATCCGTAAACCTACAAGAAGATACATTGAAGAACTTTCAGAAGTTGAATCCCATGAGCGTGGTGGGAGGCTGATAACTTCAAGTAGAAGTTTGCGTAATGCAACTCTGAAACCCAATGTCAGACCTGTAAAAAGTAAGACCTTTGTAACAAGGGTTGATTCTCTTGCTGGAATTCGAGTGCCGTGTGTTTCTCGGGTTAGAAGGAGTCGACCACGGAAAGACATTTTGGCACTAACGGTACATAATAATCTCTTTTCTCCTGACTGATTACCATGCCCTTTCTTTAAATCTAATGTTACTGTTAGCTAATTATTTTTTTTGGGTAAGTAATTATTTTTTAATTATGATGAAGTGCATAAATCCTTTATGTTTGAGAAAAATCAGCTGCATAATGACAAACAGAACATAGGGAGACTATTAATTAGTTATTTTCATTTCGAAAGGTTGCATCTTTTCAAATAATTCTGTTGACTTGACTCTATTAGATACCTCTCTCTAGCTGGCTTTATTCCATTTTTGTACTTAATTGTTTTGTATGATATTATTTTGTGTAGAAATTTCACCATAATGGCCTGGGAATGGAATCTAAATTGCAGAAGAATGTCCTAGTCGCCCACAGCTCTCATCCAGATGGTGAGAATGGGGATGAGCATGCAAATGCGAGTTGTCTTGCTGCTGAGCAGATACATCAGCTGGTAATATAAGCTTTAGTTGCTGCACGCATAAAGCATTATATTGGATCTTTGGTTCAGTCATGGGCATCTATTACACATGCATTATTGCCTATTTATTTTTTCATCTATAATTGTCAAGGTTTTCACTATGCATGTGAATCTTGATTATTAGCCAGTACTGTCTAGGAAACTGCATCACAGATAATGTTGTAATTCTGGTTCTGCCATTCCACTGGAATTCTCAATTCTAATGCCATTTAGCTTTCCGAAATGTTCTTGGTTTATATGTCTCACTACATGCTAGATTTCGAAAAGCTTATTGTTCTATCTCGAATACTCTATCTTGCATGTTCATTTTGATTTGTGATGTAAAATAAGTAGGCATGTGCTAGCATGGTAGCTTAAGAGGTTCTCATGGTTTCCCTTTATTTTTATTTTGCTATGAAGCTGTTGGTTTGTAGGGTGAATAAGCTTTACAGATTCTGTGTACATCTAATTGTTCTTTACCTGCTGATTCCAGGAAGATAAGCAGTACTCGGATATGAATAAGAATGAGCCTGGACAGAAACTAAATCCAGAGCATGGAGACTCATCAAGGTCGAACAATAATGTAGTAACTGTAGCAACAGCTAAAGGTGGAATAAGAAGGAAACATCATCGTGCTTGGACTCTTGCAGAAGTAATGAAGTTAGTTGATGGTGTTTCTAGATATGGAGCTGGGAGGTGGTCTGAGATCAAAAAGCTTGCCTTTGCATCACACTCATACCGTACTTCTGTTGATCTCAAGGTATTAAGCTTTGTTCTCTCACAGGCCACACTGTTAGAGGAGAAGGCCTAAATGTCTGAGATTCCACTAAGGTATAATTTATGTTGTGTAGGATAAATGGAGAAACCTTCTTAAAGCATGCTTTGCACCTGTAACTCTGGATAAAGGGGTAAGCAGTACTTTTATATTCTCTCTTGTTAAGTCATTTATCTATTGTGTTATTTTCCTTTTGGGGAAACCCATGTTGTAGAAACTTGAAATAGAAAATGGATCACTAGAAAGTTGTTTTTTGACAGACTATTTTCACTTTATATTTTTTCCAACACATTTTGCATGTTGTTTTATTCTCTGCCTTAATAAACATACTAGCCCCTTTTGGATAAAAGCTGATTGATATGTGAAAGTCAGGGAGAGTTAGACTTTTTCTTGTTCTCTATATATCAAGCTATAATATATTCATGCCAGCTGCACTAAAGATTCAGTTACAACTTTTAACATTACAAACAAACTAATTGCAACAACAACACTACCTGAGCCTTATTCTCACTAGGTATATGGATTCTATATTTTGTCTCCCATTGGCATTATATTCTCATTTCATTTAGGAAAATATTTTAATTAATTCCTCAACCATCCTGTATGATGTACTGGCTGACTGTCCCATTGCATGCTCTGTATTTCTCCACAAATCATCTGTCTGTGTAATGCAATTTTTTTTTTTTTTTTTTTTGGGAACTTCATTTCCACTCTTAAATTGTCGCTTGTGCTCACAACTACTACTGATTATTTTGGCCAATGATCCAGATGAACTCAAGGAAACAGGCTACCACACCTATACCTGCACCAATATTATTGAGAGTCAGGGAGCTTGCGCAAATGAATGCTCGGTCTCCTTCAAATCTTGGGTCGACCAAGATTGTTGGGTTTGGTGGGAGAAGTATAATACATGGAACTATGGCAGGGTACTTGTAACTTTGTAAGTAAATAATAGGGAAACTTCAAATAAAGATGATGATCCTTAACTAGTCAATTACCTTAAATTGCCCTGCTCTCTATCTCTACTGACATGGCCACCTTACTGTAGGAGTTTAAATTAGCTGACACTGTGCTTGGCGGCTAGAACAGATCAATCTTGGCATGATATTTGACCTTTGTAATTACATGCTTGTTTAGTGATACGCGATTGCCTATTTTGCATCAGCTAAGTTTATTCTGTGCATTATGTTGTTTGGATGGTATTCCAAGTATGCAGAATGTCAAGCCATGGAGATGTGGATCTTGTCTTGCCTTTTCTGGCTGATGTTTTAATTTTTATAGTTGTTCCAGTTGCAAGAGACATTATTCACCCTCTGTTTCCTTTTCCCCCTTCCCCCACACCCACTGATTGATTGCTGTTGTTATGTTCTCTCTTCTTGGTGTTCCTACATTCTTCCTAAGAGTAAGAGTGGAACCTGACAGTTTGTCTTGCTATGTGCCTGTCATTGGCCGATGCTTATTTGCCCTTTGGTTGTGCTGCCATTGTCTTTCCTGAAGTTGTTGGATGGTATACTTCATATGAAATTCAAAACAAAATCCAAGTTGGGGCATTATAGTATTCATATTGATGTTTTTGAAGAACGTGAATTACTCTTGTAGGATTGGTGTTGATTTATTTCTGGCTGTGCGGGATTTGTTTATTCATCTTTTGAATGTCTTTATCATTCTTTGGACAATAGGGCTCACATTCTACTGTCCACCTAAGGTCAATTGACCATACTTAAGAAATGCCATCTATCCAGAGTCCCAGGTATGGTGCTAAAATCTCATCTCCATGGATGGAGCCCTATAGATATCTGAAGAAAACGTCATGGTTCGAATACTGAGATATGCGAAAACATACTTACATGGTGATTGAAAGAAGATTATCAAGGTCAAGACACTTGGAGTTGTGATTGAAATTCAATTCTGGATGACATCTCTTGTAATGGTGAATGAAAATTTTGGGGAAATTGCTTAACCCTTTGCGCAGTTTCATAATGTTCCTCACCAAGATTCAAGCAGTTGCACTCTGTCAATATATGGGACAGGTGCAGGTACATCCTTCATACTAAAATACTAAATTTAATGAATTGGATAGGTTTGACGAACCTAGGAGTATGTGTGCTATTTTATGATTGTATTTTTTATTTTTGGTTGTTAATATTCTGATGTGGGGTTTTGTCAAGCATGCATTTCGAATCATGATTTGAGGGAGTTCATCTTTAGTACTGAAGTGTTCATCTTGGTAATTTACTCGATGCCGTATGAGACTTTATTATCAAAGCTTGTGGTTCACCATCGGACTAGGAGTTATGATTTTTGGAAAGTCATATTGGAAGTTTGAAATTATGGTTACATAACACCTAAGTAAGTATTGAGAACGTGTTTAAATATTGAGTAGTGTGACACGGGAATTTATGCAAGCGTTATAGGATTCAAATTCTTATCGCTATACTGGTGTCACTCACTGTCAACTTCATTGTGGTTTGGGTTTTGGAGAAAGTGGACTTATTTATATTTAGAATAGATTAATGTTGTATTTATTGGAAAATAGGTTGGTTTGTCTAAGAGTTATTTTTACATAATATGATCGATTAGGTCTTGATTATACTTAGTTTTCGTAAGGCCTTGAAAACGGGTTCATTGGTTTATGGTTCCATTATTAGATATTGCATATGTGATTGTGTAATTTTGTAGCATTTAAGTATTTGATGTTTTACTGTTAATAGTTTAATGACACGAATATTAGTCTTATAAGGGGATGGATGGATCAGGTCGATTTCTGTTGTAATATGATGGTTGGCATTGTAACTTATTTTATTTGATAATGCGTAGAATTTGATTAGTTTGTGCTCCTAGTCACATTTTCAATTTTTACCCTTAGGTATATGCTCGAATATTTTAAGGTGTCGAAATTTTTACTATCAAGTTTCTTAAGGTCAGGCACTTCTTGTAGTTAATATCTGTTAATTATGTGTTAACCTAGCTAGCATATCTAGATGGCGAGGTACTAGGAAGATCTGATTTAAAAACTGGATGCACGAGCGCAGTCCATGTCTAAATCCACCGATTACTTCATTAACTGATATTTACGAGAAAAAGCTACGGGAGCTTTCACAAATTCCTCTGAAGTAGGACGGTAACGGTGATGGTGGTGTTTCTCTACTCCTGGTTTCACTTAAAAGGTGGTGTGCAGTCGATTACTTCAATTCCAATCGGCAAGCTTGTAATTGCATTGAATGAGGAATGCAAGCGCTGTGGGTTGGGGAATGGGTTTTCCGGCGCTGATGTCCTGTTAATCATCGTGCTGAAAGAAAAGGGTTTTCACCGCGTGTTTGGATCCCGCTCCCTAGACTGATGGAGCATTTGCAAGCCGCCCGATAATGACAACACAATTAAGCGAAAGAGAATCATTATGCTAAAATGCACACACATACAAGAAGTTTCTAGTTAAAAGAAGGGCGCATAGACAGCTCACCTGTCTGGAGCTTGATGAGAGAGAATGAAAAATAAAATGAAAACTTAGAAGGTGGATAGAAGAGTATTGAGACTTGAGAGACTAAATGGAGAGGATGAACATAGACAAACATCAAAGTTAAAACTTAGCTGAAGCAATGAAAAAAATTGAGAGGAAATATAAGTGGGGGATAAACGTCCAGAGTTAAGTTCATTTAAGAAATTAAACTTTCTTAAACTTTTAGGAAGTTAAGATGAATAAATGTTTGGGTGGTGAGTAAAGTAAGAGATGTTGTAATAGAGCAATTATAACGACGTTAGTTCATACTTACGTGGTAAATAACGACATAATTTTGGATCTTGATATAAAATTTAGAGATGTGTGATCTAATATGGCTGTTGGGATTTTAGAAAAATAAAATAAATATGATTGATTGAAATAAAAGAAAAAAGAAACCTAAACATAAACGGTATGTGGAATACAAACATTGAAACAAATGGAATACTAACAACGTTTGGAAGTAATAACCCAAATCCTTACCTAAAATTGTATGCAGCATTGCAACATCAAAGATCATTTCATTCTTTAGTAAGTTTCCCCCCATCTTTCCTTTTAGTATTTCCCCATATTAGAAATCTACTCTTATTTTATCATATTTATATAATTTTTTGCCTGCATGTATGTACCGATGACAATCAAAAATCAAAATTTGATATCTTTATGATAGGGTTTTGCTTAGTGATGTTTGTGGGGGTTTTTTTTCCCCCTCGAATTGTTAATGTTCTTTGTTGTGCTCTACACATGTTCCACGGAATTCCTAGATGATATATTGCTCAAATATTTCCGGTTAATTAATTTGTAAGAATATTGGTCCACTTGGTTTGTTGGGTTCCCAAATTTCTTTTTCTTTGTAAAAACTTTTAATAAGGTTTCTAAAGGTAAGAAAAATGGGTGATTTTATTTTTTATAGTAAAGCTAATATCCTCTTTCTAGCAATAGTACTAAAGATAGTTGATCAAGATTTATTAATTGGTAAGGAGCTATCAAGAACTGTTTTAGGAAAAAAGAGGTATAGGATTTTTTTATTTATTTATTCATTTAAAGACGTTATGTAGAACTTTATGTGGTAATAGTTGATGAAAATAAGTTTGTAGCTTTGGAAGAAGTCCCATTATGTGCATTGATTAATTTTCTCTTCTAATTTTTTCCAGTATAGCATTTATTATTTCCTTGAGATTTGCAAATCTAGTGTAGATGAGGGGAATTGAATGCTAGAAGAAGGATAGGTCAGAATCTCCCACCCCTTATGTGGGTAAAGTATTATCGTCCATTAGAAACTCTATGAACATCACGGGTTTGTGAAATACTATTTTCATGGCTTGTTTCCTCCCGTGCAAACTAGTTAGATGAATTGAATTCTTGGGAGGCGGTGGCACGGTTGTCCACATTGTGGAGGTCATTCTTTCAACCTAGTAATGCTCAGTTGCGCAAGAGTGGTGATCTTGGAACTTTGAGAGCAATTAGGTGATTCATTGAACTCAATATACTTGTTCCTTCAAATGCCAATGATGTTGAAGCACAAAGCTCTTTAGCAATTGAGTTGAATGCCTTAAAGGATAAATTTGCCTGCGTGAAGAAAAGTTTGAAGTTAGAGATGAGGAAGAAGATGATTTTGGCTTATTCCTTGGGATTTTTGTGGTTGTTCTTTTTCATTGTAGTTATTGTTGTGCTCATTAAGATGTGGAATGATAATAATGAGGAGCTTGTTGGTGCAAGACCTCGCTGCTTATACTAAATAATGTCATGTATTAGTTGTAACCGATGGTTATGTAGTTATTGAAATTCTACCAATTATTGTAAATGTAATAGCTTTTGTTTATAATGCGGACTATTAGAATAAAAACAAGTGTTAGCATTTTTGACCCTTGCGAGACTCCACTTAATTTTTTGTTGCCACTTCCATAGAAACTCAAGGAAAAAAAAAAAATTAACAAGTGCAATTTATAGTATTTAGTTTATATTTTTGGCACTAGATGGAGACTAAGAACAAAAATTGTCAATAATTTATACATACTATATCTTCGTCTACATTTCTACCGATACTTTTGGTAAGCATTCCATGGATGAGAGCATTATGGTACTAGGACTATTTAGAAACAAACTAGTTGGCTAAAGCATTATGGAAAGTTGTTGACAATTAAGGAGACTAATGTAAACTTGTTGGCATTCAAATCTCTTACCATAGACCTTCACTTCAAACTTAGGTATTCTTTTATTAATGGATACTATTCTAAGGACAACGCTTGTCCTTACTCTTACCTCTCACAAATCTATGATTGTTCTTTTGGAAATAAAAATCTCATTAATCCAATAACTTGCTGAATCATAGGTCCCTTAAATTGTCCAACATTTTCAGATGTAATCATCTCTCTAATGTTATTTTCTCTAGAAATTGAACTTTCATTACTCATAAACCCTTCATCATAATCTTCACCCATACTTCTACTTAGATCATTACACTTTATTTCAAGATCATAGTCCCCATCTTTATCCATGGCAATGTAATCATAAGGGTCCTCCATCCTAGGATTTATGGTTCTGATATCTCATTAACTTTAGTTGGAAAATTGTGCTTAAGATAAATCTCATGAACCTTTTAGTTAAGTAGGTTATACATAAAGTATGCAAGACTTGTGTCATTATGGATTAGTAAATATGATGATATGTCTTGGAGGGATTTGTAAAAGATTATCTGAACATTTGTCTACTCAAGCCCTCAATGTATGTCTTCTAAGAATTCAGCATAAGACACTCGACCGATGTATACCACAACCACAACTGGTGTTCCACTTATATACTTAGCACATAGGCCATTACTAACTAAAGACCCTCCATAGTTTATTGTGAGATAAATAGATAAATTGTACCGTTAGTCATCTCTTACCCTAAAAGAGGAAAATGAGAAAAATTATTAAGTTCACATTATAGAGCTTATGTATGAGAGGAAGGTAATAAAATATATTTTGTGAGTTCATAGAACATTTGAAAGTATGATTATTATCAACTTAATAAAATGAAATACTTGTTCCTAATCTTTTTTTTGTATAGCAGATTTTTACCTTTGTTCTACAGATGCATTTTACATGGGATTTACTAACCTTATATCACCATACTGGCTTGAATTATATATTGCAAGCTAATTTAACTAGGTATACTCTATTGTTAAAAAAAAAAAATATTATATGCCTGCTATAGTTTGATGAATGTTTTGTAATGTTATTGCATTTGTTTGGACATATAAATATCATAATGTTGCAAGCAAAGAGGTTGATGGTGCCCTACTGGTATTTTACCAAAGAGTTCTTCCACATTTAATTGTTATACTAAATAGGAAAAAGAAAAAAAAAATACGAGTTGATTAGGTAGCACGTAACTAGCCCCTAAAACCCAACCTAAATTATTACCATTAAACACTTTAGCCCTTCACTTTTTTCTTTTTCGTTCCAAGGCCAATTTGCATGTATTTGTGTTTTGGGATAACAAAAATTTGCCATAAGTCTTACTTATATGGAAACTAAACTTTAATTTAAAGGTCTATAACCTGCAAATTCTTTTCCTATTAAAATAAAAAAAAAAAGGAAATAGGATAACACTTCCTTTTGTCTTCTTACTTCTTCTAAAGGATGCACCAACAACAACTAGTCTTTTTTCATGGAAAAAGGAATTAGATACTTTAATATAGGGACATACACAAAATCCTACAATTGGGTGGGTAGGGGTGGGGGCAGATTTATTTTAATTAAGTTAACATTAAGATCATTTGAAGGAAATGCATATATGCATATATGATTTGATTAATGATTACACTCGAAATATATTCTAAACTTTATAGAATAGAAAAGTTTGTTTCAAAAATTATTAAGAGTATTGGATACATTTTGTAAGAGGTTAAATGCATAAATCTTTTACCTTTTCTTTTAACATATGTACTAATTGAAATCTAATTATCAATTTGTTGAGAAACATAAAATTAATAAATAAAACTTGTATATATTTTGTTTCTAATAAAAATTTATTAGAGAAATATCTTAATATGAAATTGCAAGTAAAGCAAAATAAGCAAAGAGAAATAAATATAAGTTTTTTCGATTTCTTTTCATTATAACCTTATAGAATTGTTTAATTGGTTATGTTAAAAAATCATTTTAAATATAAATTATTATGTAGTCAATCATTCAATACGCCGTATTCATTTTCATAATATTAGTTATAATAGAGATGTTATTAAACTAAGTTATAATTGATATCATTTGTTAATAATTTATGTGATAAGATTAGAATAATTATAATATAGGCAAAGTAATGATTAGTTATGATGTATTATTTGTAAAAAATTATAATTCAAGAGAATTTATTTAGTTAGATTTAATTCTATAGTAATAAATTAGTATTATTAGTTATTGCGGAAAAAATAGGTTGGAAGAAAACAAAAAAAATATATACATATATCATTTAAGTAATAAATGCATATTAAAAAAATAAAATGCTTTGTACTAGATTTCGACTCATAACCTCCTATTTAAAAAAACATGTACTTAACTACACTCAATATTATAAAATAAATTGCTACTTAATATATATATATATATATAATATACTTTTTTCTTTTCAATTTTTTAAAATTAACTTTTTCTATAAACATAACAAGTTTATCAACCAACTTATTAGGTGTAATGTATGTTCAAGCAAATGCCATCGGCCGACATGTCATTGCACAATGTTGTTTGACCCGTTGTGAGATTAGAGAAATTGCATCCGCTCTAATTTGGGTTGAGGAGTTGCTGTTAATATAATAGCTCACGACTAAACGCAGGCTTGTGCAATGGAGATATCACTCATCCTGCGACTACCTTCAAACCATTGACTTCACTCTCACCACGACCTCCTCTCCTGTCACTTAGTTCGACTAAGGATAAAGAAGGGGCTGTCACACTCCGAAGCGGCAGAGTCGTAACAGCCTCGCCGTATAAACCATCCTAAGATAGAAGTTGGCCTTACAACCGCTATCTTAGACCTGATCTACACAAGGCGTCCACAACTAACCTGCTTTGAAGTAGACAGTTTGTAATTTAAATAAATTATTTACCTATAAAAGTGAGGAATTATATATATATGTTATAATTCAGTTATTGCAGTTAAAGTTTACAATATTTTTCTATATCATTACATTATTCGGAAATGAAAAATAATAAAAACTTAGACCTTAAAAATATGTGTTTATTCTTCAATATTTTTCCTCACTCCCCAGGATCCAGCAGTTGCTAGCTTCAGAGTAGTTGTTGCCGCTTCTTAGCCAGCACCTGCACGACGTCTATAGGGATGTGAGCAACCACAGCTCAGTAAGTTAGGACGGAGGACTTAAAACTATACCATACACACAACAAGGTTTTCAATCACTTATTAGGTGCAATACATGTGCAAGCAAATGCCATCGCACGACGTTTTCCGGCCCGTCGTGAAATTAGAGAAATTACGCCCGCTCTAATCCGGGTTGAGGAGTTGCCGTTAATGCAACAGCTCACGACCAAACCCAGGCTTGTGTAATGGAGAGCTTGCTCCTCTCGTGACTACCTTCAAGCCACTGTCTTCACCCTCGCCGCGATCTCCTCTCCTGTCACTTAGTTCGACTGAGGATGAAGAAGGGACCATTTTGCAATCCTGCGCTATCCCTTCCGAAAGGGTCGGTATTTGGCCGGAGAGTCCTAAGTTCCCCTAACGGGTTGCCATGCATGTCCGATTATGATTACTGGTCGGATATTTAATTAAGTCCAGTTTAGTGTGATCAATCCTTTCATACAAGTCATACAATATGTTCCAGAGCAACAAACAGAATCATAGCATCACCCATAATTAAGCACATGCACACATTCTCTATCTAACAAGCATAACCAAGCATAATTTTAAGTCTTTAAAATACATCGTATTAATCCCAACTTACCTCGACTCCTCGCTCACTCACTTGAGGTCCGATTTGCTCAGGCCATCGCCGATCATCCCTACAACACGAACGTGGTTTCGGTATTTCATATAATATTATAAGTTCATTTTATCCGATAACGCTTATTGTTAGGTTTTGTTTAAGGTTAAATATACCTAATTATCTAGGTATTAAGTCTTTTATAATTATTTTGGGTTTGGGGTTAGGTTCAGGTTCGGTTTTCGCATCAATTTCTAAATTAGGTTTTTAATTCGATTTCTAAGTCATGTTTTAAATTCCAACCTTAGAAATCCGTTTCAACCCATAATGTGAAATTAATCACATTACTTCCCGATCTCCTAAATACGATTACTACCCTTAGTCAGCATTTTATTCCATCCGGTACATTTAATTACTCATGTTGTGAGAAATTTTTACATTTTTCATATAATTACCTAAAATTGAATTTTGTTTCTGATTTGTTATGTTATAATTTTCATTATTTTATTATCTAATTAAACCTAATTTTTCCATATTTATTAATTTTAATTCTATCTAAATCAGTAATTAATATCCTAATCACCTAATTAACTCCAAATTACCCAATTTTTTCATCATTTTAGGGCTAAAAATTAACTTAAAAATTTCGAACAGTAAATTAAAAAAAATGGCTTCATAGCACTGTTCTATATCACATGAGCATCCTACAAAAAAAAAAATTAAGCTCCAAACTACACTCCTAAGGTTATTTATTTCTAAACCGAAATGTGCTCAGTTTTGCATGATTTCTTAGGGACCCTATATTACGGGACATGTTTTCATCTAAATAATATTTTTCCTACGAACTAAATACAAAAATATCTCAGAATAACAAAATTCATAATTTTCTAATTATATTTACTATTTTTACAAAATTTCACAAGAATCGGGCTAGAATTTGGACTTACCGGTTTGGGTGGCTCTGGCCACCGCGGGCCACCGTGGCCTTGTCGGCTGGCCTGGGTGCTACCACCACCGTGTGGTGGTGGTGGCCGTCCACTTCCAGCTCCTCGTCTGGTATGGGTTCCCTTTAAAATCCCTAACTGCACAGTTTTTCTTATTTTTTTTTATTTTTTGGATTGTCTCTCGAATTTTCAACTCTCTCTAATTTTTTCTGATTTGTATCTGTCCAAATGAGCTTCTGAATTTTTCTTGCTATTTATAGAGGATTTTTGTAATTATTATGCATTAATTTGACAAGACTTTGTCCAATTTCCTTGATTTTTGACTTTTAAGTTGTTCAATTTTTATTGGCCAATTTTTCTTTTTCTGACCACGACTTGATCTTGCATCAGCTTATCCTCTTCTGATTTTTTCCTGATTTTTCCATAATTATTTATATTTTTCTTTAATTATTTGCTTAGTTTTCGGCCTATTTAGGTAATTACACGTATTTTTATCTACACGTAAATACATGTGGAGTACACGTGAACATTCTTAAATATTATTTTGGTCATTTTAAAATTTTTAGTATACATATAATCTATCTCTAGTAGTTTATTAGTTATTAGATTACACTTTTTGCTTTTTCAGTAATTAGCAATTATTATGCTTAAAATTTGAAAATTTTATAGTCTCCTATTTTACTATTTATTTTCTTAAATTTAAGTTTACGGGGTCATTTTTACTAATATTTCTCTCAATAGTTTATAATTTGGGTGTGATCAGATCTTTTAGCTGATCGCCCTAAACCTTGGATTCTAAGTTCAATCCTACGGTTATTTAGCTGAACTTTGGGGCTTACAGGGGCCATTATGCAATCATGTGTTATCCCTTTTGAAGGGGTCAATATTTAGTCGGAGAATCCTAGGTTTCCCTTAATGGGTTGCCGTACAGGTCTAATTATGATTACGGGTCGTATATTTGGTTAGGTCTAGTTTAGGGTGATCAATTATTTTATACAAATCATATAATACAGGTCAGAACAACAAATAGAATCATAGCGTCACTCATAATCAAGCATATGCACACAACCAATTATCTAATAAGTACAACCAATCATAATTTCAAACCTTCAAAATACAATAACGTATTAATCCCAACTTACCTGGACTTTTTGCTCACTCACTCAAGGTTTAGCTCGCTCAGGCTATCGTCGATCATCCCTATAACACAAACGTGGTTTCAGTTTTTCATATAACTATTATAAGTTGGTTATATTCTATAACGGTTATTATTATCTTTTGTGTAGGGTTTAATATGTCCAATTATCTAGATTCTCAAATCTTTTACAATTATTCTAGGTTTGGGGTTAGGTTCGAGTTCAGTTTCTGGCTCAATTTCTAAATTAGGTTCTGGCTCGATTTCTAAGTTATAATTTAGCTTATTTTTTTCCATGTATACCTATTATTTATTAATGATTCATTCTATCCTATTTTGGGGTTCGGTTCCTAAATTAGATTTTAGTTTTGATTCTAGAATCTTACATATACTCGAATCCTAATGTGAAATTAATTACATTAAGCTCGAGTATTCTAATATCCTATTGGGTCTTAATTCAGTATTCTAAACCGTTTGGTACACGCTAATCCTAATTGGGGTACCGGGTTTATTCCCGATATGAGAAAATCTTACATTTTTTATAGAATTACCTAAAATTAAATTTTTGTTTCAGATTTATTATATTCTGATTTTTATTATTATATTATCTAATTAAATCTAATTTTCATATTTATTAATTTTCCAATTCTACATATTCCTAATTTTTTACAATTACCACATAATTCCTTCATTAATTACACTTAACACTCTAAAGGCTAGGATTAGGTTTCCACATCAGATATTAACATCTTTAACCCTCTAATTACTATCTAAATCAGTAATTAATATCTTAATCACTTAATTAACCCAAAATTACCCAATTTTTCTATCATTTTAGGGCTAAAAATTTATCTGAAAATTTCAAAAATTAAATTTAAAAAAATGGCTTCATTGCACTATCCTATATTACTTGATCATTCTATAGAAAAAATCTGAGCTCTAAATTACACTTCTAAGTCTATTTATTTCTAATCCTAATCATGCTCAGTTTTGCTTAATTTTTTAAGAACCTTATATTTTCGGACGTGATTATACTTAATCACTATTTTTCTTTAAATCTAAATACGGTAAAATTTCAAAATAATAAATTTCATAATTTTCTGAGCAAAATAAATAATTTTACAAAATTATACAAAATCAGAGCAGATGAGAGATTTACTTGGTCTGATGACTTATTTGGTCTGATGACTTTTGGCCTTCTAACATCGGTTCAAGTGTTGGAAGCCCCAAAGTTAAGTCAATTGACCACAGGATTAAACTTAGAATATAAGGTTTTGGACGATCGGTTAAGGAATCCGATTAAACCCCAAATTAGAAACTAACAAGAGAAATATTAGTAAAACTAACTCAGTAAACTTGAATTTAAGAAAATAAGTAATAAAATAGGAAACTATAAAATTTTCAAATTTTAAGTATAATAAGTACTAATTACTGAAAATGCGAAAAGTGTAATCAAATAACTAATAAATTACTAAAGATAGATTATATGTATACTAAAAATTTTAGAATGACTAAAATAATAATTAGGAATGTTCACGTATACCCCACATGTATTTATGTATAGATAAAAATACGTGAAATTACCTAAATTGGCCAAAAACTAAGTAAATAATTAAAGAAAATTATAAATTAATTATGGAAAAATCAGAAAAAATCAGAATAGGATAAGATGAATCAAGATCAGGTCGTGGAAGGTCCAAATCTGCAAAAGAAAAATAAACCAATAAAAATTTGACAATATAAAAGCCAAAAATTAAGGATAATGGGCAAAGTCTTGTCAAATTAATGCATAATAATTACAAAAATTATCTATAAATGGCAAAAAAAATTTAGAAGCTCATTTGGCCAGATACAAATCAGAGAAAATTAGAGAGAGGCAAAAATTGAGCGAAAAATTTGAGTTAGAAAAAAAATAAGAAAAACTGTGCAGTTAAGGCTTTTAGAGGGAACCCCCACCAGATGAGCAGCTAGAAGTGGATGGCTACCATCACCATACGGTGATGGTAGCGCCCAGGCCGGCTGATAAGGCCACGGTGGCTGGCGATGGTCGGAGCCACCCAGATCGGTGAGTTCGATTTCCAGCTCAATTCTTGTGTAATTTTGTAAAAATAGTAAATATTATTAGAAAAATATGATTTTTGTTATTATGAGATATTTTTGTATGTATTTTGTATGAAAAATATTATTTTGATGAAAAAATGCCCCATAATATATGGTCCCTAAGAAATCATGCAAAACCGAACATGTTTCGGTTTAGAAATAAATGACCTTAGGAGTGTAGTTTCAAGCCCAAAATTTTTGTGTAGATTACTTAGATGATATAGAATAGTGCTATGAAGTCTGTTTTCAAAAATTAATTTTCAAAATTTTTAGATAATTTTTAGGCATTAAAATGAGGCATAAAATGGGTAATTTAAGGTTAATTAAGTAATTAAATTATTAATTACTAACTTAGTGAATAAGTAGATGTTTTAGGATGTTGAAATCTGATGGAGAATGATACTTGTAGCATTTAGGGTGTTAGATGTAATTATTAGGTTAATTATGTAGTAAATAAGTAATATGGAAAATAGTACATTTTAGGTTAATTTTGTAAATTAGGGTAATTAGGAGTAAAATATGATTTAGGATGAATTTAGACATTTTGAAATGATAATTGATGTTTAGAGATGATAATTAGAGTGATATAAATATCAGAAGTGTAATATATAATAAAAGGTAATAATACAAATAGGTAATTACTGGAAATATAATAAATAGGAAATATTATAATAAAAATTGATATTGTGATAATAATAAAAATGTATAATAAATCTGATAGGAAATTTGAATTTATGTAATTATATGAAAAATGTAAAAATTTCTCACATTAGGAGTGAATTCGGTACACTAATAAGGATATAAGTGTACTGGGTGAAATAAAATACTGGCTAGGGGTAATGATGGTATTTAGGAGATCGGGAAATAATGTGATTAATTTCACATTATGGGTTGAAACGAATTTCTAGGGTTAGAATATAAAATGCTACTTAGAAAATCGAACTAAAACCTAATTTAGAAATCGATGCAGAAACCGAACCCGAACCTAATCCTAAACCTAGAATAATTGTAAAAGACTTAAGACCTAGATAATTAGGTATCTTAAACCCTAAATAAAACATAACAATAAGCGTTATAGGATAAAACGAACCTATAATAGTTATATGAAAAACTGAAACCACGTTTATGTTATAGGGATGATTGGCGATGGCTTGAGCAAATCGGACCTCGAGTGAGTAAGCGAGGAGTCGAGGTAAGTTGGGATTAATACGATGCTGTATTTTGGAGGCTTAAGATTATGCTTGATTGTGTTTGTTAGATAGTTGAATGTGTGCATGTACTTGATTATGGGTGATGCCATGATTCTGTTTGTTGTTTTGGCATATATTGTATGAATTGTATGAAATGATTGATCACTCTAAACTGGACTTAACCAAATATATAACCAGTAATCATAATCGGACATGCATGGTAACCCGTTAGGGGAACTTATGACTCTCCGGCTAAATACTGATCCCTTCGGAAGGGATAGCGCAGGATTGCAAAATGGTCCTTTCTTCATCTTCAGTCGAACTAAGTGACAGGAGAGGAGGTCGCGGCGAGGGTGAAGACAGTGGTTCGAAGGTAGTCGCGGGAGGAGCAAGGTCTCCATTACACAAGCCTGGGTTTGGTCATGAGCTGTTGCATTAACAGCAACTCCTCAACCTGGATTAGAGCGGGCGCAATTTCTCTAATCTCATGACGGGCCGGATAACGTCATGCGATGGCATTTGCTTGCACATGCATTGCATCTAATAAGTGATTGAAAACCTTGTTGTGTTTCTGGTATAGTTTTAAGTCCTCCGTCCTAACTTACTGAGCTATGGTTGCTCACATCCCTATAGACGTCGTGTAGGTGCTGGCTAAGAAGAGGCAACAACTACTCTGAAACTAGCAACTGCTGAATCCTGGGGAGTGAGGAAAAACATTGAAGAATCAACACATATGTTATTACTTTTCATTTCTGAATAATGTAATAACTGAATTATAGTATGTATATATATATATATATATATAAATTTTCTCACTTTCTTAGATAAATGCTTTATCTAAATTACAAACTATTTACTTCAAAGCGGGTTAGTCGTGGACGCCTTGTGTAGATCAGGTCTAAGATAGCGGTTGTAAGGCCAAAATCTATCTTAGGATGGTTTACACGGCGGGGCTATTACGACTCTGCCGCTTCGGAGCGTGATAGGTGTGTCGGTCGGTCCAAGCGGTGGGTCTGGAGTGGGGTGGTAATGATGGCTCAGTCCTAGGTGGTGGTGGTGCTCTCCATTTTTCTCAAATTTCTAGCTGTCTAAAGGAGCTTTATAAATTTTTTTCCTATTTATATAGCTTTATGGTAATTAATATGCATTAAATTAGACAAGATATTGCCTAATTCCCTTGATTTTTGGTTTTTGTGTTACTTGATTTTAATTGGCTAATTTTTCTTCTTCAACTCCTGACTTGCCATGACCAAACCTACATCATTCCAGATTTCTTTGATTTTTTTTTATTTTTCCTTAATTAATTAATAATTTTCTTTAATTATTTAATAAGTTTTTAGCTACTTTAAGAAATTTTGCATATTTTTATCTACATGTAAATACATGTGGGGTACATGTGAACATTCCTAATTATTATTTAGGTCATTTTATGATTTTTATTATACATATAATCTATCTCTAATGATTTATTAGTTATTAGATTACACTTTGCGCCTTTTCGATAATTATTGAAAATTTTATAATCTCCTATTTTATTACTTATTTTCTTAAATTCAAGTTTACGGAATTATTTTATTAATATTTTTAACTTTACTTATAATTTAGGCTCGATCAGATCTTTCAGCCGATTGAAACCCTGGGTGATTGGTTGTGGAGCTTACACTTCATTCTACAATATTATAATAATCAATACGTAAAGTAAAAAACCCTTTCCAACCTTTTCCTTTTTCTTTTTTATATTTCTTATAAAGGATTCGCTAATCATATTCATTAAAAAAGAACACAAATGTCTAAATCAACAATAGCATAATAGGCTATGATTAACCACACATATCAATACCTCTATGTCTGTAAATTTCTATAAGAACTACAAACACAACAGTATCATCCCTTATAACTATGCACTCACTAACCCCAACCAGTAGGCAGTAACTTAAGCTACATTTTTCAACAAACATATAAAACTAAAAGTGCAGACAACAACAATCCATCATTTTTTTTTTTTGAGGAAAACCTTTAATCATTGTCTATAGGGAAAGAAACAACTATTTCCTTTGATGAATTCAAACGAAAATTGAAGACATAAAGAAGAAAATAAGACAGAAAACATACCAGATACGTGTACCTTGTTGCAATTATGATATGAATTAGGGCTTCGAATGGGTTCTAATTTGCCTTTATAAGGATGGGGTTTGTGCAAAAAGTTTTAGAGAAAGGTCTAATTTAGTATGTGATGCGTCTTTATGGTCGGATATAAGAGGAGGTACCACAATAAGGAAAACTAAAAAGAAACAAAAGAAAAGTTAGCAAAGTTTGGGTAGCTACCAATTAGATATGATACACCAATCAATCTTACTTGGCCTACAATTTACCAGATATGACTCATTGATTCGAACTGAAGGGTCACACGTCATTATTCCTTACTAAAGGGAATAATGGATAAGAGTTGAAAGAAGATAAGAACACTAGGGTAGCTCAACAAAAACTTGAATAAAATTCTAATATTGATGATTGTTGATTATTTTCTGTGTACAATTAAGTAAGGGTTTATATATCTATCTACTACAGTTACTTTACATGTATAAAAAGACAAAAGGATGTTATTACAATTAGGTTATACAATACATACTAAAAAGAGTAAAAAAGACAAATAATTTTCAGTATAGAAAAGTGAGAATTCTTATGGAATATTGTGTCAGAAGACACATATTGATCAATGGTTGGATGTTCGAAATATGGTACAAGGGGGGACGAGAGAGAATCTTCAGTTAAGGGCTAACTTAATCTGGATTAGGTCGAAGCTTGGTTAGCCATTCATTAAAAGGTAATTAACTTGAGTTAAGGTCAGACATTTGTGGTTGGCTTGGGAGCTTAGCCTGGATAGTCTTGGGTTGCGTTTGGTAAGCTTGGTATAGGTGATGGCTCGATAGTTAGGTTAGCAGAGAAAGCAAACACAAAGGTTGGGATATGAATTTTCATCTTGGAGAGGACTTCGAGCTAGTATTCTCCGGATGAGTTCTTGGAGTTCTTTAGTTTGACTTTGTGTGATTGGTCTGTGAAGTTGATTCCTATCAATATACTTGGGGTTTTTATTAACTAGTCTTTTCTAAAAGTTTAAAGTGCCTTAATTTGTTTTTTATTTTTATGTTTCTCTTTTCTTTTATTTTGGTTAGCCAATTTTTTTTTTTTTAAATCCCAATAGTCATGTCAGCATCATACATGTCTCTAAATTCCATGACAATGTCCAAAATTGTACTATTATTTGCTAGTAAGTATGAAAGAACACCATTATAAGTGCTCTGTTATGGTATTCATTATGAACCTCTAAAATTGTTTTTAGGGCAATCGTACTTGAATTTAAGGCATTTGGGAAAACTTATTCAATCAAGCCCAAACTTTATGACTAGATTATAAAAGTTAGCTAAAGCGACTTAATAAAGTTAGATTTTAGAAATAATATCCTAAAAACCCAATTTTAGCCTTAGAAATACAATTATTTAATATAGTGTGAAATTCATCTAAGCTCCTAAAACGAAGTCTAAAATACAATGAGAACTTAGAGCTAAGTTATTTAAGTTATAACGATGAATAATATAGTATAATACACTATATGCATAAGGTGTATTTTTATGAATATACTCGGTGTATATATAAATATATCTGTAAATTAATTTGAAATTATATAATTATATATAACAAGTGATAAATTTGTAAAATTAAATAAAAAATATATCTTAAAAATAAAAGACATGATAGAAATGTGATTGTGTGCATGTAATTACTCATTACGTGTAATATATGTACAATATATACTATATATTAGCAAAATTATTAAATATTAAAATTAAACACCAAAATACCCTAAAATATCATCTAAAAATTTTATATGTAAAAAAAGAAAACAACTTGGATTCACTAGAAAATAACATGGAGTAGATTAAAAAAAAATAAACAATTATATCAAAAGCAAATTAATTAAAAAAAAGTACACCTCTTACTTAGTGTTTTACACATGTAAATAAAAGAAAAATTACTTGATGGTTAAGAAAATTCGCAATCGACCTTAACTACTATAAATAGGGCTTAGGACACCATTTTAGAACCTAGGACACTTAAAAGAAAAGTTAGAAATAGGGCAAGCATTGTCTTGGCTTAGTTCCCAACCTAAACCACCACTTGCTGTGAAGCTCCACTGGCCGCTGACAGAGCTACCGACACCCCTCATCATCGACACACCCTTGCCAACTGACAACCACTAGAGCTTCGGCGAATGGTTGTTCTTCATTCCTACCTTGTTTTCCATGAATCTTCTAAAAATATTAAAGCCTTCTAGAAAATTATGAAAAAAATTAATTCCTAGGTTATTTTAGATGTATGTTGGTGTTGTAATTTTATTTTTTCAAAATTATGAATATTTTTTATACTTGTTTAATAAATATACTATTTATCTGAATTTTCAAATTTAAAATAAATATATTAAATGGTGTTGTTTTGAGCTTAAAAAATTTATATAGAATACATATTACATCTAGTATATTGCTATGTAGCTTGATTTTGATTTTATATATGTTTAGTATTTATTGCATTTTTGAGCCTTAAAAATGACTAAAAATAGAACAATTTATGAAATAAATTGATTTTGTGGGAAATAATTGATGAAATTATGATCCAATTAATTCAGGATTATGTTTGTAACGATGAAAAGATAGGTTGGAATTGATTTGGTGTAAAAATCTTATTATTTACCTAATTAATAATGATTTATCACAAAAATGTAATTTTACGAATATAGACAATAAACCTGATTACATGAAACTAGTTATTGATTGAATTTTATATATTTTTTTGAGTTTATAAGAATTTTCATAGAATTATTTGATAATTCATGCTATTTATTATGAATTTTCCTAAGTTAAAATATGTTAATTATTTGATTAAATAATAGTTAAACATACCTTGACTAGTTAAGATTATCCATTGCTTTTATTATATTTCGTACTATTATATGTGTCGGGTTATGGTATGTATTGGTAGTTGAGTTATGTAATTTGTTATGTTGATTGACCTTGTTTGGTGTGTCATAAATTAGTTGATCACCCTTAATCGAACTAATTGAAACTCGAATTGAAATTATAAATGGACATGTATTGCATCTTATAAGGGGATGGTTAGGTTTTTTCGACTAAATTTTGATGCTTTTGACGAGGTTGCAGTTATTTGGCTTTTCCTTACCCTTGGTCAAGTTAAATAACAGGAGAGGAGGTTGCGGTGAGATTAGGGGCATTAAGTTCGAAGGTACTTGCAGGTGTAGTAAGAGCCGCCATTGCATAAGTATGGAATTAGTAGTGGGAGGGTCTTGTGGTCTTTATGATTGACATTCTAGCCATTATATCACAACTCCTTAATCTTGGGTTAGATCCGGTGAAATTTCTATAATCTCATGACTAATTGGATAATGTCATGTGGATGTGACATTGCTTATTCATGTATTGCATGTAATAATTGCTTGATAATTTAGTTATACTATTTAGCTTGTATATGCTTTTTACCTCTTGCCTTTTTATTGTACTGTGATTTACTTACTCCCCTATAGATTTGTTTGCAGGATTTGAGTAATCATGTTGTGTGATGATCACCTCCAAGTGCTAAAAAAGGATGTATTTGGGCTTGAGCGAAGCATAACCGATAAGGACTATGCTTTTGGAACTTTTTGTTTTCTATGAGATCAATTATATCATTTGGGCAATTTAGTTTGGTTTTTACTTTTGAGTCGTATCATATGTTTATATACATTTTGATAACTCTGATTTTAAACATATTTCACATGATAATTTTATAGTATTTCCCTTATATTTTTGGTTTTCTTTAAAGAAATTGATACTTAATTGAGTAAAATTTTGATTTTAAGGTTTGAATGCGTTTTAGGATTGAAAACAAAGAAAAAGAATCAAGTTTCACTCAATTTGGAGTTCCAATGAAGGAGTTATGAAGTTATGAAGTTTTGAAGTTATACAGTCTGGGACATGACCATGTTCCCAGGCTGTGCATGAAAAATTTGCCAGGGTCAGAAAGTTACACGACCTGGGGACATGGCCATGTCTTAGGCCGTGTCTGGTAATAAAAACGAAAACCTTTCAATACACTATAAAAGGACATATTAGGGTTTCCTATTAGATATGAGACATTCAAAAGAGAAAAGACTTGAGGAGAAGGAGAAGAAAAAGGCAAAAGCAATACCAACTTCAAGATTGGAGAGATTTTTCATCAATCAAAGGGGTTTTTCATGTTTTATTTTATATTTTTTATGGAACTCGTTTTTAGTTTCATTATGATAGTTTAGAATTCGTGTATTTAGGATTATGGAACCTAGAGTTTCATGTGATTCTTGGGTTGATTTATAATTCTCAATAAAGTTTCTATCTTTGCTTGATTCAATTATGTTGTTTAATTGTTAATTGATATTTCTAGAATATCAATTTATGATATTACGTATGTTGATTGAGAAATTACATGTGTAATTAGATCTTTACATAATTGAAGAGTATTACATGTATACTTAAAGATAAGATATATGTTTCTTCCAGAAAGTTAATTATTTGTGTGGAAATTCATTATACATTAATGCAATTCTAAATTATATTACTAAGTGAAGAGATTCCGGTAAATAATTTAGAATTAGGGTTAATATGCTTGAAAAAGGTATTAACTTTAATTGTGAATCCTTTCGGTCAAGAATAATAGAAATTGAAATAAATATATTTTAAGCGGTCACATGTTAAACATTAGGGGAAATAATTCCTAAATATGTTATTGCATACTTGAAGTCGTTCTTAGTTTTATCGCTTTCTAAATTGCTTAATCAATATTTATAATTAGTTTAGTTTGTTAATTCCAGTATTTTTAATTCATTCAACTCATCACAATTTTCCAGTTAGATAATAGAGTTAAGGTTAATATTAGTACTCGAAGTTTTTGAAGGATCGACTCGGACTCACATCCGTTATATTAAAATTGATAGGTGCACTTGCCGGATATCACATTTATAAATATTCTGTACTTAGCCTTATTGTTAATATAAGTTATTATGAATATAAATGTTAGTATATATGTGGAATTACAAATACTTCAGAGCGATTTATTGTTTGAGCCTTGTGTATATTAGGCTTATGCTAGCGATTAAGTGAATAGTTTTTAGCATAAAATTAATATATACAATAAATTGTTACGACTTGATAATGTTTGGGACGTAACATCCTTTAGTTGACACACTAACCAATATCCTTTATTTTAACTCCTTGAAAACTTAATCTCCTGGATGAATTTATCCCCTAAACATTTATGCCTTGCTTGTAATTCTCTCATCAAAATAGTTTAGGGTTATATACTTCAATATTGGGACACTTACTGCTGTTTACTTGTGGTAATGCAATAAATAGAGAAGGAAAAGCTATCCATTGGAAACAACTATTGTCAAGCCTGCTTTTTTTTTTGTTTCTTTTTATTTAAAATTAATTTCCTCATTTTCGATTAATACTAAACTTTAACCTATTTAATATTAATAATTGACTAAGGAAATTGAGAAATTCTGGTTTTTTTATTTAAAAAAAATTTTAGAATCGCCACCCGACCGAAGTTGAGAAAAAGAAAAGAAACCATAATCAATAAGTATTCCTTTAGAGAGGGAATAGAAAAGAATAAAAATTCCAACAAATTCTAAGTGAATAAAGTAATAGAAAGTATTTTAGAAATAGTCTTCATCTCTATCACCTCCAAATGAACAGACCTAAAGTAATAAAATAATAGCTAAAGTAATAAAACTAAAAGCTAAAAGCGAACAACTTAACGTTAAAAGTTAAAACTAAAAGCTAAATAATAAATAATTGATGAGGGAATATTTATAAGAATGCAAGTAACAATATGTAAAAGTTAAAAGCATAGAATAAAAAAATAAGTAATAATTTTAGAGGCTAAGTTTTCCCATCGGGTATTAACTATGTCCCAAAACTTAACCTAAACCTTAGAAGGATTTAAAACTTATCCCAAGACCCATCACAAATTTTATAGAGTATTATATTGTTGGGTAAATAGCAGACTTATCTATTTGGGAACCCTAAAATGGTTGATTTGCTTGCAACCCTAGTGTGAAGGTTGTAATTGTTTTTCCAAACTTTAAAGCAAGGGAGCTAACAAGGATACTCAAATCTCTAACTATGAGCACTTTCCAGGCAATAACAGCGGTTAGAGTTGATAAGTGCTCCTGTCCTGGTTTTTGTTTGCTTTCTTTGGCTTTAGGGATGGGATTATGCTACTAGGTTTACAAGAACAAGAGAGGGAGTCTTGAGTTGGAGTTTGTTTGATATTTTAAATGGAAAAAGAGAGGGGATAAGAGTCCAACCTATTTTAATTATTTTCTCTGTTTTTCTAAATTTCTGCTTCCTTTAGGATCATACTTAAAGGGTCGAGTTATTTTTATGACACTTTCCTGTGTTGGTTTATTTCCTTTTTTTATTTTTTTTAATTTTTTAATATAGGTGAAAAGGGTAGATACTCAATTCAAATTATTGTTAGCACAGAGTTCTAACTAATGTTCTTTATAAACTTTTGAACTTATCAAGTGTTTTTTGAGACATGGGAGGAGGCTTAGCCTCGTGTAAAGAAAGATGATAAAGTTAAAAGAATCATTACCAGAGGGCATAGGGTAGAGGTCATACGACTCATATCGTTAATTCTTGATTCATATTATTAGCAGGTGAAGGTCTTCATACTTATGGTACTTGATTTTGTTAATTACTAAGTCAAGGTTTTTCAACTTGAATTTCAACGTTCTTGGGATTGAAAATTTAAATTCTGGTGTTGGATGTTGAGATTATCCTTAGAGTTTGCATCAAGCCATCTTAGGTAGCTTAAGTACGAAGGTTTTAGGTATGCATAAGCTTAGTTTTGTGATGCATTTTGGAGCTTTCAGGATTTTATTTTAAACATTTCTAAGCTCAAACTGAAATTTCTCTAAACTTGCGTAAACGAATTTTTAAGTTAATTCAAGCTTCTATGAAACTTTTAAAACTCTATTTGCATCTTTTAGGAGCATTTTGAACTCATGAGCTCTCTCTTTTGACTCCTAACCTATTTTTTCTTCAAGAATTTTTCAAGTTTAAAACTAGTGTTAACACATATTAAAATCCAAATTATGACGTGGGAGATTAAAATCACAAATCTAGACCTTAATATTCGATAAAAAGGAAAAGCAATTAAAAGATAAATGAATGGATTGGAGTTCAATAATATTATTATCTAATGCCATGTTGAAGGATGCAATCTGTATTGTTGTATGGTATCCAATCGGTCCAACTTGACAAAAATCAATATGTTTAGGATCGAATTTAGGGACATTATTGAAAAACTTATATGGTTTATGGTTGGGTTTTGGGATTGTAAGAAAACTTGATTATAGACCTGATCCAATAAGAAATCATAAATTACTTCATTGGCTTTTTTTATATATTTTTTTTATTAAAAATATTAATAAGTATATTAAGCATTTATTTATAAAAATCTTTCAAGAATATATAACGATAGCTTAAAATATAAAAAACAAAATAAAAAATTTATATAATCAACATTGGGTGGTTCAATATGGTATTTATAAAGATTTTAGGGACATATTTTAATAATAGAAGTAAAAACCTTATAAGATTTTAGAAAATTTGAAAAGCTATAAGGGCAGGTTTCGATAATAGGAGTTAAAACCGTATTGAGTTTTTATAGAGTTTTGGAAAACGTTTAATCCTATAAGAGTAAGTTCGGATCTTATAAAACTCTTCCCAAACCCACTTTGATTGTATCTCTAATCACTTTTATTATGCAAGAACAAATTTAAAATAGAATCGTGATTCTTGGTTCTTCTTCTTCTTCTTTTTTGCTTTTTTTTTTTTTGATATTTGGAAGTAACATTAGAAGTAAAAATTGAGATTCTTATCATTAACAATTTTAACTTTAAAAGGGAATATGATTTTGTCTTTGAAAGGTAGAATCGTAATTTTACTTCATCTTTATTAATAAATTAGGAAAATGCATAAAACTTCCATAAATTTTATCTTATGTGCGGTTTGATCCTATAAAGTTTCAAAATGTGGTTTTTGGCCTTTTAATTTTTCATAAATTGGCAAATAACTCCCATTATCTATTTAAATTTTGATCTTGGTGTGTTAATATCCTCTAAACTTTGAATTTAATTTGTAAATACCTTTTAAACTTTGATTTTAGTGTATAAACATTCTTTTATTTAAAGGGTTATTCTCAATTTAGGAAGATTTTTTGCTAATTTATAAAAGTTTAAAGGGCCAAAAATCATATTTTTAAAGTTTAGGGAAACAATCCATATTTAAATCAAAGTTTAAAGGGATTTTATATAATTCTTAATAAATATTCACCTAAAAAACCTCATAATGAGCAATGAGCTAAATAAACATGTAGAACTGTTTAAAATATGTTACAAACTGAACATACCACATAAAATGAATAAACTACTTTGTTTATATTTTTAAATATAAAAATAAACTTCTCATTTTGGTCATAATTTATTCCATTCCTTTACATTCAAATTTCATCGATTCCATTTCCCACTAAATCATTCCCCTGAACTAAACCTAACCTAACCTAAGTTAACATTGAACTCAACTTAGAAATCATACTAGGATAACTTACAATTTACTCCTTAAAAGGATACAAAAAGGAGAAAATAAGTGAGAGTGTCCTCGCGTGGGGGGAGGAAGGAAAAAATAAAAAAGAAAAGGAGAAGGAGTGTCCTCATGAGCCAACTTAGCTCGAATAAATAAAAAGAGCTTCAAAAAACAAAAGCCCAAAACACCAAGCTTTTGAGTTTCCGGGTTCCAGTGAGTCCAGTCCAGTCCCTCCTTTCCCCTTCCTTCTCCTCTTCGTCGGAGAAGCTCGCTCTCTCTCTCTCTCTCTCTCTCTCTCTACCTTCGCAGTTTTCAGGTTAGTTATCTCATTCTCGAAATATAAGATTTAATCCACTGCTTTAACTTTACATACTTCGATACATAAAGTTTCATGATTACTTAGTTTTGCTTACTGTTCATCATCAAATCGCTTATCTTCCACGTGTCTGCTTTAGTACTGCATTAATCGCATAATTGCTTATCTATCTAATCGACATCAGCGTAATCATTAATCGCTCCGTTATTTCACTTGTGAGGGTGAGATATAATAATTCTGCTCAAACAATCGAACCAGCTTCGTTTAGGTTTCAATTTTGGTTAGAAAAATGTTGCGAAATTTTGATAGTTAATTTATTTGATTTTTGATTGTTTTGATTGATTGAGATGCAATTTACTCGAAATTATGAGCTTTAGAAGTTAAATTTGATCGAGTGCTTTTCATATGTGTTTAATGATATGGAAGATGTGGTGAGGATTAGGGTTAGGACAATATGAATCAATTTGGCAATGGCCCTTTCTTTACCGGACATATCATGGAAGAGATAACACATAACACTCTGCATAGAACGAAAATAATTGGAATTCAGTTATTATTCTCATAGAACTTGATAAGATGTAGGTTGGTATTATGGTGTGGTTCTCTTTAGAACACAATGGCGGATTACAATCTATGT
Source organism: Lumnitzera racemosa (assembly GCA_024138005.1). Classification (NCBI taxonomy): domain Eukaryota; kingdom Viridiplantae; phylum Streptophyta; class Magnoliopsida; order Myrtales; family Combretaceae; genus Lumnitzera; species Lumnitzera racemosa. Next base: position 9,760,462 of record JAMXBC010000008.1, on the reverse strand, counting down.
AACCAATCCAATCTAGCGGGAGAAAGGCTTGAGCATGATATTTGTTTGCCAATATGAGCACAATAAGCGGGACAGCACATTGGCAAGATGAACTGAAATTCAAGTTTCAAAAAGGTTTAGGGTTTATCTGACTTTTTTCCTGATATTTACTTATACATGTATATAAAGCTTAGGGCTTGACTAGAGGTTGCACTTATTTGTTTATTAGTGGATACATATGTTTTTTTTTAGATAATTATGAAATGAAGATTCTATTGGCTTGTGGAAATTAATTGCTAACTACTAATGGTTAGATTGGAACTAAGATCTTTACCTAATTTATGTATGTGTTTTCTCGTTGATATTTTTCATAATTGGGGGAGACATTCCTTCTTGCAATTGTTTCTTTGTTCCATCTTCTGAATTTTATTTATTTATTTATTTTTGGGTAAATATCTTTGGAATAATTTTTTGCTTCTCAATTTCTGAGTTTTATGTTTTCCTTATCGAGTGACAGGTAAATTTTGAGGGAAAATGGGAATCATTGAGAAGATTAAAGAAATCGAGGCCGAGATGGCTCGGACTCAAAAAAATAAAGCTACAGGTGCAGGCATTAATTTTGTGCTGAGATATATGAGATCTCATCATATAACACAATCCAGTGCTCATTAGTTTGATACTCATTTGAAGTAGAATTTGCCAATCACTAGAATATAAATCATGCCTTTAGACTAGTTCGTACTTAGCTTTGGTATGCAAAGCATGTGGGGTGTTAAAGAGCTTACCTGGTTAGCAATTAAAGTGACAAGTGAAGGAATGTTGCAATTAAGTCGTTAAAGATTCTTAATACTCTCTCGATCCTTAGATGTTCACATGCTTCGTAGGGATACTAATCATCCCCTTCATTTGCTTATCTTTCTTCTTACTTTAGATGAGCACATGTTACCAACTCTGTTAGTGTTTATCCTTATACCATTCTGCTAGAGTCAGGAGATGTTCCTTCAGCTATTAAATACTGCAAAATTTTCTATTCTATATGTTCATATATACTTATATTTATTCAATGCAGAGTACCATCTTGGTCAGCTCAAGGCAAAGATTGCAAAATTGAGGACACAATTACTGGAGCCTCCTAAAGTATTCTAGCTTCCTGACAATTCTTTTTCTTTAAATAATTTATTTTATTTTTTAATTTTTGGTGTACGTGTGTGTATATGGAATTTTTTGAAACATTCTGTCATATGGATTGTGCATGTAATTGAATCCCTTGCTAATATTGTAAATGTTACTTCTTTTAGCTTTCTTGAACTGCTCTTTTTGTTTACTCTCTTGAGCCATCCTATTTTACTATCTTGATTGATGATTTTTCACATAAATAGTTATTAAAGTATGTCTTTATCTGATGTACATGCATTATGGATATGCCATGCTCACAACTGTCAGATTTCTCTCTGTCTCTCTCTGTGTTGATGCAAGTCTCATTCTCCTTAATGTTGGAAAATCTTTCATTGGGAAATCCTTGGCTGTTTCCTGGCTAAATGGTCTACCATTCTACTTTCTTTAGTATTTATTTATTTTCCTTTTATTTTTTTGGGTAAGGACTTTCTTGGGTGTGATATCATTAGGAAGTTTGGATTTTTGACTGACTTTGGCTGGTGATGCTTCTTTCTCCCCTCATTCTTACAATAATGATGTGCTTGTTCATTTAAACTCAACCTGATAGTGTCAAACCTCACCTTTTTGTTTGTAAGGCCACAATTTTTTCTTAGAATATGTTCATCGAATCACATGGATTGTACTCTGATTGAACAATCATGGAGTCAAGTAGATGGCTACATTCCTCATCTTTGAGCTCTTGCATGGACTTTTATTTGGGAAATTCATCTTCACGTTATTGCTTGTTCTTTTGAGTTCTCTCTCTCTCTCTCTCTCTCTCTCTCTCTCTCAATTTCTTCTAAGTGGTATGCACTTTCATCTTCATCTGTTTTTGCCTAATCATGTTATCAGGGTTCTAGTGGAGGTGGAGATGGTTTTGAAGTTACAAAATACGGCCATGGGCGTGTTGCACTAATTGGCTTTCCAAGGTTTATAGTTCTTTTAATGTCATATTTTCTGTCGTGGGCAATTTGTTCTAGTTAAATGCTGTTTCCTTTTGGGTGTTGTAGAAATATATTAGCTCGTAACAAAGCTGCTGTATTAGAAAGATGGCTCAACCATCTCATGTTGATCATATGCATGTCATCCAAGTCTACAAGCTATTGCATGAATAAGTATTTTGTCAATTATCAGTAAACACGACTTCCCTCACTTTTAGTTTGCCTCTTTAATTTATTCTGTTTCAAAATCAAATTCTTTTGCTTGATGGTGCTCCCATTGCATCAGTTATCCTCTGCAGTGCCACCACATTGCAATTACCTTGTTAGCTCAGCATCCTATTAACACTTTTGTTACAATGTATATAAGTTTGAGAGAGACACAGTCTAATTTCCACCCCTTTTTAATATAGTGTTGGGAAGTCAACTCTTTTGACAATGTTGACGGGAACACATTCAGAGGCTGCATCGTATGAATTCACAACTCTTACATGTATTCCGGGAATAATTCATTACAATGATACTAAAATTCAGTTATTGGATCTTCCTGGAATCATTGAAGGCGCCTCTGAAGGAAAAGGACGTGGGAGGCAGGTATTCTTATCACCTTAATATTTCTTGGTGCACATTTGGCTACTTATACTCTATTTTTGGGGAAATTAATTTTCCTATACTCTTAGCATGAAGGTATTTCAAACGAGTAACCATTTCATTTCTGTTAACTTATGAAATGGAGAAAAAATATGATCCATTAAACATTTTTTTACCCCTTCTCAGGTCATCGCTGTTTCTAAGTCTTCTGACATTGTCTTGATGGTTCTTGATGCCTCTAAAGTAAGTCTACGATTCTAAAGCTTCTTATGGTAGTTTAGGAGTTGATCTGTTTTACAAATTGCAATAAGCAGTTACTTACAGGATAAATGCACTGAGTCCTTGTGAGTCCTACGAGAGTGGTTAGAATGAAAACATACAATATGAACCGTGAGAAATATGACCACAAATTTCAATTCTTACATTTTTATATGTGGAAGTTTTGTGGTCAGTATTTTGGATCTTTGTGTTCCTATGCCACCCCTTTGGTTTGAGTCAATATAACATAGCTAATTGTCTTGTCGCTTTTCCCCACAGTTGCAATGATGATCAGAATCCACTCTTTATTCACTGACATGGTTTCATTTTTACAACTACAGAGTGAGGGACATCGGCAGATTCTGACAAGGGAGCTGGAAGCTGTGGGTTTGCGTTTAAACAAGAGACCACCTCAAGTGAGTGCTAATGCAGAACTTTGCTTTTTGCATGCGTGATTATGGTCCTTGTGCTTCTTTCATCTACCAAAACTTCAAGTAGTTGATGCTTCCTGCTTTAGAATTGCATATTTTGTGGTTGTGAAGCTTGGGTTATTTATACAATGAAATTTGGGTTATTCCAAAAGCTAAATTCCTTTGGTGCTAGAGAAGATGATGAAAGCAGCTAATGCAATAAAGATGGTTCAAAAAGTTTAGGAACTTTAGGCTGGTGTTATTTTCTAAATCTTTAAAATATTTTGTGCCAATTACAGGTGGGTCTAAACTTGAGACTGGGTAATAGAAACTTAATCTTAATATCATGGTTTAACTGATGGAATAAAAGTAAGGATTACTAGAAAACTCACATTTTAGGTGAGATCTGATAGAATGTGGTATTGCAAAAGAGATTTAATTACATCAGGAAGGGCATGTTTTGTTACAAAAACACGGTGATATTAGATGATTTTGTGAAGAAATTAGGGAAGATGTGAATCCTTACATTCTGCTAAGTAACATTACATTCTTTCTGTACTACAGAAGCTGTTAGCTATATTACCACTTTACTAATACATTCAATATGTTGATGACTGCATTTGAAGCAGCTAACTGGTTTTATCTATAGACTGAAGGTGGTTTTACTTTCTGGGGGGCGCTGGCTTAAAAGTATTCTTTGTATGTCTTTGATTATTTTATTTCATGCTTTTGGTTGTTGAAATAGGTTTTTTAGTTAAGTGAAAGGAATAAAACAGAGCTCACTATTTACTAGCTGATGCGTTGCTTCAACATTCTCCAGCAACTTTTTGGGCATTTAGATTTCACACAAACTAGTGACTTGCATAGAAAGTTGATAATATTCTGCCAAATGCTCTGCCTTGCCTACAAAATTTACCTTTTTAGTGCAACATAAATATACTTCATGATTAAGGGTCTGTATTCTTATAGTCTTTCTCTTCCATTTTTTGAGATTGTTGCATCTTTTAATGGAGTTACCACTTTGTGAACTTGACATACCAATTGACAATACAATAGGTTGATTTTAATCAACTTAAAAAGCCTGTTGCCATGCTGTACCTATTGTTTTCTCAAAACAATTTAAAGCATTTTCTTGTCAAAGTAGAGAAGGAATGGTTACTACATGACCATATGGTCAAATGAAAATCTGATACAACAATATAATGGTCATAACTGCAGTAAAATGTAAATACTTCATTGAACTAATTCCAGTGAAAAATAGCATGGTGATTTTATAAAGTTTTTAAGCCATCACTGGAACATTCTGATTAGAGATACATACAGGATAAATTTCACTAATTTCTTTGATTGACAGATATATTTCAAAAAGAAAAAAACTGGAGGCATTTCTTTCAACAGTACTGTTCCTCTGACTCATGTAGATGAGAAGCTCTGTTATCAAATTCTACATGAATACAAAATCCATAACGCAGAGGTATGCTATTTAAATTTATTTGTGATTAAATCTTTGAAATTGGTGTTAGGTTATTGCTGTGTTATGCTGTTATATTCTTTAATTTGATTAAGTAGCTCGTTGAGGACAAATTTGACTTGCAACTTGACATCTGAATTGTGTTGGGTTATAGGCCCTTGTTTTACCGCCCCCAGTATTTTGCTTGCTTGCCAATTAATTGATGGACTCCTTGGTAATGGGTATTCAATTGACTTCCTGCCTCCTCTAAAAAGATTATGAATAGGTCTTGGTGGGTTCTTTGTCTGGTAAGCAATGTTATTGTTTATAACCACTATCTATATTGAGTTTAGCGGGATACTGTGTGATTGTATGCATACCAAGAAATTGTAGTAATATGCAGTTATCTTGTAGCTTGGCAATAACTTATAGCAGTCCATAAAATTATTTATCGATGGCACCTTCAATGGCTGGATGGACGTCTAGCAAAGTTATTGTGAGTGTAGATTCTTACTGTTCCTCAAATGCAACTTTTTACAGGGGAAGGATTAATGTTGATTGTATATAATTGAGTAGTTTGGTTAGATTCTTACAATTCTTTGAATACAAATTTTAAGGGGCAAACAGTTAGTTGTGGTCTTTTATGCTATAGCAATTTACTTTCTTTGATTGATTCCAGGTACTTTTCCGTGAGGATGCCACAGTGGATGACCTTATAGATGTCATTGAGGGTAACCGTAAATACATGAAGTGCATTTATGTTTACAACAAGATAGATGTTATTGGTATTGATGATGTTGACAGACTAGTGCGCCAGCCGAATTCCGTTGTTATTAGCTGCAATCTTAAGGTAAATTTTCCAGGTTTCTGTCTCTGTTCAATAATGATAAATCTGTTGAGTTTGAATTGAATTTTTACCATATCTGGCAATTTGGAGGGCATGCTTGTTGCATTATTCATTTTTAACCTGGATTTTGTTTTTAATAATTTATTTTCAGAGAGGATGAAATCGATAATTCTAATCTTTTTGTGTGGGATTTTATTGGCAATGGATGTTTGGTTTGTGAAGCATTTTCTGTGTACATTTTGGCTTTGTAGATGTGATGCCTACTATATGCATGTCTGATCTGTTTTCCTTTTGTATACAATATTGTAGTAATTACATGAGTGAGGAGTTCCTTTTCACCATGCTTACCCAACTGACCCCTACACTTCACACCCACAAACCCAAAATGGAAAAAAGGAGCGTGTTGGTGGGGTGGGTGGTTTTGTTTTGGGGAGGGGGAGGAGAAGATGAGTGAAAAATGCTATGCATTGTAAATTATGTACAACACCTATGACACCTGGAGATTGTTCATTATGATAGTCTTTATGTAATCGTCAAGTGGTCTTCAACTAAGTAACTTGCTATTTGCAACTTTGTCTCAGGGTCCATGTTAAAAGTTCCTTGCCATTTGCGCTTTCATACTTGAAAGAATACACTATCTGTGTCTGTTATTGCTTGCTGAAATACCAGGACACTTAAATTTTAAGCATGCAGGAATGTCATATAATGTGCAGGCACCATATAATTGACATGAAAGTTTTGCTTTTGCTGTTTAAACAGCTGAATTTGGACAGACTACTCGCAAGAATGTGGGAAGAGATGGGTCTCGTTAGAGTCTACACAAAACCACAAGGCCAGCAACCTGATTTTACTGATCCTGTTGTTCTTTCAGTGGTATGGACATGCGGTTACTTTGCCACACTTAAGAGATGAACTACTGATTATTATATCTCTCGGGTTTTTCTTTTTTTTTTTTCAATAAAATTTCTTGTTAAATGAATGCAGGACAGAGGTGGTTGCACAGTTGAAGATTTCTGCAATCACATTCACCGAAATTTGGTGAAGGATGTGAAGTATGTGCTTGTGTGGGGTACAAGTGCTCGGCACTATCCTCAGCACTGTGGACTGGGGCATGTTCTTCAAGATGAAGATGTTGTTCAAATCGTAAAGAAGAAGGTACTAAATGGAAATTTATAAGTAGATTCTCGTCCTTACATATGCATAATTTTTGTATGTTTGTCTGAAATATGTGAGCACCAACCTAAAATAATCCAAGCGGGGTGTATCTAAGTTAAATCCATTCGCAATTAAAGGAATTTAGATGTTCTAATAAAGGGAGCTAATCAATCCATTTACATTCCACAGGAAAAGGAAGATGGTGGAAGGGGTAGATTCAAGTCACATTCAACAGCTCCAGCTCGAATATCGGATAGAGAAAAGAAGGCTCCTTTGAAAACATGATTGAACTATCAAATGGAGTAGATTTGCAGTGTCCTTGCGGGAAGGAAGGGATTATAGTGAAATCATTTGTGGTTTTGCAATGATGAAATATTTTACTACTGTATTAAAGTTGTATGTTAGCTTCAGCTGGTGTTCTTAATTTTGTCCCTTGTTCTTCTGATTTGCAATCTAGACCAAGAGTTGGTAGTACTGCAAATCTTTGAATGCAAGTCTCAGCAGGAGATTGAAATTGATTTGGAGGCGGCATTCCAAATCATTGAATTAGTAAAATTGCCTAATGATTTAGGCTTTTTGTTTACCTGGTATTGGTTCAATTCTATCCAAGGATATATACACAAGTAGTTTCTACTATTGGTCTTAGTTAAAACTTTTTTTAAGTAAATCGGAACATTCCGTTCTGGTGTTGGGAAAGAATTGTTTAGAAACACGGTTCATCGCAATCAATAGAAATTTGATGAGAATCAAGGAATATATTGAAAAAAAAAAAAAGAAGAAGAAAAACTCAATAATCATTGCTTAAGATAATTATTGGCATTAGAGAGGAAAATACACATTAAAGATCGAAAATAAGCCCTAAAATCCTACTTAAAAGTCTCGACACATTCTGTGTAGGAGGGTAATTAAATGCAAAGTTTTATAAAGATGAAAATAAGTAATATACACTACAAGATTTGGCTTCTCAGTTTTTCTGCTGTTTGAATGGTATCTCAGCTACCGTTTCGATGGTAGCTCGGGGCATTTTGTGATCGATTCGCTCTTAGCTACCATTCAATCAGCCATGTTAGTTTGAATTCCATCTTGGCTTAGGTTCTCTTTGGTTCATTTCTTGGCTCTTATATAGGCAAAATTGAAGCTATCATCCTCAAGTTACGGCAATCCTACGTTTAGCCTTCATGATTGGTGTATACCCTTGTATAAAAAAGAGGGATAAAAGGTAAATTCTTGTCCAATAATAATTCTCTGCTTGCTCCAACTGCTCGGGTACTTAGGCGCTATCGACCTAGTTAGGCATTCCAAGGAAAATCCACCTCAAAAATGCATATAGAGGGGTTTGAGCCTATAGTCTTTTTAAGGTCTTCAAAGCTGAGTAGGAAAAGAGTTGGATCCCCATTGCCAAAGAACCTAGACGTCACCTCCTTTTCTCTCATCAACGAATTAAGGTAGAAGGACAGAAACATTCTAACAATTATATAAAGCTACATCCAGGAGACTTTTTCAATCTTCTCAAACCTATCAGCTTCTTCAGTTCATTGGCGTCTGCCCATCTACCCACCGATGCATATATACCCGCCAAAAGCAAATAATTTGCAGTATCCTCAGGCTCAATTTTAAAAAGACGTCTTGCCACGATTTCTCCCAACTCGGCATTCATATGAACCCTGCAAGCTCCTAATAAAACAGTCCAGACACCAGCATCACAAACATCCCCACCGTCGATTATTAGATTGTATGCCTTCTCGAGATGGCCAGCCCTTCCGAGGAGGTCAATCATCGTGGCGTAATGCTCAACAAGAGGCTTCATCCCGAACACCTTAGTCATCATGCTGAAGTATCTGCAGCCTTCCTCTACAAGTCCTGCATGGCTGCAAGCGCTGAGTAAGCTGATGAAAGTGACCTGATTAGGTTCTATACCCTCTTTCAGCATCAAACGGAAGAGTTTCAGAGCTTCATGAGCCCTCCCATGGTCAGCCAGGGCCGTAAGCAATGTGCTGTAGGATATGGCATCTTTGTTCTTCATCCCGTTGAATTCTTTCCATGCTCGGTCAATACTTCCACACTTTGAATGCATGTGAATCAGTGCAGTGGAAACGAAGGTAGTCCGACCTGAATCACAAAGTATAGTGGATTATGTTGACTTTAATTTTTGGATGCTGGACGCAAGAAACACGAAGAATTATTTATCCAATACGGGTTAACTTTTAATGGGATCCAAGAACTTGTTAAAGGCCTAAAAAATAAACTTCTTACATTTTCAAAGACTTTATGGAAAAAGTAAGTGCATGAAAAGCAGAAAAGCTTCTTTGATTAACCGCTTAACAACAGCCTTGCGCTCTTGAGGGAAACAAAAGAGTCTCCTAAGCACTAATTAACATTTTTCACCAAATAAACCTATAATTACGAAGAAGAAAGGTAGGACAAAACAAATCCATCATATTCATCTCCCCGACACCAAAGAGACTGACTTTTATAAGAAATCCTTGAATCAGAAAAATTCTGTATTGACGCTATCATTATCTATATATCAGGACTCACAAAACTCCCCAAAAAAAAAAAAAAAAAAAAAAATAAGACAAAAAAAAGCATGAGCTTCAGAATATCATATAAATGATGATACAATAGTAATTGCAACAGGAAACTCACTGCAGCAGCCTTGCTCGACATACTCAGCCAGTTCCTCAGCCATCTTGACATCTGCAAGTTGTGTACAAGCTGAAATTGCTGCAACCACAGCTACCTCGCTTATAACCGCGTTCTCTTTCCTCATATCCTTGAACATATCCACTGCTTCCTTCGCACAACCATTCTGAGCATAACATGCGATCATTGCTGCCCAACATGCCCCATCCTTCCCCCACGCTTCATCAAACACTTCTCTTGCTTTTCCCACATCCCCAAGCTTCCCGTAACCTGCAATCATAGCAAGCCAAGCAACAGCATGCTTCCCAGGCATTTGATCATACAACTCCCGAGCTCCATTCATATCCCCACTATTGGCATACCCAGCAATCATCGTAGTCCAACAAACGACATTCCTCTCCTCCATCGAATTGAACAACCTTCTCGCACTGTCCATCATCCCCATTTTCGTGTATCCACGAATCATCGCAGTCCATGCAACGACATCCCTCACAGACATTTCATCAAACATTTTCCGTGCCTCAAAAACTTCCCCACATTTGCCATACATATCGAGCAAAGCAGTCTCCACTACCTTGCCACGCAAGAAACCTGATGTGAACACTCTTGCATGGACTTGTTTGCCAGCCAAAATTGCCGGTACCCGACTACAAGCGTTGAGGACGGACGAGAACACATACCCAGATGGCAAAATCCCATCGTTATGCAACCTAGAGTACAGAGAGATAGCTTTACTGAATTGGGTATGACGTACATTGTAGAGTATGAAAGAAGTGTAAAGAAACCGGGTAAAGTTTGTGTCGGGAAGTTGGTCAAACAGGCGGTATGCATAAGAGAGAGTGTTGCTTTCATTGGGCAGTTTGAGGAGCTTAAGGAATAACCGTATGAGGAGATGATGGTGCTTGGAGTGGGGCTTGTTGGGTTTATGTTGTTGGAGTTTGAGGAAGAGTGCGTGGGTTTGCTTTAATTGGTTGGTTGTTTTGGAGATGGAGATTAGGCGTTTGATTATAGATTCCCTGTTTACCAGTGTTGAGAATCGAATTATCATATGATACAGTTAAGAAAAGCGGAGAATTATTGTATTAGTTTCTTCTTATTTTGGTAGATTACATATTGCGGCAGGACTCGATTTCAATGGCCACCGCAAGCCATGGCAGGCCTCGGAAGTCAGAACCACGAAGGAGATTCGTAACGCCATGTCTAACGCGGGTTCTTCCCGCAGTTTTCTATGCAAGGCAACGTTCATTGATTATTTACCGCTGAAATTTTCACGAGTTTTCAAGCGGCAAAGTTGCTTGTCGGCGCAACTTGTGAAAACTGTTTTTTATTTTTTAAATATTTATTATTTTTTAAAGTTTTAATCGGCTGAAAATGTCTTACTAAACTCATAAAATACTAAATACTAAAAAAATTAAGGAATTTCTATGCAGTGATGAAATAGTGAATTGATGTGTGTATGGTAGGGGATGTTGTTAAGAAGAGACGTAGAATGAAAAATGGATAACGAGTTATTATTTATATAGAAGTGATTTTAACATATTTTTAATATTTGTTTTGATCTTAAAAATATTTTGAATGAATCGAACGAGAAGAAAAACTTATTATTTATAGAATTGGAGGTTAATTTTATTTATTAGATAATTTTAAGATAGATGATCGAGATTGAGTATCTTTATTGAAACTTATTGTCTCTTCTAATATTTATGGATTGAATATGGGCTCAAATATGTTTAATGTTTATGGGAGTTAAAGAAAAACTAAGACTGTTCAAGGTCCAATGAAGTTTATATGGGCTTGGAAGCACTATTTTTGAGTTTATTTTTCTTGTGCGAGATAATCGATTAAGGTTGAGAATAGAAAATCTTATCCAACGATTTCCGTTCTGAATCTATTAAGTATTATCCTTTTGAAACATTCTTAAACAGTTAATTTTTGAAGTTCTGTTATTAGTTTAAAATAACGTTTATAGTATTAAATTTGGTTAAAGGTTCAATTATTGAAATGATCTCCTACAACAACGTGATATCTAGCAACTGGAAATGGGATGGATAATATTGGAATAATGCAACTTTCGTGATTCTAACAAATCGTGCTCCGCTTTTACTAACTTTACCAACACATACACGATCACGGTTCTTGTTCCTCTTTGTTTTTCCGTTCACCTCTTAAAACTAGTACTTCAAATGAAGATTTTTTCCTCCTTTTCGGTAATTACAGATAAGTTGTGAAACTTTGATTTCAACAATTTTATGTAAAATAATTTGAAGGGTATCTTTTAAAAGAAAATTTTTTTTAGGTACGACATGCTATGTAATAGAAATTTATATATATATATATATATATCATAGTGAAATAAGTAGTTTTTAAAATAACTACCATTGATGTATTTCTACAATATATATATTAAAATCTTATTATTATTTATTCATCATATGAATATAATACATGATATATAATCTTCAATTAATTCTGAAAGGATTGATAAAAAGGCATAAACAAAATTTTCTTTGCATTAAACAAATTAATGGAGTTTAATACTTCTGAATTTCTCCATTATGCCTACCATGTGGAAGGCAAATGGGTATTTACAATTCGCCAATAACTACAAATCCCTTTTGCAAAAGCTAAATAAAGGTATTATTCATTCATTTTCTTTTGTTGATAGGCAGTCAGCCAGGACATCATACAAGATCTTTTAAGGAATAAATGAAAATATTTTTCTTAATGAAATGAGAATATAATGCCAATGGGAGACAAAAAAAATAAGAAGCCATAATTTCTAAATGTTGCAATTGATGGTTTTGTCATGTCCTAAGACATGCTTGAGGGGCATTTGTTAGGCTCTCCTTATTCTAATAAGATGGGAAAAGGGGATATAAAACAGACGGGGAGAAACATTTGCAATTTACAAGACATATTTAGGTATTAATGAAGACATGCTTTTTGACAGAGTGTGCTTGGATTCCACAAAGCAAGAATAAGGCTTGAGTAGTGTTGATGTTGTTGTTATTGGAATTAGTTTGTTTGTAATGCTAAAAGTTGTGACATAATAGAACAGCAGGGGTATACATAATGGCTTGACATATAGAGAAAAAGAAAGAGACAAGTCTCTCTTTCACATATCAATTGGCTTTTTTTTTTTAATCCAAAAGGGCTTAGCATGTTCCTTAAGGGAGAGAACCCAACAAGAAAAATGTGTTGGAAAAACTATAAAGTGAATATAGTCTATGAAAAAATGATTTTCTAGTGATCCGTTCTCTATTTCAAGTTTCTATAACGCCGATTTACTTAAAAGCGAGATAAAATAATAGATAAACGACTTAAGAAGAGTACGTGAAAGTATTGCTTAACCCTTCATCTGGAGTTCCTGGTGCAAAGCATGCTTTAAAAAGTTTTCTCCATTTGTCCTATAACATAAATTATTTTTTGGTGTAATGTCAAAGATTTAGGCCTTTTCAACTTTATGGTCTATTAGAGAACCAGAGCTTAATACCTTGAGATCAACAGAAGTATGCTATGAGTGTGATGCAAAGGCAAAGCTTTTTGATTTCAGACCACCTCCCGGCATCATTCGTCTTACAACATTTGTGATGCAGTTTCCTAGACGGTACTGGCAAACAATCAAGATTCTTACTTTAATTACTGTGTATGGTCAAGACCTTAATAATTATAGATGAAAAATTAAATGAGCGATACAGCAAGCGTAATAGATGCTAAAAAACAGACATGCAACCATGACAGAACTGAAGATCTGATGTGATGCTTCGCATTTGCAGCAACTAAAGCTTATATATTACCAGCTGATGTAACCTCTAAGCAACAGGAGAGCTGGCATTTGCATGCTCATTCCCGTTCTCACCATCTAGATCAGAGCTGTGGGTGACTGAAACACCATTCTGCAATTTAGCTTCTGTTCCCGGGCGACTACGGTGAAATTTCTACACAAAATAATATCATTCAAAATGACAAGTACAAAAATGGAATAAGGCCAGCTCGAGAGTGGTATCTAATAGAGTCAAGTCGACAGAATTATTTGAAAATTTACATCATCTACATGCTGCATATATATGAGAAATCAAAATAATTAGCAGGAGAATAAAAATATGCAACTTTTTTGTAATGAAAATAACTAATTAATAGTCTCCCTACGTTCTGTTTGTCATTATGCAGCTGATTTTGCTCAAACATGTAGGATTTATGTACTTTGACCTCATAATTAAAAATATATGCCTAACGGTAGCATTAGATTTAAAGAAAAGGGCACGGTAATTAGTTAGGAGAAAGGAGGCTATTAAGTACCGTTAGTGCCAAAATGTCTTTCCGTGGTCGGCTCCTTCTAATCCGAGAAACAATGGCATTCGAATTCTATCAAGAGAATCAACCCTTCTCACAAAGTTCTTACTTTCAGAAGACACGTGTTTTATAGGTTTGATATTAGGATTCGCTGTTGCGTTACACAAACTCCCACCAAGCTCATGGGATTCAACTTGTGAAAGTTCTTCAATGTATCTTCACGTACGTTTACGAATTCTCTTGGAGCTAGCCTTTCCGATCATAGATCCAGATTCATTATCTACATCATGGGTCTCAATCTCTTTCCAAAAACCTCAGAATCTTCCAGGATGCTATTGCCAACCGTCACACCATTTTGCTGTTCACTTCTTGACTTAGCATCTGAAATTTTCACAGATGTACCTTCAACGTTCTCGGTACGTTTTTTCTTTTCCAGCTTGACTATTTTCCCATCTTTCACAAAAAAAGGTAGTGGTTGGCACATCACAAGAGTTTGATAACCCCATGGCAATTCCTCTCTTCAACCAGGACTTGTCCCTGACAGTAGTTTCTCTTCCAAAGGTTACTCTTAAAAGTTTTATGGAGTTTGATATGATACATAATTTATGGATATGCAAGAGACAAATGAACTTCTGTTAACTTCACTGCACCAGACAGTGTGTATAGTATCATCTAAAGAAAAAGCACTGCACATGTGTACAAGCCACGGAAGTTTGGCAACCGAAAATTCATCAAGAGAGCGATAAATTTAAAAAGTGGAAGGCTTTTTATAATTCGTCGGACGAATCATGCACTGCATCAAGACATCCAGAGTTTACTATCAATCTAAATAGGAAATTAATGGAAATTCTCCGAATTCAATAGAAATATTGCAGGGGCATTCTTCCTCCCCTCGTCTTATATGAGCGTTTTTCTAGATTACGTGCAATTCCTGATAAGACCAGAATGTTTTGACGTAGGGGTTCAAACTCCAATAAGGGACAAAATCAGAACATGTAGGGATAGAATTATCATGCTTTCCAATGTGAGTGAATTGCCAATCAAATATCCATACGTGCCACTTTCTAATCTAGCCATCATTTGAAAGAATAACTACTGTCCCTGCCGATTGGTTAGGAGAGAAATAGATTGTGGACCATATGTCAATTACATATAAATTATTGGTGAGGTGCTCTCACAGGAATGTCATGGCTATACGATTTGTAATTATGTTAGATATGAAGACCTACAAAATGGTTGAATGGAGTTTCATTAATGAGACACCATTAGCCACGAATTTTCCCAATCAAATCAATTCATCAAATGAATCATGCATCGCATCAAAACATCTAAGGTTTTCTATCAACCTAACCGAGAAATTTGTGGAAAATTTCCCGAGTTCAGGAAGACAAAAGCATGATGTTTTTCACCGAGTTCAGACTACAATGATGGACACCAGATTCCAACTAATTTAATTTCCAATCAAGTATCCACAAGTGCCACTGATTTCATGTATGATAACAAGGATGGATTGCAGCATATTAAAGGAATGACTTTAGTACACAAGACATCTACGCAGGCTAATGTGATACTTTAGTATTATAAATAAATAAATAAAATATATACGAACTAAGATCATGCACAGATGAGCTAAGCACCCCCCAACTTCTAATAATAAATAGAATGCACACGTTGATGCTAAAAAGCAACAGCACAAGCGTCCATGTGGTAAATCATGTTGTCCTTACCAATCTTTGATGGATAATCGACAACAACGCCCTCCCAAACTACATTTCCCACCAAATCATTATTCTCATCCTTCTTGACATGTACTTCCACACGATTAATCCTATGTGCTTTTTAGAGTAGAACAAAAGCAAATTTCGTTTGAACTTCACAAGTTTATAAAATACATTGTAAGAAGATACAATGAGACGCACAGTTTTCCACATATTCTCCTTAAAATCAAATCCTCTCAGCTTCATTAGCTAAAATGCAATTAATAAAAAAAAAAAAAAACACTATTAATAAAAGAATGAAAAGCCCCACCCTTGAAAGCATCTTTTCTGAAGACGCTGCCCATATAACTCAATTCACAAGGGACATCCTTCCAGTTACCCGTCTCAGTATTATATATAAAGTACTCCATGTTGTCATCCCTGTATCCATAAATTTCGTTCTCCAACGCTGCCTAACATTCGAAGTTAACACCATCTAGGGGGCAGTCAATCCCATTCCACATACACTTTTCAGCCTTAAAAATCTCAATATTCCAGCTTCCCCCACCTATCGCATATAATTTATTTCTCACTGATTCAACATCCGGTCTGTATCAACTCGCTCGCATCCTAGGTCCCTCTAACCAACTATTAACTATATAATTATCTATCCAAACTTTATGAGAATGCATATAATATGATGGGAACTCCAACGGATTACGCATACCACATCCAACAAAGTAAACATAATGGCCGATGGCAGCCAAAGAGGATTCAGTGACAGGAGGGGTTTCTGTTTGGAAGGGAATTCTAAAAAGCATTTGGAAACGGCCATTATAAAACATGTAGAAGTCATCTGGGTATGAACTCGGGCGATTATCATAATTAAGATATCCAATACTAATTCTGCAACGGATTAATTAAAAAAAAAAAGAAAAGAAAAAAAAGAAAAGAAAAGTTTTAGTGCAATTCTGTGCACGACATATCTCACAAATTGAAGGACTGGTTAGAAGGTTTTGAAATTCCTAGATAACAATAGCGCACTCCCATGGCCTGAATGGGGTGTGCAAGGGATAATTGTTTTTTTTTTTTTGTGATATTATTGTCGAAACAAGGTATAATAGAGCCTCATATCGCTTTGTTAATTCTGTCCTCCGAAGACATTGTGTGTACCTAGAAATAGTCGGTGGAGAAAAGGAAAAAAAGAAAAAAAGAAAAACCAGTGTTCGTTCGCTGTGGGGAATGAGTGAGAGAGAGTGTGTGTGTTTGGTGAATGAGTTCGAAGGTAGGGTTATCTTTTTTCGATGTGGAGTAATTTTAAGAGTTAACAAAATATCATATATTGCTTCGTTGGGTATGTTAAAAATCATCTTATAATCTCTCTTGGAAGCTGAATTATATGCCATTGAGGAGGTGTTAGAACTGTGGGGAGGAGAAGTGGATATCAGAAAGTGGTTTGTGAAGTTGATTCACAACAAGCACTGAAATAGATAAATCAAACCTGCATAGAAATAGAAGTTTGTCATCCAATTCTCAAAATTTGTAAACAATTGACTTCGTTTTTCCATCATTTTGGTCTATACAGGATAGACCGTGAGGCAAACGAAGTTGCAGATTTGCTCGCGAAGAGAAGCCTACAAATGCATGATGCTACTATGTTTGATAATTTTATGCTGTTATTTTTGTCTAGTTTAGTTCCTAAAGACAATTATTTTAGTGTCATAAGTGAGCAAGCCATGGAGAGTACTTTTGCCCATGCATAGTTTCTAGCTGTTGTCTTCTATCGTTGTGGTCTTGGTCTTTTATTAATGAAGTGACGTGTTTTCTCCTCGGAGAAAAAAAAAAAAAAAAAATCTTACCAGAAGAATTAATAAAAAAAATACTTCTTTTTAGTATACATGTATTTACAAGTTAAAGCAAGCATGTACCATCATTGTTAATTGAAAATCTAAAGGTAATTTTTTTTTCTTTTTCTTTATTATTTAACAATTGTACTTTTTTTTGTTTTTTCAATTTTAAGTGATAAACTTCAAATCTTTTATCTTTAATTTGTTCATCCTAATGAAATTAAGTTTTTAGTAACAAATTTTTGAACTATCCTCTAATATTTTCATTCATAGTAATTTTTTTTCGGTGGCCAATTATATTATAACATAGGAGGCCATTTTCATGCAAGATAAGCACTCGATTGCTTATTTGAGCAAGACTTTTTCCCTAAAATTTGAAAGGCTTGTTAATTTATGAGAAAAAAAAAAATGCTTACTTTAGTCTATGTTATTGATAAATGGAGATACTACCTAATGAGACACCATTTTATTATCAAGATCGACCACTATAGCTTGAAGTTTCTCTTAGAGCAATGAATGTTGACATCCTACCAACAAAAGTGGTTAACTGTGTTTCTTGGGTTAGATTATGAAATTCAACATAAACATGGGCATGAGAACTTAGTTATTGACGCTCTCTCTAGGTCAGGTTATTCAGTTACTTTTGCTTTTGAGTTGGCGGATGAGATTAAAAGTACCTGGTAGATGGAGGGTATTATTAGAATTTAGTGGAGAAGCTTAGGCAATTTAAGAGTTTTGGTCACTATTCTTTTGATAAAGAGCTTTGCATAGGAAAGGGAGGATAATAGTTAGGTTGAATGAGGATTTAAAGAAAAAATTACTATACCTTTGCCATGATGGCCCTCTTGGGGGGTGGTAGGTGGGGGTTGTGCATTCTGGAGGGTACGCAACATATAAGAGGATACGACAAGTGTTTTATTAGCCTAAGCTTGAAAAGATGATGCAATAATATGTGAGGGAGTATGCTATCTATTAGCAACATAAGGTTAAGAACATTTATTCACTTAGTTAGCTCTAACCATTGTTTACTCTAGAGGATGTATGGATTGATATCACTATAGATTTTATCGAAGGACTTCTGAAGTCATTTAGAAAGGAAGTTATTGTAAACCTTGCAAATTCCTTAAAATATGGGTTATAAGTTAATAAGTTTTTTCGAGAGATAACTTTAGTGTTAGCAAGATAATTAACCCTGAACTTGAGAGGCTATGCTTAAAAACCTTAATGCAAATCCCTAAATGGTAGTCTTAACCTTAGTTTGACCTTTACATTCAAAAGTCTTAAAATCTTATAAACATATACCAATAACTAATGTTAACTCCTAAGTTCAACCTAATCTAATGGAACTAATCTAAACCGTAATGAGATAGAGACTAATAGTTGAAGCCCATGGGAGTTCCTTAAAACTGATAAAGGGTAAGCTAAGCTAAGCTAAAAATGAATATTGGTATAGATAACCTTAATAATGAATTCAAAACCTTAAAATGAATACTATAATCCTTAAATGAACTCTTGAACACTAAAATCTTAATTGAAACCCTAATATGTGCGAGTTTTTAAATTATAAAACCTTAATCTACAGTAGAAAACCCTAATCTAACTATTGTACTCTAATTAAATAATAAAACTATTCATTAATCGGAGTCTAATCGCTTAATTGCCCTAAAACCTTGATCTACCTTCTAAAATGTATTTGAACAACAATAATTATCTTAATTCCTTAAACTAATTAGACAAGATGACCCAATAGGCTTAACCAACTTAATTTGACACATTAAGCCTTAAAATACGCTTAATTTGTATCAAAACTTAATTACACCTTAATTTGCTAATAAGGTTTTTGATGATAATTAACTATAAATTAAGAATGATTAATCATATGAAACCAAAGTAATTATATGAAAATATCCCCTCAATAATGCCAACATCATACTTGAAGAGATAATATGAACCTTGCGAACTTTTGGATTTGAACTTAGACTCAGATGCAAGAGTCAATAGATAATCCTTGAAACTGCTTAAGATATAATAATAAAAGTTATAATGATAAATCCCCTAAATAAAATAATCTAACCTTATATAATAAGTCACAACCCTAAGTAGTAAGTCGAAAAACCCTAAAACCTTAATTGTACATGTAAATCCCCAATATGCGAGAAATATTAAAACGATGAGAAAATATTAATATATTGAATAAAACCTTAATTGGAAGTCCAAAACCCTAATTCAATTAATAAACCTAAAGTATACCCTTAAACTATTCTTAAATCACAAATAATTTCTCCAATTGCTTAGAAACCTAAAATTACCAACCTCATACGTGGCTTGAAAACCCTAATCGATCCCAAATAAGAAAGGAATCTAACAAACAAAGTACTATAGGTCAATGAACTTAATTAAAGTGATAAAATATGGCAAGACCCTAATTAGGCCTAAATTGCTCAATTAAGTACAATCTTGATTAATTAGGTTAATTATTCTTTAATCCATTTACCAACTCTCATTATGTCTTAATTAGTAACAAGTCAAACTCAATTAAGAACAAAGGATAAATGATTAATTAGGAATTAAGGGATACTTATCTTTTAGGAGTTAAATTCGTCCCTCATTTGGCAAAAAACAAATAAGGTACAATAGCATTAAGAGGGGACCATGTACCCTTATACCAAAATAGTTATCTCTTGTCCTCCTTAATCCACCTTTAATATTCGCCATTTTACCTCTCAAAAACTCTCTTTTGACACCATTCTTTATACACAGAAAACCTTAAGAAACATTCTCAAGAAACCCAAACAAAAACTAAAGGAAAAAGGGAAGAAAACAAAATGAGCTGTTAGACCCCCCTTATGCACCTCAATGCCTTTTGATTTTACCTCCACCATACGCCACTAAATGATAAGAAACTACCACCAAATGATCACATACATACCTTAATTTCTTGTCTACAAACATTCTCCCTCAAAGGAATGAGTTTCAGCTTCGTTTATGAGTGGAAAAGTTGGAACTCGTGTAGGCTAACCTAAGGTAAAACTCATTCGACTTGATTTTTTTATTCACATAAGTTATCCTATGATATCTTGAGAGTTTAAGATTAGAAATACTATATAAATATATTATAATCATGTACACATTGTTTTAGAGCTTTATAATTACATATTTATTTATATACTTAGCTAGTTTGCTATTTATATTTTAGAAGTATAAGAGATAGTTTTAGGTAGATAACTTGAAAAGATGTTGATTAAGCTCCATGAAACCTTAAGTGCTATCCATGCTGCCCCCTTCTTGATATGTATTCATCTTAGTTTCACCAAGTTAGGTGATGTTATTAGTTTAAAACAAATAGAAATGTAATCAAAACAAAGAAACACACTAGAATGAGTGTTGGATGAAAAAAATTGAAGGAAAGCTTAGAAGAATCTTACTTGGCTGCAACTTTGATGAAAGTTTCAAATCTGTAAATTTTGATTTATTAACTTAATAACATGATTATTTAGTGTTAAATATGGTTTATGACTTAATTAATCAAGTTAAGTGGGGTAATAATGAGTTAATAGCCTAAACTAGTTAAGTTAATGATTAAGGCTTTAGGAATAGTGTTAGAAACCCCATTAATGAAATGAGAAAGATCTGGAATACCTACTAAAATGGGTTATTTAGTGGACCCATTAGGATATTTGGTTAATTGGAATAAGTTAGAGTGAAGTTTAGGGTCTTAGAATGCAAATTAAGCTTAAATTAGCTTAGTTAGTTATTAAAGCACATGATTAGGAGCCCAATTAATGAAAAGAACTAGATTTGAATCCTAATAGAAAATGGGCTTATCTTAAGGCCTTTAATAGGCTTAAGCCCAAAATCATAAGTGGAGTTAGGCTTAAGGTTCTAAAATGCAAGATAAACCCAAAAACCCTTAAAAGAACTAAGAATCAAGCTTAATAACTTGGTGACCGGATTTGAACTCTAAATTAAAAGGCTCATAAAATAAAATATAAAAGGATTATTAAGTCTAAAAGCCCATTAAAGCTATCACCTATAGGCCTCTTAGTAGGCAAGGGCCTTAAACTAGTAAAAATAACCCATTTGAGCTCATAAGAGCAATACCAAGGCCCAAGTTGAAAATTTAAAGTGTTGAGTAGGAAAATTCAACTTAAAATACTTTAAAGAAAGTCTAAAATATTAAGTGTAAGGTTTAAGATCAAAAGCTAAGCCAAACTAGGCCTAAATCTTAAAGTGACCAAACTTACCCTTTGGGCCCACGAACTTATAATGCCCAAACCGAAACCTTGTCAATCCAAAAGCTCAAAAATAACATCACCAAATGAAAGAACACTAAAAAGAGATGAAAATTGACTATAAGAATGTGGAATTTTGACTTAAAACGAGAAAGTTATAACTAAGATATGAAATAAGCAAAAATAGGGAAATTATAACGAGGCTAGTGAATAAATTATTTTAAAGATGAGTCTTATTTACTTTAGTTACCTTACTCAGGTAATTTGGGATACTAAGTTCTAGACTACCAAAAACTATTAGGACTGCTTGACTTCAAGGTTGAGTGAATATACCGCCCCATATTTTACTTTGTTTTGTGTTTGCAGTTAGTGCATTATCTAATTATATATGATAATTGAACTTGATGCATGTTGGGGTATATGGGAAGTTGTGTGTGCCTGTTCTAGTTGAACTGTGCTTACAAAATATCTTAAGATATTTCAAACACTCCTGTTTGCTGCATTAGAATGTAGGGCATTAGAATATCTGGAGTGTACTTGCTTGATTACTTCATGAATCCAGAATTAATAAATATTAGGTCTCTAATTAAATTGGACATAGATTACATCTTATAGCATTAGTTAAAGGGCGTCGACACTATGTAGTAGAGTAGGAGATCATGCTTAGATGGATCTATATTAATATTATGTATTATGATTGTTTATCGTATGACGTATTTCATACAACATGTGTTTGCTTCAACCTTTGGGAACTATTCAGCTCCAAGGAGTGCCGTCTTTTGCTTGAGGCTGAGTCATATCTAATACTGAGGGTGGTTATATTGTTAATAGATTTTGTATTGGATGTGGATACCTAGGTCTTAACATACCTAAATACTTCCTAATCGGAGCAACAGTAGGCGTTAAAACAGTGCTGTATGTAGTTATTAGCCGACTGTATATATTGTTTGCATTGCATATGTTTGTATATGCATTTATATATTTGATAAATAACTTACTTGTTATTGTTTGATGGTAAGATAAGAAGATTACTCATTAAGTTGGATGTAATTTACCCACCAATAGTTTCTTTTTCAGGTCTTACAAAGTTGGGGTTGGGCTAGGATTCAAGTGTAGAACGCTCCAGTGGGCTGAGAAAGTAGAATATAAGTTTAAGAAAGAGAGTGGTATAGTTGAATTAAACTTTTAAGGTATTTAGTGGCATTATGATTGTCGATATATAAACACTCTTTCTTATTGTTTAGTAGGTGATTTTGACTCTATACAATTCTGATGACTATGGATTATTGAATTACTTGTAGATATGTATATGTATATGTATATATATATATATATATATATAGTTAAGTAGATATATGTAAATTGAATAGGTATCCTTAGAAACTTACTAGTTAGAGTCTTGTTGTAACCTCTAACTTGCAAAGCAGTCTTTATATTATAGGTACATACATGATATGAAGATTTTAGGCAAAATTACCAGGCTTCCTTCTGAGGTGTTGCAGTTATTATGGTTGTAGTTGACATATAGACTAAGTATGGACACTTTATGGCCCTTGCTCATCCTTTCTCAGCTTTTCAAGTTGCTTATGTCTATTTAGAGAATGTGTATAGGCTACATGGCTTGCCTAACAATATCGTCAACAATTGGGATATGGTGTTTATGAGTTCCTTTTAGCAAGAATTTTGTAAGTTGCAAGCAATTAAATTGAAATTATCTAGTGCATGCCATCCATAGACAGATGGTTAAATCGAAGTAGTGAATAAATGTTTTGAAACTTCATTGAGATGTATGGCTAGTGATGACCCAAAATGATTGAGTCAGATCCTACCCTTAATTGAGTTATGGTGTTACACCAATTATTACTCAACTCATTCAATTCCTTTTGAGAATCTATATGGGTATTCACCACCTATACACATGCCTTACATATTTAGGAACTTTAAGAATGAAGTTGACATGTTACTTTTAGATTGGGAAGAAACTTTGAAGCTATTGAAGTCCATTTATGCAGGGTACAAGAAAAGATGAAGACTCAAGCTAATAAGCACAAATTTAATAAGAGCTTTGACATAAGAGATATGGTTTTGGTTAAACTTCAACCCTACCGACAACATAGTTTGAGGAAACACCAACAAAAAAAAGCAATCTCCAAAATACTTTGGACCTATAAGATTCTTGACAAAATTGGACAAGTTGCCTATAAGATTGACTTACCTCCAAATGCTGCAATGCACTAGACCTTTCACGTCTCCCAACTAAAGCCTTATGTGATTTGCTCTTCTTCAACAGTTGATTTACCTGTAAATCAACTTGCAATGCTTAAGCCAGAGGAAATACTTGATAGAAAATTTGTGAAAAGAGGCCAAAAGGTTGATATGGTGGTGTTAGTGTTTGGACGATTTGTTCGAATGAATTAGTAACATATGAATTTTTTTCAAACTTATTGGTACTCTTCCCTTTCTTACCCTTGTGGTCAAGGGTTTTGACAAAAGGGGAAGATGTGATAGAACAATTAGGGTTTGTGGAACATGTCACTACTCGTGAGTTGAGTTGTGTTCCTACATTTGTTGGTAAACAAGTTTCTAAGCCTCATGTTGGCCTGGGCTGTAAGCCTTTAGCTTAGGCCTTATTTCTCAAGCCTGTTATTTACATTACAAAGTAGCCTATTGTAGAGAACCATTTTAGTAACTGACCTTTTAACCTAATTTAATATCATTGACCAATATTTTGGGTTAGTGATATAGTCTAAGAAATTAGCTTGATTACGAATGTTTTAGAGAGATTTGGTTTGGTAGTTTCAATGAACGTTGCCTTCTATTTTCATTTGATTCATTCAAAACAATGGAAAACTTAAGACAAACATAAGAGCTTTGCTGAAATCACTCTAAAAAAGATTAAACAAGCAATTCGATTAAAAACGATCAAGAACACTGGTTTGATCTACTATCATATGTGTACATTCGAGATATCGAGTTTGCTCGTTTTTCTTCCTATTATCTCTTTTTGATGATACTTTTTATGTATTATTAGCTCAATACGTCTTTTAAGTTGATAGGTATATTTATTGCTGTGATCGGCTAGCTGGATAACCTTACTATTCACCCATATTATAAATTAATTAGTTAGAGTCACATGCAGGAGGGATTACGTGTCCTCCACCAAGTGCAATCAGTTTGTATTGTTAAGGAGAATATTCTATGGTTATGTACACACGAAACCTTTTATATAACTCATGGGTTTCCATACAAAAATCATCAGAAAAAAAAAAAAATACAAAAACATTATTTCCTCGCAATAGCTGCATTCGGCTTGGGTTGTATTCGACTCGGATTTGCTTTTCCTAATCTCTATTACTCTACTCAACACTTTAGCCACTGCAGAGTGCGTGGGTTTGCTTTAATTGGTTGGTTGTTCGGGAGATGGAGATTAGGCGTTTGGTTATAGATTCATTGTTTATAAGTATTTAGAATCGAATTATAATATGATACGGCTAAGTAAAGTTGAGAATCGCTGTATTACTTTCTTCTTGTTTTGGTAGATATAAGTTGCGGCAGGAGATGGCCACCACAAGCCATGGCAGGCCTCGGAAGTCATAGTCACGAATGAGATTCGTAAGGCCACGTTTAACGCGGGTTCTTCTCGCAATTTTCTATGCAAGGCAACGTTCATTGATTATTTTATTGCTGGAATTTTCACGAATTTCCAAGCAGTTTAGTTGCTTGTCGGTGCAACTGCAAATTGTTTTTTATTTTTTAAATATTTATCTATTTATTTACTATTTTTAAGTTTTAATTGGTTAAAAATGTATTATTAAAAGTCGCAAAATACTAAAAAATATTAAAGGAGTTCTATGTATATTTACGCTTTTATTAACTTCACCAACACATGCTCGCAGTTTCTTGTTCCTTGGTATTTTTCTGTTCACTTCTTCAAACTAGTACATGAAATGCAGACTTTTTTTTTTCCTCCTTTCCGGTTATTACAGGTAATTTATGAAACTTTCCTTTCCAAAATTATATGTTAAATAATCTGATGGGCATCTTTCAAAAAAAAAAAAAGATTTATTGATTATAACATGTCATGTAATAAAAAATTTCATATTTATAATGATGAAATGAGTAATTTTTAAAACAATTATTACTTATAGTTGTCACAATGTATATATTAAAATTCTATTATTATTTATCCATTATATATATATATATAGAATATTTAACGTATAATATTCAATCAACTTCGAGAGTATTGATAAAACACAAGGCATGAGCAAAATTTGTTTGAATTAAACAAACCCATGAAGTTTATTTACATTTTTGGCCCATATTGATGAAGTTTAACGCTTCGGAATTTCTCCATCCATATGGAGGGCAAATGGGTACTTACAATTCTCTAACTACAAATCCCTTTGTGAAAAGCTAAATAAAAATACTATTCATTCATTTTCTTTTCTCCAGGTTCCAGAATATATACGATAGAACAACAAGTCAACTTATTATATTCCATATATAGGGAAAATGAGTCATTTATCGAATCATATCTGTATTTTAATTCATATTAAATTTATATATATTGCTCTCTCTATATATATATGGATAAAAATTTGCTGTCCCAAACATGTGTGTCTCCA
Source organism: Lumnitzera racemosa (assembly GCA_024138005.1). NCBI lineage: Eukaryota > Viridiplantae > Streptophyta > Magnoliopsida > Myrtales > Combretaceae > Lumnitzera > Lumnitzera racemosa. The sequence continues at coordinate 9,734,339 of JAMXBC010000008.1, read as the reverse complement.
TGCTGTCCCCATCCATAAACTATTGCCACCTGTCACTTCACATAAGCCATTCAAATTTTCCATTTTCGTCCAAGATTCTACCCATTCCCTTTTCTTAATAGTGCTTCCTATTTTTCTTTTTTCCCTTTTCTATTCATAGCATCTGAATGTTATTAAGCAACAAAATACTTCCCTGTATATTATTATTATTTCTCACGCGTCCCTATGCCTATTCCTAACTAAAGTCCATCAATACGTATGATTTTAAGGACAAAAATCACATCCGCATATAGTTTTCCATCTGCATTATATTATATACCTTTATTTAATTATTTAGATTTGATTTTAAATATGTTTTAACACAAAATTAAATCGTTTATCAAAGTAATTTATTTTTTGTTTATGGATTTTTGGAAAAAAAAATTATTAGTAAATAATGATAATATATTATTTGTAATATTTTATATATTATTTAAACTAGTATTGCTTAATTTCCATCCTTACAACTCACTATTTCTATTCACTATCGATATGCATTCCACCATGGTTCAACATTTAATGTTCACCACTTGATTTTTATTTTTTTCCTTATCACATTTAGGTGTCGTGATTCCATTCGTTAACAATCCAAGATTTGCTATTTGATTCAAATTTCCTTAACATTAAGAGGCCTTAGATGGTGTATTGAAATGTTACCACACTTATGTTGGTGATTTAAAAAAAAAAAAAAAAAGATGAAAGCATCTTTAATCCAAGAAACTAGAACATATACTTTAATTCACTAAAAATATCTATCTTCCAACAATTGATATAGCTTCAAAATTAAATTAAATTTATTCAATAAGTATAAAAAAATATTATCGTCTTATTATATAATTAGAAACAAAAAGTAACAAATAAAAAAAAAATGGAATAGTACGGTTTCGCGGCCAAATCATTCATTCTTTATGGTAAACAACTAACTATGTCACAGTAGTAATATCAAAGAATTAGAATATTAAATAAAAATTCAACATATTAATATGACACACAAATATAATATATAACATCACAAATTTTTTATGGTAGATGAAATATATGCAAGAGGCCATAAATCACAGTTGTTTCCCACATCGTTTTGTATTCGTATTTGTCTCAATAATCACACTCTCCTAATTGCGTCGTACCAGTATTCATGCTCATGTGTATGTCAAAAATTTGCTTGTCCTATTTACATACGCGTATTGCACATGTTACAAAAAAATCACCAATCCATGTTTAGAATGATATAACTGCAGATACTAAAGAGCAGAGCTCTTTCATTGGGATTCATAGTTTTACTTTATCTTGCCTTCTGTTCAATATCCATCTCATTTGACTAGTCCAATCTACTACATATACTTCTGTACCATGGTTTCCACTTCACTCTCTCCTGAGCATTACAACTCTCCATGCTTTCCCCAGCTTTCAAGCTTCAGCTCTTGCCAGTGCATGTTGTTTCTCAGGCTTGCATACAACAACCATGTGAAGTAAAGAAGCACATAGTGGATATTATTCCCCCTGTATAGCTCTTTTATATACAGACGAATATCCATCCGGACCAAGAACTTCAACTAGTACATGCCTCATCTCTTCGATCTTTTTGAGATCCATCATTCACATTCTCCGCAAATTATCCAACCTTGCCTGCAAGTCGTCATCAATTCCGTTGTCTGCAGTCCCGGCAGATTCAGCTTGAGCAACCTTGTTCTTCGCAGCAGGTGCAGAGACAGCTCCAGAGGGTGCATTTAGAAGCTGCATTCAAAAGCAGAGACATTAGATGAGAAAAGCTATTTCGCTTCTCTTTTTTAGTTCTGCCTATATTGAGCTAGTTAAGCATAAGACATACCTCCGAGTTCATATCGATGCCAATCTCATCCAGCACCTGATTTACAAGCTCTTCTGTTTCTTCCTCTTCTTCATCTCCTTCCAAGGCATCATCAATAGCATCACCCATTACCTCGCTTACCAATTCCATCTTCTCGTTCTGTCTCTCAAATTCTTGCATTATCTTCTGCAGTGAAGGTAAGTTCATCTGTCTATTCATTTGTCCCATTGCCTTTGTGACCCCTTTCATGGCCTGTCCCATTGCTTGAGTCGACTTTAATGTCTGAAGCATTGAATATCGAATCAGGCTTGGACATTATTTGAAATAGTAAGCACAGTTCAAAACAAAGAGCACATTAATTTCACAAATAGGTCAGGCAACAAGAAATTCAAATAATGTGGAAAAGGTTTGTATATATATTTCACAACAATGTGGTTGATGTATGTGAGTAGGTAGCTAGAAGACATGGAAATATTACGCTGTTCATCCAAAACCATGTACGAGCAATTTTCCTCCATCGATAACTTGCAATGACACACCCTGAAGTTTCTAGAAAACATAAAAGTTTCTAGGGAAAGAAAGGGAAGACCTGTATCCGCAACGAAACACCCTGAAGTTGTGATTTGAGCTTATAAAATTTCTCTATCTGATGCCTTGTTCGAATGAGATCTTTAGCCATTACTCTGACAGCTCCCTGAAACAAAATTAGCACTTTAATAACAATATCAATAAACTACCATAAAAAAGACTACCAGAAAGCAACAATTCAAGAATATTTGATAGCTTGCAAGGGAAGTTCTGATTAAGAAAACCTGCGTAACTACAATAAAAACTCCTCGAAAAGTGGGAGGAGAACCACCAAGAATGAAACTTTAGAGTAAGATGACAAGATACGATGTTTCCTAATCAACAAAACAAAAATTTCAAAATTCCTAAGATCAGTGATGCACCATCTGTCCTTGCTTGGCATTTTTCTTTATCTCCACAATCAATTTTTTCTCTTGTGCTTGTAGACCTTGTCTTTCCCGTTCAATCTCCCTAATCGATTTATCTATCATCCGCTTATTTTCCCGCAGAAGCTCTGCATCAAAAAGCAATATGAAATGTGAGATAAATTCAATAACAATACCATACAAGGTGTAATAAATGCAGCTTATACAGCAACGATTAACTTAATACAGTGTCGACTTGTCAGCTGAAGCATATGGTACCATTTCCCCCAAAGACCCCACCTTCCCTGAGATTCATCGGTGAATTTCGATTTTCCAAACAGTACCCATAAGATTTTTTAGGTTATGTGAGATGAAAACAACATAATCACTCAATAGGGCCTGGGTTATTGCTAGAATGATTTGAAGAAGCGCATCATTCTTTCTTTTTGTAACTTGGTAATTCGTAACCGAAATTTCCCCCAATGAGTTCCTATTACGCTATTTGTTCCTGATCATATAAACAGCATACATCCCTAGATAAATATTTCCTGGAGGCAGAAAAAAAAAATGCAATTCATTTCACTAGTTTAAAACTATAAAACCATGCCAGCTCCTAAAAGATTCTATAATGTGTACTGATTATAAAAACTGACTTAGAAAGTAAAGATCTTTTCAGCCCTAATCCAAAACCCTAAATCAAGCAACAGATCATACTCAACCTCAATTATTAAGTAACTTTAAACCCTAATCAAGTTATCGATAACAAGTACGCAGAGTCTAATTAAGCTCGAAATTTAAACTTTAGACAGATAATCATCATAAGCAAAATGCAATTCAAACCCAATAATTGAAATTTTCAAAAATTTTGTAGAACTTCAATAATGAGCATCAATCACATAACCATAATGATAATGAAGAATCTTTTTCCACTAATTCAGAAAACCCTAATTTAAGCATCAGATCACATTCAAACAAAATTACAAACGCAACGGAGAGAAAGAAAAGAAAAAGAAAAAAACAAAATTATGTACCTGCGGGCGTTTTTCGCGAACCGAAAAGGAAACTCATGATGTTTTTTCGCTTACAATTTGCTGCTCAATTCAACAGTGTGTGTGTAAATTTCAAATGTTTGTGATTTTTAATTTTATTTGTTCGCGAACCAAGTATGGGCTTTTCTGGAAAGCCCTAAGAGAATGTGGGCCTGCAAGTAAATGGAGACCGCAAAGCCTACAATGAAAAGGCATTAAGAAGGCCGAATTCATGAAACAAATCTGTCTTCAATAAGTCGTCGAATCATCTCCTCCAATATTGTACTATAATATTTGAGAAAGAAAAAGTGAAACAAATAATTTTTACTCACGAAATACTTGAATTTGGATTAATATGTAGTCCGATCATGTAAAGCTTAGCTCAAATTTGAGTTATGCTCTAAGTTTCAAATTATTTGGTTTTTGCCAAGTTGATAAATTTAATGAAGATTGAGCTAATGTTAAGTGCATATTGATAAGCCTCAATATGAATTCAATCTATATATTTATACAAAATCTATACTATGTATAAAGTGGATAAATTGTAAATATATTATCTATCTTTTTATTAGAATCTTTATTATCTTTGAATTTAACGATCTATATCTGTTTTTTTTTTTTTTCCCAAAGATCTAGATCCAATTTTAAAAAGTTTCTTTTAGGCCTCTCGTTTTATTCTTAACCAAATACTTACAAAATATAATAAGAACTTTAAAAATAACATAAATTAGGGAAAGGAGAGAAACTTTTGTTATTAAAATTTTATTTTTTTGATATATTAAGGATAAAAAGCCATGCACACGTTTGAAATTTTTTGATGATTTAATGGTCTAAATATTCATATTTAAACAAAAGGGGAGAAACACAACTAATATTTACCTTCCTTTCCCCCTTCATATCTTTGATCTAGAAGTATAAATGAGTCAAAACTATTCACTAGTAATTTGAGTTTAGTTTGGTTTATGAGGTGTTGAGTTCAAATTTGATGATGTTTAGCCTAGTTAACATGGAAATTTAATCAAATTCGAATAACACTTAAATGCGAGTTGAGTTTGAAATATAATATTATTTGTTAAAAAAAATCCTTTAGAGTAATCTAACTTAAATAAGTTTATTGAAGTCAAGTTTAAACTTGTTTAATATTACTTTGAATTGAGTTTGAATTTAAAATTTTAAACTTCGGTTTTTAATATTTGAATCGAGGTTGCTTAATTCAAACCTCTTTTGTCAAAACTGTCAAAGCTAATAATAAATTGGATGCCAACTAACCAAATATAGCCTCAAATTGATAACATGGAAATGCACCTATCAAGTAAGTAGCCTTGGGTCAAATTCTCGACCATTGGTCCACGAAGTTGATTTTTGCGAGTTGCAACATGTGCTTAAAAACGATGAGAAAGTACGCATCAATGACTCGAGCCAAGCTTTCATCACCAAGACTAGAAAACAGTTCAGACAATTAATGGGTTTTTAACCGGTAAAAGGCATCAAACGAAACTCAACAACAAAGTTTGGCATGTAAAAATCGATTTGTTCATTGTATCATTTGTATGATTTTCTACTTTCCACCACACCCTAGTGGTAGCTAGTTTCTCATTTCTTTATTCCCTTTTTTTTTCTTCCTTGAAAAAGAAACATTACGGTAGTATCAATTATCAAATATGTGAATTATCCTACATAACCTAGGGTATAATTGTTTTGTTGAACTTATTTATTTATTTTGTTGGGGGGTGGGGGGGTGTGGAGCTTTTTCTGACATTTGTTATGATTAAATTTTCACAAATATTATTTCGTTGTCTAACGGGATTGCAGATGCTAATAGCTTGAGGTGATAATAAAATGGAAAAAAGAAAGATGGATTTCATACAATGTTTCACCCCTTCGACTTCGAGCAGGGACATAAATCCATGCGAGTAGAAATTTGAGTTAGAATTTTAATTCTAACCCTTTGTCTAATATTCTTCAAGTCTCATCGTTTTTAACAGACTTGCAACTTAATTAAAGATAATCTTTTAGGCATTGTATACCTTATCTAATGACTATAAAAAGTTATATATTCAAAATAAACTACTAAATTACAAAATTTTATAAGGTTTCAATTTAGTTCCGTAAAAATTTTAATGAAATTAAAGTTGGTCACGATATTTTGAGGCAAAATTACACTTGTCATAAGATTAGATTATGGATGTAAATGAATTCAAACCTATTTGCAAGGAACTTAGGTTTGAATTTGATAAAAATGAAGTCGAATTTAAACTCAAGTTCATTACAACAATTTTCGATTATTGGGACACATAATATGTCTTATAATATTATAAATTATTATAATTTAATCAAGTTTGAGCTTCATAATGTTCAACTTTATTAACTTACTAAATTTAATCAAAACTCAAACTTGATTCAAATCTAGATGGAGTTGAGTTCTATCGTCGAGTTTGCAGAATTTTTTTCGAGAGAAAATTATGCTAAAAGAGTTTAAGTTAAGTTTTAAATCGAAATCTTAAACTTGACGAAGCTTAAGTGGGGCTCAATACATTGTGTCGGTTGGATTCCTTTACCATCTTAAAGCTAGACCTAGCCATGGAGTGAGAGGATCCAACATAAGAATTCACTTTCAACAGATAAAAGAGTATTCCGGCAATGATAATGGTAAATGAGAACACCTCCTTTGTAAACTCATTTTCGTGGATTAACATCGCATATAATCATCGGCAACACATTATTGAAAACTTAACTACAAGTAATAATCATAAACTTGCATGAAGGTATTATGTAGGAAGATGTCATGAGAATAACTAGAAATTGTAGGTATAATGATTTCATAGAATGTTATGGGACACCGTTTCAGCAACAACATGATTGTTATCTTATCAACATTCACGAACCTTAGGCTAAACAGTAAGGTAAATGGAAGAACATAAAATACGATAAAATTCAATTGGGTCATAATTTAACTTTGAATATTGAAATATATAATCGATGTTGGACAAGAAAGAAAACCATAATCGAACTTTCAACTTAAATGATAAGTGACATTCCTATCTAAGGAAGTAAGATTGATAAATATATCTCTTAGTTATTAAATAATTCCGACAAAGAGATATCGCATCTTTAAAAACCATAGACATTTTTTTGCATTGGGACTCCATTATAAGGAAGTCTTGTATAAGTTGGTTTTGCTTCTATGTTTTAGTGAGCCTTTTATAGCCTTCCATACTCTCTTCGGTAATTAGTAGATCGTCATACCTCCAACATATCATCTTATTTTTTCGTTAGGGTTTTCTAAATCTCTTCTCTTTTATCTCTTTCTATCTCATCATGTTTTCCTTGATGTGAACTTAGACCAACCATAATTTTTCTATAATAAATGTGCCGCTAGATTTTAGTAATTATGGTATTAGGAAATACTAACATGTATAATATATAATTTTTCATAACACGTACTATCAATTCAAAACTTTGAAAATTATAAGCTTTCCTTAATGTAAGCAAACTTAATAAGCTGCCTTGACTTAAATATTGATACATACCAAAAGTTTGTGTAAGGATAAATCTAGGATTTGAAACCTTAAAGCTACTTTTTCTAAATTTTTCCTAAAATTATTATTTTAGATAATAGTTTTTGTGTAATTAATAGTTGATATTATAAGAAAAAAATATGTATTATAATGATATTAGGATATATTTTAAAAATTTAAATAGTTTTAACAATTAAATTTGATACTTTATCTAAAGTATTTCTGAGAATCCATTTTCCAAAATGGAAAATCTATTAAGCTAGCTTTAAGAAGATCATCATCAACGTGAAGGATTTTACCAGAGTTTTCACGTCACCATTAGTGAAGTTGTCCTAAAGCCGAAAATTTTGCCCTACGAGAAGAGAGAGATTGAGTGATAGAAATTGAGGAAGTGGGCAATTTGGCCATGGCAGCCATTAATGATCCTTTTTCAAAAAGTCATGAAAAGAAGTGACTTTCGTTTCGTTTGCCATAGCCACCCTTCCTAGGCAATTCATATTCAAACCACTTTCTAGTATCCATTCAACTTGGAAATGTAATTATAAAGCGTTCCATATGTATCGGACACGTGATAAAATATCAATATTTATCGTTAATTATTTTATTATCTAATTGTCTCTTGCTATATATAATGTAGTTTATGGTTAAGTTTATAAAAAACCGGAAAATATTTTTCCCACCTCTAGCATGAGCAGCGACCTTCAATCCTCACCAAAATTAAAGGCGAAAAAGGGATCATGTGAAGTCAGCTTTCTTTTTCATATGTATATGTAATTATTTCATTCTCTTTGTCACTGAGTTTGATGTACGTTTCAGTGGAATTACATAAAAGGACATTTTCTTTTTTTCTTTAACCAAACCCTATTGTTAGAAGATAAAAGCAAGTACTAAGATACGGTAGCCAAATGAGTTTTCATGAATTTGTCACGTATAAATTCTATTAAACAATATAAATTGGCCAAATAATGAGGAAAAGGCATATTATTATGTAATATATTCTAGATAGAGTTTTATTGATTTAATTTAATTTGCCTTTTATCTCCGCTCTTATATATAGATAGATATCTTTGTATCCATGTTAATTTGTTTAACATTCTTATGTAATTGTATCTTTTTTCTCCTTTTGTAAAGTGTACAATTAGTATTGTAGAAAGTAAAATTACATTTTTGACCCTCACTAAATAAAGCAGAGCAGCTTTACACATACAACATATATATATATATATATATATATTCTACAGTGTGCTCATATATTAAGCCAAACGGCGTAGTTTTAAAGTGTATTAATGCATTTGCCAGGTAAGTGAAATAATATGTCATGTGCGGATGCTGAATAGGTAGCATGGCTATAAAGGAAAGCAAAGGCCTCAACGTGTGGTACTAAATTCTGAAATAAAGTTGAACTCGAGACGTTCGAATTGTGTATAGATGACTGATGGCAGGTTGAGGTTTGGTACATCGACTGGGCTCATAAAAGCGCTCGGTTATTGGAAAGTAGTTACTAACCAATGGATGTCGTTTGTTATTATTTTTTCTTATTTTTTTTTTTCCAATATTACTAGTTTGAATGTCTTGTGATTTTTGGATTTACTTAGATCCTATATGTGGTATTGTAGAAGAGTTTTACGCTAAAGAGAGAGTTCACATTTACGTAAATCATAGCTTGTTAGACAAACAAATATTGTTACTTTACTTTCTTTAGTTTTTCTCTACGTGTTTATACAATCACTTGATCATTTGCAATCGAGTGATCTATATTTTAAATTTGTATTCTTCTCAATTATGCGGTTATTAAATATTTTATTAAGATCTCATGTGTCATGCTTTTTTTTTTTTTTATCCTAAATTCCACTTTTTTATTGATTTGAGGCTTCATTAGAGTTTAGAAATGAAAAAAAGAAAAAAAAACAAAAAAGGATTTAAAGTGATTAATTGAGGGTTTAATGAGATTCTATACACGATTTAGATTTTTTCTTTAAATCAAGTAACTTGATAATTTATATCGACGAAGAATATGGATCATAAATTTGCTAAAAAGCAAATACACAGATAAATTTGATTGTAGAAATGCTCGAATACAAATCAAAGTGTTTTTATTTGTCGAAGAATAAAATTTGTCTTACTCGGGATCTTTTACCAAACTTCAAAAAGTTAAGCTACTAGTAGACCGCTGTAGGTCAAACATAAGAAGGGAATTGGTGTATGTGTCTTTTTTTTCAAATAGTTGGTATATTTAGAATTTTATTTGCACCACTTGGATTCTCTTCATGAGAATGACGTCGACTGCTCGGAGCTAATTTGGCCGAACCCCCGTGATATTTTGTGCCGACTTCTTTTTTCCTTTCGATTGAGTTAATGTTAGTATTGTTTGTAGCTAGTGTTAAAGAAAAGGGAATAATAATAATAACAGGATAAGAAATGTCTTACATGTTTGAAGGAAAAAAAAAAAGGAGAGAATATTTTGCTATTTTAATTTTGGTTTTAACAAGTTGTCTTGAACACCAGTTGATATTATCTTATATATATGTGTGTATTTATGTATAAAGAAAATCTCCATTTATTGCAATATCTTACCTAAATTTGCCGATCATATAGACATCTTACTTCCATTTTCCAAAGTTAGATTATTGAATAAATACTTTGACCAAATATTCGGTGGACTATATATTGCCAGTTATATGGACTTTTTACTTCTATTTTTCCTAGAGTAGACGATTTAGTGTACGTTGACCATTTATAAGTCGGACAAAGTTTTTTTTTTTTCCTTTTTCAATCATTTTTACCAAAAAAAAAAAAAAAAGCGAGGTGATTGACCCGGGCACAGTTTCGGCCCCAATTGGAAATCAGCGTAGCGGCTTACGAACCCAGTTCTAACTTGTGCCAATGGTTCTCGAACCGGATATGAATCCATGAGGAAACGTTTTTAGGGTGGTTCACCACCCTAGAACCATGGACCTAGCAAGTCCATGCCGGTTCAAGAAAATTTAAAATATTAATTATAGAAAAAAATATAGTTAAATAATAATGAAAATCTAAACCATTTGCATGTGAATTTAAAAACAAAATGATATCTCATTTACAGTACTTAATGTGTTCATCTTAACAATATAGAAAACAAAGATAGCTTTAGAGCATGTTTGATTTGGTATACATAAACTTTTATGAAAGGAAATTTTAGTTCCTTAAAAATGTAGGATAAAAGCTAACTTTGATGTGTTAACTTTCTTTATAGGCTTTTGTTGCACTAGCTATATTACAACTTGACTTATGTGTAATTTGTATAAACCAATATGAATCCTTTTAAAATTGGGCTAAAACTACTTGATTTTCTAATAATTTTTTTTAAGTTTAAAAGATAATTTTTTTTTAAAAAAGAAAGGACTTATGAATTGACATAGGGAGAATTGGATTTTACCAAACTGATTTTATGTAATGACTCAATTAGAAATCTTCCTAAAGAGGGATTGTCTGTCTTGGTATGCCATGCTACATGATTTTGTCCCTTAGTATAGTTACTTAAGGTAACCCATCCTGAGATTATTGGTCCCTGCCCTTCTCCTTCCCTTTGAGTACACTTAATTTTGAAGTTTAGATGAACTTTAAACCGCTACTTTTAAAAGTATCTCAATAATTAAAGTTTGTAATTTAAGAGATATTATAATCTATCCCTTTATAAAATTGACTTTCTTGTTGGTTTTATTACATAGATCTAAAATTATTAAAACTTCAAATAATAATTGCCTTCACTTAAATCACACTCTCTTGGTATTTCTTTCCAATATTGTCTCATTCAATAGGTGTTTAATGTTACTAAATCACTGTTAAGAGTATTAAAAATAAATTTATACTCTTTTTATCGTTGATAATATATTTTATGTAAAAATAAATGTACTAAATGTAAAAAAATTATTTTGTTGTTTTAATAAATAGTTATTTAGATAATCAAGGGAAGAAAAATAAAAGACATCTTAGTTATTACTAAAAACAATATAACATATAATGTAAACTTTACTAATATATGTATGAAATTAGAAAAGGAATAAGAAATGGCAAGAAGGGCAAATAATGGAATTAGATTTTTTTCCCCGTTTCCTTTCCTCTCCAATAATTTTCCTCCCATTTCAACCTTCCGATTATGATGATAAAGTACCCTTTAACATTTTACCATTTGCATTTTACATTTTACCAAAGAGAAAGAGGATTATTCTTATCTATTTGCATATAAGGATGGAAAAAATAATTATGTGGAGAATGAATTTTTAAGGGGATTTCTAATTACATAACAACTTAAAAGAAAGAAGATTCGAATTTCATTAGGGAAAATTTAAAGAGTAAGATTAATATTACAATTTTTCATTTTTTTTTTCAATCATCATATTAAAACTTTAGGGATGTGATGATTGAACCTAATCTACCACTGCCTATTCTATCAGGATATCACAATCTATCAAGGTTAATTTTACAATTCAATAATATCTCTTTAGTACTTTTTTTTTTAAGCCAACGCTATATCTTTGAAGGGATAGTAAATGGAATAATTGAACATGTTCTATTATAGTAAAGAGCTAGTATTACTACCATGTAGTTGAATGATGTCCTTAGCATTCTCTCCTTCTTTTATAGAGTTAATATATAGACGTAGAAACCATCTAAAAATAGGAAATTTTTTTCTCTATCTAAAATTTTAAGAAGGGAAAATTGTTGCTGACCTCATGGTTAGATAAAATTTTATCCAAACTCTATTTGTCGTGTTTTTTTTTTTTTTGCCAAAGAAAGAGATTATATTATTGATAACATAGTAATAGAACAATTAAGAGTTTGATGATCTTGGACCACAATCCACATAAAGAAGCAATGCCAAAGGAGATGGAGGATACAAATCCTGAAGATTAGTGCACATCCCTTTCTTAGGTTAGGTAGCTACCTAATCTACACATGATTTTGTAAATTAGCAGATTATCTTCGAAAAAAATAATGAAAGGAACACAAAGAAAAAAGGTTTCTCAAACAAAAAATATCTTTTACTAAGCTTCTACATCTTTGTGAGCATGAGTTTAGATTTAGTAAGCTTTTATAAATTAGTGGATTATCCATCTCCACTTGATTGCTATGCCACCACATTTCTTTTGCTAGGAGTAAACCTTTTTTAACAACCTGTACTTCAACTTGCTCTACATTGAGAAAATCATATTAGCTTCCAATTACTACAAGAAAATTACTATTGGAATCATGAGCTACCACTCTTATCCTAGCTTTTCTATAATTCATATCAACTGTTGGGTCACAATTGATCTTTACAATTCTTCAATTAGTTTCTTCCGAGATTTATCAACTTCACAACATCTATTTTTATCACTTTGGAAATACAAGTTGGTATTGTTGTATTAGATTCAAAAGCTTGTTGCACCTTTTCTATATACTTCCTAATTCTTGTATAAAAACTATTGGCACGTGGTTATTTTTTCTAAAAAATATGTTCACACTTGCACTTTCAAATGAACCAAACAATTACGGAAATTTTTTGTAAGAAAACTTTCCTATCTTCATGAAGATGTTAACACACAATAGCTAGTTAATGAAATTGTTTACATGGTAAGAATCACTTCTCGATCCTAGCATTTGAAATGATATATTTCTCGATCATGGACACATAAAATACAAATGCATAATATTTTTCATATTCTATATAATCAGCAGTAGGGAGAGGGAATACATTTTCTTTTCATTTGTTGGTAAAGCATTATGAAAAGCTTCCAGATATGATGCTTAATCTTTGGTTCAACGTTAATATCCCAAAAAAAAATTTCTAGATTGTTGTTGCTTGATTAACTGAGCGATTATTTAAAAGTTGGCATATGTGATTTTTCTTGTTCCACTTCCTAAAATACCCAGATTTGATTGAGTAATTTCCACTCCTTTCATAAGGCTAAATTAATCTATCATCTTCATTATCTTCAGCTAATGGAATAGTTTTTATAGCATTAATTTTTAAGTCGGAAAGACATCCGTCCATGCCCTCCAATCTCTATTCTTAGAAGGGCAAAATGAAGAAAACAAGGGAATCTTTGAATCGGGCAAAGAGTCAATGGACAATACTAATAAAAATGGCAAACGACCAATTGAGACATTAGGGTTGCAAGTGAATGAACCAATCATAAAGAAACCACACCAAATAAGCTGCTAGAAATCCAATCAAGATCAACGCCTAAAGGATTGCCCATAGTTAAAAGAAAGTGTTCTTACTGTGGAAAATTTGGACATAAAGTGAAATAGTGTTTTTAAAGGAAGAATGCTTTGATGTGTAGTAATTGTGGAAAGTGTAGCCATGACATATCCCAATGCTATCAAAAGTGAGTAACCTAGGAAGAAATCTAGTATCATATCGAGGAACCCTAAGGATTTAATGTAATCAGTATGAAGGGGATTATGTATATGAAATATGTTGTATGGACTTATTATGATGTTTATAGATACATACTAGGTACCGATGAGAAGCTTATTGATTATATGCAGCTACTTAATTAAAATGATAAAAGTGTTAAACCTAGGGTTCATTATTTGATTTTGATGAGAACAAAACAAATAGTATATAATTAAACTTATTGTTTTTGAAGAAAACAAAACAAGTAGATGATTAAATTAAGTATTACTTGATTATTTTGAGATAATTGAATAAGTTGAATTAGCTTGCTTAATGATTAAATATATCAATTATCTCTACAAGAAATTTAATTTTTTGAAGTAGTGATCAAATGATCTTGAAGTTATATTGCAAAGAGTATTCGTTTGTTATGCGTTAAAAGAATTTTCAGGTGATATTTGGTCTACCGGATTGACGGCTCAAGGAAGAACCAAGTTGATGGTATAAAGCTTTGGGAAACAAAAAGAAAAGCTCATTGACCTGGAAGAACCGGCTTGTTGGTAAAGTAATTTTTACTGGCTTGCTGGTTATTCACAGTACCAGTAATTTTAAGTAGCCATTGGAGCATTTAATGTGCGGCAACGGGAAGAATTTAAGGAGTTATTATAAAAGTTCAACTACCCTACCAAAGGCTTTTAAGATCCAACATTCTACTGTAACTTAAAGACATTCTCTTACATTCTTGAGCTCATTTCACTTTTCCTCGGTCTCTTGTACACTTATTTGCTATCAAACAAAAAGAGACATAGTTGTGTGTTTAAAAGTCCTCACATTTGTAATCTTGAGTAAAGAAAGAGTTTTTCTTGAGTTAGTTGTGGTAAAAGAGATTGTGTAAGCTTGTATAGTTCTTGGAGCAATTGGATTGTGAAATAAATAAAGTGGTGTGAAGTCCTTAATTGGAGGTATTGTGTGTTCTTGGAGACTAAGGGACTGTTCGAACTCCACATTATATTTGGGCATGATTTTCTTTATCCTTATCTCTTTAATTTCTGCATTCATTATGATTCTATTGTTGCTTTGATTACTCTTATTATTGCACTTAGTCATTTATATAAAAAAAGAATAGAAATTTATCCTTAAACTTAATTTACCCTCCTCTTGAGATTAGCCTAATGTTCTTCAATTGGTATCAGAGTTAGTCTCTAATAACTTGCTTAATTGCATATTAGAGTTAAGATCATGGCATCTAATGCATTAGGCTTCTTAGAAAGGCAAGCAATCAATAGGCCTCCTCTCTTAACCGATAGCAATTATCCATATTGGAAGTACAGGATGTCCATATTCTTGAAAGCACAAAATAGATTACTATGGCATGTGGTTAACTAAGGACCATTTAAGATAGAAGGAAAAGAAGAAAAAGATTATTCGGATAATGATTAGAAATTACTTAACCTAAATGAAGTTGCCATGGATGTTTTGCATTGTGCCATAAATGAAAATGATTTCAATAGAATATGTACATGTAAAAGTGCCAAAGGAATATGGGATGAATTACAAAGCACATATGAAGGAACTAGTAGAGTAAGAGATACAAAAATAAGTTTATCGTATGGACAATTTGAAAACTTCAAGATGGATCCAAATGAAACAATTGATGAGATGCATAATAGATTCATCAATATCATTAATCCTTTGAGTGTTCTTGGAAAGATATTTATTGACCTTGAAATAAATTCCAAAATCCTTAGATCTTTGCCAAGAGATTGGGAAGCTAAGAGAACCGCAATAGAGGAAGCTCATGATCTTAATGAAATGTCAAAAGAACAACTCCTTGGAACACTTAAGACACATGAGATGGTAACGAAACAAGGAGAGGAGTCTAGAAAGAAAACAATTGCTCTAAAAGTCAAGTGATGAAGAAAGTGAAGACGATGATGAGGTCGCAATGTTGGCAAAGAAGTTTAGAAAGTGCATAAAATTCAATAAAAGGATCAGGATGGATATGGATCATCTTTTAGGTTCAAGAAGGAAAAGAGAAAAGTTATCAAGTGCTACAATTGTCAAAAACTGGGACATATTCAACAATATTATCCATTGCTTAAGAAGGCCAATAAAGAGTCAAAAAGGAAAGCTATGATAGCAACGTAGAATGATTGGGACTTTAGTGACTCCAATAATGAAACTTGCTTCATGACTCTCAATGATGATGAGGTATGTTCTTCTTCACATAACTTTTACTTTGATGAACTTAGGAGTATGTATGACAACTTATTGAAAGAATTCATAAAAGTGTAAAAAAAAAAAAATAAAGTGTTGAAGCAAATAATGAGTAAAGTAAGTGATGAGTTTGATACTATCAAAAGTGAATACAATAAGGTAGTTGATGCAAAAGAAAACTTAGAAGAAGACAATGAATATTTGAAAGTTGAAAATGAGAGATTGACAGAAGAAAATATAGAGATAAGTACTAGAAATAATGAATTAATAAATGAAAATAGAAAAATAAAAGAGGTCAAGAAAAATTTTGAAAAGGAAATAAAAGAACTAAAACTTGAAGCAAAATGATGAAGATATGATAGAAAAACTAAGTCGACTTGAAATTGAAAATTCAATTCTAAGAACTAGCTTAGATGACTCAAGAAAAATAATGGCAAAATTCATAAATGGAGAAAAGAATTTGGATAAAATCCTTGGAACACAACGTCTAGGATTAGACAAAACCGGAGTAGCTTATATTAAGGAGAATGTGTATAGAACATACAAAAGCTACTTTGTTAAGGCATTAAATAAAACTTATAACTATTGTGGAAGACATGGTCATATTGCTTACACATATACATTACGTCATAATTTCTCCTTATGCAGCAAAAATAAAATAGTTTGGGTCCTTGAGAGACAAACTTACATTACAACAACTAACCCTAAAGGACTTAAACTAAAGTGGGTACTAAAGAGATAACCGTTTGTTTTGTAGGATCTTTCAAGGCATAACAACAAATGGATCTTGGATAGCGGTTGCTTAAGACATATGATTGGATTGCATTCAAGTTCACATCTATAGACTTGAAGGATGGAGGAAGCGTGACCTTCAGAGATAATTGAAAAGCTTACATCATTGGTGAAGGTAACATTTGCATTAACAATGATTTTACTATTAAGCATGTGTTGCACATTGATAATTTAAAACATAACTTACTTATTATTAGTCAATTGTGTGACATAGGATATAAAGTAGTCTTTCATGCATTAAAGTATTCTATTGAAAATATTAACAATGACCAAATCCATTTTGACAGATACAGATGAGGAAACATCTACAAAATTGACTTCAATATGTTTTCATGCTCTCTTGAGACTTGTTTATCCATTCAAAACAATGATAGTTGGTTATGACATAGAAAGTTAGGACATGCTAATTTGGATATCTTATCGAAACTAACCAAAAGAAATTTTGTTAAAGGATTACCTAAGATTACTTTTGATAAAGATAGAACATATCAAGCATGTCAATATGGTAAACACACCAAGTCATCTTTCAAATCAAAATAAGCCATCTCAACTTTTAGGTCGCTCCAACTACTATACATGGATTTATTTCATCTAACCCAAACTTTAAGTTTGGGAGGGAAAAGATACACCTTGGTCATAGTTGATGATTTTACTAAATACACTTGGACCTTCTTCATTGCTAATAAGGATGATGAAACTTATTACGTGATCTTGAATTATAGCAAGAAGGTCCAAAATGAAAAAGGTCTTTCTATTGTCTCTATAAGAAGTGACTATGGTGGAGAATTTGAAAATCTTGATATGGAAGATTTTTGTAATAAAAATGGAATAGAACATACATACTCGGCACCTAGCACTTCACAACAAAATGGAGTTGCCGAAAGAAAAAATAAGACCCTACGACCATGCTTTGTGACAAAAACTTACCTAAGTATTTTTGGGCCAAAGCTATCAATACGGCTTGTTACATATAAAATCGTGTTTTCATTAGACCAATTCTTAAGAAAACCTCTTATGAGCTTTGGAAAGACAAAAGACCTGATATATCATATTTTCATCCTTTAAGAACGAAATGTTACATTCTCAATAATAGAAAGGAATAATTAGGAAAATTAGACTCAAAGTTGGATGAAGGTATTTTTTTTTGGTTATTCCCTTACTAATAAAGCTTATAGATTATATAACAAAAGAATACTTGTTATAGAGGAGTCAATTTATGTTACTTTTGATGATGCTTGTATATATAAAGAGTCTAATGATGAAGTAGAAAACATTGGTACTTACTTGGACAATCTTAGTCTTAACAAGAATCAATCCAACTCTCTTGAAAAGGATTTCTCTAGGCAAGATGACATCATTAACAACTCTAATTTAGATTTGCCTAAAGAATGGAAGTTTATGAAAAATCATCCTAAGGATCAGATAAGAGGAGAACCATCTAATAGGGTTCAAACAAGAGCTTCACTTAAAAATCTAAGTAATGTAGTGTTCCTATCTCAACTTGAACCAAAAAATATGGATGAAGCTCTAAAAGATGAATTTTGGTTTCAAGCTATGCAAAAAGAGCTAAATCAATTTACTAGAAATGATGTATGGAATTTAGCATCTAAACCAAAAGATAGACTAGTTATTTGAACAAAATGGGTTTATAGAAACAAACTTGATGAAATCGATATAGTAACTAGAAATGAGGCTAGGTTAGTTGCTAAAGGCTATAATCAAGAAGAAGGAATAGATTTTGATTAGACTTTTACCCCAATTGCAAGACTAGAAGCCATTAGGATGCTTTTGGCATTTGTAGTACGCAAAGACTTTAAGCTATATCAAATGGATGTTAAAAGTACCTTTCTAAATGGCTTCATCAAAGAAGAGGTTTACGTAGAGCAACCACTGGGTTTTGAGGATAATGAATTCATAAACAATGCATATAAGCTTAATAAAGCCTTGTATGGACTAAAGGAAGCTCCTAGAGCTTGGTATGAAAGATTAAGTAGTTTCTTGATAAACAAAAAATTCATTAAAGGGAAACTTGACACAATACTATTCATTACACAACACTATTCATTAAACAACACAATGATCACATACTATTTGTTCAAAAATATGTTGATGACATTGTGTTTGGTGCCACTTACATGGATTTAGTTAATGAGTTTGTCCAATGTATGAAAAATGAATTTGAAATGAGTATGATGGGAGAACTCAACTATTTTTTAGGTCTTCAAGTTAAGCAAACCAAAGATGGAGCCTTCATTAACTAAGGCAAATATACCAAAGAACTCTTAAAAAGGTTCAAAATGGAAAATTGCAAAACTAAGCCAACTCCAATGAGCACCACCATAAAACTCGACAAAGATGAGAACGGAAAGAACATTTGTGAAAAGATGTATTGAGGTATGATAGGAAGTCTTCTATATTTAATTGCATCTAGGCTAGATATTACGTTTGCTGTGTGTTTATGTGCATGGTTTTAATCTTGCCCTAAAGAATCACACTTGAATGCGGTTAAACGCATTTTCAAGTATCTTGCAGGTACTATTGAAATTAGCTTATGGTATCTCAAGTTCACCCCACTTGATCTTATAGGATATTCTGATACTGACTTTGTCGGCTACAAAATCGATCAGAAAAGCACTAGTGAACATGTCATTTCCTTGGTAATTCATTAGTATCATGGCACTCAAAGAAACAAAACTTAGTAGCACTTTCTACTGCTAAAGTTGAATATACAGTAGCCAATAGTTGCTGTGCTCAAGTATTATGGATGAAGCAAACTTTGCTTGACTATGGTTTGAAATTTACAAATGTTCCAATAAGATGTGACAATACAAGTGCTATCAACTTAACCAAAAATCCAATTCAACATTTTAGGACTAAGCATATAGAAATTAGACATCACTTTATTCGTGATCATGTGTAAAATAATGATATTTGTTTAGAATTTGTTGATAATAGCAATCAAATAGCCGATATCTTCACAAAATCCTTGAGTGAGGAAAGATTTTGCACTCTAAGAAGAGAATTAGGAATGATATTGCAAGATGAGTGCTAGACACATAAGAACCAACATGGCCTTTTTAAATAAAATTAACTCACTAAGTAAGTTGATTAGAAAATATCACACTATCAGATATAAGAAACATAATCATATGGCTTTTGTTAATTAAATATCACTTTTAACATATTTTGGTCACACTTGAAGTCGTTTATGCTTATCTAAGTTCATATATGCGCAAATTTATCATGCATTGGTTTCCCTGCCCAAAACCAAGTCACATGTTTATTTTCATCTCTAAATGATGTTCAAGTGGTCAAACTAGTTTGATTTGAATTTCATGCATATTTGACCTCTCTAGACTCTTTTTAGATTCCAAGTGCATTGTGGAGCATTTCATGACTATTTATGCCAATATAAATGTTGCTTAGTTTGATCATGCATTTTTATGTTCTTCGTATTTTCAAATATACTTAAACCATAAACTTGTCTTAAATTTGAGAAAGAATCCATACTTGCTCAATAGCTACATTAATGCTTAACATTTGATTTTAAGGAACTCTAGTAGTAATTTTTCAATTTGTAGAGCCTTAAAGCTATATTTTGTGCCTACCATGTTCAAACATGAATTTGAAATTTGCTTGACTTGTTGGTGTACAAAAACTCAATGTTTATGCACCTATTTTGCTCATACACGCACACTTTCACTTTATCATGAATTCTTGGCTCTATAGCTTTGATTCAGCTAAATCTTAGCCATCTAGTTAAAACTTGAATTTTTCAAATCTTAGCAAACTCAAATAAACTCGTTTGAAGTGTTAGGATGTTGCTTGAATCTCTATAAATCAATTTGGATTGGCAAACTTGCTCAATCAAAAGACCCTACTATTCTTCTGCAATTTTGCAGACAATTGGCATCCCGGTTAAACAATTCACTGGCTTGCCAGTATACCTGCATATTTAACAATTTGTTTTTGCTTTTGTTCGCTTAACCAGCAAGCTTGTATACTGCTTTAGTTTTTCATTTATATTCGGTTTTGTTCTTGTAACTGGCAAGCTGGTACATGTCACCACCGGCATGCTGGTATACTTGACTCCTGAAGCAATCTGTTTTGCTTCTATTCTCCTCGCTCATCCAAATACTGGCAGGCCGGTTCATTCGTTTTCAAGCATGACTTAAAATTGCACTACTCCATCTTTCCCCCATCCTTTTTTCAAAAACTCCCTTTTTTTCTCTTCCTCAAACCTTAACCCCTTTCTCTCTCTTTGATCCATCTCATCTCTTCCATCAAAACCAAAATTTCTTCTCTCAATCAACTCTCTACTCTCTTCTTTTTCTCTTTCTCTTCACCTTTTATCAAACTTCTCCCTCTTCATCTTCTTCTCTTCACTTTCTCTCTTTACCCATACCCACCAATAGTTACACTGCCATACATCATCCACACATTTCCATTGTCACCCCAGCTTCCTTTAAACTCACTATATTATCTTATCCCCATTCCCCTCTATAACAACCATGGCATCGCGTATTGTTCGTAGCTTAGCACCCCCGGTTTATAACAATTACCTCTTTCCTTCTCAACAACATTCTCAATGCTTTAAGAAATTTGTCAATTAGAGGTCGATATCGGCATCGTTTATCTACTGGAGGTGCTTGAGGAATTTCACATTGTCGCCTTTCCCGGGGTCATCACCAATCATGTTCTCAATATCCTTTGGCTTCCTCATGAGGTACACAATGATGCCATTAAGTATTTTTATTGTAATATATTGGACTCTCTAGATGATCAGGGTAGACCAAAATTGAAAATGAATCCGAGTGATGAGCTGCGTCGTAGTGTCCTCTATACTTATGTTTATGGTACTTTACTTACTATTATGCCTGAGGATATTTGTGGTCTTATTAGTGCTATTGTTGGTGGAACGGAAGTGAATGTAAATTACTATGGGAAAAAATTCTTTGAGAGAGTTTTTAGATTTCAAGGCATTGGAGCTGATTGGGGAAAAACAAAAAATTTGGCTGCCATTCGCCTCGACATTAGGACGAAGATCCTCCACCATATTGTCATTCAAAACTACTGTCCTCGTCGAGGCTAGCAATCTAATGTCAGCCTTCAGGACTTATGGATTTTGTATTATTTGATAATGAATAAGTAGATTGATTTTAGTATTTTGGTCTAATGCTTTAAACATATAACTAACAACCTATCTCAAGCTTTTCTTCGCTTTAGGCGTTTGGTTACACAGTTGCTTATAAGAAAAGGTGTTCAGTTTTCTTCCCCCCTACGGGTAGCTTGAGTCAAGTACCTCGAATTAATTAATGTTTGTTGGGGGATTTGGAAGAAATTCGGCAACAATTGGGTTAGGCGAAAAGACCTTCCTCCTCTTGATCTTCCCTCTACAAATGGACCATAGAAGCCTATTACTTCTTCTGATGAGCTAGGTAGTCCCAGTGCTCATGCTTACTCGACTGATGCTCCTCGCCATGTTGGTACACCTCCACCTGTGAGCTCTTCTCATTTGCCTTTACTAGATTTTGAGTTTTCGTCTTTTGATCCAGCTGGTCCTCTTGCCTCTTAACATCCTTTCTATCAATACTCTGAAATGCGCTACAATCAGCTTCAGGAGGACATTCATGATCACTTACATAGCGAGTTTCAAGGACTCTATCATCATTTCTAGCTGGATTACCATTGCCCCTCTTGCCCTTTTCCTCCTCCTGTTCAGGATGATGATCCTCTTACTGCTTAGTCATGCACTTCAGCTTTTTATCCTTGCTTTGCTTTTTTCTGTTTAAAGAACTTGGTCTTTGGCCATTCTTTTCTTTCATTGTTGTTTTGTAAACTTTGGTCCTTGATGGGCGTCCTCTTTATATTGGCTGTTTATGACTACTTTTGTAAGCTCCGTTTGTTGATCTGTTGCCCTCAAATTAACTTTCCTATGCTGGCTGTTTTAAATTGCTTTTTGTACTCTCTCTTTCCTTGATTCTGATCTTGCAGGGGGCATATTCTTCGGTATAAGACGGAGCTTTGCTGAACTTTTGACTTAAATCTTCTTCCCTCTTCCCCGCCTGAATCCTCCTTTTTTTGATGAGGCCAAAGGGGGAGAAATATTCAAGCTTTTAAAGTGTCAAAACGTATATTACATCAAATTGATAATAGTTACTCAAAGATGATATTAATTTTATAGCTTTGGCATATCTTGATTATTTGAAAGTCAAATATCTTGAAATCAAGTGCTAAATTGAAGGGGAGTACTAGATTAAGGGGGAACATTTAAAGTGTAAGAGTTTTGTCCTCATCAAAAAGGGGAAAATTATTGAACCTGGGGTTCATTATTTGATTTTGATAAAAACAAAACAAAAAGTATATAATTAAACTTATTGTTTTTAAAGAAAACAAAATAGGCGGATGATTAAACTAAGTATTTTTTGATTATTTTGAGATAATTGAATAAGTTAAATTAGCTTGCTTAATGATTAAACATATCAATTATCTTTACAAGAAATTTAATCTTTTGAAGTGGTGATCAAATGATCTTGAAGTTATATTGCAAAGAGTATTCGTTTGTTGTATGTTAAAAGAATTTTCAAGTGATACTTGGGCTACCGGGTTGACTGTTCAAGGAAGAACCAGGTTGACGGTATAAAACCCTTGGAAAATAAAAAGAAAAGCTCACTGACCTAGAAGAACTGGCTTGTCGGTTCACTTTCCAGTAGAGTAATTTTTACCGGCATGTCGGTAGTTCAAAGTACTGGTAGTTTTAAGTAGCCATTGGAGTATTTAATGTGTGGCAACAAGAAGAATTTAAGGAGTTATTATAAAAGCTCAACTACTCGACTAAAGGCTTTTAAGATCCAACATTCTACTGCAACTCAAAGACGTTCTCTTACATTCTTGAGCTCATTTCACTTTTCCTTAGTCTCTTGTACACTTGTTTGCTATCAAACAAAAAGAGACACAGTTATATGTTTGAAAGTCCTCACATTGGTCATCTTGAGTTAAGAAAGTGTTTTTCTTGAGTTAGTTGTGGTAAAAGAGATTGTGTAATCTTGTATAGCTCTTGGAGCAATTGGATTGTGAAATCAATATAGTATTGGGAAGTCCTTGATTGGAGGCATTGTGTGTCCGTGGAGACTAGGGAGTGGTCCGAACTCCACGTTATATTCGAGCTTGATTTTCTTTATCTCTATCTCTTTAATTTCCGCATTCATTATTATTCTATTGTTGTTTTGATTACTCTTATTATAGCATTTAGTCATTTATATCGAAAAAGTATTGAAATTTGTCCTTAAACTCAATTTATCCTCTTTTTGAGTTTAGCCTAGTGTTCTTTAAAAAGAAGTTGTAGTAAAAAATTATTTTTGTCAAGTTTCGAGGATAAAACTTTTTGTAAGTGGAGAAGAATGTAAATCCCGCAAATTTGGCTTTTTGAGTGTAGAGCTAAACTCAAGTGTTGCAGATAATTTCCTAAGTCAATAGAACTTAAAAACTCATGACTGATTTAAAATTTTAATTATGAAACCTAAAATGAATATATAAAACCCTAATATATTGATCGAAACTCTACTATATTGATCGAAACCTTAATTATGTATAAAAACCCTAAACCTTATATACATGTAAATATTAAAGATGGAATTTGAACGTGATAAAAACCCTAAAATTAAAACCTTAAACTTATAAATTATAAATTTACTTTTATGATAATAAAGCCTTAATTGGGAGTAATTATCAATCGATATGCTAAATCGTATAAAATCACTAACTAACGACTAGAGATAACTTCTAAATGTTAATAGATGTAAAAAGTATCAAATTAATTTATAAAATTGATAAATATTATTATTTAAATATTAATGAATATATATATCTAAATGAGTAATATATATGTTTAATTATTTAAACTTAATTTAATTACCTAATTGTTGCTTATACATTATACATCAAATGTTAATTTTATATTTTATAATTTTATTTGTAACTATATTATTTATTATTCTAAATGTTATTTATAGGGTTAGAAATATTTTTTTAAAATTATTTTATTTATTTATATACTTATTTCTTTATTTTTTCCTTTTTCCTTATCTTTTCTTTTCCTTCCTAATTTATATGTACTAAATATAAATATAATATTATATAATTAAAATATTGACCAAGTCAATATGTCCTTATCAATCTTGAAACTTCTCCACTTTTCTTTTTCTTTTCCTTTTTTTCTTTTTCCTTTCTTCTCGATTTGCTATGTGCATCCCCTAGATGCTTTCATAACTTTCTTCAACACTCCTCATTAAATTAACAACAAAATCCCTCATCTCCACTTCTTTTAGGCCTACACTTCTCTCTCTCTCTTATTTTCATCCTCTCCTGTTGTTTTTCTATTTTCCATCTTGAACTACCACCTACTCAACTTTGATAACTAATTTTCTAATCCAACATCAAAATATTAAGGTATATGTAAGAACATATATATGTTATATATACTTAGTTAAGTATACAAATACTTATATGGTTTATGTACATATATATATTATATGTACATATATGAGGTATACATATATAGACTACAGTAGAAAATATGATATAAATATATGTATATGTAAACTAGAAAATATATATATATATATACACGCTATACATACATAGTATAATATGTACATAAGTAAAACTAAGAGTATATATATAAAAATTGAAAGCATATGAATATGTATATATGTAGTATATTAAATTTCCTTAAAAATAGATATAGAAAAACATAAATATAAATATATGTACACATACATGTATAAATATACATATAACAATAGTATAATAAAGGTATAAGTACAAGTATATAAATATGTGCATATGTGTAGGTATATGTATAGTAATGGTATAGTATAGGTATACATACATGTATATATATATATATATATATAAATATGCTAATTACCTAAATAAGTAAGAATACATAATATATATATATATATATATAAATACAAGTACATACATACTTATAGTATAATTGTTTAAGATAATATAATAAAATATATATGTACATATATACAAACGGGCTAAAACCAGTAAAGAAAAATTAAGGCCCATAAACATATTAATTAATTAATTATAATAACATATAAAGATATATAATAATACAAAATTTAAGAAATGTAAAAATTAGGGAAAAATAATCAAATTGCCACGTGGACCAATAATAAAGTGCCATATCAGCAATTCTTCTAAAATATGCCCTTAAACCGCAAATTTCAAAAATAATTAAAAGTAATAATAATTAATTAATTAGAAAATTTCAATAATAACCAAACTAACATAATTAATAAATTAAGCTTAAAAATAAAGAAATAATGAAATTAATATAAATCGGACTTAAAAATAAAATATTATAAAAAATAAATTTAAAAATTAATTAAATCATAAAATAATAAAGAAAAACTTAAAATTTATAAATAAAATTATTTAAGTCAAAATAAAAATTTTTGTCACATTTAGACCCATAATTAAAAAATGTGGGTTTTAATATTTAAAATATACCTTGCTACATGAAATTACGTTCGAAAATGTTAAAAATCAACTATAAGATAATAAAAATTGGAGTTAGAATGAAAAAAGTTACATGTGACTAAAAATTTAAGATAAATCCAGATGAATAAGTAGAATAACTAAATTAATTGACCTTATAAACTAATAATGAAGAGAAATGAATAACTAAATATATAAAATATCATAATTTACAAATATATTACCTATTTAACTCAACAAGTAAGTCATACCATATTTAAGTCATACTTGGGTTATAGTGGGAAATTAGGCAAATTATAATAGATATTTAATTAATTGAGGAACTTTGCTTTTCCGAGTACTTATAAGTTTTATTATTTTTTAGGTATTCAATTATTGAGTTCTAGAAACCCTAAAAGCTTAAAGACTGAGTATTAATCTTGGTGCGAGAGTTCTAATGACTCGCTATCTGCTTGTACGTGTTATTTCCTTGATGTTTTGCAGGTTGTTATTAGTTGTATGTCTGAATGACTGTTTTGCTTGTGTGCTATCATTTGTGTGATTACTTTCTTAAACTGGTAAATGCAAATATCTAACCAAAATAACCGGTTATATTTGTCATATATCTATGACTTAATTGGTATATCGATATAAAGTGCTAGCTTTGCAAATTTTTTAGAAAAGTATTTTTGGAAAATATTTTCCTAATCTTAAACTGATTTTTGTCTGATTTATGTGAGGGCTCGTAGTGTTTGTGGTTGATATTTTTATTGTTGAGGTAAAATTAGCATGGTATTTTTAATTGATAGTGAGATGACTCGCATATTTGTGTCCGTAGGGCCTTGAATATATTTTGATAGCAAAAGAACTTGTTTTGTTATACCCGAGGGGCCTTGGATATGATTTGTTGATGGTGGATGTCTCTAATTGGGGTTTACCTATCTAGATTGATATTTCTTTCTTGGTTAGGGTAATAGTCAAGTGTCGTCTAAAGGGATGGTGCTCCTAAGTAGTCTCATACGATTAAGGTGAGGTATTCCGTGTGAGAAAGTATGGTGGATAATTGACATGTAGACAACATAAATTTACACTTTCTATAGTTCTGGACTTTTATGAATATGTTGCTTGTATTCACTATATATGCATTCATTTTGTATGTAAAGAAATTTACACGTGTACTAATAATGTTTGATAACTTACTTGAACGGTAGTGGTGTGGAGTGAACACACCGAGCTATGATTTGCTTATTCTTCCATAGTTTCTTTTGCAGATTTATTTGAGTTGGAATTAGGATTAATTTTGAGTGCTAAGTGCAAATTGAAGATATGTTTGATAATGTTAGAATTAATTGAAATGTGTATAGTTGATACAAAAATATTTTTTGTAGAAAATATTTATATGTTAGAATTATGTATAATTTATCATTTCTTGTAATTTATAAAGTTGTTTTACCTTATTTTATTATTTGGTAGCAAATATCTATTCTTTATGGTTTTAGTGAATTGTGAAATATCGATTATCCATAGTTATTTATATGTTTCAATAAGTTAGTAAATTACAGTTGGAAACCTTAGTAATTAATTATTTAGAGTCTTGCAATTTTTAATTTGTAAAGTGGTTTTTGTATTATAGATATACAAATGATATAAAAATTTTAGGCAATTTTGTTAGGGGCCCTTTAGGGTTGTAACATCAACAAAGTCGATAAATTTAAAATTGATTAAAATTTTAAATTTGAAACCTAAAATGAATATGAAAGAAAAAACTTTGATTTATTAATTGAAATCCTTGTCGCGTATAAAAACCCTAAATTTTATATACGCATAAATATAAGAAAGTGGACCCAAACTTGATAAAAACTCTAAAGCCAAAACCCTAAGATTATGAAATGCATAAAATTTATCTTAACAATTATAAAACCTTAATTGGATATGATTATTGATCGGCATGCATAATTGTGTAAAATTGTAATGAATGAATAGAGATAATCTGTAAATATTTATAAACATAAAAAATAACAACTTAATTAACAAAATTAATAAAATTACGAATATTATTTTGCGATTAATTGTGATTTTATATTTATATATATATATATGTGTGTGTTAATTTTGTGTTGATTTAATTATTTTGAGTTAATTTTATTGCATATCTCATATTTATATATTAAATGGTATATATTAATTTTATATTCCATATTTTTTTTTCATAATTACACTATGAATTATTCCAAAGAGCATTTAAAGGTTAAAACCACTTTTAGAAAAGTCAAACCAATAATTTTATAATTTTCTTTTCCTTTTTCCTTTTTCCTTTTTTTCTTTCCTTCTTTTTTCTTTTCTTCTTTTCCACTTTTTCATGGCAAATTTTCGGTTGCCAATTGTCTTTCATTTTCTCACATGTGCTCAAATCTAACTTCCCTTCTTATCTTATTTTCTTTTTCTTTTTTCTTTTTACTTTTCTTTCCTCTACTTCCATCGGCCACATGCTTCCCCCATATCTACGCTTTCTTTTACTTTTTTCCAAAGAACAAAACACAAACTAACACATATATTCTTCCCCCTTCCAAACCGACACCCTTCCTTATCGTTTTAGCTTTTCCTTTTCTTCATTTCTTCCTCATATTTCATTTACTATCGTCTTGGTCCTACCATAAATTTTATCATCATCTTCTCATCAATTTTAAGAGGAAGGAGGAGGGTTATTTTACAAAGCTTCAAGACAAAAGAGTAATTGAATTAGTATTTATGTTGTATTTGATTTGTCTTTGTAATATTACTTTTTATGTAACCTTTTGCTATACATGTAATATGTATTATTTTGTATATTAGGAATATATAATAGGTATTAGTTGTATTGTAACATCCTTGTAATAAAACTCTATGTATATATTTTGAAAGTGTATGGATAGTTGTTTTCTTTCATGTTTATGTATTTATATATGTATATGTTTAACTATATAAAACTATATGTACACATATGTTATATTTAGTTAGTTATGTTTATGTATGGTGTATATAGATATATAAAGCACATGTATATATACATAATATTAAGTATACTTACTTTATTATATTTGCATGCAAAATAATAAGGGATAGTATAAATAGATACATGTATAATATAGTACAAGTATAAATATATATATATACCAACAAATATATATATGTATGTATAATAATATACTAATCCTCTAAAATAAGTTAACAAATAAATAATATATATATATATGCTAGACGTGAGCTATATGAAGGGAAAAAGGGTGATTTTCTACTATAAATTAATAATTAATTATTTTATAAAATTATATATGTATATAATAATATTCTTAAATTAGTAAAAATACAAAAATTGAACAAAATAAGAAAATAGCATTTTGGACCAATAGGAAGTTGCCACGTCAACATTCCTAATTATCTAATTAAATTTGAAAATTATAAAAATAATAAGAAAAAAATAATAAATTGATTAGAAAATTAAAATTATAATAAAAGTGGTATAAATAGCAATTTAAGCTTAAAATAGTGAAATAACAAAATTATTATAAAATAGATCCAAAAATATAAAATTTAGAAATTAAAATCATAAATCAATAAAGAAAAGCTTAAAATAATAATTTAAAAATATTTAGGCCAAAATAATAAAATTGATAACATTTTTAGGCCCATAATGAACCCCGGTATGAAAAAGTACGTCTGAAAATGATAAAAATTGACTATAAGCTTATAAAAGTCGAAGTTAAAGTTAGAAAAGTTACACGCAATTAAAGAAAAAGCTCAAACCGAGCATTTTATATAAATAAATAACAAATTTGGGTAGATTTTACTAAATACTTGTATAGAATAATTATTTTACCTAAATACTTACTATCTTTCATATTTCTTAATCACTAGGTAATTACGATACGAATATTGATTTCCTCATGGATTATTACCACCCCTGATTGATATTATGATCGAATGAGTACTCCTGATAACTTTATACTTATTTTATGCCTGTAGTTAGTGTATCTAAATTTTGTATATTAATAACTTAATGCATGGGGTTTGGGGATGTACATGTGCTTGAAATTGATTGTTAATTGTGCGAAACATTATTAAATGTGATGACTAAAGAATTTGTTGTATGATTGGCCACCGCATGATTTTGATGGTTTGTTGATATTGGTTTAGTACCTAATAATTTGACTTAATTTTATTCAACTTATCTTAAATTAAATGGATCATGCATAAGTACAAACGTTGCATTTATTATTCCGGTTGTCACCTTATGCGGATAGTGATGAAGGGCCTTATAGAAATAGGAATCCAATATGATTTGATTATTTATGATTAGCACAGTACAAAAGCATTTATACAACAAGACCCTACATTTAGGTCGTGGGTTTACCTAACGTTGGAGACGCTAATCGTAAGTGGCTAAGGGTTGAGTCTAGAGATTACTATTGTAAGACATGAGAGTAGATTGCAAGGGCCACCTTATTACTAGACCTAAGAATTCGTAAGTTATTGGATTTTTGGAAATAGAAATATATTTTATGAAATATGGAATTTCAATATATGGTTAAAAGCTTACGTGTTAGAATTCAATTGTGATTGGTACCGATGTATCTTTAATCCTTACCTTGGAGGGTGTTAAATTTGAAGTTGTATGCAATATAGGTTAACTCTATATATTGTTTGATATACTGCTTATTTATGTATTTATATGTTTGTTAATTAATTATTTGATAACCTAGTTATCGGTATAGTACGAGGGTTATCTTACTAAATTCGTGTAACTTACTTTCCAACAGTTTTCTCTTATAGGTTAATTGATAATAGGGTATGGGTTAAGAGCTGAGCATTGAATACAAGTACCGAGAGCCTTGAAAGATAGAATCTGAAGATAGATTATATACTTAGTTTTGAATATTAAATGCAATTACTATTTTTATACTTAAGTTTTGTAATTTTAGTAAATTGAAATTTTAAATCTTTACTACTTGATCTTATTGTTTAGTAGATGATATTGATTTTCTATGGTTCTGAGGAATTATGGTATATTAGATATCCATAGTTATTTATATCATACAACAAGTTAATAAATTAAAAATTGAAAATATTAGAGATTAATTAGCTAGAATCTTGTAATTTCTAATTTCTAATTTAAAGCAATTTTCATATTATTAGTGCATATATAATATAAAAATTTTAAATGATCTTACTAGACTTCTCTTAGGGTTATGACAACTTCATATCATTCCCATCCTATACCCCTCATCCCTTATACTTACTATGAAATATTGTGGCTAAATTGGTAAGTGCAATAATTGTTTGTAAATTGTAACTAATTCAAAGTCGCCGTATTGCTCAATTTTGTTATAGTGGAGATAAAGTTTTCATGACAAGCCTGAAATTATGCATAAAAAGTAAAACAATAACACAGCTTTGCTAAATTGTAAAACGCAAAAACTTAGATCATATGACTGAAAAAAAAAATTAATATACATATGCAAAGTGAAAATATATTATGAAAACTCAAATTTGCTTTCTTTAATTAACCCAAAAAAGAATTTGAAAAGGTTAAAGATAGCAAAAATGGCTGGAATTTAATACTAGTGGAACATCTGGCGTGCTCAAAGTAAAATGAAAAGAAAAAAAGGGGAAAAAAAAAATAGAAACCATGATTTATTAAAAGAAGAGAAAAGCTTTTTCGTTAAGATTAAGAAGAGAGTTGGATAGAGTGAGATATGGTGGTTTTGTTTCACTGAATTAAGGAGGAGATTACTTAAGTAAAATAAAAAATAGTAGATGTTGCAATGCTCTTGACCTTTAACAAGATAGGTGAAATAAACAAGCTTGAAATTTGCATCACATACTGGATTGGTTCTCCTCCACTCCCCGTATGTATTATCATCACTGGCTGTGATCTGAGGTGCCGAGCATATATTTCATAGACCTTGAATTCTTTTTGTACCTTTTGCTCAACCCAAAGTTTCTACAGCAAAAACAAGCATAAAAATAATTCAACATAACCCTAATAAAGCTTCATAGGGTTTTATATCTTTTGAATGAAAAAAGATTTAATAAGTATTATACGTCATACCTTATGTAGATATAGCATGTAAAACTAATAAAATATTGATATGAATAATAATAAAAATTGGTAATTTTTAAATTAATTACTACTCTTGATTTATACATACTATATATATTAACATGATATAGGTATTTATATACCATATATACATGACATATAAATCATTTCTTTTGAGAACCAACAATGATATTTTATTAATTTTTATGCCTATATTCACTATAAAAGTGCTTTATATTTATGTGCAGATTCTTCAATTAACTCTTTTATGTTCCTAATGAGCTATAAAAATCTTTCATATTAATGTCAAGATTCAATTAAAGGTCTTTTCAACTTTTTGACCTCATAGCTAGTGTTAGATCCGATATTATTAACCTTAATCTTTTAATTTACCACTAATTCTCTCTCCTCCTATATTTCATGTGGGATTTTGACTCATCTCCTCTATGTTCGGTTTACCACTCCACTAAGTCCTACTAATGTCTTACATGATTTATCCATAAACGAAAGGATTTATTAAATGTGATAGTACAAATTAAATGACTTATTTAAAATATAGAGAATTGAATTTAAACATTGGTATAAATATAGATAATTTTGAATTGAATCTCAGTACAAATATTAAAGAAACTGATACAATAAAAAAGAGAATAAAAATCCGAAATTTACAATATAGAGTTATTTTTATCTAATCTTTTCTGTTCGTATTTTGTAGTTAGTGCCCAAAACGGCTACAATGTCGCAGAAATCATCCAAAATGCGGACTTTCACAAGACGGTATTAGGAAACATTGTTAGTAACACTAAATTTGATATATACCGCATTTGGAGCTGAAACAAATTGGATACGACTCAAAACGGTTTTTCAAAAGTTGGACTCAAAACAATTACAATCATAAACAGAACAGGTGCAAACCTGTATATTATTTTGCAAATATACTCCCGCTTTCTCGTCGTACAAGTCATTCGTAGCTGTTTGAAGTTCGTCGCCGCTGAAGCCGTCATTAATCAACTTGATCATGTTCCTCCCATAAGCATAGGGATTCTTGTCACCCATCGCTAGCCACAAAGAAGGAAACATTGTAATTTAGTACCAGTTATCTCTCAGATATGGCAAGTAGTGGTGTTTGTTTTTTATAAATGTTTTTGAGGTTCTCTAGTTTGGATAAATTACGTGCATTGTCCCCAAACAATCCTTTATGTAACGTAAACTCTCAAATAAGTTTAAAGACACGGATAAATAAGTTTTGTATCTCCATACACAAATTTCTATACATATAACCCAATTCTTCAAGATATAAGTTGGATTAATTTAAAAAAAGTTATAATCCAAATAAAAGTTTTCTAAAAGTAAAAGTTTACCAAATATAGAAAATCCTAAAATTTAACTTATAATATCATTAATTTAAGTGGAATCATGAATTAAAGGGATATTAATATTACTATAAGTATTGATTTATAAATTTATATGTTGTTTTTCAAATGAAGATAGTCAAAAGAATCTACATATAATTTCGTAAATTTTTACCCATTTAAAATATGTACGGTAACAAAAATATATAATATTACTAAATTTAAGTTACATAATACCACTAAATTAAGTAGAATCATGATTTAAATAGATATTAGTAATACTATCAATATGATTGAAATTTATCATATTATTTGTAGAATTTTCAATGGAGTTAGTTAAAGAATCTATAGATGATTTTATAATTTTTTGCTCATCTAAGTTACAATGCAGTAAAACTTTTACGAACAAGAGTAAAAAATATCTCATGCCTTTAATTGGGATATTCGACTAAAAAAGAAATGCTTTGTTTGAAAAAAATGTAAAGATGCAAAAAAATATATTGTGTCTTGTGTCCAGTGTCTAGTATCTAAGTTTAGAAACTCGATCCGAACCTGAACATAAATTTAATTGTATTTAAATGAATATGATTTATTTGTATCTTGTGTTAAAATTTTCTATATATTAACTCATTTAAATCGTGTCCTATTGTGTTGTGGTCGGATTTATTGTATTGTGTCTTAAATTACTAGCTCTACTTTCATTTAATTCTTTTTATTAAAATAAGGGAAAAACACTCTAATAAAGAATTTAAATTTTTTTTTAGATTGTGTTTGATTAAGATTTACTGTCATTTCCTTGACAGTATTTACAATATCCTTATGGCTCCATAAACGAATTGTTGCAACTTATACCATGGAGTTGTAATCCACTATATTATCGTCACGAATTGGAATTTTATAGAGAGTTCTTTAACAGATTCTATTACGCGTATAGTTTACAAATGGATTTGTCTTCCTTATTTCCCCTATTCCATACGATAAGTTCGAATATGCGACAACTTTTGCTGCCTGGGAATTATGCATCGAGCATTTCATGCTTTAAAAATAAAAATGGAAAGCATCAGATTCTATTTGAAACGGAGTTTCAATCTACTATGTAATATCATCGGACGAAGATAAGTATTATTGAAGGAAAATTGACCATCCACCATGTAGCTTGGGTGAGGATCCAACCCATGCTTTTGCAAACGGAAAGCATAAGATTCTAACACCTAGAAAGGCCCCTTTTCAGTACGAGCATCAATTAAACACCAAGTTGATGTAACGTTGAATAACGGTAAATTCCGTGCATCAACACTTGGCATGCCTCAAATTTACCATCTCTATTCTTCGGGCGTCAATTTTGATATCTAATTAAAATATATATTGCTAATACTAGGATGTTGAGCCAATTACTCCTGCAGCATATGAGTTTAGATTTTAATCTTATTTAGGGTAGTCTATCTTATTTTATTTTATTCATGATTTATTGAGTTTAGATTTTATTCAGTTTCTCAATAATTTTAAGGTTATTAGACTATAAATGCCCTATGAATTTTTTTTTATTTATAATAATTTCGAGTTAACACAATTTCGTCTTTATATATTTGTATCTGTTCGCTTTACCAGCATCAAACTCCTTTAATCGACACTCGATAGATACGCAGGCTTAGAGAACTAATCAATGTGCACGTAGTATATGCTCTGTCTCATTAAATTAACCAAGAACAGAGGAAAGAAAAACGAACTCAGATGTGCCTCTTCATATTTTAATTATTAAGAAGGTTAGGTTTTACTGAATAATGCATCCAAATAAGCATGCGTAATTGTCTTTTTTTTTTTTTTTCATTAATAAAATGAGCAATTGTATTAACCAATAAACGATAAGGCTGTTTAAATGTCAAGATAGCCACGTGAATAGGGAAGAGTCACTTGACTAATATATTGAGTTCCCAAATGTTTCAAACCAGAGAAAAAGTCTTCCTGTGACAAAGAAAGTAAATTTTCAACAAGTATTAACAATAAAATATCTTGATTCTGGAAGGAATATGTGCCTAATTAGCCAAAAATATTAGCAATATTGCTTGCCTTTGGGGCATATGTTAAATCAATTTTTAGGCACATTTTCCGTCTTTGAGTTTCTTTCTTTCTTTTTTCTTTTTTCTATAATTACTGAATACTATTACAACAATTATGGGAGAGGGGGAAATCAAATTTGGTTTATCCCATTTGGAAATTAGTATTCATGCCACTTTGTTATAACGGTTTTAACTCCTATTCGTTAGTATAAATGAGATTCATTAATCTATTATAATTCAAAATGTCATCTAAGACCAGCTTCATTACTTGCAAAAGAATGCTAGTTATATTTCATTGAAAAAGAATGTTAGTTTATATTTTAACTTTAGAAAATTTAAGTTTTAAGCATAAATCCTCATTCAACTAAGCATAATATATACAATTCACCTTTTTTTTTTTTTTAGTTGCGAATCCTATAATTTATTTGCCTCTCTTGCCTTGGATAACTCCTCAAACCATTGCATTGCCAATAACCACATTGATGGATACATCAATGGTTAGTTTAATCCATCCATCCTAGGTGGTTTTCATAAAATTGATATAGGCTCATCTATGATATAGGTTTTTGATTATGTAAGATGTTGAGGTAAATGTTTCATGTCATTTAGATGATAAGAAATGTTTATACATAGATAAAAGTGATGTATAATATCATTATATGGTCATTGATATGACTAGAGTGACAAAACCCATTTCTTATGCATATTCTAGAAAGATGAAGGAGATTGTATCTTCTAATTGCGAAACTTGAGATGGTACTGGGGATAATCTAGTAAAGTATGGTAGTATGTTGTAATTCTTTGTATATAAATAATTAGCGAAGACTTGTTCGTAAATATGGAAGTATTATTCATTTCAATAAAGCGCTTCTTGATATGGCAAGACTAGAGTAAATTAGCAAGAAGTGTATTGCTAAGGTAACAAGTTGAGTGGGTCTAGTTACATATAAATACCAAGAAGTCAATTAGAAGTGAGCATCCTAAATCTTCCTTAACAAGTCAGGTGACTTTGCTTATGAGTTGAAAACTCAGGTTTTAAGCTTAAAGCTTAGGTAAGTGTCATATTATTGCTCTTACACCTTTTACGTTGAATCTGTTGAGATCTAGTTCTATCAATTTGGTTCCATTGCTTAGAAAAGAATATACGAGGGAGGGAGATATGACTCGAATGGATAGTCGAGTAGAGGGATTAGAGAAAAGAGCAAAGGAAATTCAAGGTAGACTCTCAAAAATGCAACAACAAATTTCTTCTATAGATCTCAAAAGAATTTCGAAGGAGAAGTATATGGAATTAGATGAAGTCAAAAAGCTTTCGAGGACATTGTGGTGTCAATTCAGGAAATGTTGAAAGAAGTTTTAGGTAATTAGAGGGGAAAATTAGTGTCAAATGGCGGTGGAGGACTTATGCATACAGCTAAGACTTTTGGCTAACAATTTAGATCGCATGAATAGCTACTTGTGACCATGACTTTTGATGACTCAGTTGAAGTTAAGAAAAATGAGTTAGTGACTGATGAGGAATTTCAACACAATGTAGGTTGGATCACTTTACCTATTTTTGATGGAATTGATCCAGTCAATTGGATTGCAACGATCGATCAAAGTTCACACAACTCATAACGAAAGGGAAGTAGCTTTGGCTTTGCTATGCATGGTGGGAGATCTGTTTGTTGTTTGAGATCTCTTAAGCAGTAATATCTGAGGTTAGTTTGGAATGAATTTACTGTAGCTTTGCTCAAGAGATTCAACCGTAGTACATTTGGAAATCCTTTTATAAGTCTTTCTACTTTATGGCAAGTTTCCACGGTAGAATGTTACGTGAATGAGTTTGAGGCACTCCTATATCAAGCTCCTAACATAACGGAGTTGCAAGTGTTAGGATATTTCCTTAGTGGCCTAAAGGAAGATATTAGAGCATACGTATAGACTTTAGAGTCAACCATGCTAGCTACTTAAATTTACCTGTTTTTTGCCATGGAGAGAGAGTTTGGAGTAGGGTTCCCTTGTCTCTATATGATGAAAGTCAAGTAAATGTTAAGTGGATGAAGAACAAGCCATTTATGAGTAGAACTTTTTCGCAAACACCTACTGTGTGCAATTTGTTATTAGCCTTAAGACCACAAAATAGCACTGCTGTTGTTACTCCAAGGCTACAAGACGGAAGCTTAATTAGTGGTGCTAGTCAGAATTCATTTTTGAATTCACAATATGTTAATGAATTAAGTTCATCTCGAACTACTCTAGACGCTTCTTCTAAGTCCAATTAGGTATGTCCTTCTACTTGATCTTCCCATGGCAAAAGACAATTGTCTTATGATGAGAATCTTAATATAAGAGCTAAAGGTATTGATTTTAGAAGAGAGTTTTGATGTTGTAGATGAGGATTAGGTAGTTGCAGATGGAGTATCTAATGACATGCACGGTATAGAGGAAGGAGATGGTTGCTGCAAAGAGTTCTAACTTTCATTGCTGACCTTAAGTGGTCTAAATGCTCTAAAAACTTTAAAGTTTTGAGGTACCTTGTTGACTTGTGATATTTCTATTTTAGTATATAGTGGTGCTAGTTACAACTTTTTTTCGAAGACTTTAGTTATTGATTTAGGGCTGTTAGTTGATAATACTTTGATGTTTCGTGTTAAATTGGGTGATGGACATGTTGTCGAGTTATGTGGTGCATGTATTGATGTAAATGTTATCATTTGTACCTATACATTTACTATTGTATGTTATGTGTTTGAGCTTAGGGTTATTGACTTAATTTTAAGCATAACTTGGTTAGAGACTTTAGGAGAGGTAAAAATTGATTGGAAGTAAATGATTATGAAAATTCCTTTGTAGTAAGGTGAAAAAATATTATATAGGGGTTTTTCTTTGTATCAAACTTATGCTTCTTACAAGTCATTGTGTGGAACAGTGATCTTGAGTTTACAAGTGTAGTTTGGCACTTACAAAGTAGTGAAAAGGAGAAGAGTATTAGGGCCATTGATCCTCAATTGATTGCTTTATTGGATGAGTTCTCTACTGTTTTTAATTAACCAAAAGAATTACCTCCTAACTATGCTACGAATCACTGAATTCCGCTTAAGGAAGGAATGATACCTATCAATGTGAGGCCTATTGTTATGCTAAAGTGTAGAAAGATGAGATTGAAAGACTTGTTAAAAAAATGCTTGCGGCTAGAATTATTCGACTTAACCCAAGTCCTTCAAGCTTGGTTATTTGAGTTAAGAAGGACGGGTCGTGGCAGTTTTGCATGGACTATTGTGCACTTAATGAGGCTGTAATACTAGATAAGTATTCTATTCTTAATTGATGAGTTACTAGATGAATTGAATGGTGCATGGATATTTTCAAAAAAAGATTTAAGAGCTAGAAATCATCAAATAAGACTCTTTAAGGATGATATTCCTAAAAACGCTTTTCGAACACATTAGGGCCATTATGAGCATTTGTTGATATCCTTTGGCCTTACTAATGTTTTGGCCACTTTTCAATCAACTATGAATGATTTGTTTTGACTCTTTTTGCACAAGCTTGTGCTTGTCTTTTTTGATGATATCTTGGTTATTAGTGTGGATATTGACAACCATTTGACACATTTAAGAGAGGTTTTATCTTTGTTACAATCCCATCATTTCAAAGCGAATCGCAAGAAGTGTTCTTTTGGTGCAACTTTGTTGGAATATTTGGGTTACATAATTTCTTTTGTTGGTGTGAGTATGGATCCCAATAAGGTGAAGAGTATTTTGAATTGGCCTATTCCAACCACTCAAAAAGCAGTATGGGGATTCCCTAGGTTGTTCGGATATTATCGAAAGTTTATTAAGGACTATGGTAAAATTACCCGTCCTTTAATGGATCTGCTTAAATAAGATGGCTTTCAATAGTTAAGTGATGCACTTTTAGCTTTTCGTATGTTGCAACATGCTTTGGCTAATGCTTTCGTGCTTGTTATGCCCGATTTTACACAACCCTTTATTAATAAATGTAATGCATCCGGGCGTGGGTTAGGAGCTATTTTAATGCAGCATAATAGACCAATTGCATCTTATAGTAAGGCCTTGAGTGAAAAGAATTTGGCTAAGTTAACTATGAGTGGGAGCTTATGTCTTTGGTGCTTGCTATTTAACATTAGCGTCCTTACTTATTAAGGTGGAAATTTGTGGTTCGTATTGATCAAAGAAGCTTTAAACACCTTCTTCATAAGCGAATTACGACCTTAAACAAGTAAACATGGTGCTCTAAATTGTTGGGATATAATTTTGATATTGAATACAAAGTTGGTTCTACCAATTTAGTTGCTGATTCCTTGTCTCGAATACAAGATGATATGGAATTTTGTGGCATTTCTAGGTCCATTTGGTTGGATTTGTAGTATATTGAAGCTGATGTATTGCAAGTTTACTTTTGGCAACAAAAATTTGTCTTTTGCAAGAAGGAAAGGATGAGAGCAAGGGATTTTACCTTGAAAATAATACTTTAAACCGATATGGGGTGTTAGTTGTACTTGTTGCTTCTCATTAAGTGAATCTATTTCTCCAAGCATTTCATTCTACTCCAATTGGTAGACATGCTGGTTTTCTACGAACTTATAAGCGGTTGTCCTTTAATCTATTTCGATTTGGTATGCGCAAGGACATTGCTTCTTTTGTTGTTGCATGTACTATATGTCAACATAATAAAGCTCAAACTTTATTGCTAGCAGGATTACTTAATCCTCTTCCAATTTCAACAGCTGTTTGGGAAGATTTATCCATGGATTTTATCATAAGGTTACCTAAATCAAAGGGGTATGATGTTATACTTGTGGTGGTTGATCACTTCTCTAAATACATACATTTTCTCTTATTGAAACACCCCTATTCAGCTAAAACTATAGCTGATCTATTTGTTAAAGAAATCATTTGGTTACTTGGAATTCCTTAGACAATAGTAAGTGATAGAGATCCCCTTTTTCTTAGTAAATTCTGGAGCGAGCTTTTTAAATCTTTTGGCACTAATCTTCATTATATTATTGCTTATCATCCTAAGTTAGATACATAAAACCAAGGTGTTAAACCGTTGTTTAGAATGTTATTTGCCTTGTTTTGTGTTTGATAAACTAAAGAACTAGGTTGATTAGGTAGCATGGGTAGAGTATTCCTATAATACGTCTTATCATTTGGTTACCCGAGTGACTCCTTTTGAGATTGTTTATGGTTGTCTACCTTCAGTAATTCCTTCTTATATTCTAAGGGAAATTTATGATGAGATCTTGCTATAATCTTTGCATGAAAGGTGATAGGAATCAGGTTGTCAAACCCTTAACTCGTAGCTGAGCTCGAGGACTAGAAGGACTGGTACAACGAATCCTTTTGTTCTAATCAACTCCTACAGAGGCCGAGTACTTTCTTATCGAGTCACCCTTCATGCTGAGCCGTATAACTACTTATCTTTCCGTAGTGTATCGGATTGAAAATTACTCCCTCGTGCCTGAGTTAACCAATTACTCAACATCTTCCTTGCTGAGAAGTCGAGAAAAAGAGACTTCGGACTAACAAAGTCATCCCTGCTCGGATAAGCCAACTATCCATACTTTTTTGTCTGTACCTTATAATAACCTTAGCAATGTAGTATCGTTATGTGTACAATATCATGTATAGAATCCATTGCACTAATGATTGTTTTTCTTGTATATTTATTTTTACCGTTTTGTATCCTGATCTTTACTTCTTTAGGAAATGCCCTTTTTGTCTTTTCCATTTTAGGCAAGTTGACCTAACTTATGAGTATAAATATCCTTGTACTTGTAACTGTGAGAAGACAAATTATTCTGAATACACTTTTGAGTACTTCCTTTCTTACATAAACATTGTTTGTTTACTTTTGGCATCACTCTAATCTTAACCCTTGAGCAAGGTTAGGTGGCGAATAACCTTACTGAACCGATTCATATGTCGTATCGAATTATACCGTAAATCCTTAGAAGTTCCATTGTTGCATCATATCCTCTGAAGCTGTTCATGGGTTTTGCTTGACCTTCATTCATCATTCATTCATTTTTGCACTTTCCTCCATTAGTTCTTTTCAAGCTTTTTGCTACCTTAGACCTATCCAGCGATCAGCCTTATCTGTTCTTAGTCACGATTTGTAACATCTTGGTATAGAGCAGAGGTTTTGTTCAAGTTGACGTGTGTTTTTGAAGTTCTGTTATACTCTATTTTGCATGTGTGAAACAGAACAAGTTATTGTTTTCATTTGAGTACTGTGTTGTTAACTATTAATTTCCTAAAGTTTTGTCTGAGCTTTGAATCTGTAAAGAAAAATGATTGACCTGAGTATGAATGTTTGTATTGGCGATGATAGTAGAGTTATCCACCATGGACGGCAATCTTAGGGAACTCCCAAAAGCATTGACGAGAGACTTGATGAGGTAGTTAACTTCTTGGTGGATTTGACTCGAGTTGTTTATATGTTGTCTTACCGATTTATTGAGGCTGTGTAAAACACCCCACAAGTTACTTAGCCTATTTGAGGTCAGAACCCAGCTCGACCCCTTCGAGGTGGAGGAGTAAGCGGACGAATAAGGTGAAGGATAGACTTGAGAGAGCTTGATGAAGAGGAAGAAGACTATTTTAAAGAAAAGCGTGTATGAATCCCCGGAGCATCCAATCATGTGAAGCTTTAGATTTTAAGTTTCAATGGATCTGAGAATGCTGATGAATATCTGGAGTGAGAAGAGAAGGTGGAGCGTGTGTTTGATTACTATCAATATGAGGATTATGAGAAGGTGATAACTACAGTTATCGAGTTCTCCGTATATGCTGCCATGCGGTGGAAGAATTTTTAGGCCATGAGAAGACGAAAAGGATATGGAGAGATTAACACTTGGCCTAAGATGAAGAGAGTGCTCAGAAACAGATTCATGCTGAAAACCTATTTTCAAGATACTTTCACTCGGCTTCAGGAGTTGAGACAAGGAGGCTAAACTATTGACGAGTATATTCAAGAGTTTCAAATGCTCATGATTTGTTGCGAAGTGGAGGAACCACCATCTCAAATAGTTTCAAGATTCATTACTGGCTTAAGAGGAGACGTTTGAGACATTGTGGAG
Source organism: Lumnitzera racemosa (assembly GCA_024138005.1). Classification (NCBI taxonomy): domain Eukaryota; kingdom Viridiplantae; phylum Streptophyta; class Magnoliopsida; order Myrtales; family Combretaceae; genus Lumnitzera; species Lumnitzera racemosa. The sequence goes on along the minus strand of JAMXBC010000008.1, from coordinate 9,691,590 downwards.
CTCTAACGATTTGACATAATGGATAAGGTTGTTAAGATTGCCCAATGAGTAGAGGCAAAGGAAGAGTCAACTAACAGCCAGAGTACGGGCTAGTTGACCTGGATAGACAAGTCACCAAGCTTAGTCAAGTACAAAGCTGAATGGAAAGATTGATGTTCGAGTCGAATAGAAGGACTGACCTGATGGTGAAGTGCCAACTTGAACTTATGAGAAGGTGTAAGGGTCTGATAGGAAGACGAGCTATATTAAGTGCTTCAAGTGTAAAGAGTTCAAACATATGGCTGTTCAATGCCTGAACCGTAGGACAATGGTCATCAAGAGAGATGTCTTAAAGCTAGAAGTAGAAAGTATAGATGAGGAACTCGAGGAGATAAAGGTTCCTGTTGAGAAAGAAAGTGCTGAGAAAGAGCTGATTGAGGAGGACGTATTTGCCAAGGACTTAGACAAGTTACTCGTAGTTGTCCGATGCATTATGAATGTTGAGCCCTCGTGAGAGGAGGAGCAGAGAGAGAACTTATTCCATACCACCTGTAAAGTGAATGATCAGGTGTGCGTCCTTATCGTAGATAGTGGAAGTTGCATTAACGTGGCATCAGCTGATCTTGTTTCAAAACTGAAGTTACCGACTGTTGTCCATTTGAGGTCGTACAAGTTGCATTAGTTGAGTGAAAAAGGAGCATTACATGTCACTTGACAAATACTACTACCGATCACTATAGGAAATTACTTTGACCAGATTCTCTATGATGTATTACCCATGTGCGCTTCCGACATATTGCTGGGTAGACCGTAGTTATTTGATAGGAGAGTTATACATGACTGCAATAGGAACACGTATATGTTCAAGAAGGATGATTGGAAGGTTACGTTGAATTTGATGCCACTGAGAGAAGTTAATAAGTTGCAAACGAAACTTGTTCATGGATCGAAGAAGGCTTTGGTGACTTTGAGAGGCCATTAATGTTAATGAGCCAACCTTTTATTGGTCAGACGACTATTGGAAATGAAGGGGCAGGGTGAGTTACCCCAGGAGTTCAAAAAGTTGTTAGATGAATATACTGACCTGTTCCCAGAACAGTTACCTGAGGGGTTGCCCCCCAACTTAAGGCATAGAGTATTGTATTGACTTAGTACCCGGCGTTGTATTGCCAAATAAGCCAGCTTATCAGATGAATCCCGAGCAAGCTTCTGGGCTCCAACGTCAAGTCAATGAGTTGTTGGAGAGAGGCTATGTAAGAGAAAGTTTTAGCCTTTGTGCTGTGCTCGTGCTTCTAGTACCAAAGAAGGATGGAACCTGGTGGATGTGTGTACACAGCTAAGCTGTGAACAAAATCATAATTAAATACAAGTATTTGATCTTGAGGCTAGAAGACATGTTGGATGAACTCAGTAGAGCTAAGATTTTTAGTAAGATTGATCTTAGATCTAGCTACCATAAAATCCACATGAGGCTAGGAGATGAGTGGAAGATTGCATTCAAGACTCGACATAGATTTTACAAATGGATGGTCATGCCTTTCTACTTGTCGAATCCCTCGAGCACTTTCATGAGACTAATGAACCATGTATTGAGACATCTTGTAGGGAAGTGTGTTGTGGTATACTTTGATGACATCTTGGTCTACAGTGCCGACATGTCGAGTCACTGTAAACATCTCAGAGTAGTCTTAGATATCCTCTGTGTTGAGAGACTATTCGGCAATCTAAAGAAACATTACTTTTGCCAGGAGAAAGTGGTATTCTTGGGTTATGTAGTCAGTGGAGGAGGCTTGTGAGTCAATGATAAAAAGATTCGAGCAATTGTTGAGTGGCTGACTCCTACTATTTGTGCAAATGTGAGAAGTTTCTATGGATTGGCTTCATTTTACAGAAGATTCATCAAGAATTTCAATACCCTTACTACGCCACTTGCTGAGCTAACGTAGAAAACATCGAGTTCCAATGGGGAGAAAGGGAGGAGAGGAGCTTTGCCGAGGTAAAAGAAAGATCGACCTCTATCCCGGTATTAGTACTACCTGACTTTGACAAAATTTTTGAGTTAGAGTGCAATGTATTAGGCATTGGAATAGGTGCTATCTTAATGCAGGAAGGTTGACCAATTGCCTTCCACAGTGAGAAGCTCCAAGGACTCCAGTTGAATTACTTCATATATGATAAAGAACTTTTGGTACTAATTTGAGCATTGCAAGTATGGCAGCATTATTTACTGCAGAGAGAATTTGTCATATGTACTGATCATGAATCACTGAGGTACCTCCGAAGTTAGATTATGTTGTCGAAGTGGAAGGTGAAATAGGTTGAATTCTTTGATAGATTTAATTTTGTAATAAAGTACAAGCAGGGAAAGAGCAATGTAGTTGCAGATACTTTTTCGAGGGGATATGCGCTTTTCTCAAAGCTGTAAACTAGACTATTTGGGTTTGCAAGTATTACAGAACAGTACTTTGAGGATCCACACTTCAACTTATAATTTCACAATGCGTCGATGGGAGGACAGTAGACGAGTATTATGTGGAGAATGGCTACTTGTTTTGAGGCGAAAAATTATGCATATCGAATTATTCACTAATGGAGCTATTGATCAAAGAAGCTTATAGTGGAGGAATCTTCGGATATTTTGGAGAATGGAAGACCTGTAAACTGTTGAATGGACGCTTCTTTTAGTCGAGAATGAGGAGAGATGTGCACCGAATTATCAAAAGCTGTGCTGTATGTAAGAAGGCCAAATGTTGAGCCGAGTAAGGGAGATTAATGTTTTTACTTGTTCTAACGAGGTTGTGGGCTGAATTGAGCACGAGCTTTGTTCTTGGACTACCGCGAATTGCTCGAGGCAAAGATTCTGTAATGGTCGATGTGGATAGGTTTAGCAAGATGGCACACTTCGTATCCTGTACCAAGACTAACGACGCTTCGGTTATTACGTTTCTTTTCTTGTAGGAGATTGTATAGATACATAGCATATCGAGAAGTGTAGTCTCTTACAGAGACCAGAAGTTCTTGAGCCATTTTTAGAGAACCTTGTGGCATCGGTTGGGGACTAAATTACTCTTTAGTACCTCATGTTAACCCTAAACTAACGGCCAGATAGAGGTGTTTAATCGCACTTTAGGATTACTGCTCCAAGCTACAGTAGGCAAGAACTTAGCTGATTGGGACATTTGCTAACTAGTAGTCAAGTTCACCTATAACCAAACATTGCATGACACCACTAAGTAGACTCCTTTTGAAGTTTATGGATTCAATCTTGAGTTGCCCTTCGACCACACCCCTATACTAGTACCCACGTAAGAGGACCTTGACGTTTTGGCCAAAGCATTCAGCACATTTATGACAAGGTTACTCAGCACATCGACCAAATTATTAGAAGAATGTGAGAAAAGACCAAGAGTAGGGTATCTAAACAATTTCAACTAAGAGACTTGGTATGGCTGTACTTTAGTAAGGAATGGTTCCCAAATAAGAGGAGGAACAAATTATTTGCAAGAGTGGAATGACCTTTCAAAATCCTCTAAAAGATAAATGATAATGCATACGATTGGAATTGCCTGAGGGCCATAGGGCTTTTGATGCCTTCAACATTACCAACCTTAGTTTATATCACCCTCATGGAGAATTGAGCGAAAACCATTCGGATTTGATCCCAAATCCAAAATAATCCGGAGGGAATGATGGGAATCAAGCTGTCGGATCCCTGACCCACAGTTGAGCCCGAGGACTAGGGGGACTGGTATGATGAATCCTTTAGTTCTAATTGACCCTTACTGAGGCCAAGTACTTCCTTGCTGAGTCACCCTTCATGTTGAGCTATATGATTGCCCATCTTTCTGTAGTGTGCTGAATTGAAGATTACTCTTTCGCGCCCGAACTGATCAATTACTTAGCATCTTTCTTACCGAGAAGTCGAGAAAGAGAGACTCCGGACTGACAAAGCCATCCTTGCTCAGACAAGCTAGCTTTGCACTTTTTTGTCTATACCTTCTAACAACTTCACTAATGTAGCATCGCTACGTGTATAGTATCGCTACATATACGATATCATGTGTAGAATTCGTTGCACTAATGATTATTTTTTTTTTGTATATTTATTTTTACCCTTTTGTATCATAATCTTTACTTTTTTAGGAAATGCCCTTTTTGTCTTTTCCTTTGTAGGCAAGTTGCCATAACTTTTGGGTATAAATACCCCTGTACTTGTAATTGTGAGAAGACAGATTATTTTGAATACACTTTTGAGCACTTCCTTTCTTGCATAAACACTTTTTATTTACTTTTAGCATTACTCTTATCCTAACTCTTGAGTAAGGTTAGGTGGCGAGTAACCTCACCGAACCAATTCGTACATCATATTGAATTGTACCGTGAGTCCTCGGAAGTTCCATTAGTGCATCATATCCTCTAGAGTTGTTCATGGGTTTTGCTTAACCTTCATTTGTCATTCATTCATTTTTGCACTTTTTTCCATTAGTTCTTTTCGAGCTTTCTACAAGCTTGAACTTATTCAACAATTGGCCTTGTTTGTTCTTGGTCACGATCTATAACAAAAGGGATGAGGTGTTGGCTCTTTTAAAGCACCACTTGGAATTAGCTCAAATTTGGAATTGTCAATAAGTTAATAAGTTCTATTGAGATGTATCCTTTGCTATTGGTGAATGGGTGTGTCTTCATATATGACTTGCTTCGAATGCTAGGTTGTAGTTAAAGCATACTTCTAAGTAGGAACTATGTTACTATGGACCATTTTAGATTGTAGAAAGGATTGGTGTTGTTGCTTACAAGTTGAAACTTCTTGATGGGTGTTGGTTTCATTCGGTGTTCTATGTTTCTTTATTGAAATGATTAGTTGATTCTTCTCCTATCATTTCAAAGCTTCCTTCTAATTTGATGCCTATTGTTCAGCCTAATAGTTGAGCTCCTCTCCACATTTTAGGTAGTCAATTTTATTGCTATGATGGAAGGGAAGTTCTGCAGTTGCTTATTCATTGGCAAGGCGAGTTAACATATGAAGCTACATGGATGGATCGAGGTGCTTTCTAACTTAAATTTCCTTCTTTGGTCCTTGAGGAGAAGGACATTCTTCATTTTAAGCGATGGAAGGGTAGGGGGGTAGGGTTAGGGGTGGTATTGATATGACTAAAGTGATGAAACCCATTTCTTATGTGTATTCTAAGGGGTCAAAGGAGGTTATGGCTTCTAATTACCATACTAAAGATGGTATTGGGGATAATCTAGTAGAGTAAGGTAGTATGTTGTATGTCTTTATATATAAATAATTGGTGTGGGCTTATTGATAAATAAGGAAGTACTATTCATTTCAATAAAGTGCTTACTGAGGTAGCAAGCTAAGTGGATCTGGTTTCATATAAATACCAAGAAGTTAATTAGGAATAGGCATTCAAAATCTCCCTTAATAAGTTAGATGACTTTGCTCTTAAGTTGAAAACTTAGGTTTTAAGCTTGAAGCTCAGGTAAGTCTCATTTTATTGCTCTTATGCCTTCTAAGTTGAATTTGTTGAGATCTAGTTCTATTAATCATATTTAAATTGACTTCATGATATGTAAGAAGAAGTAAGTCAAAAGATATACAACTAGCAACATAACCATGTCAGCTGATCATGTTAGTATAATGCATGAAGCTCATGACCATAGCAACCACCAGACATGATAGTGTCACTTTGTCGTGTCCACTATTCTAGTGTGACTCTTCACATTTGATGATATTTTCACTTAGTAAGTATAATGCATCGTCTTCCAAAAGTTACATCACTTTGTAATAGACAATCAAAATTAGTTTTCAATTGATGTAAACATAATCTAATGATTAGAAAACTAAATAATCTCAATGGATATATCCTAAGGAAGAGTTGTAATGCTTAGAATTAGATGATTATATATCTAAATATATATTGATATTTTATGAACATTTTTTCACAAATTTTCATTATTTTTTTAGAATTTATCATTAGAAGTACTTCATCAAACAACCACAAACCTTCTTTCAAAGTTCATTAAACTTGTGTGCTTTAAACTAAAGTGGTCATCAAGAATAAAGTTTGCTACTTTGTTCTTAATATTCACTTAGTTGTATCCTAATAGAGCTTATACTTATCCTTAGCAAATTAAATGTAAGATGTACAAGTTTCTTACGGACAGTCTCTACATGCCTCCGAGTGTCCTTAATTCTCGATACATAATTCAAAATTTCTAACAATCTTAAGAGTCTTGCATGTGGTAAGTGAGATAAATGTAATTTTGAGAGTTATTAACTAGGAGTCCATCAAACTTGATAATTTCGATGGAATTAACTTCAATAGGTGGAAAGACAAAATGATGTTATTTCTTCTTTTGTTTGTCCTTATCATAGCATAGGTGTTTGACTAAATAATCCACAAAATGAAGATGCAAGAGAGAGAGTAAATCTAGAAGAGAAGTGCATTGAAGAAAAAGTGATAGAAGGATAAATTTGCATGCCATAGATATATACTCAAAACACTTTCGGATAGTTCATATGATCTATATATGTCTATCAAAATGCCCTTAAAAATTTGGAAAGCACTTGAAGAAAAGTACAACACTAAGAGTCAAGGAACATGTAAGTTTTTAATGATTCAGCATTTTGAGTTCAAATTTATTGATAATAATATGATTATGGAATAAGTGAACAAATTACAAATATTAGTGAATCGTCTTTATGACCTATTGATAACAATTTTGGAGTCCTTTCAAGTGGGAGCAATAATTGCCAAATTATCATCCACTTGGAATGACTACTATAAAAAACTTTTATATACAGTTAAAAAGATTCTTAGACATCTTCATGATGAAGAAGAGTCTAAAAAACATGATTTAATAGTCAATTCAAGTTTTGTTAACCACGTTGATAATGTTAATGAAAAGAAGCATAAAAGGAAGGATCCCATAATTGTTTCCAAGAAAAAATCCCAAAGTGATATAATTGTAATAAGAAAGGTTATTATGCATATGAGTGTAGGCTTCTAAAAAAACAGAAGAAAGAAAATGTAGGTTATGTTGCAAATGTTGAAGTTAATGATTTCATGGCAATGTTGACTAATTCTTTTGAAAGAATGCATATTAGGATGGTTATAGATGTTCCATGGCTACAATAATTACACCATTTGAATGGTGGCCTAATTTTGGAGTAATGGTTTATGTTTCAAATGTTCCATGGCTATAATAATTACATCATTTAAGTGGTGGCTTGACTTTAGAGTGATAGTCCATATAAGCAATAATTGTCAGTAATTCAAGAATTACTAAGAAGTTAAAGATAAAGAAGTTATAATGAGAAATGGAATCTTTGCAAAAGTTTAAGGAATTAGAATGTTGGACCTTTACTTTACTTTTGGAAAGAAGTTATCTTTAGTCAATATGTATCATGTTCTTGATTTGAAAAATAATTTAGTATCTATTGGTTTGTTTTGCAAGAGAGGGTTCAAAATTGTAATAGAATCTGATACATTTATAATTGTCAAGAGTGATGTGTATGTAGAGAAAAATCTATCGTTGTGAGATAGTTTTAAGTTGAATCTTGATATGAATAAAGTTACTAGTTTTGCTTATATTGTTGGTCTTTGTAATATTTAGCATATTAGATTAGGACATCTTAATTATAATTTTATACGATCAATGAATAATAATGGCTATATTTCTATGAATGGACACAAACCAGATAATAAATGTAAAATGTTTTTACAATCCAAATCATAAAAGAGTCTTTTGTCAAGACAGAAAGGAAAACCAAATTGCTTGATTTAGTGCATTATGATATATGCGAATTAAATTATGCTTTGACTAGAGGTAGAAAACATCATATTATCATTTTCATTGATGGTAATACATATGTATACTTGCTTAGGAATAAAGATGAAGCATTTAGTGTCCTTAAATTATACAAGATAAAAGTTTGCAAACTGGCATATTTCATTTACACCATTAGCAAAATCTACATAACAAAAGAATTAGAACTCTAAGGAGTGATAGAAGTAAAGAGTATCTATCTAGTTAGCTCAATTCATTTTGTGAGGAAAGTGGTGTAGTCCATCAAGTGATAAAATCTTACACACCACAGCAAAATGAGTTAGTGGACATGACTAGTTCCTTAATTTATAGTGCAAAATAATTGTATAATTTGAAGGAGAAGCATTAATGATTGCATGACATATTTTTAATTCAATTTCTTCTATAAAATTAGGTTTCTCTCTATATGAAATGTGAGAGAACCAAAAATATATCTAAATTATCTAAGTATGGGGATATATATTCTATTATAGGGTTAATGAGGACAAAATATAACTTAGAAGACTCAAGGGCATATTTGTTGGATATATTAAAAACTCTAAGGTTTATCATATATTATATTTAGAATCTAATATGATTATAGAAATCTCTAATCTAATATGATTATAGAAAGGAGAGCTGTTGCAACATAATAGTAATATAGAAAATATGCTTACCAATGAAATGTTGAGTGATGGATCAAAAAAGTGTCTAAATGATGCTTTGGATAATAAACTTAAAAAAAGTTAAAGAGTTAGGAAAGAGAAGGATTTTAGACTAGATTTTATTTCTTCTCAAACTTTGATATTTTTCAATAGAAAATTGATAATCAATAAGATACCTATTGTTTTACATTGGATAATGATTGTATGACTTATTGTGAAGTTATGACTTCTAGAGATGCAACTTTTTAGAAAGAGGTGATTAATGATGAAATGGAATCTATATTATCACATAATACTTGGATTCTAGTTGATTTGCTTCTAGGGTCAAAGACAATTGGGTATAAATGGGTGTTTAAAGAGAAATACATTACTAATGAGTCTTTCCAAACTTTCAAAGCTCCATTAAATGCAAAAGAGTATAGGTAACTTGAAGGTACTAATTACTTTGATACCCTATGCATTCATTGCTAGAATGATCTTAATTATGATTGTTATAGTGTTGGCATCTATTTATAAGGTTCATGTACTTCAAATGGATATTAAGATAATATTTTTAAATGGAGAACTTGATGAGGAAGTTTATATGGAACGGTAGGAAGGATTAGTTCTATAGGGTAATGAGAAGAAAGTGTATAAGTTAATTAAATCCTTATATGGAATAAAATAGGCTCTTAAGTAATAGCATGAAAATTTTGATAAGATGATATTGATCAATGGTTTCAAACACAATAATTTTGATGAATGTATATATTTTAAGTTCATTAACAAATATGGAGTGATTATTTGTCTCAATGTAGATGATCTTTTTATATTTGGGACAAATTTAAATGGCATTATAAATATTGAAGGATATCTATTTTCTAAATTTAAAACGAGAGATTTGAGTAATGTAGATACGTCATTAGATATTAAGGTAGTAAGACATAATGGAAGAACAGCCTTAAGTTAATCTCATTATGTTGAGGAAATTTTGGATAGGTTGAGACATTTAGCATTTAAAGAATATGGTACTCCATTTGATTTGCATCTGAAACTAGTTGAGAATGATAAAAGGACAATATCTCAATTGGATTATACAAGTGCAATAGGAAACTTGATGCATGCATTTCATTATATTAGACCTGATATTGCATTTGCTATGTATAAATTATCCAGATATATTAGTAGGCCTAGTATAGATTGTTGGAAAGTAATAACTAGAGTATTTAGGTATTTGTTGAAAACTAAGAAAATCTGTTAACAGTACGTGAATATTATGCTTTATTAGAAGGTTTCTCTGATGTAATTTGGCTCACAAACGTAGGTGATCATGTATCAACTTTAAGTTAGACATTTACCTTTAGTGGGGATATAATCAGTTAGAGCCCCAAGAAATAAACTTGCATCACATACTCTAAATGGATGATAAGTTTATAACTTTGGCTTCATCTAGAAAACAAGTTAAATAACTTAGGACCTTGTTATTGGAAATGGAGTTGTGACCATAACCAATGTTAGTCATTTCAATCTTTTGTAATAATTAACCAACTATATCATGTGCCTCTAGTAAAATTTGTAATGGAAAGTCTAAACATGTTAGGGTAAGATATAAGTATATTAGAATATTGATTGAGAATGAAATTATAACCATAACCTATATTAAAACCAAGTGTAATTTGGTAGATCCATTGAAAAAAGTATCGTTGAAAGAGCAAGTTAAGGAGATGTTTGCTAAAATAGGTCTAAAACCTAACTAGTTTATTGTAATGGGAACTTTACTTATTATTAGACCACCATTATAGAAGTTCAAGGGATAACAATAAGTTACAATGAATTGTGAATTTGTAATTTAGTAATTTACAAGATACAATATTGAAACATCTTTTAATGGATCAATTTTATATTGAAAATTTGAATTAGTGTCGAATAGATTTCACTTAGTTGAATATTGAAGTGGTGTTGTTTCTAAGCAAAAGTTAATTGGTGTATCTCTTGTAAATATTCAACAAGTCAGGATGAGTGCAAGATCATAATAGTGCCATTAGAAAATCCACTTGATTTGTAGGATCAATGGAGACTCGTGTGGTTTCTCTGATTGTAACACAAAGCGTATGGTTTCAAGTGAATGAGCCACCTAACATCTTGTTATAACTTTGACAGATTTGTATTATGGATTAATTCAAATCTTTAGGTACCATACCTAACGTGTTTTTATAGTTTCGAAGAAAAATTACATAATTGGTAATTTAATGGGGCAATGTTATATAGATTTCTGATTATGTAAGTTATTAATGTGAAGATTTTAATGTCATTTAGATGTAAAGAAATGTTTATATAAGGATAGAAGTAATGGACAAGATTATTACATGGTCATATTTAAGTTGGGCTTTATAATATGTAAGAATAGGAGTAAACAGAAAGTTATGCAACCAGTGACATAAACATGTCAGTTGGTCATGTTTGTAGAGTGCATGAAGCTCATGACCAGAAAGTGGCACAATCAACAGACATGACCATGTCACTCGATCATGTCTACTATATTGGTGTGACTCTTTACATTGGATTGTGTTCTTACTTAATAAGTGTAATGTATTATCTTTCAAAATTGACATCACTTTATAGTAGACAATTAAGATAAGTTTTTTATTGATCTAAACATAATCTAACGATTAAAAAACTAAGTAATCTTAAGCATAATGCTTAGAATTAGATAATTAGATGTCTAAATGTATATTGATATTTTACATACATTTTTGCACAAAATTTTCATTATTTTTTCATAATGTATTGATATGAGGCAAGTGTACCTATCAGTTTTAATATAGCAGATGTGAGTCTGAGTCGATCCCTCAGAGACTTCGAGTACTAATATTAACCTTAGCTTTATTATCTAACTGGAAAATTATGAAAGTTTGAATTAATAAAAAATACTAAAATTAACAAATTACTTTAATTAAAAGACTTAATTAAGCAATTGAAAAAGCGATAAAATCAAGAACGACTTCAAGAAAGTAATAACGTATTTAGGAATTATTTCCCCTAGAGTTTAACATGTTATCACTTAAAATATATTCAATTCGGTTTCTATTATTCTTGACCGGAGGGATTCACAACTAAAGTTAATACCTTTCTCAAGCATATTAACCCTAATCTTAAATTATTTACTGGAATCTCTTTACTTAGTAATATAATTTAGAATTGCATTAATGTATAATGAATTTCCACACAATTAATTAAATTTCCGAAAGAAACATGTATCTTATCTCTATGTATACATGTAATCCTCTTCAATTATGTAAAGATCTAATTACACATGCAATTTCTCAATTAACATGCATAATATCATATATTGATATTCTAGAAATATCAATCAATAATTAACAACATAATTGAATCAAGTAAAGATAGAAACTTTATTGAAATTTCTAAATCAATCCAAGAATCACATGAAACCCTAGGTTCCATAATCCTAAATACTCAAATTCTAAGCTATCATAATGAATCTAAAAACGAGTTTCATCAATAATATAAAATAAAACATGGAAACCTCTTTTGATTGATGAACAATCTCTTTAATCTTGAAGTTGATGTTGTTCTGCCTCTTTCTTGATGTTCTCCTTAAGTCTCTTTCTCTTCTCTTGTGTCTCTCCATTTCTGTAATGTCTCTCCTCCCTTTTGAAACCCTAAGATATCCTTTTATATGTGTATTACAAAGATTCTGTTTTCGTCACCAGACATGGCCTGAGACATGACCGTGTCCCCAGGTCGTGTAACTTTCTGCACTAAGGCAAAATTTTCTGCACAACTTTAAAATTTCATAACTTCTTCATTTGAACTCCGATTTGAGTGAAATTTAATTCCTTTTCTTCGTTTTCGATCTTAGAATGCGTTCAAACCTTGAAATCAAAATTTTACTCAATTAAGTATCAATTTCTTTAAAAAAAACCAAAAAATGTGAGGAAAATACTATAAAATCATCCTATGAAATATGTTTAAAATCCGAGTTATCAAATTTCCCCACACTTGAGCATTTGCTTGTCCTCAAGCAAATAAATTAAAACAAAACTTTCAAGACAAGAAACGCTAAACAAAATTTATTACTATTTAGGAAACCAGTGAACAAATACACTTGCAAGTTAATAATTGGTCTCCTAAACAGTAATAAATTCATATATATCCCTTCCCCACACTTAATAATGTACATTGTCCTCAATGTGCGACAAAAAATCATAACAGCACGAAAAAGCAGCATAGGGAAAAAGAAAACATATGTACTGAAAAGAAAACTAATACTTCCCTGCCAGTCGAACAGAAGTGCAAAATGAAGAAGTATCATCATTATATAGCAGAGTTCACAAGCCTTGAACAACAAAAGTCAACACAAAAAATGAAGAACTAAGAAGAGGGATTGGAATCTGTCTCTTCATATGCCTCATCAGACGATGCTTTAGCCATCGTAGCATCATCATTGTCATCACTGGCCTCGACATCCTCATCACATTCACCAACCTAATCATGAGGAAGAGAGAGCAAAATTAAGTGGGAAACTTACTTGGATCAAAATGCGAAATGCAAGAATTATGGAGAGAAGAGGGAGAATAAGAGAGAATATGAGAGAGAAATGTTTGAATGGGAGTGTGTGAGAGGGTATGTTTAATTTAAATAAAACCGGCGTGTGCAAAAATTGTGTAAGTTTAAGTAGACATGGGCTGGGACACGACCGTGTAACTCTCTGTGCACGGGTGGAAAATTTTGGGCGCACACGGGTTGGGGATATAACCGTGTCCTACGCCCGTGTAACTCTCTATGCTTATAGTATAACTGGGCGGACACGGACTGGGAAACGACTGTGTCCTACGCCCGTGTAACTTTCTGTGGGTGGGTAGATTAAAGGGCCTGGATGGACACGGGCTGGGACACGACCGTGTCCCTTGCCTGTATAAATTTTTTTTTTGAATCCTAAATTCATGAATTTAATTTAAAAATAAAGGAAACTCAAAGAAATAAAAGTAATGAAACTAGAAAATAAGAAAAAGAAAACTAAAGAGAAGAATAAAAATGAAATTAAAAGGGAAAAGCCTATGACTCAAATTGAAACAAATAAAAGAAGCAAAGCAAAGCAAAGTTAGATAAAAATAAAATAAAATGAAATAAACTTAAAGAACTAAAGTGTAAGTAAAGTTAGACATGGGTTGCCTCCCAAGAAGCGCTATAGTTAACGTTAATAGCTCGACGGGATACGTCTTGTAATTCATGATTCTTCATTCAGGTGGAAATAGAACTCCTCCTGTATCTCGCTTTCGAACTCTCCATACAAGTGTAGATTTACCCTTCGGCCATCGACCTTACCAATTCCATTTCATTGATGCATAACTTCCATAGTTTCTCTCCTTATCATGCCACTTATCAAATTCATGTAGCCTAAACTTCTTCGTTTTGTTTGCTTTTAACTTAGATGCGGTTGTCATTGGGGGTTTTGAACTTTTCACCGCAAAGACATGTTCCAAATGATTTCTTGACAGTTTTGGTTCCAAAATTGGTAGCTTATCTTTGAAAGATTTTAACCTAAGATCCTTTGGCTTGTGGAGTGGATCAATCCCTTTCTTGTCCATACTGGATTCATGAACTTCCGTTTGAGCTGCCACTTCTACACAATTGGGCTTAATTACCAAATTTTCTTCTCCCTTTTTCAAGCAATAGCTTGAGGAATCTTTGGCAAGCGTTTCCTGCATACATGTAGATGTAATGACATTAGTGGCATTAACATTGTGACTTATGTTCTCTGAGTCAAGAAATTTGTTCGTTGCCTCTGGAGTTTTAAAAACTATTTCATCATCCCCAACCCGTAATATCAACTTATGCTCACTAACATTAAAAACAGCCTTAGTAGTGGCTAGGAAGGGTTGACCTAAAATGATTGGCACCTCAATATCTTCATCTATATCAAGTATAACAAAATCCACCGGAAAGATGAATTTGTCTACTTGCACTAAAACATCCTCTATGATGCCTCTAGGGTATGTGATAGACCTATCGGCTAATTGAAGGCTTATGCGCGTTAATTTAGGTTCTCCTAACCCTAGCTTTTTGAACAATTTATACGGCATCAAATTTATATTGGCTCCTAAATCTGCTAAAGCATTATCTACTAACAAATTACCAAGCATACAGGGAATAGTGAAACTCCCTGGATCTTTTAATTTTTGTGGCAGCTTTTTCTGGAGAAGTATAGAACATTCCTCGTTTAATGTGACGGTTGTAAGCTCCTCCAACTTCCTCTTGTTCAATAGAAGATCTTTTAAAAATTTCGCATACTTTGGCATCTGCAAGATGACATCAACAAGAGGTAAGTTAATGTGTAATTGTTTAAAAACATTAAGCAATTTACCGAATTCCTTATTCTGATCAGTGTAACTTTGCTTAAGGCGCTGTGGGTAAGGGATGGGAGGCATGTACTCCTTTACTTTCGGTGATTCCATACTTTCTTTTGATTTTAGTGGCTTTGCATCTTCCTTACGGTTGACTTCCACTTCTTTCTCAACTACTTCCTCACCATCCTTCTTTTCCACCTGCAGTTTTCTACCACTTCCTTACCATCCTTCTTTACGCCTAATCAAGTATAATATGTTAAGGTTTCCTCTCTTTCCTTGAATTTTTTATTGTTTCAATTTATCTTCATTGACCATATAGGAAAGGAAACTATTGCAAAAGATTATTTTTGTTTGATAGAAATCCTTTCTCTTTAGAAAAGCTTATCTAAAACCAAGCATTGTGAATTATTAGCAATAAATAGTGCTCTTTGAGCAATAATTGGATGATACCCTTAAGAGCACATTTAATGTCAATTCCTAGAACCATGGCAAGCATTGGCCCCTTACTTTTAATGTTGGAACATAAGTAGTGGTTTCCTTAAAGTAATCCGTAAAGCTACTTTTTATTTTATTTTATTTATTTATTTTTTCTTTTGATTGGTTACAATGTGTTGTTGGGACATACAAAATATTAAGAAACTTTTATGAAAATCTTATTGACAAAATAGAGAAATCCATAATACCATGACTAATGCAAAGGGCTAGTTTTGAGTATCTAGATGCTACATTAACGTCTTAAGAAGCAACCTTCCTAAGTCTTCACAAAAGTCCTTTAACATTGATTTTTTAAATGCAAATAGACCCCCTACACTTTGACCTTGGTATGGATATACACAATAAACTTTTAGATGTAGCAATTGAAGGTAAATAAAGAAAAGAAAAACTACCACTTTTAAGTTCCAAGTTAGAGGAACTTTGTCAAAAGAAGAAACTATGTTTATCGCATAAAGAATGGCAACATGGTTCCTTAGCTTAGAAAAAGTGCCAAGGAACTAGTGATAAACTTGGCTTGAAAAAAACGTCTCTTGAAATAGTAACATGACTTCTAAAACTTTAAACTGGGTGGTTAGTATTAAATTTATCTTAATGGGTTCCTTACCTATCTATTTATCTATCCAAAACTATGTCTATGTCCTACTTCCTAATAGTATAAGACTTAGAATACCCACTCAAATAAATCTTAGGAATGTAGTTAGGTTGATTGCTTACTTGACTCTCCTTCATAAAAGAAAAATGACCAGACAAAGGTACAAGAAGTGTTTACACTATATTACTATTTTTAGTAATTTAGTAGCTAAACTTTTATTTTAACAATTTAGTACGTCTTTCTTTGATTTGGTTTCAATTTATTGTCTTCATTAACAGAAAATTAACGACTGATACAATATTTGCATTTTAGTGTTTATGTTTTAGTTTTGAATGGATAACTTTGCATGCAATATCTTATAAACATACTTGAATTTAAAAATAAGATCTAATACACATTTTTAACCAGCTAAGTGAAGTAAGATTTAAAATGGTCATAACTTACAAATCACATGTCATTTAGCTTTGAAACGTAAATTTTTTTGATTCATTAATAATATACATCTACAGTGTAACATTTTATATAAGTTATGAGATTACGACAATTATATAGTTGCAGTTATATGATATTTGACTTATAAGTTATGAGATTACAAAATAGAAAATTCAGTATCAATACATTATTGATGTCATGCCCCGAAGTGATGGAGTTGCAATAACTCTATAACTTCGTCGTGTAAACTATTCTAAAATAGAAGTTGATCTCATAGTTGTTGTTATAGACCTAGTTCATATAAGGCAAACCCAACTCAACCACTTTGAAGCGTCTCTATTTCTGTATCTACCTATCATGCCCCAAAAGGATTAAGTTTAGGTCATGAAACTCAAATAATATATCTAAATGTATAGGTATTAAGAAAATTGTATTTACCTAGAAAAATAATAAGTTCGAGAAGAGAATTGTAAGGGGTCCATAGATTTACAATACAAATATACACTTATAGTATAAAACTAGAGGCCTACTAGAAGAAGCCCTGGTAGTTTTCTTAAAAGTTAGCAGAATCAATAATTAGAGCAAGAGTTTAGCCAATTCTTCTTAAACCTCACTTCCCAACCTTGCTCTCTAATCTTTCGAACATTAAGTAGTATGCTTATAAATCTATCTAGAATTTACAGAATAACTATAGAGGAATGAGTGATAACTTACTCAGTAAGTAAGATAGAGATAGAAATATGCATTCATCATAGACACATTCAAGGTTTTCAATTAGGTTACTTAGATGCAATGCAATGCATACACAAGCATATGCCATTTAGTTCATCATGAGATTAGAGAAATTAAGCTTAATCTAATTCGGATTGAGGAGTTTGATGCCAAAAATTGTGAATTGAAACTAAATCGGGGCTTGTGCAATGGAGAATACCCTCCACCAGATACTCCTTTCAAATTATGGCTCCTAATCTTGCAATGTTCTCCTCTCCTATTATTTAGTTTGACTAAGGGTAAGGAAATGATCATTTCAACTATTCTCATCAAAGGGGTTTATGTTTAACTTGAAAATCCTAATCTTTACCCTTAATAGGTTGGATGCATGTCAGATTAGAAATTAGGTTGATGAGTTCGAAATAATTTAGTTTTTAGGATGATCAATCAATTTAGATAATCTAATCAAAATAGAGTATACAGAATCATCACAACCTAGAGTCCAGCTCCTATAGGAGTAGCAAAGCATTATTCATGTACATACATAGCACATACACAAATAACTACATTACAATCACAAGCTAAAAGCATACCAAAGTCTTCAAGTTCTTTAAAGCACTCTAAAATGCTACAAAGTATTAATCCTAGTTACCTAGATACTGATTCTTATTCTTTTTGTGTGTTGCTCTCATCTTCTCTTATTATCCCTAAATTCAATATAACCTCTTTAATTCCTATCCAATAAATAACATAAGAGTTCATTTTGAAATTCAAGTATGCTCTTCAGTTAAGTTAAATGAGTTTTCCAATGTTTCTATTAGGTATTAGTCAAGTAGTATAGGTTCCAACCAAAGTTCTGACCTAGTATTTTATTGGTGGTTACTACCTAGTAGTTTTTAAGCTACGTTCTAACTTCGGTAAATTCTTAGAGGCTATAAGCATGTTGCTTTCTAACCTACTCTTTAGCTCCAAGTGATCTAATATTTAGTTCCACCATCTTTGAATTTCCAATGGCTCCTCCATTTAGCTTTTTCCATCAAGCTACTTTCTAACTGAGTTTTTGACTTAACATTGTGGTGTAGGTTATTGTCTAAGAGGCTTGTGACTTATGTTTTGACTTTGTTAAAGATGTAAAGCCCAAATATAAACCACTTTCTAACTTAGATCTAATTTTAGTGTATTCAAAATTATTTACATCAAGTTACATTCCGATCCAGTTTTTGATCTTGTTGTTACCTCTATATTATACTTCATATATAATCCAACTTACTTGAGTTTCAAAACTTCAATAACTTGCATATATAGTAAGTAATAACTCGACACTACAGTTCATTACACTTCCCATTACATCTTTCATTTAGTCACATATTCATTTATACTTTGATAATTTAGACCCTAAACTATCTGATACCTACTTAAACTTGAAAATCATGATTCCTAGACTTATAATAATTTAATTTTAGCTGTTACATGCAGTTAATTATGGATTGTAACATGCTGTTGTGGAGAGTTTATCAAGTTCCTTTAGTAGAACAACACGTCTAGAGCATTGTTTTCATAAAAATGGATTTTTTCCAAAAATCCAATGGTCTAATTTTGAAAATCTGATCACATTGTGTCAAAATATAAAATTTCAAGAGTATACTTATAAAATTTCAAATTAAAATTATATTAATTGGTATTTAAAAAATGCGATAAAATATTGGTGTGAGGAACGTTTTTCTTAAGAACCTTATACTATCACTCAAATTTTTGAAAATCTAATTTGAAATTTAAGTTCCTTATGCAAAATACTTAGAAAAACTAAGTTTCAAAATTTTTGAAGGTTATTTGATATTTTTCCTAAAATTCAGTTAAAAACAAGGTTAGGTAATAACTTACCGGAACATAGAGTTTTGGCCACTATGGAGGAGAGGGGCTTTGTTTACCAATCTTGGCACATGCTACTTGTAGATACCTAATTTTTGCCATTCCATAATCTTAGTTTTTATTTTTATAAAAAGGGTCCTAATTCAAAAAAATAAAAATAAAAATAAAAATTAACAAATAATGAAAATACCAAAAAAAAATAAGAAAAGGAAAAAATTACAAAAATTTCGAAGTAATTTATATTAGGAATAATTAGTTTAATGTTAATGTTAATTTTAGTTAAAATTTTTAATTTAGGGATTTAGATAGTTTAAATATAATTTAATTGTAATGAATATCAAGACATTGACTAACGACCTAACAGATAAATAGCGGAGCACTTGGGTGGATTTAATTCAGGTTCGGTTTAGTTCAGTTTTTTTTTTATTTAGTTATTATATTATGTTATTATTATTATTATTATTATTATTATTATTATTATTATTATTATTATTATTATTATTAGATATAGCATATGCATGTATATATTAGTTTAGTGTATTTCTTTTAGCATGATTTTTCTTTATAAGTTAAATATGTTATATTGATTTAAGTAAATAGCTGTTTGATAGTAGTAGCATAGATAAAAATAAATATATATTTATATGTTAGCCTAGGATTTTTCTTGTAGTTTTTTTAGAAATCTTCACTTAGGAAATTTTTTTAATAAAAATTAATAATGAAAAACCCTTTTAAAAAAAATTTTAAGACTTTTAGAGAGTTTTTTTTTTCACTTACGAGTTAGGACCCTTTAGATTTTTTTTTAAATAAATCAAATAAATTAAAACGTAAACTTGGACGGTTTTCAAAATTAAAATCAATTAACACGCTAAGTTTTTCGAAAAGAACTACGATCGTCTGATCCTGGCTAGCGGGTATGTAGGCACTTTCGGGGCGACGATAAAATATGTAATTTTTCTAAATTAAAAAATCATTTTGATGTTGATAAAATAAAAAAAATCTTTAGATGTCTTTTTCATAGGTTAGACATCTTATCCATAGTTTAGATTTCTTTTCCATAGTTTAGATGTTTTTTCCATTTTCATAGTCTAGATGTTTTTTTTTTCATAGTCTAGATGTTTTTTCCATAGTTTAGATGTCTTTTCCATAGTTTAGGTTTTTTTTTTTTTTTTTTTTATGATTCAGACATCTTTTCTATGATTTAGAGATCTTTTCTATGATTAGGAAATTTTTTTTTCTTTCTTTCTTTCTTATGTTTCAAGCGTCTTTTTTATATAAAAGCTTCATCATGTAGAATATTGCATATTTCATAAAATCTTTAGGGTTTTTCTTGAAAATAAAAAAATTATCACTTAGTTATTTTTAAATAAAAATTTCAATTTGGCACTTTTCAAAAATTAGGTTTTTTTTTTATAATTAGGAATAAAAATTAGGCTTCTAGGGATTTTTCTTAATAAAAATAAAATGCTTAATAAAAACGCAAATTCAACCAATCATTTTTATAAAAAGAACCAACCCACTAATTTTTTTTTTTCGAAAAGAACTACGATCGTCTGATACGTAGGCACCTTCGGAACGACAATAAAATATATAGAAACTTAGGTTCTTTTATTTATTTATTTTTTTAAATATTATAATTAGAAAAATAATCCTAATTTTGGTAATGAATAGTGGTACCCGTTAGGGTTTAATAGGTTAGCCCCCGAATTCGGAACCCTTTGGTTTTTTATTAAATTTAAAATGAAAGACCGGTAGCTAAATCGTAGTCAATCCACCCAATTGGTTACGGTTTCTTTTTCTTTTCCCGACTTCGGTCGGGTGGCGACTCCAAAAATTATTTTTAATAAAAAAACAAGAATTTCTCAATTTCTTTAGTCGAGGATTAATATTAAATGGGTTAGGGTTTAATATTAATCAAGAAATGAGAAATCAATTTTAAATAGAAAACCGAAAAATCAGACTCGACACTACTCCTTCATGTGATGGCTTCGTCTTATTTCTAAGTGATCATTTTTCATGGGAACTTTCAAAACACTTGTTTCATGCACAAATTTTCCTAATTTGTGTTTCTTCAGTTTTTCTCTCTATTTTTCCTACTCTAATATTTTTGCCAACCTTTCAATTGACTAACTTTATCCAGGAAGTAAGTGGTTTTCAAATTATAGTGTGAAAGTGGTTTGATTTTACTTTCCTCTCAACATGTGTATCATCCTAGTTTAAGTGTCCAAATTAGGGTGTTTCTATAATAATTTGTATCATGAATGCTTGCTACGCATAAGATAAGTTGTCGCCTAGTTTGTCCCCTATTTTTTATAATTTTACCACGTTTTATTTATTTATTTAATGAATTTTACTCAATTTTTGAGTATTTTCAATAATTACAATTATATATACTTAGATATTAATCATACCTAATGTATATACATGTCTTGATATATTATTTTATGTATATTATTAATTATATTATTACTATTTTTTATCTCTAAGTGTTTATTAATTTTTTAAACTTACTTCGCACGATATCAATAATTATATGATAATATAGTAAATTTTTGCTATTTTAGCTTTATTTATATTATTTTATTATATTTTTAAATTCTAAGCCTATGGAAATTACTCAACTAATGTCACTAAGTTCCTCATAACTTTTTAACCCAATCAAATTATCTTCCCAAATACTCTAAATCGATTACCGAACCTAATCATACAAGTAGGAGACTTATATTAGATATATAGCAAAGTATTATTATATAGAGGTGTATTGTGTGGTAAGTTTGAAGATTTGTGTTTTTGGTCATGTAAAATTCTGCATTGTTGAAATTATTGGATATAAATAATTTTTTAATTTATATTAATTTAGAAAAATAAAAAATTAATTTTATATAAATTAACATGTGGACATATATTATAATGTATTAAAATTAAAGTACAGACACTGAAATGCAGTCATAACTAAAGTATAAATATTAAAATATAGAAAATTATAACGCCTGTTAACTTTGTTGTTAATGGGGGCGCTAAATTGAAATAGGTATGCAATCGGGCTGGTTATTATAGGGTTAGGTGTTAGAAGATGATTAAAAACTTTATAAGATTGAAGGTCAGGTTTTAGGATTACAAAAAAACTTGATCGGAAACCTAATCTGATAAGAAATAATAAATTATTTCATTCACTTTATTTTATATTTTATTAGTAAGAATATTAATAAGCATATTAAGCATTTGTTAATAAAATTCTCTTAAGAATATACTAAAATAGCTTGAAATATGAAAATTAAAATAAAATATTTTATGTCATTAAGATGCAATGGTTTGATAATATGTTCATGATGACTTTAAGCGTAAACTTCAATAACGTGAATCGAAACCCTATAGGGTTTCGAGGTTGTGGTAATAAGAGTAAAAATCCTATTAGGATGGGTTTGGGTTTTATGAAATTAATAAAAAAAATATGCATTAAATTGCAAAAGATAAATATTCAGGTACTAAATTGCCAAAACTTAAATGTAAATAAGCTTTTATTTCCTTTTATATCCAAAAATAACAAAGAGAGACAAATTACAACTATTACATAAGTTAAACTGTCGCATTATTCAACAATTTATTACCACTTTAGGATTGTTTAATTATTGAGGCTGTCACACTTACGAAGATGTTAAATTACAATGACTTTTATAATTATAGGGACTTTCACAAGATTTTTGGGCGTATTTCATTGTCAAACAAATTTCAGTAGCTTGGTTATGTATTCGATTTTTCATTTGTCTGCAATATTCTAGACTAAAGGAACAAATAAAATAAATGGTAAAGGTGGGTTGTAAGGATACCTTTAGAAGCACACTACTTCTTGAATAAACGGTTGAGGATGTGAGTTGGATGAGCCTAATTATCGACAGATGGTGGTAAAACCGCAATAACTTGAGGGTTACATAACAACCCTTCTCTTAGCTTCTTGATTAGCTAATTAAGATCATTCCTCTCATTTTTTTTCCCTTTCATAACCCAACATAAAATATATGCTTAAATTTAAAATAAAAGGAAGAAAAGCCCGTTTTTTCAGAAAATTTTCAAAATTTTAGATTCATATGAGTCCACGAAAAACTAGTTTCCAAGAAATTGACCAATAAATTTCCTTTTCCTTTTTATTCTAAATTATATCGATCAGGAATTAGAGGAGTTTGGCTTAAAACATTAACTTTTAGAAAAATCCTGTTTGGAAGTAGCCAGATTTGGATAAAGAAAGGGTTAAAATTCAAACAAGTGGATCGACTTTAACCCCACAGCTGGTTTGTAATTGTTGCAATGAATAAAATCGAACAATGCATTACAAGGAGTTCCTTATCCATTTTATTTACATATATATGACACGAAGTGGATAGATGGTACAGATACATGGACACATGTACTGGGGATAAATGATACAGACACATCTATAAATATGCTTCTGTTTCATTATTTATTCATGGATATACATGATATGATATAAGTTTAATACTCTTTTATCAGTTTACTATGGCGCTGGTTTCACCCCATCCTGCCCTCGGGAGTCAATAGCTTTTGGGAGCTCCGCAGGAGTTTGACCTGAAACAGGCTGTAAAGGAAGAAGAATATAAACATCGTAGTTATCATGTGAAAATGTTAGATTCAGACAGTAAGATGATGTATGGGAGGGGATTACGAAATTTAGTTGCAGACAAATTAACAAGTAAAGATGCTGATTTTTCACCTGCACGATTTTGATTATGATCTTCTTCTGATCCTCATTGCTTACTTGCTTTTCTATTTTTTCGCAAAAGCATTTTGTCATGCTGATCAGCTGGAGTAGTACTGGCGTACTATCTCTTCCATTCTCTTTTTTTTGGCCATCAGGTACTACATTCTTAAGATTACCGATTTCTTCCATTTCGAGACATTTTCTAAGCTCGATGGTCTTGATTTTGGGCAGTTCGCCTTCTAGTTCTCTCTTCTTGAGATTCTTCAAATTCCACAGCCTTAGAACTAGAAGATTTCTAAGGAGGCCGCTGCGGAGTTTCAATGTTTCTC
Organism: Lumnitzera racemosa; assembly: GCA_024138005.1. Classification (NCBI taxonomy): domain Eukaryota; kingdom Viridiplantae; phylum Streptophyta; class Magnoliopsida; order Myrtales; family Combretaceae; genus Lumnitzera; species Lumnitzera racemosa. The sequence goes on along the minus strand of JAMXBC010000008.1, from coordinate 9,667,639 downwards.
CAAGAAAAGAGTTCGCCAGAAGTTTAAGGACTTTCAAGTTTGTGAAGTTCCCTAGTTGGAGTATATGATCGTTGGTCATTTGCGATCCAGACAGGGTAAGGGTAATGAGATTCTGGGGGATCAGATTTTTCAAAGGCTCTGTGAATTGACCAAGAAGGTATAGCTTGGAAAGACTATGGTGTTGTGTTAATGAGAGCGTTGAAGGCAATTCTGAAGGTTTGATCGCCTTGATAATTCCAAGCTTCAAGGACCGAAGATCCGTCAGGCTGGAAACCCAATCACCTATTGCTCTTTGATTTTCTTTATCGAATTGGAACATGATCCCCAGTTTAGTCAGCTTCTTTATGTTGCTCAAACCCACTAGGGTTTGGGTTTGGTCATGTATATCAATGCGGATGCTATCTACAACTGCCCCACTCAGTGTATGAAGGTTTGTCAATGGCGGTTTGCTAGTTGCAAAAGAAGGAGAGAAGGTTGATTTATCAATACGACAATAGGTATTAAGATAGAGGTGCTGGAGATTTCTCGATTTCTTCCAAAACGACTTAGGTAATTCTGTTATGCTGGTGTGTTTCAGAAACAAAGTCTCTAGGTATGGCAAATCGGCGACTGATTTTGGTAGTGAACCTAGTGCGGTTGATCTCAAGCCTAAGTACTTGAGGAGCACTAGTTTTCCTAGCACTTTATCAAGGTTAGGCTTGTACACACCCTCCAGATCAAGCACAGTTAGCAAATTAGAGCCCTTACCAGACACGGTCTTGAGAAAATTGCCTATAGCTTGGGTGAGCACTCCCTCTCTCAAATTGAAGGACAGAAAGGATCGTAGGCCATTGATCTTGTTAGCATCAGCAGAAAACCCCTCAATGTCCGAATGTTCCGCGAGCCATCGGATTCTAGGTGCAGCCCGTTGGTCCCCAGGAAGCTGTCTTCCCTCTGTTTTCTTCTCAGCTTGAATGTATAGGAGTTCGGTGCCAATAGCTCCCGAACAAAAAAAATCGTAGAGACAAGTGACCACACGGATTCTACTAGGACTACCATCTTCCTTCCATTGAACAACCTCAACGAAGTTTCGAATTATCAAGTCCTTGAGGTATTCCTGCCCCAAATCTTCAGGCTCCATGTTGGCATCTTGTGGCACGACTAGAAGTCCCTCAGAAAGCCATAACCGTAACAGCCTTCGCACTGGAAATCCATAAGATTTAGGAAAAAGAGTCATGTAAAGGAAACATGGCTTTACTTGTGGGCGCATAGTGTAATAGCAATGCGCGAAAAGCCGATCAAGATCGTTTGTGTCTGGTATCTCCTCGATGATTTTTCTATAAGCGGGGGACTTAGCTTTCTCTCCATGAGGGGACTTAGCTTTCTCTCCATGAGGGGACTTAGCGATCTCTCCATCAGGGGACTTAGCGATCTCTCCATGAGGGGACTTAGCGATCTCTTCATCAGGGGACTCAGCGATCGCTCCACTCAATAAATTAACCCTCAGTACTGAGCCACCGCATTTCTTAGTTAATTCATCCTTCACGGCCTTCCACTTCTTATTATCGTCGAGTCACGAGGTTTATCCCACTTGCGGCGCACGAGTTCTTTGATCTCCTCGTCTCCTAATCGCTTGAGCATGATTGGCTTATGATCTAACATGTCTGCCATTTTTTTGTCTTTGTCTTGGGTGGTGATTAAAACGTGACTGCCAGAGGAAAAAAATGGAAGGCAGCAGAGCACCTTCCCTAATAGACCATAAGACCAGTCACTGACGTCATCCAACACAACGAAATATCTCTTTTCATATAGTGTTTGGTGAAGGTTTTCTGCAAGATCCTTGGACGGCTCTTTATTACCTGAAACTTGTTTCAGTATAGTGCGTAGAACTTCATCAGTTTCAGCAATCCTAGAGGCATCGACCCAAGCAGAACAATCGAACTGATCGTGCAGTTGGGTGAAGATCTTTCTTGCTAAGAATGTCTTGCCAAACCCCATCTCACCGACAATCACAACAGCCTCGCAATATATTGTTTCCGATTGCATACGCTTTTTAAGCGTGTCCATTTCCTCTTTGCGAGCTGCCATACTGTCTCCCAAAGTCTCGAGAGAAAACAACTTGTCCCACATTTTGGGATCATACCTTCGACGGGCTTTTGCCTCGGTAGATTTTGAACCCTGCGATTTGGATATCTGTTTAGCTTGGTTGAAGCTCTTTATCTGACTCTCGAACTCCTGGACACATTTATACAGCGGGCACATTGCCCCTAAGATTACAAACATGTTATGAAGTGAAAGGAATATGTCGATGCCATCTTCCATTTTGTAGATAGCGTCCACTAGCCTGGATTTCCATTCACTTTGGCTTCCTTCAGGATGCTTTGTCCAGAAATCATAGACTGGATCCAGGCTCTCTGCCGTATTCTTTATCTTGTCCTTTGGAAGAGCGCAAGTAATTGATTTGCGATCAACTAATTTCAATAGCTTTTGTTGTACTATGATTATAGCCGCATCAATAGCTATTGCGTTCTGCAATATTTTATCGCCTAGCGACTCGGCTGCTTTTTTAGCCTTGGCTGATTCTTTGTCAACCACGGCATCTGCATCCATGTATCTCTCTATTTTGGGTGGCTGTAAGTGTTTAAGATATTTATGCAACCAAAGGAGTAGTACTAGGGATGTTTAGATGGTTATCAAGAAGGGAAATGGGGTTGTGTCTTTACAGCTCTCACGCCTGTCATCATTTATAACCTAAGCAATAAGAATCTATCACATGTGCGCTCCTTGTCTAGCTCTAGCTTGGAGCCTTGCATCTGCAACAAAGTTAGGGTTCCTTAACTTGGCACCCATGAAAAGGAAAAGAAGCCAAATGATGCCCAAGTTATCTTGTATGCTGTCAATAATTATGCTTTTTTTATGATTGAGGAAAGTTGAAACATTCACTTAAGGAGAAGGTAAAGAATGGTCCTTGATCCTATCAAAAACAAGAAAAGGCCAATGTTCTTTCCCTCGTTTGTGCTCTAACTATATTCTTTGACGATCCTTTTGCTTCTTCTTCTTCTTCTTCTTTCTTCTTCTTCTTTTTTTTTTTTTTTTCGTTTCGTATAGTTTGCTCTGGATTTTAATACATATGCTTCCACAAATATTTGTACCAAATCATAGGAAACTCAAAATTATACCAGAGAGTATATATGATAACACTACTTGAAGTATTGATATTGCTACATTCTTCCTTCAATAGGGATCAAGCGGTATTTTTGTATTGATATAAATTTTTTCAACAAAAGAAGTTTATTTTGTAGTTGTTAATATATATATATAATTGTTAAAATTACGAGTTAAAAATACATTTTTACGAGTTTATAATTTTAAAGTATTTTTCTTAATTAAAATGGATATAAAACCATTTATATATAAACTTTTAGTGAAATTATGAATCTTCATACGATTTTATAAGTTTACAATTTTATCGATTTTGTGTGATTTTATACGATTCTACTGATCTATGCATTCAAATGAATAATATAATTGCGATTTTGATAACTATATATATATATATTTTCAAGTCAATTTATCACTTAAATTGATTCATGCTATTTATCGAAATATCAAAATAGTCAAGTAAAAGCATGGTGAATTTATTCATATTATTTATTAAAGTATCAAAAACAGTTAGAATAAAAATGCTGTGAGATAGTGACTTGGCTTCAAGAAATATCAACTTTATATGTAATGAAAAATTGTGAGAACGAAATTTAAATTGAAAGGAAGTATAGAAGTCCTTTACACTACGCATAAGGTATATTAACTTACTATCTGTGCAATAAATCCAGTAATTGGTAAATTTGAATTCTTGACAACAATAACAAGATACATTTGATGCATATTTATTAGTTGTTAAGAAAGTGGAAGGGATTGTCAGGATTTATGGAGTATTTCAGAAATATTTTTCTATATGAAGAAAAATTTATTTAAAATTTGATATAAGCTATCATAAGCCACCACTTATAAAATTTGATAAAGCTGCTCGTGGATACCACCATTCAAATTTGGATTTTGATTAAGTATAAAATAGTTTTGTAAACTAATTCAATCAAGTAAAGCCTTTGAACACTTTTTTTATTGAGGTCCATGTGGCATTCGATAACTTTGTGATGCTGGAAAATTGGTGCATGCCTCACACACGGGATATTCAAAAGTAGACAATGAATTGGTCCTTGAGAGCACTATTATTATTATTATTATGTGTTTTCTTGGTGGTCATAAATTAAGCATCGAGTTAGTCTGTCAACACCGTACCTATAAATGGGCTGATGCGGTTAAAATGAGATGATTTTGTGATTAAATACAGTTTGATAATTAAAGTATAAATGCTGTAAATCTATATCTTAGTCTTACACATCATCTATATATTACGAGGTTATAGACTGATTAGATGTGTTGCTTGTAGTCATCACGTGTATATTCATATTGTGTGTAAATAAATTTTATTAAATGCTGAATATTAGTTGATTATTTGCTTGAAAATTTTGTGGTAGGAAAAATACTTGTTGAGCATGGGTTCTGCTCACCTCCAACTAGTTTTTCTTGTAGGTCTGGAGAAGTTTAGGAAGTGCTAAGATCCTATATATAAGAATATGTATAATAGTAGGAACTTTTAAAGCTTTTTTACACTACAATATTAGCTTTTGAATCAACTTTCTCCTTTAAGGAACTCTACACTTTATCTGTGGTTCCTTTCATGAAGTTTCTTCATATATATATTTTTTTTTTTAAGTTTTATGTGTCCTACACTATTATTACTTTAAAAACCAATATTTTTAATATTTTGCGAAGACAAATTAAGTGTTGATTTATATTATACCATACAATAATACTTTTAAATATAGAAAAAAAAATTATTTTGAAAATTTTTAATACATGAATTATCATATAAAAAATTGCAATTAATTAATTTTAAATTTATTTGATCCAAATAGTTGTCTATCAATTTTTGAAAAATAAAAAAAATTATATGTGGGCTAGGAACGTTCTCAGTTAGAGAAACGTTCCAACCAAGAGGCACACCGCGCATGCATGCGACAATGGCAAAGGAACTCAGATATGTGACTTTGAGCATTGGGATACTGGAAGAACTCCAATGTTGCACATGCTTTAAGAGAACTACCTTTTCCTTACCGGTAGAAGTAAATCTACTTTTATACTTTGGACTTATAAAAGAATTCAAAACCCCTAATCTATGGTCTTGAAAAGTTCTTAGATGTTAGAATTCATAATTTTTTTTTTCTTAATATCATGCAATTATATTTATTATGAATTAGATATAATGGCTAGATAGTTGGACAGAGTCTTGCGTTTTTGACTCGCAAGATGATTATTACGATGCAGGTACTGTTTAGATTATCTTTTTATTAGAACCCTTCCAGGGTCATTGAGCATGGGTTTTGGCAACAATTCAAATGATATAAACACACTTTTATTACAACATTCATTTGACCTTTGAAGGCAGGTTAATGAGAAGCTTGCTTGGTAATTGTGCCTTAAGTTTGAATCATTTGGTGCAAATGTTGAGTTATAATTTAAGTTTTGGCGATAGGTGAGAAGAAGAGGAGGAGGAGTATTATGTTTTCCCTTTTTTAATTTTATTATATTATTTATTTTCTTTATATAATTATAGATCTATCAAAAGTTGATACATATTAAGAAAGAATAGAAAATTTAGCGATTCATATGGATCAATTAGAAGTTAATACATAGTAAGAAAGGACAGAAAATTAATAGAGTTAATAAGATCCACTTTTATCAAAATTTGAAAACATGGGGATTTAAATAAAAAGATGTTAATAATTAAATAAGTAATATAAGTAAATGTTAAATACTAATGGCATGTTTGGTTTACATAATGAATAAATTAGGAATAGAATTGAAATTTTTCGGACATGAAATAGAGTAGTAATAGTTATTTTTTATAATTATTTTGTGATATCAAGAATGAATATAAAATATGTTATAAATGAATGGGTAAATTACACTTACCACCCTCATAAACTTTCTAAATAATACGGATACCTCACTTTTTCAAAATACAACACTTACTTCCCTACTTTAGCCAACTTGGATGATAACATGGCATAATAAACATTGTCGGGTCATGCTACGTCGTCATAATTCATTATTTTATTTATATAGTACAATTATATACATGTATATATTAATTAACTAATATAATAAAATACAGAAAATAAAAAAGGAAGAAAATGCTATCTTTTTTTTTCACACAATACACAAACTTCTAACTTATATTTTATACATGCACATACATTATTCCGCCTAATGCTATCGTGGGATTCATTTTCAGGAATCTCTTTAAGGTTTCCATTTATGGCTTTATGAGTATGCTTCTTGGCCTTATGGTTCTTTTTCAATGATCTAACTATATCTTTTACTTACTTTTTCAAAATATCCCCAATGAACAGTTTATTTTCACTCGAAGACTCATCAAAGTCTTCATCTTGCTCTCCATCCTTGCTCTTAGATGTAATGTAGTTAATGTTGCAAATAACGACTATCTTAGAATGTTTCTCTATAATGACTTAAAACTTAGGGGTACCACAATCTGCCACGTATCCTTGGTTTTCTACTGATATGTTAAGGTTTTAAAACTAACTATAACCACCAAAATCATTTTTAGTAACTGTCATAAGTACAGCAAAACAAATTTTCATAATTTAGACAAACCACAACAACCTAAACAATACATAGGTGAGTCAACTCTACAAATATCATACCTTAAAAACAATATTCTCATCTTATATAAAAATAAAGTCTTTACATACTATCATTTAACTCTATTAATCATCCATAAGTCACCAATACAGAATTGTAAACGCATCTAAAACTCGACCTGCTAGTAGAAGCCTTAATCACAATATAAGTAGCAACTTCTCCTTAAAACCTGTAACTGTAAAAATGAAAGAATAAGCTGAAGTCTAGTATGTAATGCACAAGCACACACGGATGCTAAGCCAAGACATACATATGTATATAATGCAATTGCGCTAGGTATGAAGTAAACAACAATTTAATCATCTATAATTTAGGCCACCTACCAATAAAGGGGTCCTCATGACCCCATGACAACTTGATTTTTATTTACATATACCAATGGATATAAATATATGTTTTTCTTTAAGTCCTTTTCGCCTGAGTTTAAAGTCTAGAGACCATAAATCCTAAAATTCTAGCTGCATTGTCCCATATGAAAATATACTATAGAATCCTTGCATATGATTAGAAGTTCCTCTTCTAGAGATTTGTCACTGTGGGCCCTTAGAGCGAGTAAGTCAAGCACATCTAGCAACTAAGATTAATTAGGCCAATTATAAGTTAGTTTGGTTTTCATATTAAGACTTAGCAAGCACAGGCAAGCAAGTAAGCACCACGCACTTAAATTATTAAGCAAACTAACAACTCTAAACAAGAATCCAAATAGTAAGATAATCACGTACCTCCCTTTTTAGAGTAACAAAGTTAGTTAAAAACTTAGCTAAAAGGGTAAAGGTTAGAAGAACCTAGGAAAAGGAAAATGGTCTTGAATAGGGGAAGGTGTTCAAATGCTATGGAAGCTGGTGTTTGGATGCCACAAGAAAAACCAATATAGAAAGCTGGCATCTAGACGATACCTCTCCAGAAGTTTGGACGTCTAAACGTTAGAAGTTGTTGTGCAAAATTGCAGAATAGCTCAACATGACTCTAACCTTGCACTTCTCTAAATCCCAACCTCACTTCAATACGAATGCAACACTTCACAAAACATGAATTTCAGTAATTTCCAACTTTAAACTCCACTTATAATTTAGTTACATAAATCAATTTCTCACAACCCCAATTCAACATTTTTTTAATCTTAGCTCAACTTCACCTTACAAGTGAGAACCACCAAAGAGCTGCAACTTACACATGACTTTGGATTACCAAGGGACCCCTAAAAAACTTCATTGAAATGGAGCTCTTTCTATATGGAAAGGCTTTGAGATGAGGCTTGGAAGATTATCTTACCTTAGTGCTTGATTAGAATTTCGAGTATTCAAGAGCTCTTCGTAGTCGACTTTAGGAAGAGTTTATGAGAAGAAGAAGAAGAAGAGTTAGATTAGATAAATGGAAGCTTAGGTTTTTAGAAAGGAAAGGTGGCAGTTGAAAATGAAGTAAAGAGTAGGGTTTTAGGAAGTTTTAGAACGCTAAAAACACCCTTAGTTTTGAAAAACATTGTCTTGAATTTTTTCTTGGGCATTACATTTTTCTAGTGTTTTTTCTTGTAGACATGATCTATGGAAGATTACTTCTTGTCTTGGGGTAAAGATAAATTTTGATCACTTTCATTGTCGAATTTACTAGAATCATTCTATATCTCTTTGGATGTGTATTCAACATCTTCTCATTTATGTGGTTTTCTTTGTTTTTTTTTTTTCTTACTATTTCTATTATTCTCCATCTTAAGGGTCCTTATTCTGTGCTTGAACACCAAAAGGCCATTGGTATGGAGGCTGCATCATAAGGAAATGATATCCTTGAATGTGCATATATATAATATAAATTAGAAGTTTATGTATTATTTTTTTTAAATCAGCATTTTCTTCCTTTTTCTTTAATTTTTTGTATTTATTTAATTTATTAATATTTTAGCTAATTACTATATATCAATATAATTATAGTATATAAATAAATTAATGAATTATGATGAAGTGGCATGACTTGGCAATGATATGTTAGCTATTGGGTCATGTTAGCATCTAAGTTAGCAAAAGTAAGGGGTAAGCGTTGTATTATCCGTGTCATTTAAAAAGTTTATAGGGGTGGCCGGTGTAATATACCCTAAAAAATTAAATAATAGTAATTCCCTTGGTCTTTTAAGGAAATTACATTTCCTTATTTTTTTGTATTGGTAATTCGATCGAATAGCTATTTTGCAAATACATAAGAATAGATGGATAGGCAGTAAGGGTGAGAGGGTATAGGGTGAGCGAATATAGGGTGGGTAAGTTATGAGGCTTACTCGTATCTTAATTTGTAAGCATAGGTTCTTAAATTTTTGTACTCAAAACCTACTTTGTGGCACTTAGGAACCATCACGTCGCCTATAGTCTACAAATTTTACAAGGTATAAGGTACCTTGTGGAACCTGTAATTTTTTCCTTAACTTGAACAAGGGCTACTCACCTCCCACAATAAACTAAAAGCTGGACATCCTTGTCATTAGGGATCTCGATGGCATGTACATTAGCATTTTAAGGGTTTTGCTCCGAGTCTCTCACTTTGTATCCACCTAAGCACCTACTATTGGGGTCCCTATATGGCAACTATAACCCTGGCTTGAGACGCTTGAACTGGACTACCACTAGATGCCACTTGACCCTGCCTCGAAGGCCCTAATGGTATGCCCATTGGCACATTGCTGTCACCTTGTAGTACAACTTGGAGAAGTGTCTATTGCATCTTACCCTTCTCCTTTGACTTCTTAGAAGGGTGTTATGAGGTCTCCTCCTCTCCCTCCAATGTAAGCTACTTCCTCTTCTCAATAGACCTTGAAGCATTCTTAAGCCACCTCTTCCATACATTGAGAAGCTTAGCCTTTATCCTCTCGGTAGCCATCTTCGATGTAAATCCCGCAAATTTAGCTTTTTTAGTATAGAGTCAAACCTAAGTGTTGTAGATAATTTCCTTAAGTCAACAGAACCGATAAATTTAAAACTGATTAAATTTTAAATTTGAAACCTAAAACAAATATGAAAAACCTTAATTTATTAATTGAAATTCTAATTGCATTTGAAAACCTTATACCTTATTTATATGTAAACACTAGAGATTGAATCCGAATATGATAAAAACCCTAAAACAAAAACCTTAAGTTTATAAACGTATAAATTTACTTTTATGATAATAAAATCTTAATTAGGTATAATTATTTATTGATATATTTAATCGTATAAAATCACTAATGAACGTAAAAAGTACTAAATTAATTTATGAAATTGATATTATTATTATTATTTTATATTGTTAGTGACCTTATTTTTATATATATATACAAGTTAGTATTATATAAATTTAATTATTTGAACTTAATTATGTTACTTATTGTAGACACCTAATTTTTGCCCCTCTGTAATTCTAATTTTTATTTTACCAAAAAGGGTCCTAATTCAAAAATAAAATAATAATAAAAATAAAATAAGAGATAAAAACAATAAAAAAATTAACAAATGATGAAAATACCAAAAAAATAAGAAAAGGAAAAATTATAAAAAAATTTGTAAATTAGGAATAAACAGTTTTAGTTTTAGTTTAGTTAAAAAAATTTTATTTTAGGGAATCGGTGTTTTAAGTACATTTTAGTTATATTAAAAATCAAGGCACAGGCCAACGGCCAAACGAATAAGTATTGAAATATAGGATTGAATTTAATTTGAGGTCTTGGGTTCAAGTCTCGCTAGGCACCTATGTCCTTTATGTATCTAATCAAAATTATTTGAATCTAGTTATATTAGATTAATATAAAGGAGTCGGATCTGGTTTAATTAGATACAATAGATATGATTAGATATGATTTGATTTGGACTTTATAAATACACGTATACGTGCATAAAAAAAAAAAGAAAAAAATAGCAGGCTGAAATTGATTTGCACACAGTAATAAGCCAGACACAAAATAGCAACGATCAGCAATAGCAGTCCCTTTCTCCTTTCGCCCCTCATCCCTCCAACAACAGCCATTCCCATCCTCTCTTTGTCCAAGCGCATTTATAGCCCCATCCTTCGTCAACACACATTCACCACACTCTAGTATGGTCACACAATCTTATTCACTGTTAAGCATAACAATACACCAGACTACACTACCATTCTAAAAGTAACCCTACTGTCCGCCAGCAACAGTCACGCCCCAAGTTCTAGTATCAACCTGCAGTTCTACACTCATCCGTATAAGGACAACGACCTCATTACTCAAGCACAATAGAACCTCAACCCTCTCTCTCATCCTCGCCAACCCTAATTAGCAATCAACTAACTCCCAGACTATCACACGTAACAATAGCTTCTCCCTCGCTATTGTTCAATCTGCACCAACATTCACGCACAAACTACTATCCTACATTCTCCCTTATGCAAGTGCCACGTCCGCACAGCATAAAGATCATCGCCTTGGACATAACAGCCTCCCATGAATAGCAGCCACTGCCACTTCACTATCCATCATCAATTAAGCATTGCCACTCTATTGTCCATGACTTCCACTGATCAGTAAGCCCTAATGCCACAGTCTATCAAGTGATCTCTCTCTAGCATATAGACATTGCAGTCGCTGCACAATCACTAAGTAGTACAGCAAATTCCACACTCAGCACTCTCCACAGTACGTTACTCTACTGTCCACTCATGTGCACTTCACTGACCACGCGACCTCCATAGTCAAGTTAGATCTAACGTGTTACAGTTCCAATGTTTGAACCCAACACCAAATACACTTTATGATCTACGACCAGGCGAACAGCAGCACCATCGCTACTTTCAGACCAATCTGCTATACCAACGTCTGCAGCACACATACACACAGATTGCACCGTCCTTAGACCACTACCGCACGAAACAACCATTAACAATTCATCCCTGTGTCGATAGTTGCAACAACGCCAAACAATCCCTTCATCGAACAGCCCAAGTCAGGTTCGGTTTTGAGTTTTATTTATTTATTTGTTTCTTTATTTATTTAGTTATCATTATTATTTTATTAGTTATTTGGTTAAGTTTATGACATGATAGGTAAATAGATATATGTGTATATATTTATATGCTTAAGTATATTTGTAGCATTATGATTTTAGGATTTTCTCACTTAGGAAAATTTATTTTGTAAATAAATAAAAATAAAAAGCCCGTTTTAAAAATAGGACTTCTAGTGAATTTTTTATAAAATAACAACACTTAAGTGTTAGGACTCTTTGGATTTTTTTTTTTAAAATAAACTGAATAAATTAAAAACGTAAACTTGAGCAGTTTTCAAAATTAAAATCAATCAACACATTAAAGATTTTTCAAAAGAACTATGATCATTTGATCTCAACTAGCGGGTACGTAAGCATCTTCGGGGCAACAATAAAATATATAGAAACTTAGGTTCTTTATTTCTTTTGATTTTATTTATTTATTTATTTTTAAATATTATACTTAGAAAAATAATCCTAATTTTGATAAATAGATAGTAGTACCCGTTAAGGGTTTAATAGGTTAGCCTCCGAACTTAGAACCTTTTGATTCTTCATTTAAAATTGAAATCAAAGACCGGTAGCCAAATCGTAATCAATCCACCAAATTGGTTATGGTTTCTTTTTCTTTTCCCAACTTCGATCAGGTGGCAACCCCAAAAATTATTTTCAATAAAAAACTGGAATTTCTTAGTTTCTTTAGTCGATGATTAATATTAAATGGGTTAGGGTTTAGTATTAATCAGGAAATGAGAAATTAATTTTAAATAGAAAATTGAAAAATCTGACTCGACAGTTTGGCGACTCCACTAGGGACAACTAGAGGGCTAGTTACTAGAAATTGCTAAAAATAGGATTATTTTTCAAAAAATAAATAAATAAAAAGATGAAATAACAAAAATGATAAAAAAGAACTTAGGTATGTTATTTTATCTATTTGTATATTTTTTACTGACATTTTTTTTATTATTTCAGTTTATTTAAGGGGGTAATTTTCGGGGGTGTTACTTTTATTTTGTTTTCTGCATCATAAATGTACGGTAGACACGATCAGAATCAGGTCGTCTTAGGACTTTAAGAGAGGGGGCCATTATGTAAGCTTCGGATGTTGTAGTGTAACTACCTTCTGGGGCTGATCAGGCTATCCCACTTAAGTTCAAATGTGACTACATAATCGTTGCTTTGAAAAAATATAGTGGTTGCAGAACTTGAGAACCCTTAGAACTCACTTTTTTGCATTACACAAAACCTTTTTTCAAGAAAATTATAAGAACCTATGATGTGGTAAACCTAAATGGGTAAAGGCAGTTGTGAAGTTGTAGTTGTAATATTTTCTTGTAAATAATTTATAAAAATTTTATGTAAGGTTTAGATTACATTGTAATTGTAACTTTAATTTTGATTTTGATTAGTCATGACTAGATCAAGTCAAGGGCCTTTTGAAGACATTCATGTCCACATACCGCATTGGCCATAGAAACTGCTTCAAACGTGGTTTCGACTTTTCAGCTCAGATAAACAGGAGTTTATTAAGAATGAGATTGGGCCATCCTCTCTCTACAGAAGATCCCCGTGAACATCACTCTAGTACGGGCCTTAGTCCACCTTTGGGAGCCCGAATCTACCAGTTTCTGTATGAGCCTACATCAGCTAAGCTTAATTTTAGAAGAATACTCTCAATTGTTGTGGGATCCTACAATCACTAATGATATCTATGTCCTAGACTTGGAAGCTACAACACTAAAGATCTTTAGTAAGTTGCTGGGAATCAAAATACCCGAAATAAACTAAGTTCTAAATTAAGAAAAGACCATTTGATTAGAAGATGACATGGACTGGTTTTCTACTGAATTAAAGCATAGAGGAAAACGCGAGGTTTTTTGTGCAAATTTAGAAGCATGGCATCAGTACTGGGTCAACGCTTTTATATTGGTGGTCTTCAATAATATCTTGCTCCCTGATGAAAGACTTCGAGTCCATTTCAGAATTGCAGAACTTGTAACCCAATTCCTTGAAGGGAAATCATATGTCCCGGCCCTTCTGGCCGAGCAAATCCTGTCACTAAACCATCTTAAGAAAAAGAAACGAGGAGATCTGAAAACTAATATGGTCCTATTGGTGGTATGGTTCATTAGCCACATGAGAAGTTACCAACTTGATTTCAATCGGGCTGAGTTTACTCAGCAATATGATCTCATCAAATCTTTTGGAGAAAGAATTGAGCTGGCAGAAAATATAGCTAGCCGCTACTGGGTCCAATAGTTTTATAGGATGAAAGTGGAAGAGTTGTTGTTGACATCCAGGTGGTTTGTAAGCAAGGAAATGATAAGAGGGTGTGAAGACTTCAAGGCGGTCCCTTTAATCGGCTTCAACCTCTACACTGCATACGTCCTAGCCAATGGGCTCATTGAGGACATGATCTCCAGATCTTCATTAAAAGCTGTCTTATTAGACTTCCTTAACCTTAGCATGATAGTGGCTGACCAAGCAGCTAAGCTTCAGAGCGTCCGAGCTTTTTAGTGCATAAGAAAGACCACCCCTACTACTAAAGGGATAATAGCCAGGAGCCAGACAACCAAAGGATTTCTTTATCACCAGCTAAAAGGGCTGGAAGATATGGAAGACAACAAAGAGAAGGGGGAAGTTCAAGTTGAAGCTGAACCCAAGAGGACGAGTAAAAAAGAGTAGGAGTTGGAAAACCGTTGCAAGGAGTATCATCAAAAGATAAAGGCATTGGAAGCACAATTGAATAGGACCGAGGGCAAAGAAGAGCAGGCTCCCATGATCCAAAAGAGGAGAAAGACGCAGGATAAGCCTACTAGCCACTAGGAGATTAGATTTTAGGTTTTTTTATGTTTTCTTTAGAATTCTTTTTTGTGAACAGAATAAGAGGTGTAAAGCTTCACAATTGCAAAAATTAATAAAAGTTAGTTAGGTTTTGCCACATCAAAGGTTTCTTCCCGATTCTTGATTTTTCATTGCACTCGTGTGACATGCATCTTGCATTTATATGATTAACAACTCTTTCTTAGGAAAATGTAATATATACTAACCCTTTGTTGAGCTGGTCTTCAAAATTAGGTAAAATTTCAGGATAGCTCCCAAACGTCAAGTCTTTTAGAGAAGTTTGATTAGGATACGTTCCCAGACCAGGATGGCTACCACTCAAGGAAATGATGGAGACCCTGAGATCAATGATCCCTCCAAACTGAGGTTTCATTCCATAGAAAGGGCTATGGAGAATATGGCAGAACAAATAAGCTTCCTAGCAGACAACATTGCTTTGTTGCGAGCTACAGCACCAAATAATGAAGAAAGTTCCAAAACCTGTTATAGGAAGAATATACAAGCTCCTAAAGTAGAGCATGAATATCAAAAAGACCCATTTGAGTCAGAAGGAGTTTAACCGAAAGACAACCCGACCTTCGAACCTGATATGTATGTGGCCCCAAGAACCGTTGACCATGGGTTAAGTACGGGCAGCTTGAAAGAACTGGAAAAAAAATTAACACAACAGATAACTGAGAAGATGAAGGCACTTGTAGGGTATGATGGATTTGAATAGGCGGGGATCATGGAGTTTTCTGTGTATGACATGGGATCATACCTTAAGAAGTTTAAGGTATTAGAGTTTGAAAAGTATAACGGGACGGGTTAGCCCAAATTCCACACTAGGTTGTATGTCAGGAAGATGGGTAAATATGTTTAGTATGATCCACTTATGGTACAGACATTCCAAGATAGTCTGATTGGACCGGCCCTAACTTGGTATGCCCAGCTTGATTTGAATCAGGTAAATACATGGGAGAAATTTGCTAGAGAATTTTATGAACAATATAAATTCAACGTAGAAGTAGCCCCAACTATGATGGACTTGGTTGCCTTACGAAAGAAGAAAAATGAATCGTTCAAAGAATACGCTCAAAGATGGAAATCCTTAGCTGCAAGAATCTCTACTCCTACGACCGAGAAGGAGCTCACATAAGCTTAAATTAACACCTTGGAGAGGCTTTATTTCTCCTATCTCATTGGGCAGGCCTCGTCTAGTTTTGTTGAAGTAATAGCGGCTGGGTGCAGGATTAAAAGTGTCGTCTCTTCCGATAAGCTGTAAGAGCCAGCAGATAGAAGACCTCCAGTGTCATCATTTGGTCCTAGACCAGCCAACAGTAAGCCCAAAGAATCTATGGTTGGTATGGTAAATTCAAATGCCAGACCAAACGCTCAAGTTGCTTTTAGGGCGAATTCGCGAATCTACCTTCCGCTTAGCAACAGTTCAGAGACCAGTTTCAAACTAATAAGACTTATAGATAATTTACTAAGATACCAATCCCTTTAAGTCAAGTCGTTGAGAAGTTGTGAAGGGATAATTTGATACGGTACGAACTTCCTAGCGATCGATACTGACCAAGAATCTTTGACCCTATAGTAAAGTGTGAATATCACTGTGGACAAGTGGGGCATTCGACTGATGCATGTTGGAGACTGAGGAACAAGATTTAGGATTTGATTAATGAAGGGATAGTGCAGTTGGATTTCGTGGAAGCCTCGGTTCCTAACATTAACAATAATCTCTTACCTAACCACGGGCCGATGATTGGTATGATTTTTGATGACTGTATTGTCAATGTCATTGATTTAGATAAGAAACCTAAGGTTTTTGAGTTTTATATTGGCAACTACACTTCAGAAGTGAAGAGGTACACATTCCACGTATTGTTGCCACCAGAAAATTATAAGGCTACTCCATTTAACTATCACTTGGTAAATCAGGAAAAGCCAGGTCCTTTGGTAAGGGTCATTACTTGATCGGGAAACATTTATCACCCGAGAAAGGAGCATGGGAGGAAAGTCATGTCAGGACAACCAAATGATAAGATGGCGGCCAAACGCATTGAAGAGATATCGGCCTTTACCAAAATGATCAAGTCGAGTTAGTATAAGATCATGGATCAACTTAGTAAGACTCCTGCACAAATATCGTTGATGAGCCTATTAATCGCATCTGAACCACACAGGGAGTCTTTGTTTCGCACTTTAAATGAGGTAAAGGTCCCTCGGGAAATTCCAACTGAGAAGATGGGACTAGTTACTAATTCTGTCTTAGTAATGGATCAGATTTCTTTTTCAGCTGAAGAATTAGGCAAGGAAGGGAACAAACATACAAAGCCACTCTTTATCATGGTAAGGAGTAACAACATAGTTATCACCAGGGTGCTCATTGACAACAGATCATCGCTAAATGTTTGCCCACTCGCCACCTTGGATTTGCTGGGCATCAACACATCTGCAATTAAGCCTTCTTCAACAGCAGTTAAGGCCTTTGATGGTTCCAAAAGAGAGATCATAGGGGAGATTAATTTATCCGTGAGTATTAGCCCTCAGTACTTTACTATTCAATTCCAAGTCGTGGACATTCCAAGATCTTTCAATTTTCTCTTGGGAAGACCTTGGATTCATGCAGTAGGGGCCATACTATAACGACCCAACAGTATCGTCGTCGTGATAGGTCGCCGTGCACTGTATAAAGGTCTATTATCAACCCCCTTGCCGATCATAGGCCTTTCATACGACACACAAGGCTCCTTCCACTCTATGTTACCACTAGGCCTATAAATAAGTAATATAGAGCAATTTAACTAAAATTACTTCTATGTTATAAATTAACTAATTGTGTGGGCTCGTGAGACCCACACCAAAACAATATTACAAACAAATGCAGTTCATAACGGAACTGCATAAAATCTAAGTTATGCATAAATATATAAAAGTATCTAAATATCTATAATTTATTACAAAATGTCCTCTTCGCTCTCTGATCGCTCCAACCCATCTCTATCCGAGACTTACCACGGGCATGCTTCGGCCTGGATTGACGAAGAGGTTTTCCTACACTAATAAAAATCTATAGGGGAGTAAGCTTACACTTAGTGAGATAAATGCCCTCATCAGTATCACGCGATAGAAATTTATTAGATGCATAATCATATGAATGCATGAACAAACAGTATGCTGAACAACGCATGTAGTGACCTAGGAACTGCATACGACTCAGAATTTCACCCTTTGAAGTCGGGTTTTAGAGATAATTAACGGACCCAAACCAAAATCCAGGTTCTAGACCTTAGGTTTTATTTCATCTGCACTATCGTGTTCATACCAAAACAAAACTCTCTCTCTCTCTCTCTCTCTCTCTCTCTCTCTCTATATATATATATATATATATATATATATATATATATACTTCCTTTATCAAAATCAAATTGTGTCCTTTAAAAATCCCAAGTCTAGCGGTGTAGTGGCTCCCGCAGTCCACAAACACACGCCCTAAGCAGAAGCTACAAGACTCGGCCCCTCGCCGACGATTGGCGTCTCCCAGCGCTTAGTAAGCCTATCAGCTTAAGACAGAGACTCAATATATATGATGGCATAGCTAGTGCCCAATCTTGCAGGAAACTCCTAATCCTGTGAGTCCCTTCCCATCTTCTACGTAAGGCGGCAGTTGGTGTTACCCGTATGCAATATGGGAAATGCATGATTCATTTTGAGTTTTTAATCATATAAGTGATTAACTTGATTTTTAGGGTGATCAACCAATTTCATTCCATATAATTCACATATATATATTCATACAAACAATTCCCATTATTATATATAATTAACAAGTCATCACATTCATCTGCAAATTCATACACATGCATCTCCCATATCCCACAAGCATCCAAATTTATAAATATAAGATTAGGTGCATCTACTTTACAAGCACAATCAAGTAAAGAATCATTGGAAATTTACTCACTTTGCCATGTGGTTCAATCAAAGTATTCTGGAGGCAAGTAGTCTCCGTAAACAGTATCCCCTGGTCATTGAAATAATTTTTATAAGGAATTGAAGCAAACTTAAGAAACTATGTAAATTTTCCTTAAGTTATATTCTTAACTAGTTTTCGTAATTTTTCCAGGTTTTTACCTAAAGTTCAATCGCGTATAACTTTTTCATTTTAAATCCGATTTTTATGATATTATAGTCAATCTTCATCGTTTTCGAGTGTACTTTAACGTGGTAAGGTTATATTTTCAAAATGAGGTATACAATTCTGTCCATGGGTCAGAACAGTAGCGTTCCTCATGCATTAGAGTGTTTTTGGGCCTTGTTTGGTAAATGGGCTTTTGATAACTTGAGGAATCCTTTGGGCTTAGTCTTTAGATTTTATCCTAAGCTTAAAATATTCCTTGAGATCAGATTTACAACTTTGATTTATATTCCTAAGGCTAACAACCATTTCTTGGACCCTTTAGTGAGCTTAAGTTGTCAAATGGGCTTGTTTTTGGTTCAAACTAAAGTTAATAACTTTGGTGGGCTTATGGGGCCTTAGGTGGATTTCTTATGGGCTTTAAAACAACCTTTCTTGGTACTTTAAGGTGCTGATCAGATTTTTATTGAAGGCCCATCTTAGAGTTCTAGGCTTGTTTTGGGAGTTTTAAGCTCGGTTTTGAGTTTTAGGTTTTATATGCTTACTATACTTGCTTTACTTAATCTTTTTACTTTGTTCTTTCACTTTTATCATATTTTTAGGCCTCATTTTTCCATGTTCCAGATCCGTTCATGTTGGTCCTAAGGGGTCCTTACTTGGTTTTTCGACTTGTTTCATTATTTCCTTAAGTTTAGGTGGTAGATTATACACTTAACTATTTGTGTACAAATCTTAACTTAAGTTTCCTTCCATCAAATGATCCATTAACTCATGTTCTACATAAAGAAATAAAAGATCTTATACTTAATACAACTCCCATATCATAGCTCATGTCATACAAAGTTGGTTTCTTCATAAAACTTCATGTGATGGATTTTTCCTTAACTTAAGTCTAGATTTGAGCATGTTTAACTTAATGGAAACAAAATCAACATTCAAATGACCATGGAGCCCTCACGTCCAACATGCTTATCCTCCATTAAATTTCTCATTTCAAGATTTTCTTAGCTTAAAATCTTCCATTCAAAGCATTAAACAAATGTCTTCACAAAACACCAACTTTACATGCTCATATTTCAACTTTATGCAAGGGTTTTATGGTTTGTTTCTTAAAACGATTTTTAATGCTCTAACAACTTAAACCTTACTCATATCTTCAAGAAATCCAAGTCTCCTAACATAAATACTAATCCACACGTCACAAGAATCACTTACTCGTCCTTAACGCAAAGTGTGGTGGTTGTGCACTAAGGTTCCACTTTAGCTCTTAACTTTGCCTCCTCCTTTTTGCTTACCCTTTGAAACCCGAATCTTTTGTTCTCTTGGAATGGGGTTTATGGAAGATTCTAATGTTCTTAAATGGTCTTAAATGGTGAAAGGAAATGACATAAGAACAAAGGAAAAAATGCCGTGAGTGAAGCTTAAAAAATGGAGGAAAAATTGATTTTGTGGGGTAAGGTTGTTTCCCCTTTTTATGTTTGTTTCAAAAGAGAGAAAGATGAAGTGAAAGTGAAATTGAAAGTAAGAGAAATGGGGGAGAGTGTGGCCGGTTGGAAATGGAGAGAGAAGGAGTGATTAAATGTCTTGAAAGTGTTGTCTTGTAGCTTACATAAAGTCAACAATTGCAACTCTTGATGATGTAAGCATTAAGGGGTGAATAGTGATGTGTAAGAAGAAGTGATTGATGGGTGAATGACAAATGCATGGCCCCTCATTCTCCCCTTTTTAGGTCTGCCATTGGAAGTCTTTTTATGCCATAGAGTGGTCTTGTCTCCTTTATTAAAGTTAAGCTTATGAATTCTTGTGAAAAATTGTCCATATGTGTTATAAGTGAAGAGGTAATCAGGAAATTGTCTTATCACTAGATTTTGATAAGTTATCGATTGATAAATGATTCTAACTCTCAATTGATAAGTTATCTAAGGTGATTGGTTGATCTACTTATCTATGTGTAAGGCTTATACTGGCTTATACATGAAGATAAGGACATAGCCTTATAGAAAATTGTTTTAGGATTTTTATCTTACATTGTTTTGTAATTTATGATTTGATTTTTGTAGAATTGTGAAATTTTATAAAGTTGAATAAAATTATTCAAATTAAATTATCGATTAATTATTTAGGGTTAAAATTCCTTAATGGTTTTAAGGCTTAGGGTTTTAAGTAGCTTTAGAGCTCGTAGTTCTTCAAGCTCGGGTTTTATCGATAATTGGTTTTTGAATTGTAAAAATTTAATTCGTTTCTAAATATAAACTTAAGTTTTTAGTTTAGTTGATCTTTAGAAACGTTCGGGGGGTACTCTTAATCGAGTCTTAGGCCCACTAAAAGTAGGGTTTACACATATCTTTGAGCTTGCACCAAAAGTTGAAGTTTATCTCAAATGGCCAGGTGATTACAATTTTAGGAGATCAAGATTATGAAATCTATAAGGAGACGGCTATACCCTACATAGGAAGTGAAGGACAAGAAGAGTTGGGTTTACAAATATTTGAAGAAGTGAACATGATTACCGGTCTCAACAGAGAAGATGATAGAAGGATGGGATTCAAGGAAGGCCAGATCGGTACTTACGGCCTTGGTTACAATCCTACTTCGATGGAAGAATTCTAGAAGAAACAAGCGAGGAGCAAGAGAGGTAACAGATTATACCATGCCTCAATGACCTTTCCACCACTAGCTAAGACATTCATATAGGAGGAGACTCAAGCCCATGAATTTGGCAAAGAAGGATCAACAAACTCGCCACATAAGTTCTAGCATCATTTGAATAACTGGTTCTCCATCCTAGCGAATAGCAACGGGTCTTCCTTAAGGTAAAGGGGTGACCTATAGTTAGTATTTTTTGAATTTCTATTTTCAATAGTCATTGTTTCAAATGTATCATCAAACCTTTTGTTCAAAATTAGTTAGGCCTTTATCTCATTTGAGACCCACTTCCATTTATTCGATGAAATCTTAGTTTGTTTCTTTTCTATGTTGCATTTCAGTTCTCTTTTCCTTACATACACTTTTCTTCGTGCATTCTCATTCAAATCCAATGAACCAAGTGAAAACCAGGAATACCTCGTGCAGGTAGAAAATGAGAATATTGATATCGCTTTTGGCTCTACTGGGTTAGTCGTCGGGAGCGATGTCGATAACCATAGTAATATACAAGAGGAATGGCAAAAACATGAATTGGGTAGAATCACTATTGATGAACCGATTGAGGTAATTAATGTAGGGAACGAAGAAAATCCTAAGAATCTAAAAATTCGGGCAAGTTTAAAAGAGAAACAAAAAACAGAAATGATTGCATTATTAGCTGAATATAAGGATGTGTTCGCTTGGTCGTTTGAAGATATGCTTGGGTTGGACTCGTTGATTATAGTCCACTGTTTACCCACACATGAAGATGCCAAACCAAAAAAGCAAAAGTTAAGGAGATTTCGACCTGACGTCTTGCTAAAAATTAAAGAAGAAGTGAAGAAACTACTGGAAGTTGGATTCATTGAAGTGTTGGATTGCCCGGAGTGGGTAGCTAATATTGTTCCAGTATTTAAAAGAATGGGAAAGTCGAAGTGTGTGTAGACTTTCGAGATCTCAACTAAGCAACGCCTTAAGATAATTTTCCATTGCCTCATATTGATGTCTTGGTAGACAACACGGTTGGAAATCATCTATTCTCTTTCATGGATGGTTTTTGGGGATATAATCAAATTCGGATGTCCGAAGAAGATAAGACAAAAAAGACTTTCATTACAACTTGGGGAACGTTTTACTATAAGGTGATGCTGTTTGGGCTTAAGAATGCAGGTGCAACATATTAAAGGGCCATGGTTACAATTTTTCATGACATGATACATAAAGAAATAGAAGTGTATGTTGATGATATGATAACAAAATCAAAAGAGGTGGAAGATCATTTAGAAAACCTGAGGAAGCTATTTGATAGATTGAGGACGTACCACTTGAAATTGAATTCGGAGAAATGTACCTTTGGTGTGACATCAGGAAAATTGTTGGGATTCATAGTCAGCCAAAGAGGTATTGAAGTTGATCTTGATAAGGGCAAAGCTATAATTGACATGCCTCCTCCACAAACGCTCAAGGAAGTGTGAGGATTGTTGAGGCGTTTAAATTACATAGCCCGATTCATATCACAGTTAACAAATAAATGTCGCCCTCTTTTTAAGCTATTAAAGAAGAACAAAAAGATCAACTGGAATGAGGAATGCAAAGAGGCTCTCACGAAAATCAAAGAATACCTCATGAAACCTCCGGTGTTAGTAGCTCCTAAACCAGGAAAGCCGTTGTTTTTGTACCTGACCATAATGCTAGAATCGATGAGATCCGTGCTTAGCCAGAAGGATGAAGAAGGGAAGGAACGAGTCGTTTACTATCTAAGCAAGAAGTTTATAGAAGGGGAGCAAAAATACTCAGAAGCCGAAAGAACTTGTTGTGCATTAGTCTAGGTTATGCATCGGCTCAGACAATATACGTTGTATTATCAGATTGAGTTGATAACATAACACGATCCTTTGAAATATTTAGCTGAAAAACCGGCTCTCATTGGTAGAGTTTCAAAGTGGCAGATGTTGCTGACAGAATTTGACATTAAGTATGTGAGCCAAAGTTCAGTCAAGGGGCAAGCTATGGTAGATCAATTAGTGGAGAATCCTTTTGAGGATACCCCTCAAGAAGCATGGGTTGAGTTTCCTGATGATAGTATCCTGGTGGCAGGAAATAATTCTGATTGTGAAGTAGTCGAAAAATCTTCAGGGTGGAAAATGTTCTTTAATGGAGCAACTAATGTGTCTAGATGTAGAGTAAGGGCAATTCTGGTATTGCCTGAAGGTACACAATTTCCAATGGCCATGAGACTGGCTTTCCCATATACCAATAATATTGCAGAATATGAGGCATGTATTTTGGGACTCAAAATCGCATTGTTTAAGGAGATACGGGAATTACAAGTATATGGAGATTCTTCATTGATCATAGCCAAGCTTGGGGTGAGTATAAGACGAAAGGCCTCAAATTGGTACCTTACCGCCAACACCTGGCCGAGTTGATAACCAAGTTCGAAAAGATTACATTCGTATACGTACCAAGGGTTCAAAACCAATTTGCCGATGCTCTTACTACTTTGGCATCAATGATGTAGATATCGAGAGGAATGGAGATTCGGCCACTTAAAATTGAAATTAAAGAAAAGCCCATTTTTTGTTTGGCAATGGAAAGTTCATGTAACGAAAAGCCTTGGTATCATGATATCAAAATGTTTGTACAACATGGTATGTACCCCGAAGGATCAAAGAAGAAGGACAAAAAATTAATTAGAAGATTGGCGGCTTAGTACTTGATGAGAGATTCTATATTGTACTGACGATCGTCTGACAGTACGCTTTTACGTTGTATAGATGGGAAAGAGGCATAAATGCTAATGAAAGAAGTGCACGAAGGAGTATGTGGCCCCTACATGAATGGCTACATGCTTACCAAGAAAATCATGAAGATGGGGTATTACTGGTTAACTGTATAAGCGGATTGTATCGGACATGTTAGATGCTACCATTTTTGCCAGATCTATGCAAACAAGATGAATGTTCCACCTCAGGAATTGCATACACTATCAGCACCATGGCCTTTTTCGATGTGGGGAATAGATTTCATTGGCTCGATCACTCCAAAGGCATCTAACAGGCACCAATTTATATTGGTAGCTATTGATTATTTCACTAAGTGAGTTGAAGCCTCATCCTACTCAAGTGTAACAAAGGGAGTAGTGGTCAAGTTCATTAGGAGAGGCATACTGGCTCGGTATGGTTTGCCAGAGACAATTATTACTAACAACGATACGAATCTGAATAATAAATTGATGTCCGAGTTATGCCGACACTTTAGGATCATTCATAGAAATTCTACTCCTTATTGGCCCCAAATGAATGGAGCCGTAGAAGCAACCAATAAGAACATCAAAAGAATTATTGAGAAGATGGCCATTACATATCGAGATTGGCATGAGATGTTACCATTTGCACTCATGGCCTATCGAACTTCTATCAGAACATCAACAGGGGCAACCCCCTATTCATTGGTATACGGAATGGAGGCCGTACTACTAGTAAAGGTCGAGATCCCGTCTTTCAGAATATTGTCGCAAACTCAGTTAGATGAGGCCGATTGGGTAAAGAAGCGTGTTGAGCAGTTGAACCTAATTGATGAAAAGAGGCTGGCAGCCTTATGCCATAACATTTGCTATTAACAATGAATGGCCAGGGCTTTCAACAAAAGGGTACAACCTCGAAGTTTTGAGCTAGGAGATATGGTGCTGAGGAAGACATTACCTAACACTACTAATTCGAGAGGGAAGTTTGCCCCAAACTATAAAGGGCCTTACATTGTAAAGAAAGTATTGCCTGGAGGAGCTGTTATCTTATCTCAAATGGATGGTTTAGACTTGAAGGACCTAGTAAGCGCTGATGTATTAAAGATGTACTATCCTTGAACATCAATGAAAGTTTTGTTCAGATTATGAAATGCAAACGATCTTACTATTATTGTGGCCTCATTTTCATTTTCTACATGTAAAGTTGGTATTCCCAGTAATCGTTAGCATTGGATAATACTCTTAGCCTTTTTCTTATTCCACTAAAAAACCTTACTTCTCGCTCTATCCACTACCCAAATAAATCTTACACACAAAAAGCACAAGAAAAATAAACACTTAACTTGAAATGATGACTATTGATGAAAATTCTTTTAATACTTTATTTTGATAACCTCCCCCCCAAAGGGAGACTTGTTTCCTATTTTTCAGGATAGGGCCATGTTCATAAAGAGTAATGTATGGCGTATAAGTAGAAACTCGCTTGAGAACAGATACTTATACGAAAAGCTGATGTTTGGACCGGAAAGTTCAGTATAGGACATCTTTTGTTAGAGAAATGAATATGTTTCACAAAAAAAGAAAAAAGAAAAATAGAAATAAAATAAAAAAGGAAAAAAAAAGGAAAGAAAAAGAAAAAGAAAAAAGAAAAGAGGGGGTTTAGAAAGAGACGGAAGAAGAAAGAAGAAGAAGAGCAAGAACAAGAAAAGACAATGGTAAAGGTCAGAATCGTTGGTTTTAATTGGACTGCTCAATAAAACATTGGACTACTTGGGAGCTATCATTAAAACCTGGTAAGTGTTTCTAAGCCTAATAAAACATTGCGTTGGCATTTGGTTTCCCCCTAAGGATGACAGCTTGTTTTCCAAAAACAATTTCTTAGCAAGTCAGCCAGCTCATAGAACGCAGTCCCAATTTAAAGCTTCTTAAGCTTCCGGCTGGCTCCCAAAACACACTT
Source organism: Lumnitzera racemosa (assembly GCA_024138005.1). NCBI lineage: Eukaryota > Viridiplantae > Streptophyta > Magnoliopsida > Myrtales > Combretaceae > Lumnitzera > Lumnitzera racemosa. The sequence goes on along the minus strand of JAMXBC010000008.1, from coordinate 9,641,603 downwards.
CTGATTTATAATCTCTTAGGGAGCTAGCCAGCTTGTAGAGCGTAGTGCCAATCCAGAGTTTCTTAAACTCCCAGTAGTATGACTTACATAACGTTATCCAACTCAAAATTTCTTCAAGGGATTTAGCAAGCTCAGGAAGCACTATCCCAATTCAAGTTTCCTTATTTTTAGGTCTTAGCCAACTCATTAGGGTACGCTCAAAGGGCGCTTTGACCATCTTGGTTAGTCAGCTCATTAGGGTACGACCAAGTTTTCCTTTATCTTTAAGTCTTAGCCAGCTCAAAAGGGCGCTTTGACTGCCTTGGTTAGTTAGCTCATTAGGGCACGACCAAGTTTTGCTTGTTTTTAGGTCTTAGCCAGCTTAAAGGGCGCTTTGATTGCCTTGGTTAGTTAACTCATTAGGGCACGACCAAGTTTCCTCATGTTTTAGGTCTTAGCCAACTAAAATGGTGCTTTGACCGCCTTGGTTAGTCAGCTCATTAGGGCACGACCAAGTTCTCATTATTCTTTTTAGGGATTTTTGCCAACCCATGAAAGTGCTACTTCTCGCTTTTCTTTGTTTCAAACAGACCCTCGTCAAGTGACTTAACGTTCCTTAAGATAGAATCGTCCCGAGGCAAAAAACGGTGTCTTTTTTGTTTTTGTGGTAAAGTTTTACTCAAACTTCACCATAAAGAGGGGCAGCTGTAGATACTTAATTTTTGCCCCTCTGTAATCCCAATTTTTATTTTACCAAAAAGGGTCCTAATTCAAAAATAAAATAAAATAAAAGATAAAATAATAAAAAAATTAACAAATGATGAAAATACCAGAAAAATAAGAAAAGGAAAAATTATAAAAAAATTTGTAGATTAGGAACAAATAGTTTTAGTTTTAGCTTAATTAAAAAAATTTATTTTAGGGAATCGAGTGTTTTAAGTACAATTTAGTTATATTAAAAATCAAGGCGTAGGTTAATGACCTAACGGATAAGTATTGAAGTATAGGATTGAATTTAATTTGAGGTCTTGGGTTTGAGTCTTGCTAGGCACTCATTATTATTATTATTATTATTATTATTATTATTATTATTAAAGAAATATAAAAATGAAAGAAGAAATGATAAAATTATTATAGATACCTCATTTTTGCCATTTTATTTTATTATTTTTATTAGGCCAGGATTAAAAATAAAATTAAAAATTAAAAAACGAAAATTGAAAAAAATAATAAAAATAAAGTATGAAGTCATATCGAGTCTAGCTATATCAAGTTAAGTCGAGTCGTTCAAGGTCGAATCGGATAATAGTGTGTATTCAGTTTAGTAAATTCAAAGTTGTTGAACAATTAGGCTTCATTAAAATATTTTCTAGTCTAATCCAATATAAAGTGGATTTATTATCTAATTTATATCGACCTAAAATAGACTTAGGATTTATTAAGTGGGTATTTAGGCTAAATCAAGTTGGACTGATTCGGGCCCGAAAGATAGAAAGCTCAAATAAAAATAGGACTTCTAAAAATTAGGTCAAATTTTTAAAGAATCTAAATCGTATATTCCGTATTTGGGATTCATTATCGTATATTTTGTATCTAAGGTTTGTTGAGGTCAAATCTATATATATAAAAAAAAGATCTAAAGATTCAATTGTGGGTATTATAAATAGTGAGTTGATGATAAAGTTTAAAAAACGTTTTAACAATCCCCGACATACAATATAATATCACAATGTCTCTCTTACAAACACACCACCATCCCTCATTCACCCACTGCACATACGAACATGCTACCGAACATCCCTGATCACAACACTCATACACACTTCACTCATCCGACACCACATTATGCCCTTCACTCCAATCACTTACACCGCACTACATATGCCGCACGTGATCCTGACCTCACTAGCTGTACACTGTCATACACTCCCTCATACATACCGACCACCTGACTTTATATGATACAATTCAACACACACAACACAAGCTCATATACATTACCACGTCTAGTCAAAACATACATACGAATTCTATTGACACATAGGGAGTCAGAGTTGCACATATACAAAGTCAAAATCATACAAACATACGCGCATAGATGCACATACATTGCTGAATATGAACACTCACTCACTTACACACTACTGTGCACAATCAATTCCACACCGAGTAAGCGAACATAGTCTAGCAGATCATGACTATCAACACAAACACGACGATCATGCACAACTCGACTTGTTTAAATAATAAATATTATCTTCTTTATTTAATTATTTATTTTTATTTGTCTTTTTTATTAGTTAATTAATTATTTTACTAATTTGGTTTTCTTTAGTGTATGTTTTTTTCTTATATTTTTTAATCGTCATATCGTTTGCTATTTTTTAGATAATTGTTAGTTTTTTATTATTTAGTTAAATTGCACTTTTTAGTTGAAAATTACATTTTTTTTTAAATCTATGTATCTATTCTTCAAGATCCGTATCTTCGAAAAAGATACGTATCTCAATATATCTTGTATATAAGATTTAGGAAAGATATTTTTTTTAACACTTAATGATTTTGTATAAAAAAAAAATCTTAACCAAAGTTTTCAAAAGGATTTAGTTAGTTAGGCTTTTTTAAAAATAGATTTGTTAAATTAGATTTTTTAGGTTTTTATTAAAAAAAATAATAATAACAAATTATTAAGTAAACGTAAATCTAGTTTGATTTTTGAATCTAAAAAAATCCACCCATTAAATCTTTTTCAAAATAAAAAATTTATTTTATTTATATTTTAAATATCTATATATATCTTAGTATTTTTAGAAAAAAATAAAAATAAAGCTCATTAATTTTTATTTTTATTTTTATATGGTGACTTAATCTTAATTGGTTAACTCTCGAATTTAGATTTTTTACTTTAATTTTCTAAAAAAAAAAAATTTCGAAAATTCGTAGACTAGTGGCTAAATTTGAATTTTCCTATCCGAAAACCCTAATTTCATTTTTGACTAGTTTAATTGGTTGGTGACTTCAAGTTATTTTTTAAACATTTTTTAAAGAAAAATGTTCCCTTAATTTAATATCGAGTAATTTATATTAAACGGGTTGAACTTAATATAGATTAAAATAAGGAAAATGAAATAGGGATCGATAGAATTACCATTTGCATGCTTAGATGTGGTCGAACTTAGCCCACCTTAGGAAGTTTAGACAGGTCGCCATTTTGTAACCTTCAAGTTGCTGGGATATTTACCTCTATTAAGCGGTGATAGGTGAGTCTACTCAGGCTTTGCTATAGCCCACTAAGTTTTTTTCCTAGAAATCCTTAAAGTTACAGAGCCTAAGACTTATAGACCACACCTTCTTGCATTATTTTTTTAAAAAGGGTAGTCATTTTTAAATCATAAGAAAATTTAATTATTATAATTCGCGGTTGATCGTGTTTTCATTTTTTTTTAAAAAAGGGAAATTGAAAAAAATCAATACCTTTATATATAAGTACCTATAAGGTTCATTTTTTGTTTTGTTCCACTTATATATAAGTGTATTTTTTACCGTAGGCTCGTAATAATTCCTATAATTTATTAATGACTAACCATATTGCATTGCACGCGTGTATAGCATATTGCATCACATTTATTTTATATTTTAATTTGCATATTTTTCTGTATATGCTATCTTTTGTAATATATGTAAGTCTTATAGATTTTGTTTTATTTCATAAGTAATAGGTTGTGTAAGATAAGATTTAATATACGAAGCTCAAAATCATTAGTATTCTCTCTGTATCATAATGTACCAATGTTAAAAAAAATAAAGTGTTAACTTGTAAATTTTTTTTAGGCATGTAAGTTAGCTATGGTAAAAATTATTATAAAACTATCATTTTTTCAGTACTTTCGAACAAATTCTTTTTTAAAAAAAAAAATTCAAAATGATATTTTATGATCAAGAACTTATTTCATGATAATTATTTATTTGATTAATTTCTATTGCAATGCCCTATATGTACCATATTGTTAGGAATTAACAAAATTAAAAAAATATAAAAAAACATTAACCATTAGATTTCCATTGTGAATTATTTTCCATCTTAAGTTCATTAATCTCGTAAGTGTCTAAGTTTTTATTTTTCATGTTTAGCGCTTAAGTTGTCACGGTCTTGATAGAGTTTTTTTTTATGTTTTTTTTTTTGAGTCATCACTCTTATGTCATCTTTTAATAAGTTTCTCATTGTAAAATAATTTCTACTTCTCTATATCATCTTTGTAATATAATTGTCATCCTATGTTCTTAATTGTCAATCCCAATGGTTCCATTTTTTTAACCTTCTGTCTATATAATAATTGTGGATTTATTAATGCCAATATTAAGTTGTCTATAACATAAGAACGTTGATTTTTTTTCAATAAAAGTTTCCAGAAAAAAAAAAAAGAAAGAAAGAATGGTTTTCAAAGTTATAAACTCGATTAAAAAAAAAATAGAATGCAGTATTGCTAACAAGATTTGCTAACAAGAAGGGATTCTTGTAGGCTTTGAAAGATTACTTTTTAAGTGATCTAGCTTAACTTGAAGCCCATAATCATTCGTTATCAAAACCAAGATGTCTAAAGCTCTTGATTAGAGAATAACCATAACCGAAAGGGGTTCTAAGCGTACATGCAAAGCAAGTTAAGACCATGGCCCATACCTAAGCCTAAGTGCCTATTGACATACCATCTAAGGTAAACAAGTCTAATGAGTTGTCAGTTCATGAGCTCAACAACAAAAGCAAAGGCCTAAGGAAGGAATTGGAGTAGAAATCGATGAAGATAGAAGAAGAAATCTTCCAGAAAATTGAAGAGAAAATGGAAGTTCTTAAGGATCATGATGTACAGAGTAATCTAGGTTTGAGCAATGTTTGTGCTTTTGAAGACCATGAGTTACCCAAGAAGTTTAAGGTGCCAAATTTTAAAAAGTATGATGGAACAGGTTGTCCTAAACTTCACTTTAAGCTTTATGTCCGCTAAATGGCCCAATTCTCTAAATATGAGCAGTTAATGATTCAAACTTTCCAAGATAGCCTAACTAGGCCGACGTTGATTTGGTATGCCCAACAAGACTTAGTTAAGCTTGATACTTAAGATAGGCTAGCTCAAGCCTTTTATCAAAGTACAAGTTCAATAAAGAAGTGGCTCCTTCCTTGATGGATTTGAATAACATGAAAATGAAGTTGACCAAGTCCTTTAAGGAAAATGCCCAGAGATGGAGATCTATAACTACTCATGTCACAATACAATTGCCAATGGGTTGATCAACATATTCATCTACACATTAGGTGAACCTTATTATAATCACCTCTTGGGCTATACCATTTCTACATTTGCAAACGTAGTTACATTAAAGTTGCCATTAGAGTGGGGAGATTGATAAAGAAGGGATTAGCCTCATTGGATTCAGAGGCCACTACGAACATTACGATGCCTTATCTAATGATACGTGAGCTTAGTTCCCAAATACTAGTCCAAAGCTCAAGGAAAATAAGCTAAGCTAGAAATCACCTAGAAGGAGGTCCACTTATATCTCGATTCCTATGTCTCGGGTCTATTGCCACCTAAAAGAAGAAGGTTTGCTACATCTTAAAACTCCAACATTAAGGTATAGACCTCAAAAATATGATCCCAATGTGCAATGTGAGTACCACATGGGTCAGCAAGGGCATGATACTAACCATTACTAGTGGTTGAAGAATAAAGTCCTGGATATGATTAATGAAAAATTGGTCTAGTTAGACTTTGTTAAGGATCTAAGGCCCAAATTCTATACAGAAACCATTATCAATATGATATAAGGTTTGGAAAAAAATGCCAGAAACAAATTTAAATATCGAAGGGATATGTTATTGCCATGATCTGAAAAACAAAGTTGTTGCCCTAGAAGAAAAGTTAGTGAAGTTAGAAGAAAGACTCACAGGTATATAAGTGGAAATAGATTATGTGCTCAAGCAACTTAAAAACCTACATCCTAATATGGATAGGACATTACAACCAAAGTATGAGGATGATTCAGGGAAAGAGAAGTCAAGAGTGAATGTGCCAATTGGAAAGGCCAAAAATCAAGATAAGCCCATCCCTAATAAGAGGAGGCGACTTACACAGTTCAAGATTCCAATGGCCTATGCATTCAAGCAATTGAGAGATGTAAGATTACTGGTATGTGAAGACCCAACAAAAAAATACAAGCTAAGGGATCTTGACTCCAACAAATGATGTGAATATCATGTGGGCCAGGTAGAGTATACCATAGAAGATTGCTGGAAATTGAAGCATAAGGTGCAAGATTTGATTGATATCAAGGTTATCCAACCAAATTTTCTAGAGACTGATGGGTTTATGGGCAATGATATCCCTAACCCAGGGGCATCAAACATATAACCTCCAACATCGGGTATCGAAGGTTTACTACTACCATCTAACCAGGTGGCTCACCATTTGAAGCAATTGCACATATCTCCAAAAGATCAATTCAACTAAATGGGCTAATTTCGAAGAAGTGACAAAAATAGGGGCAACAAGTGGAAAAGAGTTTTAGTTTCTGCATTTATTTCTTTTTAGAATAATCTTTAACTTTAGAGATAAGATTTATTTAAATAAAGTGTTTTTCTTATGTATTTTGTTTTTCTATGATGTGCACTTAACTCAACTTGATAGGGGCATATCACTAGCCCCGTCATTAATGAAATACTTTATGCAAGACTTAGGGCAAGTGAAAATAGATAAAGTAAATTTGAACTCGAAACTTAAAATTTTCCACTTAAGAAAACAGTAACACATTACTTGAAGGGTTTAGGATGAAAAGAGGCAATCCATGTCCCAAATACTAACTCTAAACACACATAAGAGTGGAGTGTCACAATGTAAGTACTTGAGCTCATTCCTTAAAGGAGGTCTATCTTAAACTTGGTACACATGTCAAAATGATATTAGGCATTCATTTAAATACCTTAAACATAGTTATTCCTTGCAAAACCCATTTGAGCCTTTTAAGGATTTTTCTTAAAGTTAACCTTCTAAGAACCACCTCACATTGGGGCAGTCAAGAGGATAGGGTCATTAATTTGGAGAAAAAGAGTAAACTAACTTGTGCTTACCTTAGTTTTGTCGATTTATGAGCAAATATTGTTATAAATAATTTAATTTCTTTAGAATGAAGAAGAGCTTCAAATCATATACACCTCTCTCAGGCCTATATACTCATTCAAATACCTTAGACTTATGGATTTTTCCTAAACACACAATACCATATACATTTCTCCCAAGCTTATACTCTTTGAACCTATCGTTTTAGGGCTTCGAATCTAATCAAGCAAAAGCTCAATAATGGAAGGTGATCATCTTGACAAAAAAAAAAAAAATTGAGAGAGAGAGAGAAATTAAAAAAAAGGGAGAAAAAGAAAAGAAAAAAGAGAAAAATTGAAAACATCAATAAGGTGGTCACCTTCAAGAATATGCCAAATCACCAAAATTTTGAACTTATGATGGTATCCAAAAGCAAAATATTTTAAATTCTTAAGGTCAAAAGCAAAGCCCTCATTTTATAATCACCCCTTACCTTACTACCCTTGATGGAACTTTTTTGACTAAAGAAAACAACTTATCTTCAGTAAAATTTGCTTATGAAACTGGGGTAAGTCCATGTTTAGTTTCTCTTAGGTTCTTAGCTTGTAAAGCCAAGATAGATGATATATAATTTATTTAAAATTGGCCAAATACATCGATATCCATTTGCTCAAATTATTAACCAAAAGTCTTACATTACAAAGCTAAAAAAGACCTAATTGATTAACCAGAATGTATCATTTACAAGATATGCTACAATTTTTGGAATTGATGCCAATAGTGAAAACAGACTTATGAGAGTACAAGGAAGTTCACTTAGATTGAACATTTCAAGTAATGATATCTGTCCTCTTAGTAGAAAATTAAAAAATAGTTTGGTGTTTTCCTAAAAACATGAATGGTTTAAAACCTCAAGTTTGAAATCAGTGTTTCTTAAAAGTTCAGATATCATGAATTATGCTTTAGGAAATAAGACTCAAAGAATGAGTGATTAATGGGTAAAGGGCAAGTTAACCCCTTATTTGTGATTGTTAGAGTCTTCGAGACTTTTTTGAATTTTTTGTAAGAGAAAAAAGAAAACCTTTTCAAAAGAGAAAAAAAACATTTTTCAAAAATTGTCAAAAGAGATTTCTTAAAAAGGAAAAGTTAATATTTTCAAAGAATCATCAAAATCTCTTAAACTAAAGTCTCGGATCATTTTGTCAAAACTCACTAAAGTCTTTGAAATTTATGGATCGCTTGCCCTTTAGTGCGCTGTCTATTTCATATAGTAATCTTAAATTGCTTGTTCATTGGAGTGCCATCTTGTTCCTTTTAAGATCACTTGCTCAAAGGGGTGCTATTCTATCCTTAGTTAGGTCGCTTGCTCAGTAGAGTGCCATATAATCCTTTCTAGGATCACTTGCTCAAAGGAGCACTGTCCTATCTTTTGTCGGATCGCTTGCTCAAAAGAGCGTTGTCCTATTCCTTTTTAGGTTCGCTTGCTCAAAAGAGTCCTGTCTTATTCTTAGTAGGGTCGCTTGCTCAGTGGAGTGCCATCCAATCCTTTCTAGGATCGCTTTCTTAAAGGAGCGTTGTCCTATTTTTTGTCGAATCACTTGCTTAGTGGAGCACTATTCAATCCTTTTTAAGATCGCTTGCCCAAAGAAGTGTTATCCTATTCCTTTTTACGATCATTTGCTTGAAAGAACGCTATCTTATTCCTTTCTAGAATCACTTACTCAAAGGAGTGTTATCTTATTCTTTTCTATGATCGCTTGCTGATAGGAGCATTATCCAATTCTTTTCTAGAATCGCTTGCTCATGGAAGCGCTGTCCTATCTATTCCTTTCTAGGATCGCTTGCTCAAAGGAAAGCTGTCTTATTCCTTTTTGGATCACTTACTTAAAGGAACGCCATCCAATCATTTAAAAGATCGCTTGCTCATGAGAGCATTACCTCATTTTCTCTTTAATAGAATGTCATCCTATCTTATCTTCAAAAGATCTATTCTTTTAAGCAACTCATCCTGAAAGAGATCTATCCTCTTAAGGATACTCGACCTTTCAAGTCAAGACCCAATTTGTTTGACAATCAAGGTCTTTACCCTACTAATTAAAGTAAGAACCAGGCAAAAATGAGTATGTCTTTTTTATCTTTGTAGCAGAGTTTTTACAAACTTCACTACAAAAAGGGATAGCTGTAGACATCTCATTTTTACCGTTTTATTTTAGTATTTTTATTGGGCTGGGGTTAAAATAAAAATAAAAATAAATAAAATGAAAATTGAAAAAAGCAATAAAAATAAAGTGTCAAGTCATATCAAGTGAAGTTTTGTTAAGTCAAGTTGTAGCAAGTCGAATCATATCAAGTTGAGTCAAGTCGTTCAGGGTTGAATCAGGTAATGGTATGTGTATTCAATTTAGTAAATTCTAAGTCGTTGAAGAATTAGGCTTCATTAAAATATTTTTGAGTCTAGTCCAATATAAAATGAATTTTTTATCTAATTTCTGTTGGGCTAAAATAGACTTAGCATTTATTAAGTGGGTTTTTGGGCTAAATTAAGTTGGACTGATTCGGGCCCGAAAGACAGAAAGGCCAAATAAAAATAGGAGTTTTAGAAACTAGATTAAATCTTCAAAGAATCTAAATCATATCTTCTGTATTTGGGATTTGTTATGTATCTTTCATATCTATGATTTGTTGAGATTAAATCTATATCCAAAAAAGGATTCGAAAGATTCAATTGTGCATATTATAAATAATGAGTCGATGGTAAAGTTTAAAAAATGTTTTAACAATCCCTGACATACAATACAATATCACTACGTTTCTTTCATAAACACACCACCATCTCTCACTTTCTCGCACGTCCCTAATCGCAGCACTCACACATACTTCTTTCGTTTGATACTATACTGCACCCTTCACTCCAATCACTCATACCGCACTACACACGTCACTTGCGATCTTGACCTCACTCGCTGTACACTGTTATACACTCCCTCACAGACACCAACCATTGAACTTCATACGACACAATTCAACACACATGACATAAGCTCATACACACGACACACATACATTACCATGTCTAGTCAAAACACACATATACGTATTCCACTAACATACATAGAGTCAAAGTCACATACACATAGAGTCAAAATCATACAAACATACGTGCAAAGATCCACACACGTTGCTAAACATGATCACTCACGCAATATCGCGTACGATCAATTTCACACCGAGCATGCGAACGTAGTCTAGCAAATCACGATGATCAACACGAATGTGCTAATCACGTGCGACTCGACCTATTTAAATAATAAAAATTATTTTTTATTTAATTATTATTTTTTCTTTTTTATTAGTTAATTAATTATTTTACTAATTTAGTTTTCTTTAGTATAAGTTTTTTTCATTATATTTTTTTAATCATCATATCATTCGCTATTTTTTAGATGATTATTAGTTTTTTATTAATTTAGTTAAATTACATTTTTTAGTTGGAAATTGCATTTTTAAAAAAAAATCACGTATATTTTGTTTTTTTAGATCTATATCTTTAGAGAAGATACATATTATATGTATCTCAGTATATCTTGTATATAAGATTTAGGAAAGATATTTTTTTGACACGTAGTGATTTTGTGAAAAAGAAAAATAAAAAAATCTTAACAGAAGTTTTCAAAAAGTTTTAGTTAGTTAGGTTTTTTTAAAAATAAATTCATGAAATTATATTTTTTAAGGTTCGTTTAAAAAGTAATAATAAATTGTTAAGTAAACGTAAATCTGGCTCACTTTTCAAATCTATAAAAAAAAACTACGTTGGTTTGATTTTGATTAATAAGTACGTAGACACCTTTAGGATAACCGTATAAAAAAAAAAAAAACTTTTTCCTTAGTCTTGAAAAATTCGTAATAAAAATTTAATTTTAGTTATGTTTTACATATCTATATATATGTCTTTGTATTTTTAGAGAAAAAAATGAAAATAAAGCCTATTAATTTTTTTATTTTTATACGGTGACTCAATCTTTAGTTTAATTTTGTAAAAAAAATAATTTTTTAGAAAATCCGCAGACTAGTGGCAAAATTGGGTTTTTCCCACCCAAAAACCCTAATTTTATTTTTTATCAGTTTAATTAGTTAGCAACTTCAAGTTATTTTCTAAAATAATTTTTAAACATTTTTTTAAAGAAAAATGTTTTCTTTTTTTAATGTCGAATAATTTATATTAAGCGAACTGAGCTTAATATATATTGAATTAAAAAAATGAAATAAGGCTCAATAATTGCCACATGGACTAATAAGAAAGCGCTACGTCAGAAATTTTTTTTCTAAAAATATTCAATTGAACCGCAAAAATTAAACTTAAAAAGGAGAAATAAAGAAATTAGTGGAAAATGGACTCAAAGATAAGATAATTAAAAAATATAAAGTTTAGAAATTAATTAGATCAAAAAATAATAAAGAAAAACTCAAAATCAATAAATAAAATTATTCAAGCCAAAATAATTAAATTTGAAACATTTTAGGCCCATATTGAAAAATAAGGGTTTCGATATCCAAAATAAATCCCGTTATGTGAAAATACATCCAAAAATAATAAAAATTGACTGTAAGATTGTAAAAATCAAAATTAGAAAAAAAAAAGTTACATGCGACTAAAGATTTGAGATAAATTGAGAAAAATAAATAAAATAACTAAATTAATTAACTCTACAAACTAATAATGAGAATAAATGAACAAATAAATTTATAAAATACCATAATAGATATTTAATTACTCCTATAAATAAGTTAAACCATGTTTCATACCATAACTGGGTTACAATGGGAAATTAGGCTAGCTATAATAGATATTGAATTAATTAAGAAACTTAGTTTTTTTTTAATACTTATAAGTCTTATTTTCTTTTAAGTACTTGATTGTCAAGTTTTGAAAATTCCAAAAGCTTAGAGAATGAGCATTAATCCAAGTGAGAAAATTTTAATGACTTGTTATCTGCTTATGTGTAATGCTTGCTTGATGTTTTGTAAGTTGTTATTGCTTGTGTGTTCAAATGATTGTTTTGCCTGTGTGTTATCATTCATGTGATTACCTTCCTAAACCAATAAATATAAATATATGACGAAAATAATTGACTATATTTGTTGTATGTCTATGACTCAACTAATATACTGATGGAGAGTACTAGCTTTGTAGATTTTTGAAAAAAGTTTTTCTAAAATTATATAAATTCTTGCATGATTTTTGTAAGGGCCCATAGTGCTCATAGATGATATTTTCATTGTTGAAGCAAAGTTCGCATTATATCTCCAATTGATAGCAAGATGACTTGCATATTTGTGCTTATGGAGCCTTAGATATATTTTGATAGTAAGAGGACTCACTTTATTATACATGAAGGGCCTTGGATATGATTTGTTTATGGTAAATGGCCTTAGTTGAGATCTATCTATTTGGATTGGTATTTCTTTCTCGAATAGGATAATAGTCGAGTGTCGTTTGGAGGGACGATACCCCCAAGCAGTCTCATGTAATTAAAGTGAAGTACTCGGTACAAGTAAGTATAGGGGATAATTAACGTGTAGATAACATAAATTTATATCGTCTATAGTTCTAAACTCCTATGTATGTGTTGCTTGCATTCATTTCACATGTAGATAAATTACATGTGTGCTAATAATCATTTCGTATGTAGATAGATTGCATGTGTGCGAATAATATTTAATAACTTGCTTGAATGGTAGTCGTGAGAAATGGATTCACTAAACTGTGGTTTGCTCATTCCCCTATAGTTTTTTTTTTTTTTTTTTTTTTGCAGGCTCATTGAAGTTAGGACTGGAATGAATTTTAAGCACTGAGTGCAAAATGAAGATAGGTTCAATAATAGTAAAGTTAATTAAGGAGTATATAGCTGGTATAGAAACATTTTATGTAAGAAATATTTATATATTAGGAATATTTATAATTCCGTATATCTTATAATTTATAAAATTAAATTACTTTATTTTATTATTTGGTAAGAAATGTCGATTCTCTGTAGTTTTAAGGAACTTTGGAATATCGGATATCCATAGTTATTTATATTTTACAGTAAGTTAATAAATTAAAAATTGTGAACCTTAATGATTAATTATTTAGAGTCTTATAATTTCTGACTTGCAAGGCGGTTTTCATATTATAAATGTACATATAATATAAAAATTTTAAGTAATCCTATTAGGCCTCCTTTAAGGTCATGACATTCGAAGCTGTAAAAGAACCAACACACTTATTAAGTAAATAGACTAAAACAAAGATAATGCACTTATTAGGTAAAGGACAAGTAACCCAATGTCCCCCACTCCAATGACGAGGTAACTCGGCATAGTAGACAACCAACTAGCCTTCCTTGGCAAAATGCAACATATACCTATCTCCATCCCAAACAACAGCAAGCCATTCTTATATTTCTGGTGTATCAATAAAGGATTGAGTTTCTTCCAACCTGCAAAATTCAGTAGCTTGATGATAGTCACTACGTCCTCATCTCCTAAACCACTCAACTTCCTACCTTGAATAAGACATCTCTACTCAGTTAGGAAATCAAGAGGCTCAGAGAGTGAATACGATAAAAAAAAAAAAAAATCTTTCCAACTATCAACCTTACTCAGTGGTTTATCAAAGATACTTATGGTAGGAATCAGCCCCTTGGACCGATTACTCACAGCTGACCTAGAGGACTCTAAGGACTCACTTGGAGGATACTAGCTTAAAGTCATATCTGAGACGAAGATTCCTACCAACTTGACTGCTAAACCCTCACATGTCTTAAACTTACTCATGCTAAGCAGCTGTGCTCTATCAAGATTGCCAAAATGATAGCCTCAAGGCCTTCCGAGTTGAATTCCGAAGCTGACTACAAACATTCAACCCTAACTCAAGCTGATTACTCAACAGCGGGCATGTCTCTTCTAGCATGATATTCTAGAATGATTATTTACTTTTCTATACTGAATATGCTTTGTCTCTTTTACCCTTTTTAGCATGTCTTATGTAACTTAGTTGTAAAAATATATTTTTATCTTTTCATACATGTAAAGTAACCTTAGTAAATGGGTATAAAAACCTCACTTAATTGTATGCAGACAATCAATCTTCAATATTAGAGTTTTATCTAAGATTCATTTGAGCAACCTTAATGTTGTCATTACACTTCAACACTTATCTATTACCTTTAGGAAGGAATAGTGACAAGTAACCCTTTAATTCGGATCGGTGAGTGATATCCGGTGGATTATAGGCTGAGTAGGATTGATTAATGTGTCAAGTAACCCTTAACCCCATCTCAAGTGAATGAAACCCATAATCAACTCACCTAAGCTAGTAAGAAGAAAGCCTTAGTGATGAGCTAAAGAGAGCTCCGAGCTACTGAGAAGGTCGATGAGCTTATGCTTCTATTAGTAAGAATATTATTGGAGATTAGAAACTTGGAGAATGTTTCGAACGAGATTTGAAGCCTGCTAAATGAGTTATCCAACCTGTTCTCTGAAGAACTACCTAAAGGATTACCTTCAGTACGAAGGGTGCAACATATCTTAAAAAATATCTTGGCTCAATGACATGTTGGATGACCTCCATGGTGCCAAGATATTTTTGAATATTGATCTATGAAGCGATTACTACCAAATTTGCATGAGGCTAAGTGATGAGTAGAAAACTGCCTTCAAAACTAAGCATGGTCTTTACGAATGGTTAGTTATGCCGTTCGAACTTACTAATGTGCTGAGCATATTCATGAGGTTAATGAACCATGTGATGTGGCCATTGATTGGAAAATGTATGGTCATGTACTTTGATGACATATTAGTATATGTGTAGACCCGAACAAAAATATTCAACATCTCCAAGCAATATTTGACATCTTGCAAATTGAGAAGTTGTATGTGAATTTAAGAAATGTACGTTCTGCCAGGATGAAGTGATTTTTCTCGGGTTTGTAGTATTAAGGGAAGGAATCCAAGCCAATGAGGAGAAGATTCGAGCTATTTTGGAGTGGCTGACACCAAAGAATGTCACTAAGGTTTGAAGTTTCTATGGCTTAGCTTCTTTCTACAAGCAATTTATTAGGAACTTCAATACCATAGCCACCCCCTTGATTGAGCTAACAAAGAAGAGTAAAGAGTTCAAATGGAATGACTACGCTGAATAGAGCTTTAAGGAGATCAAGGAAAAGCTCACCTCTACCCTTATCTTATCACTACTAAACTTTGACAAACCCTTTGAGTTAGAATGTGATGCATTAAGAGTTAGAATGTGATGCATTAAGAGTTAGAATTGGTGCTGTCCTGATATAAGAGTGACGACCCATTGTCTACCATAATAAGAAACTTAGTGTTACTACCATAAACTATTCCGTATACGAGAAAAAGTTATACTCCATTTACTGAGCCTTTACTATTTAACTATTTAGCAACACTATTTGTTACCACGAGAGTTTGTTGTTTATATAGATCATTAGTCGCTGAAGCATCTTGGGAGTCAAAACAAACTCTCAAAAAGATAAGCCAAGTGGTTAGAGTTTATGAAGGGTTCTCGTATGTCATTTGACACAAGAAGAGATGTGCAAATGTGGTTACCGACGCTCTATCGCGACGGCAAACCTTATTGACCACTTTACAAACAAAATTATTGGGATTCTCACTCATTACTGAGTAGTACGCTCATGATCCTCATTTTGACCTTATCATATAGCAACGCTAGGATGGAATTGTTGTTATAGGATATTATCTTAAGGAAGGCTATCTGTTTGAGGATCGAAGACTGTATATACCAAACTGTTCCACATGTAAGCTATTAGTTAGAGAAGCTCATAGTGGTAGATTATCTAGTCACTTCTGAGAGACCAAAACAGCTAATTGGTTGAAGTAAAACTTTTATTGGCCTGGTTTGGCTAAGAATGTTCATAATGTAGTTGATAGTTGGTAGTTGTTAGTTGTGAAGTATACGAGCAAGCTAAGGGGAAGAGGGAGTTACATTGATGTGTCTCTAGGGTTAGATACACGGAGAGGCACTATAATGAAGTGAACAAAAAAAGAAACAAGAAAAAGCTAGCAAAGTTCGAGCAACTACCGAATGGATATAACATACCACCTGATCTTACTTGGCTAACAATCCGCTGAATATAACACACTAGTTCGAATTGAAGGGTCCCTTATCACTACTCCTAACTAAAAGGAATAGATAAGAGTAAAATGATTACAGGAACACTATGGTTGCTCAAAGTGAATAATTCTGTATTAAAAATTGGATGTCTACTTACAAGGAAAGTAGAGGTTAATATACTTGCCCACTATGGTTATTTTACATGTATGAAAAGACAAAAGGGTATTTTACAATTACGTTACATAAATCATACTAAAAAGGAGTAAAAAGGACTAGGAATATTCAGTATGAAAAAGAAATAATCATTCCGAAACATTATGTCAGAAGGTACGTATTACTTGATACCTGTACGTCAGGAGTATGATACAACATAAGTAGAAACAGGAGGTGCTGGTAGTCAGGGGCCGACCTTATCTGGATCAGGTTGAGAGCCAATCAATCTGGTTATGAAGTCAGTTGAATTAGAGTCAAATGCCAGTGGTTAGTTGAAGAGCTCGGCTCAGCTAACCTTTCCTGCTTACCTTTTAGATCAGGACTTTACAGTTGGGCAGGAGCATATTGGATACACGTAAGGATTTGAAAAACAGGTCAACAAGAGGTCGAATCGGAATAGGAGTCTTCATCTTCGTCTCCATCTCGGCTATGGCTTAGAGTTAGTATTTTCCCTGCTAGCCCTTGAAGTATTCTAGCTTAGCTTCATGTGATCGGTCTAGGGGGTCGATTCCTATCATCCGCTTGGGGGTCAGAAAGATTTGTCCTCAAATCTGAAGAGGTTTTTGTTCGTTCTCCTAGGTCTCTCATAGGGTCTTCTATTGGTTGATGGGGAATCAATTTAGACACATTGAAGGTAGAAGAGACACCATAATCATTAGGCAACTCGATCTGGCAGGCATTACGGTTGATCTTCTTCAGGCTTTGAATGGGCCGTCAGCTCGAGGAGATAGTTTGCTTTGTCTTAAGCGTGGAAATCGCTCTCAGCTGAGGTGAATCCATATTAAGTCTCTTGGCTCAAAAGAAATAGTTTGGCGACCTCTGTTACCAATCTTTTGCTATCTCTGATTAAATTTAGCGATCCTCTCTGTTATGGACTGGTGTAGTTCATGTATTTCTTGAGCGTGATCAACTTCGGATTGACTTTCTTTAGTAGCTGTTATGGTGCAGATCATATCTAAGGGAATGGCTAGGTTAAAGCCTTAGACAACCTCAAATAGGGTCTTCCCTATAGTGTTGTGAATAATTTGGTTGTATGCGAACTCTACGATTAGTAGGCCTAGATCCCAATCCCTCAAGTTCTTCCCTACAATAGCTCTGAGCAAATTACCAAGCGTCCTATTCACCACTTTAGTTCAACCATCAATTTGAAAGTGACTACTGGAGCTAAACACTAGTTTAGCCCCAAGTATACTCCAAAGAGTATTCTAGAAATAACTCAAAATTTTTGTGTCTTGATCTGAGACAATAGTCTTCGGTACTCTATGTAATTGAATAACCTCTTGCAAAAACAATTCAGCAATATATAAAGCATTGTTAGTCCGATGGCACGAAATAAAGTGCACCATCTTACTGAAATGGTCTACTACAACAAAAATAGAATCTTTTCCTTTAGATGTTCGGGGAAACCCTAGGACAAAGCCTCTGAGGTCGGCCCACGATAAGGTAGGCATTGGTAAAGGCATGTACTCTTTATGGGGTTCTCTTTTCCCCTTATTATGCTTACACACTTTACAACGACCAATTACCTTATAGACATTCTTGGCCAGTAAAAATTCTCTTTCAACAGATTGGTTGTTTTGGCCTCCCCAAAGTAGCCTGAAAGTCCACTACTGCGAGCTTCCCAAACCAACAGTTCACGTATAGAGTAGTTTCAAATACATAGCCTATGATCCTTAAATAGATAGGCATCCTTAAGATAATTTCCCTTGATAGAAATTCCATCCCTACACTGTTCTATGATAGGGCTAAAATGAGAATCATGAACATACTACTCGATAATTAGTGAGAATTCCAATAATTTTATCTACAAAGTGGTAAACAAGGTTTGCTGTTGTGATAGAGCGTCAACGACCACATTTGCACTTCCCTTCTTGTACCGGATGATGTACAAAAAACTCTCCATGAACTCTAACCACTTAGCTTGCCTCTTTGAAAGCTTGTTTTGACTCCCCAAATGCTTTAAAGACTCATGGTCTGCATAAATAACAAACTCTTACAGTAGCAAATGATGTTGCCCAATAGTAAGGGCTTGGAAAAGGGAGTATATCTCCTTTTTATATATAGAATAGTTTAAGGTTAGGCCACTCAGTTTCTCACTATGGTAAACGACAAGCCATCATTCCTGCATCAGGACAACATAAATTCTAACTCTTGATGCATCACACTCCAATTCGAAGGACTTGTCAAAATCTGGTAGTGAAAGGGAAGGTGTCAAAGTGAGCTTCTCCTTAATCTCCTTGAAACTTCGCTTAGCTCGATCGTTCCACCTGAACCCTTCATTCTTCTTTGTTAGCTCAGTCAACGAGCTGGCTATTGTGCCAAAGTCATTAATAAATCACCTATAGAAAGAAGCTAGACCATGAAAACTTTGGACTTTAGTAACATTTTTCAACGTCAGCCATTCTAGAATAGCTCGAATCTTCTCCTCATCTACTCAAATTCCTTCCCCTGACACTACAACCCCTAGGAACATCACCTCTTTTCTGGCAGAACATACATTTCTTTACATTCCCATACAACTTCTTAGCTCATAGAATGCCAAATACTTCGCGAAGATGTTGAACATAGTTGTTCAAGTTGGCACTATATACCAATATGTCATCAAAGTATACGGCTACACATCTTCGAAGAAGAGAGCAATTCAGATGGTTTATTAACCTCATGAATGTGCTCGATGCATTAGTAAGTTTGAATGACATAACTAACCATTTGTAGAGCTCATACCTAATCTTAAAGGCAGTCTTCCATTCATTACTCAGCCTCATGTGAATTTGGTGGTAGCCACTTTGCAGGTCGATCTTTGAAAATATCTTCGCACCATGAAGCTCATCTAACATGTCATCAAGCCTTGGTATCAGGTATCTATACTTGACAAAAATTCGGTTAATTGCTCAGCAGTTGATGCACATATACCATGAACCATCCTTCTTTAAAATTAGTAGAGCCAGTACAGCACAAGGGCTTATGCTCTTCTTTACATACCCTTGCTCAATGAGTTTGTCCACTTGTCTTTTCAGCTCAGTAGCTTGCTCAGGTTCATCTTATACATAGGTCAATTTAGCAAGGTGACACCTGGTCATAGATCAATGCAGTGCTCTATGCCTTAGACAGGTGGTAGTCCTTTGGGCAGTTCTTTTGAAAACAGGTTAGAAAACTCATTTAGCAAGTCTCGGATTTCTTATGGAACATTCTATAACTCCTTTATCTCCATCAGTCTCCTAATCAACAAGAAAATCAGTTCATCGGATTTCTGAACAGATCAGAGCTCTCTATAACTCATTACTAGGGCTTTTTTCTTGCTAGCTTGGGTGAGCTGATTATGAGCTTCGTTTACTTGGGACAGGGTTAGGGGTTGTAATACTATCTTCCTTCCATTCTTAACAAAGGCATAGGTGTTTTTATACCCGTTGTGCGTAACACGTCGGACGAACAACTAAGGTCATCCAAGCAGCAAATGTGAAGCTCCCATAAGGACGACATCGTACACTACTTCGTCCCTATATACATTTCCAATACTGAACAGCACAGTTACTTGTTTAATCAAGTGTAAAGAACTCTTATCATGAAGCCAATGTAGCTTGTAAGGTCAGGGATGCCTTGAGGCTGACAAACCTAACCTCTACACAAATGATTGTGCAACTATATTAATGCAACTTCCTCCATCCACTATGATTGTGCATAATTAGCCTTTGACAGTATGCTTGGTGTGGAACAAATTCTCCCTCTAGTCTTCCTCAGGTTTCGATAGGGAATTTAAGACTCATCTCAAGACTAGGGTCATCACTTCTCCTTAGTCGGCATAGCCATAGGTCTTCTCTTCCTCTTCGGCTTCTACCTTTCGATCATCCTTCTCCTCCTCAGGTTGACTTCCGTTAGTACTATCCACTATATCTTCTCAAAGCACCATGATACGTCGATTTGGAAACTCAACAACCATGTGTCTAAAGCCTAAACATTTAAAGCATTTTACCTTGCTAGACCTCCGTCCGGAGGTCTGTCCTTTCTCATATATTCTCAGGGGTGGCCTAACCTCGGCTTAGCCTAACCGTCTTGCTTGACCGTACTGACTTACTTAACTATCATTAAGTCGGTCATTCTTTTCATCAGCACGATACGATCTCCTAGGCTCAACTTGAACAGGTTGGCAGAGTACCAGGGCTCGGGAGAATCTTAGCCTAGGTTTACTCGAAACATTTCTCCTCTGGTTTTCAACCCTTTATGCTATCTTGATTACCTTTTCCAAATTATAAAACCTCTGTACTTCTACGATATTGCAAATCTCATAGTTGAGTTTAGAAATGAACCTTGATATTGTACGGACCTCTAGCTCTTCTACGTTAGCTCGGATCATTAACATCTGGAACACTCTTACGTAGTCATCAACAGTTCAACTTCCTTGGCGAAGTTCCTATAACTTTGCAAACATATCTTGTAAATAAGTCTCAAGCACAAATCTGCCTCTTAACAACCTTTTCATTTCATCCCAAATTCTAACTCCTCGTCTTCCATCTCTTGCCCTGACTGCATTCAAATTCTTCCACCACATGGTGGCATAATTAGTAAACTCCAATGCAGCAAGTTAGACCTTAACCACATCCTCATACCCATAACATTCAAATACTTTCTCGGCCTTCTCTTCCACTCTAAGTATTCATCTATATCTCTACTTTTACTGAAGGGCAGGATTTGCACCTTGACATTATCTAGCCCTTGAGGGACTCGACTTCCCCGTCCCTGTGCTCAGTAATAATCAACTTTTTCTTCACCAAACCCTTCAACATCCAGCTTCTCGTCATCCTCCGTAATCTCCTTTAACTCCAACCTTCGTCTAGCAGCTCCTCCAGCTTGAGGAAGTCGAACTGGGTAATTGGTTTGATTGACTCGACCATAGTGTCTCTCAAAGGCATCATCCTAGGGGTTTTGTTGCCGTATACCTTGGGGTTGTCGCCTATTAACTTGCATTATGGTGATTAGACTCTTTGTCATGCCTCAAAGCGGCAGAGTCATAACAGTCCCGCCATGTAAACCATTCTAAGATAGAAGTTGGCCTTACAATCGCTACCTAAGACCTAATCTACATATGGTATGCACGACTAACCCACTTTGAAGTAAACAGTTTGTAATTTAAATAAATCATTTACCTAAGAAAGTGAGAAAATATATATATACACTATAATTCAATTATTACAATTAACGTTTACAATGTTTCACTATAATATATTTCCTAGTTATTACATTATTCAAAAATGAAAAATTCTAAAATAAAAGCTTAAACCTTAAAAATATATGTTTGTTCTTCAAACATTTTTCCTCACTCCTCAAGATCCAGCAGTTGCTAACTTTAGAATAATTGTAAGCCGCTTCTTAGCCAGTACCTATACGACGTCTATAGGGATGTGAGCAACCACAGCTCAGTAAGTTAGGATGTAAGACTTAAAACTATACCATAAACATAACAAGGTTATCAACTAACTTATTAGAGGTAATGCATGTTCAAGAAAATGCCATCGCATGACGTTATCCAGCTCGTCGTGAGATTAGAGAAATTTCGCCCGCTCTAATCTGGGTTGAGGAGTTGCCGTTAATGCAACAACTCACAACCAAACCCAAACTTGTGTAATAGAGACACCACTCCTCCCGCGACTACCTTCGAACCATTGACTTCACCCTCGCCGTGACCTCCTCTTCTGTCACTTAGTTCGACTAAGGATGAAGAAGGGACCATTATCCAATCTTGCGCTATCTCTTTCAAAGGGCTCGGTATTTGGCTGCAGAATCCTAAGTTTCCCTTAAGGGGTTACTATGCAGGTTCAATTTATGTTTACAAGTCATACCTTTGTTAAGTTCAGTTTAGGGTAATCAATCATTTCATACAAATCATACAATACAAGTCAGAATAACAAACAGAATTATAGCATCATTCATAATCAAACACATGCACACAACTAACTATCTAATAAGCACAACCAAGCATAATCTTAAGCCTCCAAAATGTAACATCGTATTAATCCCAACTTACCTCGACTCCTCACTCACTCACTCGAGGTCCGACTTGCTCAAGCCATCGCCGATCATCCCTATAACACAAACATGGTTTCAGTTTTTCATATGACTATTACAGGTTGGTTTTATCCTATAATGCTTATTATAATCTTTTGTTTAGGGTTTAATATGTCTAATTATCTAGGTTCTCAAATCTTTTACAATTATTCTAGGTTTGAGGCCAGATTCGGGCTCAGTTTCCGCAATGATTTCTAAATTTGGTTCTAGTTTAATTTCTTAGTATTGTTTTGTACCCGAACTTTAGAAACTTGTTTTAACTCATAATGTGAAATTAATCACCTTACTTCTAGATATTCTAAATATCATAATTACCCCTAATCAGTATTTTATTATACTCGATACACTTAAATCCTTAATAATGTACCGAATTTACTCCTGATGTGAGAAACTTTCACATTTTTCATGTAATTACATAAATTCAAGATTTCTATCAGATTTATTATATATCCCTATTATATATATAATATTAGTTTTTATCCTAATATTTTCTACCTATTATATTTCCAATAATTGCATATAATGTACTATCACTTATCATGTTCATAATACACATCTAATATTTCTATCACTCTAATTACCATCTCCCAACATCAATTATCATTTTAAAATTTATAAATTCATCCTAAATCAGATTTTACACCTAATTACTCTAATTTAAAAAATTAACTTAAAATTTATTATTTTTCCCTATTACTTATTTACTGCATAATTAACTTAATAATTACATCTAACACCCTAAATGATACAATTATCATACTTTATCAAATTTCAACATCCTAAAACATATAATTATTTACTAAATCAGTAATTAACCATTTAATTACTTAATTAACCCTAAATTACCCGTTTTGTGCCTCATTTTAAGGCCTAAAAATTATCTAAAAATTTCAAAAATTAATTTTTGAAAACGGGCTTCATAGCATTGTTCTATATCATCTAAGTAGTCTACAAAAAAATTTTGGGCTTAAAACTCCACTCCTAAGGTCATTTATTTCTAAATCGAAACATGCTCAATTTTGCATAATTTCTTAAGAACCATATATCATTTGACATATTTTCATCAAAATAATATTTTTCCTAAAACCACATACAAAAATATTCCAAAATAACAAAATTCATAATTTTCTAAGAATATTTACTATTTTTACAAAATTACACAAAATCAGGCTAGAAATCGAACTTACCGGTATGGGTAGCTCCGGCCACCACCAGCCGTCGTGGCCTTGTCGGTCAGTCTAAGCACTGCCACCACAATGTGATGGTGGTGGCTATCCACTCCCAGGTGCTCGTCTAGTGTGGGTTCCTCTCTAAGGCCCTAATTGCACAGTTTTCTTTTTTTCTTTTTCTAACCCTAATTTTTCTCTCAATTTCACCTCTTTCTATTTTTCTCACTCTCCAAACTGACCAAATGAGCTTTTGAATATTTTTTTTTGCTATTTATAGAGCTTTAAGGAAATTATTGTGCATTAATTTGATTGGATAACTACCTTATCTTCTTCCAATTTACCTTTTGTGTTGTTCTAATTTAATTGGCTAATTTTTTTCTTATTGTCCCTAATTGCCACGACCTATATTTAGATCATTTCTTATTTTTTTTCTTATTTTTCTTTATTGTTCTTTAATTAATTATGAATTTTCTTTAATTATTTAATAAGTTTTTTGCCAATTTTAAGTAATTTTTTGTACTTTTATCTACACGTAAATACATGTTGGGTACATGTGAACATTCCTAATTATTATTTAGGTCATTCTATGATTTTTAGTATACATATAATCTATCTCTAGTAATTTATTAATTATTAGATTACGCTTTTTCGCCTTTTCGATAATTAACAATTATTATACTTAAAATTTGAAAATTTTATAGTCTCCTATTTTATTACTTATTTTCTTAAATTTAAGTTTACGGGATCATCTTTACTAATATTTTCAGCTTTACTTCATAATTTAGGCTCAATTAGATTTTTCAACCGATCGAAACCTCGAGTGGCTGGCTGTAGGGCTTACACTCTCAACAAGGTTTGTGAGTCTGTCAAGTTTATTATTAATAGACCTTGAGGTGTTACTACTATTATAACCAAGATTAAGTTGAGCACCACTGCTCTGGTCACCAATGATACCTTGAATACTCGATTCTAACATATTATAATACTTTCTGAACAGATTAACAAATTATTAACTGTAGTACCCAGAGTTACACAAACAGAATGCAGACAAACTTGCCATGTTTTCACAATGAAAAACAAAGAATCAATGGAACCACACTTACAAACACACAAGTACATTACAGTAGATATGGAAGGAACATTGCAGCCATTAACAGTAAGGCAAGCCAAAACTCCATTGTAACTTCACACACTCCCTCACGGAACCGTACTCTGATACTAATGAAGCTGGTGCGTCTCTGAGATCGAACATACGGAGAGGCATCACAATGAAGCAAACCAAAAAAGAAACAAGAAAAAGTTAGCAAAGTTTGAGTAGCTATCGAATAGATATGACACATTACCCGATCCTACTCGACCAATAATTTGCCAAATATGACACACCAATCTGAATTGAAAGGTCTCATGCCACTATTATTTGCTAAAAGGAATAGATAAGAGTTAAATAATAACGAAAACACTAAGGTTGCTCAAAATGAATAATTCTATATTAAATGTTGGATATCTGTGTACAAGGAAAGTGAAGGTTTATATACTTGCCCACTATGGTTATTTTATATGTATGAAAAACAAAATGGTATTTTACAATTACGTTACATGAATCATATTAAAAATGGGTAAAAAGGACAAAAAATATTCAGTATAAAAAAGAAAGAATCATTTTAGAATGTTGTGTCAGAAGGTATGTGTCACATGATGGCTGTACGTCAGGAGTATGATACAATATAGGCAGAAACAGGAGGTGCTGGTAGTCAAGGGCCGACCTTATCAGGATGAAGTTGGGAGCTAATCAGTCTAGTTAGGAAGTCAGCTGGATTGGAGTTAGAGGCTAGTGGTTAGTTAAAGAGATCAACTTGGCTAACCTTTCCTAGGTTACCTTCTAGATCAAGACTTCACAATTGGGTAGGAGCATAGTGGATATACATAAAGATCTTATAGATAGGTTAACAGGAGATCAGATCGGGATAAGAGTCCTCATCTCAACTATTGCTTAGAGTTAGTATTTTCCGTATGAGCCCTTGAAGTCCTTTAGCTTGACTTCGTGTGATCGGTCTAATAGGTTGATTCCTATCACGTATGGAGAATACATGCCATTACCGACTCCAACCTCACCTTAAACAGACCTCAGCATAGACATTATCCTAAGGTTACCCTAAACATCCAAAGGGAAAGACTCTATCTTCATTGTAGTGGACCATTTCAACAAAATGGTATACTTCATCCCTTGCTATCGAATTAACGATGCTTTATATATTGCTGATCTGCTTTGGCAAGAAGTTATCCAACTACATAGAGTGTCGAAGACTATCGTTTTAGATCGAGACATAAAATTCTTATGCTATTTTTGGAAGACTTTAGAGGAGACTTGGAGCTACAGTTGTATTTAGCTCCAGTAGCCACCCTTAGACTGATGGTTAGACTAAAGTAGTGAATAAGACGCTAGGCAATTTACTCAAAACTATCATAGGAAAGAACTTGAAGGATAAGGATCTGCACCTACTAGTTGTAGAATCGGACTATCTATAACACCATTGGGAAGACCCCATTCAGGGTCGTCTATGGCCTTAATCTTACTATTTCCCCAGATATGGTCAGTACCCCAGTAGCTACCGAGGAGAGTCAATTTGGAGTTAACCAAGCCTAAGAATTGTAAGTGCTATACTAATCTATAATTAGGAAAATTGACAATTTCAATGAAAAACAACATAAGATTGGTAGTCGAAGCTACCAAACTATCACTTTCTAGCTAAGAGACTTAGTATGAATTCACCTTAGCCGAGAACAATTCCCATACTTGAGACAAAGCAAACTATCTCCTCGAGTTGATGGTTTGTTTAAGGTCCTAAATAAAGTTAATCGTAACGCCTACCAAATTGAGTTACCTAATGACTATGGTATCTCTTCCACTTTCAATGTATCCAATTTCATTCCTCACCAACCAGTAGAAGAAGACCCTGTGAGTGCCCTAGAAAAAGGACAACCAGAGATCACTCTAGACTTGATGATAAATCTTTCTGACCCCTAGGCAGATGATAGGAATTAACCCCCTAAACCAATCATCCACAGCCAAGCTAGATGACTCTAAGGACTTACTCAGAGGACACTATCTCAAATCCATATCCGAGACAGAGATTCTTATCCCAACTTGATCCCCTACTAACTTGACTGCCAAACCTTCACGTATCTCAGACCTGCTCTTACCAACCAGTTGTGCTCTATTAGGATAGCTACGAAGATAGCCCCAAGGCCTTCCAAGTTAAATTTCAGAGTTGAACACAAGCATCTAACCCAAACTCAAGTTGACTACTCGATGGTAGGATTGGCTGGCCTCCAATTGGTTCCAGATTAGGTCAACCCCTGACTACAAATTCTTTTTCGTCTACTTTGTACCATCTCTAACGTCTAGCTATAGAGTGATACGTATCTTTTGGCATGCTATTCTAGAAGGATTCTTTACTTTTCCGTACTAAATATTTTTTGTCTCTTTTACCCTTTTTAGCATGTCTTATATAACCTAATTATAAGAATACCTTTTTTATTTTTTCATACATGTAAAGTAATCTTAGTGGATTGGTATAAAAACCCCACACTTAATTGTATGCAAACAATCAATCTTCAATATTAGAGTTTTATCCAAGTTTCCTTTGAGTAACCCTGATGTTCTCATTACCCTTCAACTCTTATCTATTCCCTTTAGCAAGGAGTAGTAGTGAATGACCTTTAAGTTTCGATTGGTGAGTCCTATCCAATGCATTATAGACTAAGTAGGATCAATTCGTGTGTCGTATCTAATTGATAGCTACTTAGACTTTGTTAGTTTTTTTTTTCTTTTGTTTCTTTTTGGTTCATTTTTCTATGGTGTCTCTTCGTGTATCTTACCCCAGAAACGCATCAACTTAGCTCCTTACCTCGGGTAACAACATAAACCCAACCTTTAGGTACTCTCTTCATATGAAAGAAATGCTTAAACAGCTACATGGTCAGCCTTCATAACTTGCAAATGCACTATGCCTCAAACACGAGCAGCTGAATCTATGCATTAGCATTAAGACTCCCCAGGCCAACTTTGAAGTAGCAGAAGAACTCCACTAAGAACTTTGAAAAAGGAAGGTGTAGACTAAGCTCGAATGATTTTGCATAAAAACCGAATGATCGATCAACCCCTACATCGCATGCTCGCTACCCATCCATAGGAACCTCTACTAGCTACTCGGGCATTTCTACTACTACTCGGTTAACTAGCCTCAATTTTTCCTTGCTTACTATGTACGTAACAAGAGCATATGCATGATCATTAGTATTCATTATCTACAACAATCCCCTAAATTTTCCCTCCTCGCCATCCAAGGGGTACATATCACAGGGACATCACTGTATATACAATCTCCTCTCTTCCCAAGACAATATCACCCCATCTTCCTTTCTTGCCGCCACCGTTGTTTCAAGGGAAATAGGGCTATTACCCCCTACTTGAGATGAGCCCTCATAACCTTCATCCACATCCCTTGAAATAGATGGATGGGAAAACTTACTCTAATTGTCAATTATACTTCAATCGACCATCACGAATGATTAATGAAGAAAGAAAGCACATAAGAGAAAGCAACTAACATGCAAGTAAAAATTTTGGTGGAGTTTCCTCTAAGTAGATAAAGTAATGTGAAAAATGAGTACTTGCGCTCTCTTTATATAGATAACTAAGGGGAGAAGGCAAACGGTTTCTCATGCATGAACCTATGAAAAGACATGTGCTAAATCTCAACCATCTACGTATCCAACTTCTTTAGCTAAAGACCTCAATTGATCTTTGCACATGGATCCATGATGGCCTCACAACGAGTCAACCCACATACACAGTCACTCTTTATAGACCATCAATACGTGTTACACTTTCCAAGGACTACCATCAAGACACATCAAGCAACTTGCTGGTCACTTCAATTACATTGGAAGCTAGCATATGGGGAAATGGATTCAACTAGAAGCATTGTCCATCATAGTGCTAAGTAGTAGAACTTAAACCCCTATAGACAACTTAGCCTTGGCTCGATTGCCTTACACAAATTACTCTCCTCATGCCTAGGATAATGAGGAGAGTAGGGGCATAAGTGTTGACACTCGATTCTTGCCCGAACCAAGGCTCAATGTCACATCCTGAAAAGGTGGAGTCATAATAGTCCTACAGTATCAACCATCCAAAGATAGAAACTGACCTTACAGCTATTATCATAGACCTAGTTTACATTAGGCATGCTCTACTCTATTGCTTTGAAGCATCCAGTTCGACACCTACTTAATAGAAATTTGTGGAATAATTTTTGGAAACAACTGATAAGCAAACTTGTAGTTTGATTTTTCAGAAGATTATTCGTAAAACCCTTAGGGTTACGCTATTTGGTATACAAGTCAAAAGATTGAAAACTAGCAAACTACTTAAGAAGACTCAAGTAGTTTTCTTAACAGTTAGGAAAAACTCAATAATAAGAACAAAATTCAACTAGATTCTTCTTTATCTTCACTTCTTAATCCCCTTTGCTAAAGTTCTGGTTTTAGGTACAGTACTTGTAGTTCCACTCTGAACTTGCAAACTAAACTATATGAGAATGAGCGATAACTTGCTTAATAAGTGGGACAAAAACAAAAGTATGCATTCAGCATAACATAAACAAAGTTTTCAATCAATTTAGTTAGATGCAATGCATGTGTAAGCAAATATCATTGCACGACGTTATCCGGTCTATCATGTGATTAGAGAAATTATGCTTGCTCTAATCCAGGTTAAGGAGCTTAACGCTATGCACTCGTAAATCGGAACCAAATGAAGGCTTGTGCAATAAAAAACACCCTCCTCCCATGACCACCTTTCAACTACTATCCCCAACCTTGTTGCAACCTCCTCACTTATCACTAATGCAACTAAGAATAGAGAAATGACCATTTTAGCTATCCTCATTGAAGAGAGTCTATATTTGGCCCTAGAATCCTAGCTATTACCCTTAGTGGGTTGTAATACATGTCAGGTTAGATGCTAAGTCGAGTTTGAGTTAGTCCATTTTAAGGTTTTCAACTAAGCTCAGACAATTCAAGTATAATAATATTTATAGAACAACCATAACATAGAGCTGAGCTCTCATCACAACAAATCAAATTTCAACCACAAATGCTGCACACACACACAAACAGTTAACTACAATCACAAGCAAATACATATCAAAGTCTTTAGATACTTTGAAAAAATACCCAAAAATGCTGCTAAGCATTGATCCCACTTACCTAGCTTCTTAGCCAATTGTTCCCAAAAGTCTTTGATAAGGTTGCCAATCTAGTTTATTTAATACAAAATAGAGTAGGAATTAAAATACAGTACTTAGATGAGACCTACCTAATATATTAAACTCGTCCCCTTTGATTTAGCCTAATGTAATTTAGATACTTATTATGTAACATCATTGTAATTTAACTTTACATTTAAAATTAATATAATATTGGTTTCTAGTATTATTTAAGAAATTTCTACTTTTTAAAAAATTTTATTTTAGAAACATATACTTTTTATTAAAATTTATATATACTCAAATTTTACTGAAGTAATGATGTTTAATTTATAAAATTCAATTTTAATAGTTTTGATAAAGGATTATCACTAGTGATCCATTCATTTTGAGAATTAGTGCTAATAATATACAAGTCTTACAGTTATCAATATTCTAAGTTTAAAATTAAAAAAAAATTATGAAATTATACGGATAAAATACTCCATTTAGAAAAATAATGAGATTATGGATATATCTTTCATATAACTATTAAATATCAATTAAGAGGCAACGGTTTTAATTATAGAAACGATATTACTTGAAAATATCGAACATCGAAAATTTTTAATCTTTTAATCCTCTTTTCCCTGTTTTTTTCTTTTCTTTCTTTCTCTTTTTTTTCCTCCATATCTTTAATCTCTCTCGCCTTTTCTTTCTCTCTCATTTCCCACTCTCTCTCTCTCCCTATTCTTCCCTTTTTTTCCCTATTATTTAACATCTTATGGCTTTTGAAGCTATTATATAAAAAACTTCCACTGCCTAGATAAAGGCGGTGATGTATATATATATATATATTGTTAATCTAATTTTACACGACCTTCCAAGTGAAATTTTATCATTATTTATTATTTATAGAGTTTCGTAATGTACTTTCAAAATAGTATAACATTATATTATACACCTAATCTAAAATTTTTATTTTCAGACTAATTAAAATTTAATTTGATGAACTTTATTTTATAATCTACATTAGTTATATCTCAACTTATTTTTAAAATCCAACTTTACAAGACTATTCCTTGTAACTTTTTAGAGGACTCAAATTACCATTTGGTCTTATTCGGAACCAATTTTTCATTAGTCTATTCTAAAATAAAGTCCTAAATACACTTTTCTTTAATACATGATATATATATATGTTTTATTAATTATTTGGGACTTATTCATATATATCTTTTATATAATTTTACTCATTAATATTAATTATTAAAATCACATAGTTGATTTTAAAGGTACGTTATAGCAATTAAACCCGATAAACTTAATACTTATAAGAAAATTCCATATAAATGAGCTTAATTTGAAATATTAAAGTTATGCAGCTACTTCTTCTAATTTTTATTATCTAATCATGACGGTTCAACTTAATTTTAAGAATGTTATTATAAATCATAATTTCTAAAGTATGTCTCAAGCACTAAATTTTTCAATTAATTTCTTATTAATTTAAAAAATTTTATATCCAAGTCTATGTGTAATTCAAACATTCCCATACTTAAGAATGTTTCCAGTCACTCTAACGAAGAGGAGATTTTAGCCAACTAGGTTTATACTAATTCACTTAGTTTTACATATTATCTCGGGTCACTAATAATATTATTATATTCATTATTTTATTGCCAAAAACCATATTCTCGTAAGCATTAGTAACATTAGTATAGACCGTTTTATACCTATTGACCTAACTTATAAGTACATATTTTTCTATAAAGGATATAAACTACTGAAAAGCTAACAGGTTGAAGTTGTATAGTATTACACCCAATGAGTGAAGCCCATCATGGGGAACATTCGCATAAGCAAACAGTGAGCTCATCCCTTAGACAACGACCTACTCGCAACACCATGCAGTTATGCCAAGAAGGATGCGAGCTGCTAGTGAGCCTTTCCTTATGTCGTAACCTGCTCGGCGAGTCGTATAGTATCCCCTTCAAGTAAGGCTACACCTCGATCGTCGAGCTGATACATACCAACCATTTTGCTTAATCTCCGGGCTCAACTCACTCTCTATCAAGCATTAGCTAACCCCATCCTTAGTATCTCTACTCAACTTTTTTCTTTAGTGCCTGCTCTCCACTGCAACTCATTAATGAACGTCTAACATCCGTAATATGGCTAGCAAACATAGCAACCCCTACAATTATCAGACCTCTAGACTACAAATTTGGTGGTTTGGTCAGCCACAACATACTACCCATAGTGTAGCTTTATCACTACTGTAAAGTATACTATTTACCTATAGCCAATATGAACGAACCCTAGATCACCTCATGTCCAAGCGATCTGCATAAAAGGTACCAGGTACCGTAAAGTAAGATAGAACAATTTCTTTACTGAACTCTCCTAGAATTCTGTCCTTATCCCCTTCTTCCTCTCCACCTTTTTTCCTTAATTAGTACACATTATGCGTATCACGAGATGAGCACTACCCCTTAGGTCTTTAGTGCTTGCTCTCTCTTCCGCTTGCTCCTCCTTGCTAACTTGAGTGTCAAAGGGCCCAGTAGCCATAACTACTGAGGGCTTTTTTACTGATATTAAGGAGCAGGAGGCGAAGCCCAAGTCCATCTCACTGGAACTCTACATGAGCCCACTTATCCTAATTGATTCAATCACGATCAACAATTAATAATCAATGTTAAATTAAAGATTTCAGCTATTGTACACAAAGAATTTTCGTACTAAAAATCATAAATTTTCAGCCTAATATATGTATTTTAGGGATATTAGTTAATTAGTTGTGTTTGACTCTCTTTTTTATTGAACTGGAGGTTTTGCATGTCGATGTAGATGAGTATCAAGGCATGTGTGTCAATATTTGTAGAGTCTCAACTAAGTTATACCTAAACAAAGTGAAGAAAAGTATGAAAAGTGGAGTTTTCAACGAAATGAAGCAAATATGGTGCTTGTAGAAGGTGTTGTAGAAGTTTTAGATAAGCTAAATAAGGAGCTAGTAGTTGTAGAAGATTATGTAAAAGCTTTTATAAGTGTCAATACAAACTGCTGACCTATAGAAGGTACTATAGAAGCTTCCTTAATCAAATTGAACATAAGTTATGACAATACAAACTTCAATAGAAGGTTTACTAGTATGGAAACTATAACTAAATTCTCATCGAAGGTTATGTAGAAGGTTAATTTAATAAGAAACATTAGTCAATACATTATTAGAAGCTTAAGTAGAAGGTCTAATAAGTAAAGAAAATAACTAAGGACCTTAGTAGAAATTTGAGTATAAGGTATTCTAAGCCTAGGAGACTCTAGTAGAAGGTTATGTAAAAGGTTTCATATCAAAGAATATGAGACAAAATCTTAGTAGAAGTTTGAGTAGAAAGTACTACACACCCAATAGACCTCAATAAAAGGTCATGTAGGAGGTATTAAAAACCTAAGAAACCTAGTAGAATGTCCAAAGAACCTATGTTAAGATAATAACACTTAATACCCATAACCAATACCTATTGAATATTAAAAGAATATTAAGCTAAAACAAAATTATAATAATAGAAACACTCTTACTCCAATGAAATGTATTGAAACAAAAATATGATTGCAATATAAGGATCATTAATGAAAAAATGAGAATCTGAGTTACAAGAGCGAATGGGAATCTAGGTACATGGGATTAATGCTTAATGGCGTTTTGGAATACCACAAAAATGTACTTAGAAGCAGATGTGTACACTTGTTTATGGTTGCAAAGTAGTTGAATGTGCGCATGTGATGTATGGGATTGAATTTTGTTGTTATGCTATATGTTGTGATTGCTTTGTTGTATTTTGTTTCTTAAGTTAAGTATTTGCAATTGGTTGGTCACCCCTAAAACAAACTTAAACTAAACTTAGATTTAAACGCTAAGAAAACATACATTGCAACCCACTAAGGGAGCGGTTAGGTTTCTTTAACCAAATATTGACCTATTAACAAGGCAGAAATAATTAGCCTTTCCCCAATTTTAGTCAAACTAAGTAATAGAAGATAAGGTTGCAATAGGGTTAAGGGCATTGGGTTTGAAGGTAGTCATAGGAGGAGCTAGATCTCCATTGCAGAAGCTTGGGTTTTGTTGATAGTTAAATTTCATCCTTAGAAGTTATTAGGTTATTTGGCTGACAAAAGGACAATTACCTCAATTCTCAGCAAATATCGACTAAGATTTGGATCGTATCTAATTTGAACTTGGGAAAATGGCACAAACGGTTATCATCTAGCATGATCCCATTACATAACTGCTCACTATTCCAATATTTTAAGCATGTGTTTGATTGTAAGGGATCCATGTGTCCTACTATCAATGATTAACCGTTATTTTAGACATTGACATTCACTTATAAATACGAATATGAAGTCCTGTAATAACTCTCTTATGACCCTGAATTATTTACTTATCTTCTTTAAAACACACTTACTCACTTAGACATCGGTGTAGCTATACCGAACTAACCCTGATAATACTTAGTTTTCTATGTTTTATTGGAGCAAGATTCTATCCCCAAAATTACCTAACAACATTTGGTATCGTTTGTTTTTCATTCCACACGTACATGGCAAGAATAAGAATGACCAAAAGTGCAAGTACTGATTCTTTACCCCAACACCAAGCGAGGGGAAGCAAGCATACTGACGAACAACGTTTTGGCTAAGTTAGACCAACTTTGCCCTGACTTAACCAAAGAAAACCAACGACTGAGTAAAAAGCGTGAGGAGATCCTTAATCTCCTCCACAAAAATGTCCACCCAAGTCAAAATCAAGAACACAGCGATAACAATGTCAAGAATAGTGATGATTCAATCTATTCTCTCAAGTTATCGAGAAAGCAAGCTAAAGTTACACTAGGACCTTTGGCTTTTGCTCTTAGGAAGAATGACAAAGGAAAGCAACCGTAATAGGTGCACTATATCGGACCCTCACATATTAGCACCCCTTCTACAACGAGTAAACAATTCCAAATAAAGAAAAGCCCTTTTGTCCTTGATATTTTGAGCAAAGTTATACCACGGCATATCAAGCTACCACAATTTGAAACTTATGATGGAACAAGAGATCCCTGAAGATCATCTTAAGTACTACTGCACCTTGGATAAGTTACATGGCTTGGCTATTGCCATGGCTTGGCTTGCTATCGAGTTTGATTTTTTTATTTTCTATTTAAAATTAATTTCCCATTTTTCGATTAATACTAAACCTTAACCTATTTAATATTAATCCTCGACTAAAGAATTTGAGAAGTTTCGATTTTTTATTGAAAATAATTTTTAGAGTCGCCATCAAACCGTAATTAATTGGGTGGATTGATTACGATTTGGCTACTGGTCTTTTATCTCAATTTTAATGAAGAATTAGAGGGTTCCGAGTTTAGGGGCTAACCTATTAAACCCTAAAAAGTACCATTATTTATTTACTGAAATTAGGATTATTTTTTAATTATAATATTTTTTTAAAAAAATAAATAAGTAAAAGTCAAAAAGAAAAAAAATAACATAAGTTTCAATAAATTTTATTGTCGCCCCGAAGGTGCTTACATACCCACTAGCCGAGACCAGATGATTGTAGTTCTTTTTAAAAACTTTTAGTACATTAGTTGATTTTAATTTTTGAAAATCAACCGAGTTTACGTTTTAATTAATTCGGTTTGTTTAAAAAATCTAAAAGGGGTCTCAAATCTTATCTTAACTGTTGTTATTTAAAAAAAAAATTACTCTAACAATCCTATTTTTTTTAAAAAGGTCTTTATTATTTTATTTTATTTTTTAAAAGATAACATTCTACGTGATGAATCCCTAAAAAACCTAATCTTTAAAAAATCCTAATCCTAATCCTAATCCCAATCCTAACAATCCCTAAACTAGCATATATATAGGTATATATTTATATTGTAAACACTTACTTAAATTAATACTTAATCTATAAGAAAACTAATACTAAAAAAACACCTAAGTTAATATATACATGTATATCTATATTTTCATTATTAACTAATGATCTACCCAAATAAATTAACAATCTCAGGAAATAAACTTGATATAAAAACTAATACTAAAAGTTACCTAAACTAATATGCTCATATATATATATATATATATATATATATATATACTATGTTAAATAGCTAAGGAACTAATAACATAATAATAATATAACAACATAGTAATAATAATAGATAAATCAATAAAAAGAAAGAAAAAAATTGAAGAATTCAAACCTTGACTTATTTTACCCGCGTATGGACAATGCTTGTGACATTGGCGATCTTGAGATGGACTTGCTGATTGGAGTATCGAGCTCGTGTGTGTAGTCTTCAAGCGTGTGTGTGTGTGGTTCCAACAGTGGAGTTCAGGACATGAAATTACTTCAGCGTGCAATCAGGCCTCTGCTGACTTGATATTCGGCGAAATCAGTAGTGTTTGTCAATGTGTTGAATCGCTACTTGCACGTCTAGATGGAGTGCTGATTGGAGCTGTGCGAGTGCGCGGATTTGAACGCGTGTACAGTGAAGAGCTTTGGTAGTGGAGTGTCGCTGGAGTTGCGGCTGCAGTTGCGTGGATGGTGGTGATCATAGTGTTCGCTGCTATAAGTGTTACTTATTGTTGGCATGTTCAGCAGTGATGAAATTGCGACTGGAGTTTACTACTGTTTGTGATCTAGAAGACAGTGCACAAGGAGCTGTATGTTTTTCGTTTTTCACCATGAACGAAGGATTCTTTCGGGAGTGTATGTATTTATAAAAGCCAAACAAGATCATATCAAATTTATCTATTATATCTAATTAAATTAGATCCAAATCCTTTTATATCAATATAAATCTAATCAAATTAAATTCAAATGATTTTGATTAGATATGAATTCCGTGCATTCAACTTGCTTTTTTGTAAAAAAAAAAAAGATAAAAAAATAAAAGACATATAAATGTCTAATGAGATTCAAACCTGTAACCTCAAACTAATTCCAATGTTAATACTCTAATGCTTATCTATTAAGCTGTTGGCCTGTGCCTTGATTTTTATTACAATTAAATTGTACTTAAACTACACAACTCTTTAGAATAATTATTTGAACTAAGCTAAAGCTAAAACTATTTGTCCCTAATATAAGTTACTTCCTAAAAATCTACAAAATCTTCATAATTTTTTTTTTCTTTTCTTTTTTTTTTTTGCTATTTTCATCATTTGTCAATTTTTATTATTTTATCTTTTATTATCTTATTATTTATTTATTATTTATTTTTTTTATTATTTTGAATTAGGACCCTTTTAAAAAAAATCAAAAATTAGGATTACGGAGGGACAAAAATTAAGTGTCTACACTTGCCAAACTTTCCCCTTAACATTAAAGAACGCAACAAGTACATGGTTCAAACATCTAAAGCCAAACACAATCTCATGTTTCGAGGATTTAGCAAAAGTGTTTCTCTAACACATCCTTGCAAGCAAGCTTCTGATTAAGAATTCTTCCATCCTTAACACGATAAAGCAAGGATTAAACGAATTTACCAAGAACTACCTAGCCAGGTTTATGGCCAAGGTAGTCCATATCCCAAAGTTAGATATGAGCATTGCTCTCGACGTTGTTATTAATGGTGTTAAACCCTACGAAGACTTTTTTAAGTCTCTCGCCAAATATAAGCCGAAAACATTTGCTAAGTTTAAAGTCAAAGCCATATTTTACATCTGCTAAGAGGCCAATATTAAGGCTCATCGAGAGGCCAATCAAAGTAAAGGAGATAAAAAAGGCAACAAGAAAAAGAGTGCAAAAGATCAACTCGAAGTGGATGACGATCAGTGTTCCAACACTGAAAAAAAAAAAAAGGCCACGTATCCCTACATATTCTGTTCATACACCACTCAATCGTTCGATTGCGAATATATTAATGGAAGTGCAAGGACAAAGAGGCATGCTACAATGGCTAGAAAGGATGAGAGGAAATCCTTCATGGCAAAATTCGAATAAGTACCGCAATTTTTATCGCAATAGAGGTCATAATACTTATGAGTGTATCTAACTTAAAAATATGATCAAAGATTTAATCCAATGAAGGTATCTAAGCAAGTTTTTTGCACATGATACTGAAAACACAAAACAACCAACTCAAAGGAGATATGATGAGTAAGATAATGTTACGCAACCTCTAAGCCATGAAAGATATGAGAGATGGAAGCAATAGCTGAGCACCGAACAGTATAATAAATACTATTGTCAGTAGACCATCCACCTTAGGCCGATCTAGCTCTTCAAGCTTGACTAATGCCATACATTATGTTTGTAATGTGCAGGGTAAGAAGGTCAAGATAGATAATTCAATATCTTTCTGGGAAGAAGATTACAAAGGTATTTAAAGACCCCACAATGATGCACTAGTAATTAGTGCAAGAATCACCAACTTTGTGGTTAAAAAGATTTTGATTGATACTAGAAGTTTGGTAGACATTATTTTTCAACATACTTTTGATTAGATGAAGCCAAAAACCAAGGCACAATTGAGATCTTATGATTATGATCTATATGCTTTTAATAATCAGCCCATTAGAGTCAATAAAGTAATCTCTCTCCCAATCTAGATAGGAGACGACAAACATATTGCAGAAGACAAGGTAAATTTCCCCGTAGTCAAGTGATGGTCCCCATACAATATAATCATAGGTTGACCATGTCAGCATTTATTTGACATGGTCCCTTCCATTACCCATCTCAAAGCCAAGTTCTCCACTCTTACTGGAGTTGGTGTGTGTAGAAGGGACTAACAACTGGTAAGATCCCTCTCTATAAGCGCGTTATGCCGAAAAGAGATCTTTCTAGTCGAAACTTGTCTAAAGCAAAAATCAATTGGCATAGAGAATGCCGAAGAAGGGATGGAAAGGATTCCATTAGAGAATGATCCAGGGAGGACGACCAAGATAGGGAAACCGTTGTCAATAGACATTCGCTAAAGCCTGATTAATTTCTTGCAAGATAATGCCAATATCTTTGCATGGTCCCCCTCGGATATGCCAGGTATTCCTAGAGATGTTATGACACATAAACTTCATATCGATCCTAATGTAAAGGACATTCAATAAAGGAAGAGGCATTTCACTCCTGAATGGGAGGTAGCCATAAAAGAAGAAGTCCAAAGAGCCTTATCTTACTTTGTTAACCAATGTGTGCTAATCAAGAAGTCTAATCGAAAATGATGTATGTACATAGACTTCATAGATCTAAACAAGGCATGTCCCAAAGATTGTTTTCCCTTGTTGAGAATAGACCAATCGGTTGATTCAACTGCTGGACATACCTTGCTATCTT
Organism: Lumnitzera racemosa; assembly: GCA_024138005.1. Classification (NCBI taxonomy): domain Eukaryota; kingdom Viridiplantae; phylum Streptophyta; class Magnoliopsida; order Myrtales; family Combretaceae; genus Lumnitzera; species Lumnitzera racemosa. Next base: position 9,602,373 of record JAMXBC010000008.1, on the reverse strand, counting down.
TTATGGATGTGTTTTCCAGTTACAATCAAATAAAGATGGATGAGGAAGATAAAGTTTACACATCATTTGTCAGCAACTTTGGAATGTACTGTTATAGGCAATGCCCTTAAGGCTAGAAAATGCTAGCACAACTTATCAATGGCTTGTCACAAAGATGCTTAGGCCTCAAATTCATCAAAACATTGAGGTATATGTTGACAATATTATAGTCAAAAGCACGACAGAGGATCAGCATCTTGCTGATCTTGAGGAAACATTCACCACTCTAAGAAGATACAATATGAAGCTAAATTTGCATAAATGTGTTTTTGGTGTCACTTCAGGGAAGTTTTTAAGATATATGGTCATTAGGCATGGTATTAAAGCAAATTTAAGAAAAATTGATGCAATTAGAAGCATGAAGTCTCCTTGTACAGTCAAAGAAGTTCAAGAGTTGATTGGGTGGATAACTGCTTTTAACAGGTTCGTGTCGAGAAATGCAGACAGGTATGCAGAATTCTTTAAGATTTTAAAGAATCCAAAAGATTTTACGTGGACTGATGAGTATGAATAAGCATTTGATGAGCTAAAATAATTTCTTACATTGCCACCAATACTCTTGACACCCATCCTAGGAGAAAATTTATATTTATATTTGTCGGTTAACAATCAAGCACTCTCCCATGTCTTGGTTTGAATCAAAGGTAAGGAGCATCGGCTAATTTATTACGTGAGGCATGTTTTACGAGGACCAGAATATTGATATACAAAAATCATAAAATTTGTATTAGTGATGGTTCTCTCAGTAAGGAAGTTAAAACCATACTTTGTGGCTCATTAGATTGTTGTCCTTACTAATTAGCCCTTACGGCAAGCTTTACAACGACTAGATTCCTTAGGAAGCATGATAAAGTATGCCCTAGAGCTAAGTGACTATGGTATACAATATAAACCTAGAATGGTATTAAAAGCCCAAGTATTTGTAGATTTTCTAGCCAAGTTCACGGGTAAAGAAGACAGCATAGAAATTGCCAAAAAGCCGATATGGAATCTGTATCTCAATGGTTCTTCAACTAAAGAGGGAAGTGGTGCAGGACTTATTCTGCGAGGACCCCATGATGTCAAGGTTAATTATGCTTTGAAGTTTAGATTTCCAGCCAGCAATAATAAAGCTAAATATGAAGCCTTAATAGCTGGACTCAGATTGGTAAAGGAAGTTGGCGCTGAGAAGATTGAAGTTTTTTCTGACTCATAACTTGTTGTGAATCAGGTTAAAGGGAGTTATGCGGCAAAAGAAGAAGCAATGAGTAAGTACTTACTAACAGTACAAACGCTCATGGAGGAATTTCAGTCCTTTTCAATCTAGAAGATACTAAGGAATAGGAATATTGCAACTGACAAGTTATCAAAATTGACCAATATGGCACTCCCCAATTTAAATGACAAGCTCTTTGTCAAGTTTCTCCCAAATAAGAGCTTAAAAACTATTCAGCAGAGCTATGAACTAGCTCCCTAATCAAAGGAGAGGTCTTGGATGGATTTAATTGTAGAATATCTAAAGGATAATATCCTTCCCAATGATAGAAAAGAGGCTTGAAGGTTAATTTATCAGGCTATAAATTACACGCTGATAGATGATTAGTTGTATAAACATACCATTTCCAAACCTTATCTTCGATGCCTTCCTCCGAAAGATGTACAATGAGTATTATCCGAGCTACATGGCAGTATTTGTAGTAACCATGTGAAGGGACAAACTTTGTATGTTTGTGCTTTGCGACTTAGCTATTATTGGCCAACAATGAAAGATGATGCAAGAACTTTTGTTTGGTAGTGTCATCAATGCCAAAAGCATGAGGCGGTGAGTCATGTACCTCCCACTAAACTATACAGCGTTACCAGTCCTTGGCCTTTTATCCAATGGGGATTAAACATACTTGAGCTATTTCCTAAGTTTACAACCTAGTGGCAATTCATCATTATTGCCGTGGATTATTTTACCAAGTGGGTAGAAGCCGAAGCATTGGCAAGAATCACTAAACAGAAAGTAGAGGCTTTTGTTTTCAATTTCATTATATCGAGATTCGAGGTCCCATTTATGATAATCACCAATAATGGATCACAGTTTGATAACGAGCAATTTCGGGCCTTTTGTAAGAAACATGACAATCGTCTGAATTACACGTCTGTAGCACATCTTCAAACTAATGGGTAAGTGGAAGTTATTAATAAAATCATCTTGCATAGCTTGAAGAGGAGAGTTCATCAAGCCAAAGGTAAATGGGCGAACGAATTGCTGATTGTTTTGTAGGGCTATCGAACTACCCATAGGACTGTAACAAGAGAAACACCCTTCAAAATGACATATGGTATAGAGGTTGTACTGCCGATTGAATTAGACCTAGCTAATCTTCACATAAAAAACTTTGATGTAATGGCCAACTAGGTCGGTTTTATGGCCAATTTGGACACTATTAAAGAGATAAGAGATATTACAAGTGCAAGAGTTGCTGCATACTAACACCAAGCAACCAGATGTTATAACCAAAGGTGAAACATAAGGTGTTTCGGCTTAGAGATTTGGTTTATAGGAAGTTAGAGACAACAGACGCTCAAGATGAACAAGGGATACTTGATACAAACTAAGAAGATCCTGTTAAAATCCGGGAAGTCATAGGTGAGCCTACCAACTAGAAAGGTTGGATAAAACTATCATTCCTCGAGCATTGAATGTTGAGAATCTAAAGCTTTATTTCACCTAGTTTCTTTGATATTTTTTCCCTTTGTGAACTTTGTAAGGCAATGGTCTACATCTTGTTTCGATTATGAATGCTCACTTGAAGTTTTACTGGTATCACTATTTTCTGTCATATACGATCCTAACTTACACATGATTACTGGATTAATAGAGTTTTAACTGTACGATGAACAAACTACTAAGTTGCTAAAAAGCAACAATAATCTGACGAACCACATCAGTTTACATATGAAAGTTGTAAATTCATATTTTTTTTATTTGATTTAAGGCTTCATTATTAGAGTTAAGAAACGAAAAAAAAAGGGATTTAAAGTAACTGATCGAGGGTTTCATGAGATTCTATAGGCGATTTGGATTTTCTCTATGGATCATGCGCATATCTCATAAGATTTTTATAGAGCACCTGATAATTTATATCCACGAAGAATAGGGATCATAAATTTGCTAAAAAGCAAATACATAGATAAATTTGATTATAGAAATGCTCGAATACAAATCAAAGTGTTTTTATTTGTCAAAGAATAAAATTTGTCTTACTCGGGACCTTTTACCAAACTTCAAATCGTTAAGCTACTAGTAGACCGGTGTAGGTCAAACATAAGAAGGGAATTGGTGTATGTATCTTTTTTCAAATAGTGGGTATATTTGGAATTTTATTTGCGTCACTTGGATTCTCTTGATGATAATGACGTCGACTGCTCGGAGCTAATTTGGCCGAACCCCGTGATATTATGTACCGACTTCTTTTTTCTTTTCTATTGAGTTAATGTTAGTATTGTTTGTAGCTAGTGTTAAAGAAAAGGGAATCATATTAATAACAGGATAAGAAAATTTTTAAGAAAAAAAGAAAAAAGAGAGAATATTTTGCTATTTTAATTTTGGTTTTAACAAGTTGTCTTGAACACCAGTTGATATTATCTTATATATATATATATATATATATATGTATGTATAAAGAAAATCTCCATTTATTGCAATATCTTACCTAAATTTGCCGATCATATAGACATCTTACTTCCATTTTCCAAAGTTAGATTATTGAATAAATACTTTGACCAAACATTACGTGGACTATATATTGCCAGTTATATGGACTCTTTACTTCTATTTTTCCTAGAGTAGACGATTTAGTGTACTTTGACCATTTATCAGTCGGACAAAGTTTTTTTCCTTTTCCAATCAATTTTACCCTAAAAAACGAGGTGATTGACCCGGGCACTGTTTCGGCCCCAATTGGAAATCAGCGTAGCGGCTTACGAACCCAGATCTGACGTCAATGGTTCTCGAACCGGATATGGACACATGAGGATACGTCTTTAGGGTGGTTCATCGCCCTAGAACCATGGACCTAGCTAGCTAGTCAATTGTGGTTCAAGAAAATTAAAAAAATTAATTATAGAAAAAGTAAAAATAAAACATATAGTTAAATAATATTGAAAATGTAAACTATTTCCATGTGAATTTAGAAAAAAAATGATTTCTCATTTATAGTACTTAATATATTCATCTTAATAATATAAGAAATAAAGATAACTTTAAAACAAATCTGACTTGGTATATGTAAAGGAAATTCTCATTTCTTAAAAAGGTTGGATTAAAGCTAACTTCATCTATTAACTTTTTTTTATAGGCTTTTGTTCACATCGCTATATTACAACTTAACTTATGTGTAACTCTATATGAATGAATATGAATCCTTTAAAAATTAGGCTAAAACTGCATGATTTTCTAACGAAGGTTTTTTTTTTAAGTTTAAGACACAATTTTTTATAAAAGAAAGGACTTGTGAATTAACATAAGGAGAATTAGATCTAACCAAACCGATCTTATCTAATGACCAGACCAAAAATGCTCCTAAAGAGGTATTGTTCGCTTTAGTATACCATGTTGCATTATTTTGTTTATTTGTACAATTGCTAGAGGTCACTCATTTTAAGATTGCTGCTCCCTCCCCCTCCTTCGAGCATGCTTAAGTTTAAACCGTTACTTTTAAAGGTATCTTAATAATTAGAATTCCATTACCTTCTTTTTAATGGATATTACAATCCATCCTTTTATAAAATTGACTTCCTCATTAGTTTTATTGCATCGATCTAAGACCATTAAAACTTCAAATAATAATTGCCTTCACTTAAATCACACTCTCTTGGTATTTCTTTCCAATATTGTCTCATTCAATAGGTGTTTTATGTTACTAATCACTCGTAAGGAGTATTAAAAATAAATATTATACTCTTTTTAATGTTGATAATATGTTTTATATAAAAATAAATGTAAGAAAATTGTTTTGTTATTTTAGTAAGTAGTTATTTAAATAATCAAGGCAAGAAAAGTGAAAGACATCTTAGTTATTACTAAAAACAATATAACATATAATGTAAAGTTTACTAATACACCTATGAAATTAGAAAAGGAATAAGAGATGGCTGGAAGGGAAAATAATGGAATTAGATTTTCTTTCCCCATTACCTTTCCTCTCCAATCGTTGTCCTCCCATTTATACTTTCCAAATATGATGATAGAGTACCCTTTAACATTTTACCAACAATAGTAATAAAAGTAGAAAATGTAAAATGCAAATAGGAAAGAGAAAGAGGATTATTCTCATCTATTTGCATATAAGGATAAATTTTTAAGGGGATTTCCAATTAAATAACAACTTAGAAGAAAGGAGATTCGAATTTGATCAATCATACAGGAAAAATTTAAAGAGTAAGACTAATATTGAAAATTTTCATTTTTTATTTTTTTTTTCCAATCATCATATTAAAAACTTTGGGGAAGGGATGATTGAACTAAATCTACTAGTGCTTATACCATTAAGATATCACAGTTTATCAAGGTTAATTCTACAATCCATTAATCTCTCTTTAGTTTTTTTTTTTTAAGCCAACACTATATTTTTGAAGGAATAGTAAATGGGATAATTTGAACATGCTCTATTACGGTAAAGAGCTAGTATTACTACCATGTAGTCAAATGATGTCCTCAACATATTCACACTAACATATGAGAAGTATTTATTTGTTTATGTTTGGTTCACTCCTTCTTTAATGGAATTGATATATAAACGTGAAAACTATCCAAAAATAGGAAAATTTTATCTTTATCTAAAATTTTAAGAAGGAAAAATTGTTACTGACCTCATGGTTAGATAAATTTTTATCCAAACTCCATTTGTCATCTTTTTTATTTTTTAGCCAATGAAAGAGATTATATTATTGATAAAATAGCAACAGAACAATTAAGCATTTGGTCATTTGGTGGTCTTGAATTACAATCTACATAAAGAAGCAATACCAAAAGAGATAGGGGATTCAAAACCCGAAGATTAGTGTACATCCCCTACTTAGCTTGGATAGCTACCTAATCTATCTATGCATTGGCACTTTGAAAAATAAAATGAAAGGAACATAAAGAAAAAAAAGCTTCTCAAACCAAAAATATCTTTTATCAAGCTTCTACATCTCCATGAGCATGAGTTTGGATTCAATAAGCTTTTTTTAAATTAGCTTATTATCCATCTCAACTTGAATGCCATGCCACCGCATATCTTTTGCTAGGAGTAAACCTTTTTTAACAGCCTCTACTTTAGCTTTCTCTATATTGAGAAAATCATACTAGCTTCCAATTGTTGCAAGCAAATTGCCATTAGAATCACGAGCCACCACTCCTATCTTAGCTTTTCTATAATTCATATCAACTACTCGATCACAATTGATATTTACAATTCCTTCAGTTGGTTTCTTCCAAGATTTATCAACTTCACAACATCTATCTTTATCCCTGGAAATACAAGCCGATATTGCAACATTAGCTTCAAAAGCTTGCTTCGCCTGTTCCATATGCTTCCTTATTCATGTAAAAAAAAAAAAGGATCAACATGTGGTTGTTTATTCTCAAAAATAAGTTCACACCTGGACCTCAAATGAACTAAACATTTAAGAAAATTTTTTGTAAGATAACTTTCCAATCTTTGTGAAGATGATGACGTTCAGAAACAACACACAATAGCTAGTTAATGAAATTGTTCACAAGGTAAGAATCAATTCTCAATGCTAGCATTTGAAATGATACATTTCTTAACCAAGAACACATAAAATACAAATGCATAATATTTTTAGATTCTATATAATCTACAGTAGGGGGAAGGAATATATTTTCTTTTAAAGAGATTTTCATTTGTTGGTAAAACATTATGATAACACTTCCATGCATAATGCTTGATCTTTGGTTCAACATTAATATCCCAAAAATTTTTTTAGATTTTTCTAGCTTGATTGATTAAGCCATTATCTAAAGGTTAGCATATGTGATTTTTATTTTTACACTTCCTTAAATACCTAGATTTGATCAAGTAATTTTTGTTAAGTTACTATACATGTACAGCTTGTATATGACCTGGTTATGAGCTAATTAGTTATTAAACTGTTAGATTGTTAGGCTTTAGTTTTTTATTATTTTAGGCCTTTGTGTATACAAATCCTCTAAGGGTTGTAAACTTAACCAATTTATTTTCCCAATAATAGTAATATTCCTTTCATCAATTTTCTCTTCCAATATGAACAAATCACAAATGAATGTTTCTTCTCATTAGCAACTATGAATTCTTCATGGCATAGGAGCATCAAATCCAAGCGCTACGTTGATCCAGTAACCTTAGTTTTCATTCTGATTGCAATTATTGTTTCTTCCTATATCAATGAAAAGATGAAAAATCAACTGGACCTTGCTGTTAGTGATCCATATTTCTTATCCAATTCTAATAGTCCAAGTATGACTATTAAAAAACTCCTATTAAATGGATCAAACTATATTTCTTGGAGTAAATTTATTAGGTTAGGTCTTGAAGTGAAGATGAAATTAGGATTCATCAACCGTTCAATTATTTGACCTACTAATAATTCTCTTGAGTTAGTTAAGTGGATTCAATCGGATTATATGGTGAGGTATGGGTTACTAAACTCAATGACTAATGAGTTAGCTCAAAACTTCTTATACACTAAATCTACGATTGAATTATGGAAAGAAGTAAAGGAACAATATGGTGTTGTCTAAGATAATGAATTTAAAGCGACATGAGATAATGAACTTAAAGTAGCATAATTAGCCAATTAGTGTATATTTTAACAAATTGAAGCAATGTTGGGATGAATTGCATGAAATACATGCTATACCTATGTGTAATTGTGGTAGATTAGAGTATTGCACGTGTGGTTATTCAGAAAAAATGGTTGAGTTTGAGTCCAATGACAAGCTAATACAGTTTCTGATGGGGCTCAATGAAGGATAGGAAAGTGTAAGAAATTAAGAAACTAAGTTTTATCAGTGGAGCCTTTGCCTTCACTTAATCGTGCTTTCTATCTTGTACAACTAAAAGAAAAGCAATGCCAAGTAACAAGATTGCTTAATTCAAATATGGAAATAGCTACTTTAAGTACTGCTAAATCTGATTTGGTTAGTGGTATAGCATACAAAAATGCATTTAAGAGGAGGAAGTCCAAGAAAGGAGTTATTTGCAAGTATTGTAAGGTAGATGGTCATTCAATAGACAATTGCTTCCAATTGTTTGGTTATCTTGACTGGTTCAAAGGAAGGAAAGTAAATTCTAAAGGAAAGCAACCTGTAAGAGTCAATAGCACACAAACTATGTTTAGTTCTCCTTTTGATGAGATTTCTAGTGAAGATTTTGATGCAAGAAAGGGCTCTATAAGCAATAATATGTCCGAGACTTATGCCGGCAAGTTTGTCAAATGATGAAAGACAAAGATGGAGATTTTGATATGGAAGTATCTAATACAGCACACGCAGGTATGATGAGCACTCATAATTCTTTATGCTTAAGTGATTTAAGTAAGTTCTTGGCTTTTTGGATAGTAAATAAAAGAGCATCTAATCACATAACACCTTTCCAAGACTTATTGTATGACATCAAACGTTTAACCTAACCAAAAATTATAAAATTAACCAATGGTAGTACCATTACTACAAATTGTGTTGGTAAAGCTAAACTAACCTCATCACTTGTCATCTCAAATGTCTTGCTGGTTCCTAGCTTCACCTATAATCTACTCTTTGTACATCAACTTGTTAGCAGCAACACTTTGCAAGTTATATTTTACTGTGATTTTTGTATATTATAGGACCTGAGCTCTAAAAAAATTGTGGCTATAGTAAATGCAGCTAGTAGACTATACTCACTAAGTTCTGAAGCCAATAGTTTGAATAGTGAGCCTGATTATTCTTTAGTTTTTTTAGCCTCTAGATAGTGTAGTCATGATTTACTTCAACTTATCCATTTACATTTAGGTCACGTGTCTACTAGGTCGCTACAACATCCTGATATGTGTAAGAACTTTAATTGCAATGATTTTCATTGTAAAGCTTGTCTTGAAGCCAAGTTTCATCGAATTACATTTCCTCTTAGCACCAGTTCTTCTACTTGTGCTTTTAACTTGTTACATTTAGATGTTTGGAGTCCTTATTATATGCCGTCAATTTGTGGTGCTAGATTTTTTTTTTTAACAGTAGTTGATGATTTTAGTAAAGCAACTTGGATATGTCTGTTACAACAAATGTTTCAAGTGTATTTTGTTCTAGATAGATTCTTTCAATATGTTAAGAATCAATTTCAAGTTATGCCTAAGTTGATTCAAACAAATAATGGAGGAGCGTTTTTGTCAAGAGATTGTAAAGAACTTTTTTATAGTCTATATCTTATAGCCCTCAACAAATGGCAAAGTAGACAAAAGCATAGGCATTTGTTAAAAGTAGCTTGTGCTTTACGTTTGTATGTTAACTTACCAAAGTGTTTGTTTTTTTTTTTTTTAAGGGGGGGGTAAGGGTGGGTGGGGAAGGGTTCTATGTTCTTATAGCAACATTTACACCATTTGAGTTACTATATCACAAACTACCCAGCTATGATGGGTTCCTAGTGATGGGCCATTTGTGTTATATAGCATGTTTAACATCTAAGTCTAACAAAATGGATCCAAGAGGAGCACCTTATGTTTTCTTAGGTTATGATAATGACCAAAAAGGGTTTAGAGCATACGATCTCAACACGAAAAGATTGTTGTCACAAGAGATGTAATTTTTTTTTAAGGAATTTTTCCTCATAAGGATAACAAAGTCGATCATAGCTTGGTTTTTGTTCCTTGTTCGAGTCATCTACTTAGTCCTGTTACTTTTAAAACTCCTGTGCCAAGTTGTTTTAATTCATCATCATCCAATCCTAATTCCTTTACTGAAAACATTGAAATTTCTCCTTCTTCTCAACCTAATCTTAAGAGATCAGGACTATGTATCCTTAGTCTATACTTTTACTATTGATGCTATTAATTCCCTTCATAATTCTCCTGTTCCTCATCCTATAGCCTACCCTTTGTTTACAACCGATGCACTAAAGTTGTTTCCTACTAACTATTGTGTTTCTTTAGCAAATGTATTGGCTATAAATGATCCCACAACTTACTCACAAGCAGTTAAGTCTCAAGAATGGGTTGATGCTATGACAAAAGAATTGTATGCTTTAAAAGCCAATGATACATGGGAACTCATCAAGTTGCCTAATGGAAAAAAGACCATTGTTTGTAAGTAGATTTTTAAGGTTAAATATCAACCTAATGGTAGTGTTGGGAGGTATAAGGCACAACTTATAGTTAAAGGATTTACTCAAGTTGAAAGAGAAAATTTCCATGATACTTTTTCATCGGTAGCAAAGTTAAATACTATGAGAATACTCATTGCTATTGTTGTTGCAATGTTATGGCCTATTCACCAAATTGACATCAATAATACCTTTTTATATGAGTTTATTGATGAAAAGATCTACATAGTTCCTCCTAAATGCTATCTTACATCAAATTCCAATTGAGTATATCACCTTAGACGTTCTCTTTATGGTTTAAGACAAGTGTCTAAGCAATGGAATATTGAGATCTCCAAGTTCTCACTTTGACTTGGTTATATTCAATCCTTGCATGATACTTCATTGTTTACATATGTCCATATGCCAATTCTACTGACTTTGCTGCTTGTCTTACGTATGTTGATGATATTCTTATTATATGATCAAATACTCAATTGATAAATATGTTAAAACAATAGTTGGATCATAAGTTTACCATTAAGGATTTAGGGATGGCTAGATAATTTTTAGGACTTGAATTGTGTAAGACAAATGAGGGCTATTGTCTTAGCCAAAAGAAGTTTATTATTGATTTGTTGGATGAGACTGGTCTTTTTATGGTGAAGCCTATTCAAACTCCATTGCCAAGCACAGTTAAGATTGATAATACAAGTATTGCTTTGCAAGATGCTTCTTCTTTTTGATGACTCATTAGACGATTGTCTTATATCAATCTTACCTGACCTAATATAAGCTTTGCAATTTATGCACTCAGTAGATCCATGTCTAAGCCATGTTTTCATCCTATGCAAGCTGCATTATACGTATTGAGATATCTAAAAGGGTCTTTATCTTTTGGCTTGTTTTACTCATCTTGAAATAATCTCAGCTTGCAAGCTTATTCAGATTCAAATTAAGCACCAATTTTTTGGACAGGAAGTATATTAGCAAATATTGTATCATGTTGGATTCCACTTTAGTTTCTTGGAAAATCAAGGAACAAAACACTATCTCTACCTCATCAACTAAATCCAAGTATCGCAATTTAGCTGCTACTACTAAGGAATTGATGTGGACGTTATACATCTTGTATGATCTGCAAATTCCAGTTGAGCTACCTATTCCTCTTAAATGCGACAACAAATTTGCCTTTCTTATGGAAAATAATCCTCACCATCATGCTAGAACAAAACATATAAACATCGATGTTCATTTCATTCGAAATCACATTTCATCTGGTCTTCTTTGTATGACTATGTTTCATCCAAGCTGCAACTGGCTAATCTTTGCACCAAATCCTTACTTAAAGCATAAATTTCTTTGTTATGTAGCAAATTGGGACTTCTTGAAGCACTAACTTAAGAGGGGTAAGGGGTTTGTTAGAGTTACAATACATATGCAGCTGGAATTTGAGCTAATTAGTTATTAAGACGTTAAATCTATTAGGGTGTTAGTTTTCTTTATTTTATTAGGCCTTTGTGTATATAGATACTCTAAGAGGTTATAACAGTTGTAATTTAACCAATTTATTTTCCAAATAATAGTGATATTCCTTTAGTCAATTTTCTCTTCTAATATGAACAAATCATGAATGAATGTTTCTTCTCATTAGCAACTATTAATTCTTTAATTTCCACTCTTTTCATAAGGCCAAATTAATCTATCATCTTCACTATCCTCGGTCAATGGAATAGCTTTTAAAGCATTAATTTCTAATTCAGAAAGACATCCTTCCATGCCTTCTAATCTCCATTCTCAACAGTCATGATTCTTCACTTGAATGAAAAATATGATAAAATTAATAACAAAAACAATAAGCGGTCATCATAACTATGTAAAAACTTATGCTAAATAACATAAGAGAAGTGATAACAACAATACAAGAAATTGCGAAAACCTATCAAGAATTATAAAGTTACCGAAAGCTTTTATTTATAATGTCCATTCATAGTTGTGATAAAGTTAGTTCACTTGCATGTGTATTTAGAACAATGTTTGTAATACCTATGAGTAAAGCACTAATGAATTAATGATAACGATTTGAATCATGTAGCCGTTAGTATAAAAAATTTACAAATCAAATTATATAATTACATTTAATTAGAAAGAAAAAAATTGAATTGTAATTTTAGATTCAACTCGATAAGGGGAACGAATCTTATCGAACCATGTTGTGTCCTCTCTTATATAAGTATTTATTAAAATAAAAAGAATAAACTTCTAAAATTTTAATATATTTACTTAAAATGTATAATTACTATTCAAAAGCATACAATATTTCTCTAAGACACTCTTAATGATTAAATAAAAAACATAAAACATCAATTAACAAAACCTTATTATTATCATATACTTTCATTTCTTCCCCCATTTTTTCATTAAAAGTTGCTGTCTTTTAATACACAATTCTGATATTCGTCCCTTTTACAAGGTATAAAGAAAAAGCTACTATATTGACCGTTTTCACCTACAACATAAATTATAAATTATCTTGGGATCAACGAAATTCGCTTGCTTTCTCGCCTTTATTCATTTATTCTCGTCTAAAGCTGCTTGATCTGTCCTCCATATTCTCACATTCACACCTTTTCCCCATATTACCCCCATAAAGATTATACACACATTAATATTCCGTGGCAATACAGTAAAAGCAAACACAAAAGCACGACATGACACACATGGTTGCCTTACACGTGTCAGAAGGTGATTCGATGTTGTGAATATCAGCCAATCGGAAAGCGGAGTTAAGGAGTCCTACGTATCTTTTTCCTGCTGTGGAAAAAGAGAGTATCTCCCTCCATCTCTCTCACGGGGATCCGTGTGGAAAAGCACACGTGTGCATGCGCAAGCGACAGCTTTGGAACATGCAGGCCACTTTGTCACGTGTGAAATAAAGTAACGATGTGTTTTGTCTTGTCCTCCAATCCAACTTTGGGTGTGTGCCCTAGCTGCCTTGAGGGCTAAGGCCATTTTGGGTCCATCACACTATGTCCTTTTATCCTCTTTATTTTACATTTTCTAATTTTTGTTTTGGATTTTGAGAATAACGTGACATTTACTTCATCCAATGCAATAAACACCTCATAGAATTCCTAAATACAATGATTTATTACTTAGTTTAATTAGATTAAAATATCGAAATAGATGACGGATATAAAATAAAAACTAAAATAACTTGATATTTTAGAAATCTCAACTCCTTATACCTTACTTACCGTTTTTATATTTTCAACAACTATTATATTTATGGTGCGACTAATTGAAACAGTAGATTCGAACATAGTGTCGACTCAAGGTCGTAAAGTAGGTTTGATGCATTTAACAGTGAGTCTAGCTCATATAGTCAGGTTGTAAGGTTGTAAGTCCATTTGTGGCAATTGGACTCATGGGTTAGGAATGATTATTAGGTTTACATGTTTGACGGTGGTAATAAGTCCAATAAGTGGTGACAATTATGCGGAAAGGGTAGGAAAGGAAGTCGTAAATAGCTAAGTAATAACTATTTATAGGATGTAAGTATGAATTATAATTCAACATCTCATGTAATAAAGATTTTTTGTAGAATATATATTATGTATGAGCAACCAAAATTTCTATAATACAGAAATATTGATTAAATTAGAAAATTAATATAATTTATTACTGGAAGTAAATTTATTAGATGATAGTAAATGTAGTCGCATAAAATCACAATAAAAAGGGAAATTAAGCTAAATATTATGCTTGATATTATTTATATCATCTTAAAAATAGCAAACTGTAAGCTGTCTAAATACTCATAAGGAAGAACTTAGTCTTCTTTCACAACTCACTGTATTGAAAGATTGCTGTAAATGAAGAGAAGAGCAATACTAGAGCTTAAGGTTATGCTAAAATTTCAAGTTGAGATAAAAAAAAGGTTCTTCAATGAGAAATGTATCCTTTAATTATTAATAACCTAAAGCCCAACATTCTCAATTAAAGTAAAACTAACATTTTGGAAAAATCGTAATGTAGATATAACCGTATAAAACTTTAAAAGAATCAGAAACTCAATAAATTCAACCATAATACTAAAACATGAAGCCCTTTAAACTTAGAAACTTCATAAATCTATATTTAAAAGCATTTATTCTAGGCTTGAAAACTTAGTTTTCATAAGATATATAGACCTACAACTATAATCTTTTAAAGCTTAAAAAAATATACAAAACAAGGTCGTTTATAGCCCTAAATAAGACCTTAAACCTTAAATTAAGCAAACAATATATGATAAATGGAAAGAATGGGATAAAACCATGTAAAAGGACCTTAGCCATTGGATTAGTTCATTGGCTATTCGATTTGCCTCCTAGCCATTTGACTGATACCTAATGTAAAGCACTCATTAACCACCACTATCGCTTATTCCACCCTTCATGTAACATTCATTTTATTTAATCCACTTAAAATGTTTTAATCATTCAAGATAAATTTTAAAATAATTTAACACTTGTTCTCCAAAAATTAATCAAATATTTATGTATTTTATGAATTTCGAGAATATTTGATGGAATGCTGGAAGCAATTGATTATTGACAAGTAAGTATAATTAAGTGACTATTTGACTATATATGCTTTGTTTGTTCTTGTAGGTTTAGCAAATGAATTAGTCACTATTCGGCTTATAAATTATTGCTGTATTCTTTTTGCTTGAAGAAAAGTTAGGAATCATCTCAAATAGAAGGGTTATAAACTGAGTACCGATCACCTATCATATTTGGATATTTGAAATGGAATAACTTGCAATTAGATATTAATCCCACCTTAGTTGTAGTTAAGGAGTTCATTGACATGTTGAAATTATGGCAATTATGAGTCAAGAAATCCAAAATGAAACTATCAACAGTTGAAGGTTTTTATATGGAAAAAATTATGAATGGATGCCATTGTGTTCACACTTCATTCGATAAAGATTAGAACTTGGATTAGCCTTCTACAGAGTGTAAGCAAGCTTACAAAATAGAACACAGTAAGGAGCATTGAAGTGTTATTAAGTATGACTATTTTGATGTTTGAGTTAGTATGGTAGGAAAGCAAACTGACAATAAGATAGAAATAAAGATAGTATGTGTGTATGTAGATGCCTTACCAATGAAGATATCAACTCTATTTATATTGGAGTTCCAAAGATAATTTAGGAAACCAAGATAAGGATAAATCTTGTCAAATAGGAAAAGTGCATCTTTAGATGATAACTGATCCTAAGAAATCAACAAATGTGGTTTGACTAGTTAGCTTTCCATTCTAGTGCTAAGTGTTGTTGGGTGATTTTGGGGCAAAGGTATATACTTACAAAAGCACAAATAGAGGCTAAGTGGCACTGAGACTAATCCGATATAGTCACATCAATATCTAAGTCAATAATTGTTTAAGAGAGACATAAGTGAATGAATGTAACGTTAAAGGTCGTAAAAGAGTTTTTACAATATTTTCTCTCTATATTTATAAAAAAATATCGGATATCTGAAATAATAGTTAATAATTCGTCATGAGCCCTGTAGAGATCTTGTAATCAAGTACGTACCTAAAATATAAGAGTAACGGGCAATTATGTCATGAGATCATACCAAATCATAACCATCACTTTCCTGATTTTAAACTGGACATATTATTAGGGTTGGGCTTCAAGGTCCATCAAATGGACTGAGTCTAAGTTGAAATTAGCCGAGAGCAATATTATTTGTCTTCTCGACAAAAGAACGGTCGAGTGACATTTTTAGAGTAAAATCTGACTATCAACACTAAGCTTCACTTCTATAGAAGTCTTTTATCCCTAGTTGAGCTCCTTGACTAAGTAACCAACCAGTTTGAGGTTGTGTATTCTTCAAGGGTAAGCAATTGAGAGCTTTAGTGGATGTGTCTAAATTGAGGAGAGCTTGGGTTTTCAAAAAGAGCTCAATTAGAGGTTTTTGTTGCTTCAACCAAGCTAGTCATGGGCCCATGACCAAAACAAGTTGGTTTGTGCGTAAGAAACCCATGTCCAAAATCTCTTATTGACACATATAATGGTTTAAACTATTGATGGATGACATAGCAAACCAATACAAGATGATTGTTATTCGGAAATAAACGATGCCAAATATTTGACTTTTGCAAATCTTTAGGAGATAAACGATGCCAAAGAAGGAAGTAAAAAGGGGAGTCCTTACAAGCTTACCAAGATATTATACACAGCAAATTGACATACCTTTCAGATTCAAGAGATGATAACGTACTTAAAATACAAGTGAATGTATAAAAAGCCATTCTACAAGAAATACTAGGCAGATAAATACATTACCCATGTGTTCTAGGGGAACGAAATTTCTTATTCATCTCTTCAAACTAACAAGTGATAATGAAGTTTTCTGACGACTTAATGAGACATAATAAAATAATTGCAATTCTTGAAATAATTTTGACCTTTCATATATTGCCTGTTGGTAGCCCGGTACAGAAATAGAAAAATTGAGATAATGCGCAATTGAGATGCATAGCAAAAAACCCATATACAGACATCTTTCTCCATGTCAATCCTATTACATCAGCACTCTCAAGTTAGATATCGGTGACAAGATACAAAAATCTCTACAATCCTATCGATAGAATTGTGCAATCCAATATCACGATTAAAACGATTACAGAAATTATTATAAGAAGGATTTTAAATATAATATTATTTGTTGCCGCGGAAAGTTCCGTCCACAAAGAACAGCATTGCCAGCATAAAGATAACGATACAGGATAGTTTTAATTTTCATCAGCAAATTTGGTATTGTCCCTTGGGTGTTGTTACTTCCACACAAAATTATTTAAGAGAATATAGACAACAAAATAAATAAGCAGGCAGCAAAAAAGATGTGATCAGAACCTGTTCGAGTCTTTTAGCCTCACCTTAAAACAATCCTTCACTGCAACTTTTTGCAAATGCACAGAGATCGTGACCTTTGATGCATCCCAATAAGGAAGCAAACAATAAAGAAAGCTAATCCATGGATGGAATCACTTGTGGCACAGGCTTAAATTCTAATGGAAAAACAAGGTTCAACAATGACATTATTGGCAAAATTGGGTCCTAGTGTCCAATATAGTTTTCTTATTATCTTGTCCAATCATATATTGTCTTATATAAAGATTATTCAATATAATAGTAATTTGTATTAACAAGTTATGTCTAGGTTTCTTTTTATATAGATATCATTATTGTGGTAAAGATCTATATAAACTTGAATGAAACTAACAAAAGACCTTGCGATTTGGTTACTTTCCTATAAAAGGTTAAATTTGGGCCTAGTATCACCTCCAGCTAGAGGTTTATGAATTTATGTTAATCTAATCTTAATACTAGTCATCAATTTATGTGAAAATATATGTGCTAGAGCTAAATCTAAATAGGAACTTTGAAATGGAAATACAAATTCAAATATTAATCTAGGTAAATGATGAATGAAATCCTACTCTATTTGTAAATAATATATAAATAGATAATTTATGACTAATGTCATCTTTAATTATTGTTTTCTAAGTCTTGATTTCTCACTCTTAATTTATATTTTGGGTCTTAAAAGAGTCTATTTGAAACAATATAGTATTGAGTTTGTGAGTTTGAGCTTAATCTAGAATTTCAGAACTAAACCCAAGTATTTTTTAGAATTTTGAGTTCAAACTCCATTTAAAGTAGCACTTAATAAGCTCAAAATGCAACTTGTTTTGACTAAGTATTAATAAACATTATTTTTCTCCTAACCAAAATAATATCAACTACAGAACTCTATTCAAACTTGATAAATGTTTAAGTTCCCTTGAAGTTCAAATAGACCGACGAGCTAATCAACTAAACATGTTATAACGCTAGAGTTTGGCTTGATAAATAGCTCAAATAATTTTAGCTTGTGATCAGCTCGAAATGGTTAAAACGATCCTGAGTATACAAAGCAAATAAGTTGACTCATTCATATCCATATTTTGATCGGTCACATGGCGTTTACTTGAAACTTGTCCTTTATACACAACATATGTATCTGCTGTAGAAGATGTTCGCCCACATGTTTTTACACATATTGTCTAATAAATCTCCAACCTATATTTACTCATTCCACTAGTTCCGACCCAATTTAGGATTGCTTTTACAAATATGGTAGCATTTTAGTGGGATGAAAGGAATTGAATGAAAATGGAATTGCCATCAATAAAGTTTCGATGTTATATGTGTAGAGCTTATACGCATTGCACATGTGGGAGGACCTTTGTTAAGTATGACATGATGTGGAGTGGAGTGAAAACTTAATTTCCACTAGTGTGATTGCCACTATTTTAGGAATGTGATTGTTACTTACCGATGAAATTTTTAAAATTAACTAGTCAAGATGATACAATATTGTATTTAAGTTTTATTTCGAAATTTTAGGATTTGAAATTAATTGAGTTTAATTAGAGTTTTTGAATTTGATCCTGATTCAAAATGGTATTTAAAGAACTTAAATTCAACTCGATTAAACTTGATTAAACTTGTAATGGACGATTTATGTAAAATTATTTTTCTTCTTATCAAAATGGTATTAACATCTTTATGTGACTTGAATACAACTAAGTTCTAACATTCAATTCAAGTTCAATTAAGCTTGTAAATGCTAGTCACACTAAAAATTTTGAAGTTGGAACTCCACTCAACATTTTAACATCCTGGATTATTGCATTAACTAACAATAATATCAGGTTGAGTCAAGTTTTTCCTCCTTTATTTTGATAAATTACCGAAGTTTCCCTTGAATTTAATTACTTTACGATAATGCATGTAATTGGCATCATCCATGACACGTGCAGTTGCTGTAATTTTTATCAATTTCTTTTTTTGTTTCTTACATTAAAATAGTTTTTTTTAGATCATTTAGTTACCAATTTCTCTAATTCTCTAGTTTATTATTTTCTTCTTTTCATTTAGGTACACATACTCGTATAAATAGGCTAACTTATCTAGTCTTGGCATTAAACTTGCTGTTGATAAAATTATTTTCGATCTTGCGCAAACTTTTTTTCGTAGTAGGTATAGCCATAAATTTGGACTAAACGACAAAATCAAAATAATTATCTTCTTTCTTTTCTATGATATAGTTTGGAAAAAATCCCAGTGCTAAATGAAATAAAATTTTATGATTTCATTCAAAGGAATATAGAAAAGTCACTTAACCGAATTTTTATGAAAAACAAAGTAACTTCTTCTAACTAATACATATTAGTAATAAGAATTTTAGTATATACTTATTGAAATGGTTATCGATTTGACATCTATAAATGTATTGTATTAAATTTACTATTGGTTAACTTAAAATTTTAGATCATAAATTAACTTCGTTAACAAAATTAGTAAACAATGCATGTTTGAAATTCTCACCTTGAGTAAATAGCAGTTTGATTAATAATCCTTCATGAGATGCGAACACGAATTATTACACTTAATTGATTCGTTGAAGAATTTGTCACTTTTGACATGGAATTTTACGTTATGCATGTAAGTTTTAGATGATTATTAATCAATGATTTAAACAAATTATTTGATTTGGAAAAATTAACAGGGTTTTAATTTGGTTTGAAAGAGAAATCGAACCGCATGTTTACCCCTAGTTCTCATGACTTTATTAAAGTTTGCAAATTAATCTTATTCTTGTCAACTTATCCTTAAAAGTGTTATGAACCAAGGCATCCTTGTTTAGCTCGTGGTAATGCATCTACTCCGGTTTATATATGGGTAAAGTATCTTTTCTTTTCTTATATACATCCATATAGTTAAATCCATACAGGAGCCGATTCCGAACCGTGAACTAGCCTGACCCATAAAAAGTTGGGTCAAATTACCCTCTCGAACCAGCGATTCATAAATCGTTAGGTCAGCTTATCATTGAACTAATTGGTCAAGCTGGCCAATTCACCCCCTAAAAGAGAGAGAGAGAATGAAGCCATTAAGTCTAGAAAAAATAATTTGATGATATCTATTAGGTCACGGCATATCAAAACTACTTTTTTTTTGTAATGGTGAAGGATAATTTTTTAAAAATAACATTATCAAATTAATGATAGATGACTTATTATAAATTAATTATGTGTTAATGATAAATCGAAAATTCAATTTAAGTTAATGTAAAATTTGTTAAATGTTAAAAACTTGAATATGAGAAAAAGATAAAATTTGAGGAGAAAAAAATAAAAAAATTAGAATCATATTAAGTCGAAAATTAATAAAAAAATAGAAATTATTAATTAATTATATACTTTAAAAAAAGAGAGAGAAAAAGTCACACTATTAGAATTTATTAATATATTTTAAGAAAAAAATTAATAAAAAATTAAATATTAAAAAAAAACGATTCAAAACACAGATAAGCTTAAAACTGCTTTCTCTATCACGGTTCAACCATAACTGACCTCATAAACCGGCAATTCCGAATCAAGCCGGCCCGATGGGCAGCTCTACATATAGTCATGCTCACACCGCCAAATCCCTAAACATGTCATATTCTAGTCGGTTATATCACGTTGTAACGGTTTAATGTTTAATACTTGTTTGTAATTGAGGCAGACAAGTTGGAATTACAATTATGGAGCATTTGGATCAAAAGAGTCACAAGCGGGTCAAAAGTAAAAGCACTCAAAAGGGAGCAAAAGCGAGGATCTATCAAAAGCTGGTCAGAGCATCAGGGTGACATAATGTTAGCCAAATCAGAAGTAGAAGAGGTTTGATACCAAAAGCATATCGTAGATTTTAAGCTAAACTTTGAAAAGTTATAATATGTGAAAGAGTTATAAGGCCTTAATACGTTAATAAATATTAATTTGAGTCTATTTTAGTTTAGGACAACCAGCTTTGTTGAAAAGTCAAATTTACCTTCTTAATAAAAACTTT
Source organism: Lumnitzera racemosa (assembly GCA_024138005.1). Classification (NCBI taxonomy): domain Eukaryota; kingdom Viridiplantae; phylum Streptophyta; class Magnoliopsida; order Myrtales; family Combretaceae; genus Lumnitzera; species Lumnitzera racemosa. The sequence goes on along the minus strand of JAMXBC010000008.1, from coordinate 9,581,109 downwards.
TCAATCATTTAATCATTTAGGAAGGTTTATCTGAATTTATTTTATTTCCTTGATTTTGATTTATTTTATTTTCTTAATAATTCTACCGTTCTGGGCCTATTTATAAGCTTATATGAATCAATTATATCCTTCATGTTACAAATCATTACAAGTTTATTCTTCTCACATGTTCTGTTTTTCATGCTACACAATACGTCTCTAATTAATCCTATCATATTTATATCTTGTATTGTCATAACTATGTTTGGAGCCACAACTCCTAGCTAATAAAGATTGATTAGTGTTTTTCAGATTATACATGATTAGCCAGAACATAGAATAAGATGGTAAACATAACCTGTGTGAGCCGGGCCACTTAATCTCACCGTGGCCTGGTTAACATAAGTGCCTAGTGTGTCTAATGACCCTTACGGTGTACGGTTGGCGAGAGACATGCATGGTTTTGCAGATAACGGTTGTTCAATAGGGATAAGGTTTGGTGACTACAGCATCATGTATTTTGTTGTGGCTCAAACTGATTAAGAAGGATTAAATGTAAATGAATAAAAAGGACTATTTTTGCTCCTACACCGGAGAATGGGGCTTATTTTGCTTAATTAGGATATAACTGTTAGCATGTTCTTTCAAATAATCAAGTATTGAAAATCGAAATTGATAAATAAAGAGAGGAGAAGTTTATTTTAGTTTTCAGATGCAAATGACAAAAATGTTAATTCAATCACTAGCTATACTCCTTTAATTATAAGAAAATGTGGACTTCCATGTCTTTCCAAAAGATATATTGGAAAACGAATGAAATTTGTATTTTTGGAAGAACAAATGACCGTAAGAGCACCTTTAGAATCATTGCTCAAATGTGAATGGACTCCTTAGACACTTAAGATGTGACTTTGTTTTATCTATAACTTTTGCTTCTAAACTTTCGTCGAAACTCCAAAACAATCATTGTAAAACCATCAAAAGTGGCACACTTAGAGTTTTCAGCGATAATGTAGGTTATAATGCATATTTTCAAATATCATGAAAAATGTAAAAGCATACTATTAGAGTTTTGTGGTTTTATGCATACTTGGCTTTAGTTTTAAAAATATATTTAGAGATTTTTTTACGATCCCAAATAAAAAATTAATATCGACTAAGTATAGCACTTAAATCTAAGGAATTCTCTTGTCTATTAGGCAAATCTTTTAGGTTAGGCTTTCCTCTTAGGTTTAGATCACAATATTTGGTATTCTCATTGAGAGGTCAATCCTACAAAAGGGACCATATGAGAGAAGACTATCTAGAAAAGGAGCGACATAGGAGAGGGCAACCTAAGAAAGGGTTACTTAGTGAAATAAATTATAAGCCACCTAAAGGGCCCTCTTATCTATTAGGTAAGTCTTTTAGATTGGGCTTTCCTCTTGAGTTTAGATCACAATATTTATGCTCTCATCGAGAGGTCAACCCCACAGAAGGGGTGATGCAAGAGAAGGCTATCTATAAAAAGAGCAACATAGGAAAGGACAACCTAAGAAAAGGTTACTTAGTGAAATAGAGAATAAGCTACCTAGAATAAAAGTTACCCAAAAGTCTAAAGTAAGTCAATATAGGCGTTAGCTTTCAAAAAGAGATAGTAATATTACAGTCCCATATAAAAAAATAACACGAACTAAGTATAACACTTAAATTTAAAAAACTCTCTCACCTATCAGGCTAATCTTTTGGATTAGACTTTCCCTTAAACTTTGGTCATTGCAGTTTTCTCTTAAATCAAATTTGTTTTAAAAGGATGATTTCATTCGGTTTATTTAATTCCAAAATATCTTTGAAGCGACTCAAAACAACAAAAACTCAAACCCAAACCCACTAAAACTCAAACCCAAACCCATTCCTAGTTGATTTTGATTTATTTATATGTTGTTCAATTCATATAAATTTTTATCTCAAATGTGAATAACAATAACAACAACAACAATAACAGTCTATCTACATGTTACCTTAAATAAGGCTATAAACAAGTCAAGTCAATCCGACACATTATGGAGAGCTCAAGTTAAAGCTCTAGCTCAACTCAAAATTTTAAAACTCAAGCTCAGTTAAGTTTAGAATTTTCAGCTTGAACTCAACTCAAAATAGCACTAAATAAACTCAAACTCAACTCAATTAGGCTCGTTTGAGCTTAATTCACTTAAAAAAAATTATTCTAATTATAATAATAATAATATTAAAACTCAACTAATATTAATATTCGAATTCAATTCAACTAACTATTCAAATAGCTCAAATCCAAACTCGACTAGATTATTTTTAAATTGAATTTGAGTAAAACCTAAGCTAAACTTAAATAGCTCATGAATAATTTGATTTATTCACAGCATAGTTTCAAAGCAAACATGAATAATAACCAAAAATTGGAAAGAAATTTATTTATAGCCATTGGTGTAAGTTTCTAAATAGAAGAAAGATTTTGATGCCCGTAGTATTCATTTATTGGAGAATCAAATCGAGACAGCCTCTAAATAGTAGTTTTGACCTAAAGATAATAGGGTTTAGGGTCGGCCACTAATCAATGGAGGATAGGATATAAGCTTCATCGTCGAGGGAAAAAATGTTCTTCCTTGTAAGGTTAAACGTATCTACCTATCGAGTCTGATGTTGTCAAAACGGGCATTCATATTCTCTTTGGACATTGTCGTATTCATGGGACATGGCCCTATTTATTTTAGTTTTGACGAACTATTTACATGCACGAGTAGTAAAGTAATCGTCATTTCAATTATCACGCGCTACCTAAAAATTATAGGTCACTATATGATGACAAGATTTCGACCTAATGTTTGTGGAATATGTTATGTTGAATTAAACTCAATAGATTTGAATAGAAACCAAAATGAAAAATCACATTCAGATTTATAATTTAAGTATTTTACACGTTATATGTATTATTTAATGAAATTTTTCTTTCTTTAAAAAACCTCCACATCTTTTATTATATTTGCTTGTCCAGAGGAGTAATGATAGCTTCTCCCTAGTAATCACAAGATTCTCCTATTTCACGTTTGGTATAAAAAATAAATTAGAGTAAAATGTTATTATAGAATCCATTCTCTTTTCCTAAAGATTGGAAGTATATATAGAAGATGAAATTGCAATCTTATATAATCGACGGTTTGGATTTTAAGAAAAAATTTGATTCTGACAATAAGAAAGTAATATCATGACTCCATTTTCTCTTTACTAATTAGAATTAAATAAAATCATTTATTTAATCTTCAAAAAAAAATGATATATAATAATTAAGAACATTTTTCAAAAGTAATAATATTTATGTATTTTAATGTCATTCAATTGGATTTTATTCGGCGGGAATTTTCGAACGGAAATTGTTTAGTAGTATGAAAATAATGATACGAAGCGTTGTCGATTGTATTGAAGTGTAATTGATGTTCTGTGATCATGACAAAGTGTAATAAATCTTACATGTCCATGTCATTGGGCAACCATATTTCGGAGTAAAGTTTGGTTGATGTATCACTGCTTTTTTCAAACATAGGAAAAGATTCCCTATTCTGATCTCACTCGTTGCATTTCACTCTATTCCATTCCATTTCAAATCCTCGTAACAAAGTGCGACATATCTGCCTTTTCGACCTGGATTTTCCCAAGATTGTAAAACTTTGAGCAAGGCCGTATGAGAAGACAAGGTTAAAAACTTCCTTTGCCCAACACTCTAGTTGAACAAAACTTCTACGCCTTTTCAAATGCTTAAACCAAACTCCTTCCATTTTAGTTCATTGTTTAATTAAATGAGTCCAAGTTTATAATTTATAAAAAAGAAAAAAAGAAAAAAATTGGATAATATCCTTGTTGGGCATGCCCTTGTGTGTCAAGGGAAATTTCTTCTTCTTCAACGGATTCTGACTTTATGTATAAACCATATCAAAGTTAAGTATGAAAATCACCACAGCGTGCTTAAAACTTTCTCATTCTTTTTTTCTTAATTTTTCCTAATGGACTAGTAATTAGTGGCTCGACGCATGCCCCTTCAATAATGGATATTTTGAATTCGTAGCTTATAGTATGTCAATCATTAATTTGCTATAAGGGTAAAACGACATACCTCTGATTTTTGTTATTTTCATAGAACTAATAGTTAAAAATAAATCCCTTTAATTTTATATTTATCCAAAAAAAAATGCATTTCCCATCTCTGCAAGTGAAATAGTTATAATTTTGAAAGGATTGATAAATGTTTTTAAACTCAATTAAAATGGTTGATTTGTCTATATAAAAGAATTAAAAATTAAAGTGATGGAATCGGACTTTACCATAGTTCAATTCAGATTTGACAACGTTAAGATTGATTGCATATTTCATAGTAAACTTTGTAACCCATACAAGTTGGCTAAACACCAATTAACGAGCGGGAGATGATGAGAGACTACACGTTGCATTAAAAGCGCATGCATCACCTTTGATTGTACTTTCTAATATACATATATATATATCCGCACGCATCCTATGATTTTTTTTTTTTTTTTTTTTACACATGCGGATTTTCTTACAAGATTAGTTTCTAAATGTATTTTCCTGACCGAATACTAGTACAATCTTGCTGCATAACTTGAATTTTTTACGGTAAAGGTGACAACTTATCATCATTTAGTTATTATTAATATTATCATTATCATCATCATCTTTATTATTATTGATTGGAAAGCTTGTTTCCACTATAGTTAGTGAATGGCAACGCCAGCATTGTTATATGGTACATGTATTAATACAACAGGGTAAATTATATAAAAAAAAAAAAAAAGAAAAAAGAAAACAGAGAGACCTATGCTTTCCATAGTCTTACCTCATTCAGTCTAATGTTAATTATAAACACGAATATGTTATAAATTTTAATTGGTTTATATTAGTATTAAATGATTTTAAAATAATATAAATAAAAATAAAATGAAAAGAATAGAACCGGTGGCTGTCATGGTCACTTGTCACTATCAACCTTCCTAAGGCTATATCTAATGGTTGTAGGCTACTCTCTTACTTTAGAATTGCTGATAAATTTACAATTATATTTGATTATAGATTGCAACTTACTATTAAAATTAGATCGTACTATCCATAATACATTAATGGTGGGTTGCCTCCAATCATGTACCATCCCTCTGAGATGGTGGGAATAAATTTCTAAGAACCCAATGGACTCGTTCATGGATGGTATGTATTATCTATTCTTTACATACAAGCCAGAACTTTTGAATCTGAAGCCAACTTTGCATACATCGAACGATTTGTAGCCTGTTGAACTTCTACGTCCAATAAGCAAGCATAAGGTTGCTAGCCCCACCAGGAATTTTTTTTCTTCGATTTGTAGGCCATTTGAGCCTATAACGTACTTTTGACCATAGGTTCATGTAGCCTTTTTCTTTTTCCTACATATTTTTAATATTTTAACCCCATAAAGTCGACTCAAAAATGTAAATATATGTAGAGAAAAAAAGTTACATTCGATTGTTTATTATTTAGTACATCACACTGTTATGATTTAGTGGTCCTATAAGCTACATTCTAAATCTTCCTCAACTAATTCGTTGATATCCATTGATTAGACAGAGACCCTTTGTTGCATAGTAATATGATGATCGCTAATTTTACATTTTTTTTTCCCTCCCTCGTGAAGAACCTTTTAATAAAAAAATACTTGTATTTAGGTAATTATTACTAATACAAACTTTTGGAGTAGGAAACAATACTAACACTTTGATGGCTAATCATTAAAATCTGCTCTTGCATCCAAGAGATAGATTTATAGCCGGTTGAGCTTAATAAATGGAATAAACTATAATATAATAGTTATCATCAGAAATGGAGGACATAAGTATCAAATGCATATTTAGTTAATATATTTATAATTTAATGGTATAAATATTAATTTTTAACTAAGTAATCTAGTGAAATATGTTATGAAATTACTATTGCATGTCCAAAATCAAACTAAGTATCCTAATAGCTTTTTCAAAAGATATAAAGAGGAAATGAATTTACTATTATAATGAAATGAATAGACAGTTAAGTTTTTTCATTTATCAATATGGTCTTGTAATATTGATGACTTTTTATGACTCCAAAATAAATTTGTATTTCTATAACTGTTAATCGGACTCTAATAGTAATATTTTTAACTTCATGGGACTAGTAAGACTGTATAATAATACAATCTATATATGTACAAGTATTTAAATTAATATATATATATATATTAACTTTTTCCTTTCTAAATAAGTCGTAAGCATGCAAGTATGAAGATGAACTCTGACATGTATAGATTTGATTTTACGTCCATATTGCTTTAAAAACAACTTTAATTTGTTATGACTTTTTGTTGCTCGTGCAGAGGACCAGAACGCATGGTGCTACATTTGATAGGTCGTATGGCTGCCAAGATTGACATTATGATTTTAGGGTTTTACACCCTGTTTGTGTTGTGATTGATGGATCTTAAATCAGGCGCAAAATATTAGTGCAAAATTAGGTTACTTTCTTCTGGGTAATCATAACAAAATAACATAAATAGTCTACTTTATTACATCTTAAAATTCATCTTCTGTTTTTCTAATAATCCGTTATTATCTCACGTGTCTTTCGGTATGTTTGGTAAGTTTAGAACATTGGAAACTATCCTCCTACACATGGTTGGTTAGGTTTTATAGTAGGTATTAAACATCATAACATAAATTTCCGTTCACATGATAAAGTATATGGCGTGAGCTTCTATCCACCTTAAACTTGTATAGAATGTGCACTGTGTGTAATATAGATTACCTTGTAATTTCTTAATTTATGCAGAGTAACATGAAATTAACTTATACAATAATGTAATAAATAATTTAATTGACAAAGATAATAAAAACTCAATGAAATTAGCTTAACTTATGACCTATTATTTTAGGTCAACACTCCATCAAATAATCCGTCTACCTCAAAACTACAATTTAAATCCATACTCGATTTATATTTGTTGTAAAAAAAAGTCTTATAAGTTACATAAAACACGTTAAAACTTATAAATTTTACTAGGTATATAATGCAGAATAAAGGTTATAGGGCACTTTTATCCTGATTCCAAATTTTACAACCTATGTGTATGGGATAAAGTATGAGATAGGGATTTGTATCTCATTTACCCTCTATTTTCTCATTTTTATTGTTTGGTTATATACATTCACTCTTATTTTGTATAATTTCTATCGTAAATGTAAAATTTTAAGGCCTATGTGAAGAAATATCTTAATAAATCGATTGTTTTTATGGAGTACAATCATCACGAAGGGAAAAAAAATACTTTTTTGTTTTTCAAGATTTGGAGCTCTAAGCACTTCATTTTAAAGATAGAAAACCTAAGTACCTATGAAAATTGGAACTTCATATAAAGGAATAAATAATCTTTATAATCATTTATTAAGCATCAAGGGAGATTATATATTAAGTGTAAGGGTAGCTTTTGCTTTAAAATAGCCTTTTTTACTAGAGGTGTAAAAAGATAGAATTGAAATAATATTCTACTTGAGCTCAAACTTAAATAAAGCTTGAAATCAATTAAGGTTGCGGTTTTCAATTTTGACTTAGTTTAAAGAGACACTTAACCACCTCTAGATCAATTTTATTTAATCCATATATATTCATTTATTTTAAAAAGAAATTCATCTTCTAACTTAATCTCCACTTGCATATAAGCATGTCTAAAGTGCAATTAAACTCATAAACTCGTTGGACCAAATAATATAAAATTTAAATTTAACTTAAAAAATTATTCGAACATCTCAAACTCCAACTTACACACAACAACGAATAAATAAACTCGGACATGTCTCAAGCCTCGCATTAGTTCACGGGTGATTATAAGTCATTTATATCCTTACTTTTTTTTTTCACTCAGCTTATCTTGATTACCCCCCAAACAATGATCTACAGTAATTTCACTGCTCTGTCTCTTTCTTTTACTCATTGCTGGCTGATGAAAATCTTCACCAACCTATATCCAAGATCTTCCACCCTAGAACTTTCAAGATATTTACATTTCGGATCAATCTTTCGTCGAATAAACAAATAACACTTTCCAGAAAGCAACTACGGTGAAGAATGATGAACATAGATAGTTATATGCCAATCTTACCATTTCTCAACTAGACCGCCACGCCCTTGCGAGTAACTATTTTTGTCCTTATCTTTCCTTTTACTTCTTTGGTTCTTTTCGTTCTTCAATTACGATGAACAGCCAAATACCATGTTCCATCCCATTCAGATTTAGATGCATAGCAGAAAATTTAAGGGGAAAAAATCTAATTTTTTCTTTTTTGGGTAAGTGAAAAAAATCTAATATTACAAACCATCATTTACACTTTTATGTTGTAATCCGGCGAAAACACACCATAAAGCATGTGCCTTAAAATAAAGAAAACTGAAATTGCTCGACTCCAATTCTCCCACTATCGTTTGATTGCCATTATATTTAAGATTAGTATTTTTTTTTTTTTTATTGTTTGGTTCACATATCGGCTAAAATTAATAAATGAAAGGGTCTTAAAGTGCTGGATAAAAACTAAAAAATATATGATATATTTGATGACAAAAATATTTACATCACAATACATAATAAATATATATTTAAAATTCTAAAAATAACCTTATAACAAGTTTGATAATTTAATACTAAACTTGATTATAATTTATAATATGAATGATTGATTTTTAAAACTTTTTTAATTTTTTTAATCACAAAATCTACATATCAGGTATTATACACCAAACATAGCATGAAAGAGTTATACTTTCTTGTTCTTTTTTTAATGTGTTGTCCACTTCTTTTTTTTTTGTCGTTTTATTCTACTAATCAGATGCTACCTAATTATATAATCGATGATTTTACTAATCAAATGCTATCTAATTATAAGTCCGAAAATAGTGGTAATTAGTATAATTTATTCTTTTAAAGACAATCATGGAAAAAGCCCATGAATAATTAAGTAATAACTTCTCATTCGGTGTGATCATGAATCTTCATTCAAAATTTCTAGTAATAAGAATTTATCGTGAATTAAACATTATATAATCAGGGATGCAGGTAAACATCATAACTGCCTACAAAAGATCGGCAAGGAATTGAATAGTGATTCATTCCAAGTCAACCATCCCATAGATATGCCCATTAGAAAGTCTTGCAACCTTGGTGGTAGGATGGGATTTAGGGGAAAAAAATTTTAAAAAAAAAAAGAAAAAGAAAAAAGAAAAAGGATGAATCGAAGCTATTCAAGTCCGAGGCTACTTTACCACTTTTAATAGTAGTCGCATATTTCATTTGTTGTACTTGAATTTCATGAAAATTTCAATCATACATGTCAAAATATGAAAATAATTGAGAGAGTTAAACTTAATGAATATCTTGATTTCCATATTGTCCGATCAAATAAAGAAAATAGATCTCCAAAAATAATAATAAAAAAATTACGAAATATACCATATCCTTTCAATGTCTCATGTAAACCTCGACAACACAAAATTCTATCTTAAAAAAATAATAAAAGAAAATTCTCTTTTTGTTCTTGCTCCTAAAAGAAAATTACCAAATAAAACCATTAGAAAATGGCTCTATTAGTAGGAATTTGAATGTTTGTAGTTTCATACACAGGCAATTCAAACACTGACAGATTATCCAATTCAAATAAATCTGAACTCGCACAACTCCCTCCATCATCTTCATCTTCTTCTTCGTCCTCCTCCTCGCTATTCTCTTTCTTCTTCACCTGATACTTCCTCCAAAGCTCTCTCGCAGCTTCGAAATTGATCTCCTCGAGATGGCGATCGCCATTATTACCATTATCGCGACTCTCCTCGTAAACGTTCTTGTGTCCACAAGGTCGGCTCTCTTCATCAACTATCACACTCACCGGATAAAACCTAACGGTCCGCTTCGTTGTTCCATCAGGTTTGGCTCCAGACGATGGCGTTTTGCTCAAGCACGACCTCGAGAACGAAGTCGCGGAAGAACATGTGGTACTCGACGGCGTCGAACGGTAAGTTTCGTTGTAGTAATTGTGATTTTGATTGCCACTTTGTGCACGATTTGGTTTGGAATTTGAAAACTTAGTTTTCTTAGGACTTCCAAGGAGTGAGTTGAGGAAGCTCGCGAGTCGAGCTCCTGGTGAAATCGGTTGTTGCTTGATTCGCTTGAGATCGCCGTAGATTTTCAAGGCTTTCGATTTCTTCTTCGTGAAATTGGACTCTTGCACCGCTCCGTTCGTGTACTGAGTTTGTAGATTTCGCTCGAATCGAGAGGTTTGATTAACTGTATTGCTGTCCTCTGGTCTCGAAACAGAGCTCGTACGGATCGGTTTCGGTCTCTTGATCGAATAACACGAAGAAGAGTATCTTGATTGCGACTCACCTCGTTTCGAGCTTGAATCCGACGAGCTCGAACTCGAGTTCGAACTCATTGAGCATGAGTTCACGGAGTTTCTCCGAGTTGTTGAAGCTCTCTGGAGATCGGAAATGGAGGTAGTCGCCGCCATCGTCGTCGTCGTCGTCATCGCAGTTTTTGCTCTAAATGACGATGCGTTGTTTGTTGGTTTCGCGGTGCCGTTACTGCCGTTATCATCAATGGAGCGGTAAATCTCATCGAGTAAAGTGGAGGAAAAAGACGGTGACTTGGCCGTTGCGTGACTCCCATCTCCATAACGGTAACGGTCACGGCGCTGTTTTTCCATTTTTTTTACTTCTTTATCTGTTTTTCTTTAAAGAAAACGAAAAAATAAAAATATATTGGGTAATTATTTAAGTTCTTGAAGGATGTTTAATAAGAGGGAGCTGAGTAGGGGGGATATGAAAGTTGGAGGAGTGAACGCGGCACTGGCCACTGAGCATGTGAAAGCAGGGATAGTGTTAAATAAGGAGGAAGACGGGAAGAGAGAGACACGAGAGGTGTGTAGGAAAGAGACGCTTTTTGTAGCTAGCTGTGTTGATTATAGTTATCTGTGAACGCGAGTGAGGAGGACTACGTGGACTAGTGACGCAGTCATTGAGAGAGAGAGAGCAATGAAAGAAATGCCACGCCTGACGGCCTGAGAGAGGAAAAGTGATGTAACGTACGGGTGCTCAAATTTTTTCTTTCTAGCTGGTTAGGTGTTCCCTCTTATATACTATAGGCATATATACGATGTCAGTGCACGCCCAGTAAAAGTGGAGAGATTTCCATTAGAAAGGAAAATAGGGATTCTTATAGAGTACCTCATCCTATCGATGTATTATTTAATAGGAATTTAGAATAGAGTTAGGATTTAAGAAAAATTTATTGAGAGTAAAAATAATAAATTAATAATATAAAATTAATTAAATAAAAAGTAAAATTATTAAAATATTTATTATTATTATACATTTTTAATTCTAGTTTCGTCTCTAATCCCTATTTAACTTTTTTGTTTCCAGGTATTCACTCTCTTCTCTTTTATGTTTTGATGTTCTCTATATATTATGAATGGAATATGATATGTTTTTGTAGCTTTTTCTCTAATATGTTCTCACTGCATTGTTTATATTTTATAAATATAAATAATGTAAGTTAATTTTCTATATAAAAAATAATAAAGTAAAAAATAGTTCTTTAAAAAAAATTAAAAAGTAAACAGATTACACAAGCAAGGAAATAAATAACTTATTAGAATAACGGAATGAACTCTAGGTGTAGGACTTAAAACCTTATAAGATTTTGGGACAGGTTCAGGAATCCTATTAAGGTTGTGGAATAAATTTTAAATTCTTATAACTCATCCCAAACTTACTTATTTATATCTCTAATTTGCATAGATAATATATAACATGTGAATATATATATATATATATATAGGGTATAACTTTTAATAAGTTTTTAGTAATTGATAGTTTCGGGAAAAAAAAAACCAATGTTATAATATATTTAAATACTATTAGTAATTACTCATCATAAATGTTTACCTATTGAATCTTTTTCTCTTGTAAAAATATTTAATAAATATTGTTCTTTTTTTTTCCTACAGAGGGATATTACTCATTATGTATAGATATAAATGGTGAATAAATATTAATGGGATTTAAAAATATAAAGAGATGAAATGAAAGTTTTCTTTTATAAATAATCATTATTATTTTCATATATTTAAACCTCATTAATTTTTTGCCCCCATACACGTGAACACGTGACATGTAGAAAGCTTTTCTCTAGAATTCCCCAATTGTTGAGCTAGATCATTAGAGTTGGCAACTGGGCTGAATTGGCCCAAATATAATTAGTATGGAGTTTAGATCTGCAAATTTTATAATTTCTGGAGGGTGATAATTTTGAATTTTAAGATTAAACTCGTTCTAAAATTTTATTCCGTAGAGTTAATACTCGTATGGAATGGTTTAATTTTAAAGAGTATACTCGCGATTCTTTCTTTCAGCTTGACTTTGCTTGACCTTACCTACATTCGAGATAAAACTTCAATTATTATCAGCATGTTGCAAACTCAGCCACTTGTTTAGTTAATCTGCACCTGGTAATTTATATCAAATCATAAGCTCGATTAAATCATTGATGGTCAGTGGACAATAACATGAACATTGTCAATAATGGACTCCGTTGACATGACTCCAAGAACGTAGAAACTAGAGTCTGTCCTATATATTGGAGATTTGAAGTGGGCTTTAGGATAAATACTTGGTATTATATCTGGTCTCTGTTTCCAAAATTTGTAATTATACAATATGTTGCATGATATAATCTTTCATAATTTGAGAAAACATCATGACAACGTTCTCCTTCTCCAAAAAGAAGTTGCAATTTCTTTCTCTCTGATGCCTTTAATTTTCTTGATGACAAACATTTCAAACCAAGTAATTGGTATTTGCAGCCGATTGGTGTATTATTGATTTTTTTTATCATGCAAATTCAATACAATCGGAAAACAAAGCTAATAGGATTAAATACTTTGATTATTGTGCAGGAATGGATAAGAATGCAATGTATTAGAATGAAATAAAATAAAATGAAACAAAGGATGATAAATTATTTTCTGTATTTACAAATTTCTAGAATAGGATGAAGTGGAATGAAATTAAACATATATATGATAATAATTATCAAAAATACTCTTGATCATTAAATATCATAGTTAAATGGAAAGTTGAATAAGCAATTTAGTTATTAATAATAAATAGGAAAGGGATGGAATGGTGATTCCATCTCTTCAAATGCAGAATCAAACACAATGTTGGCTTCTAAATATGTTTCTCAACATAGGAAAAAGCATAATAGATCTAAAATTATAATTTAATTTTGATTCGTTTCTGTATATTAAATATGACATAATAGTTTTTGAAAATAATATTAAATCTTTTCTTCTTAAAACATTTGAAAATTCAAACTACTATCTATGTGACAATAAGTAATAAATGTCACATTATCCTATATATTCTTTTTCTGTATAATATTCTTTTCACAACAAAACAATCATAAACATTGATCGCTTCGGTAGAAACTTAAACGGTAGGGTTGGGAAGAAAATGTACCAAATTGCGAACTAGATCAAATCCAACTATAGATTAGTTTTAAATATTTGTTTAACGTTTAAGCAATTACAAATTGAATCGAATTGTTTTCGCATGAGAAGTTAAGGAGAAAAAGCTACAGTAATTAGTATGGTGATTGTTAAATTCTTCGAATAATATGAATTGTTTTCATCTCTAGGTAAGAATATAAATGCATAATATGAAGTTAGTATTATTAATATTACACTTACATATTGTAGACTTTGGAAATAGGTAAAGAATGATTCTTTTCTATTTCTTCCTATATTGACTTACACATTATTTACTTCTAAAGTACCAACTAAATCATATTGGACTCACTAGCTATTTTCAAGTGTACTACTTTATGGATTACCTAAGATGTGAAAATTATTCATCTTTGGAAAAGCTTTAAAGTTCTTGGTCTCAAACTACATTGAGAGTCTTTTTGTAATGGTTTAGAACACTTACGTCGAAATGTGAGTATTTCTTCTAAATATTTTGAGATATTTGACTTGAAACCACAAACTGAATAGGATATAAATGTTTTTTAGATTAAAAAAATTATTAACTGAAACGCAATATTATGTTTAGTTCGACTTTGAGAGGCAACCCATCCTTAAGTGAAAGTATATTTGAGCAAGCAAAGGGAAACTAGGGTATATGTTGTTATCCTAAGCTCTATCCAGAAAGAAGTTACAATATTTTCAAAATGTATAATTGAAATATACTATTTTAACCACTTATAACTACTCTGAGACTTATATTTAAAAAACCTGCCTGCTCAAGAGCATTCATACAACATATAAATTTTTCATTTATTTCTTTTGTAATTTTAAAATGGTAGTACGTATTTATATTAATATATGAATGTTATAGTCGTTTCAACCTAAAGGTCAATAATATTCAAAATACAAATCATATATTATTCAAGATAGCTTGAGTTTAGTTATAACAAGTACAAATGTAACAAAGTTTGCCAAAGAATTACAAAATTCAATAACTTACGCTTTTACGGACATTGTAAGTTATATCTGTGGATTTTTATCATTTAGGCGAGTACCATTGGTTCCCCAAGCTTTTATTAATTCTGTGAAAAAATTGAATAGGTCCAATTGTTCAATACGGTGACTATTAGGTACGTTAAATTTTGTAGTAAATTACAACATGTGCTAAATCTAGGTCCCACGGTATAAAACGTATAGCTTCCGTCTTCCATGGTGAGTAAAAATACGAGTGTAACAACTGAAAATTCAAAATTGACACCTACTCTATAAGGATCAATAGCTGATCTAAAATCTTTTAAAATGAAATGAGATTTGTCTAGGTTACATCCATAGATTTCAACAGTCACCTCTAGCTCTAGGAGGCTTAATAATATGCTACGCAATTACAAGATTCTAAAATCGAACATTAAGTTCTTCAAAAATTAATAAATCATCAAACTATATTTTGAAATAAGTACATAATTAATTCTTAATATTTACCCATTTTTCTATTTAAGTTATTAATATTTTTTTTATTTGAATCATCAACATTTTCAAATTTTTACAAAAGTAAAACTTTCACCAATCTCATAAAATTCTTCATTTATCCTTGAGTCATTGTCAACTTCTGATTGGTTTACAATAATTAATTTAGTAAATTAATAATATATATTGGATTACATGGTTTAATAAAAATAATATTAAACATATTTGAATATATAATATAATAAAAGTACAAAAATCAAAGAAAATATATTAGAAAACAAACTTAAAATATTAAGTAAATCTTAGCTAACCTAGCCAGCCATCCTAAGGTCAATTAAAGCAAACACACATATGTAAAGAGCTAAATTTAATTCTTAAGCTTTAAGCTTTGTAGTAACTTAGGCTTTAACTCTTGGGTAAAGTCATAAAGTCTAGAAAGTCATGTCTATAAATTTTATGATACTTTAAGAAGATTTAACATAGTGGCCTAGAATAGGGAACGTCAATTCAACTCTACTCAAGAAAGTTTTAAGAAAAGGCCTTCTATGGGCTTAAACATGGACTCTAAACCAAGGGTCCATTAAGGAGAGGGCTAATCTTAGTCATTGACCATCAATTTGATCCAATGGATGATATCAATAGTCAAACTTTATAAATTCCTAGATCCTCTACTTATTTCCTTAGTTAAGAAATTAAGAGAAACAATGTTATGTTGTTAATTTGTAATTATGAAGGATCAAATCGCACTCAAAGTGAAGAACAAAACTCTTTTTATTTAAGAATGGTGCGGTTAGTGTTATTAAACTCCTCTATTTATCCCCCAATGTGTATGAGCTCCTTGAGATCATCTACCTCTCCTCTCTATCCCTTTCTCTCTTAATCATCCTTCGATGTCGCTCTTCTAAGGTTATGTATAGTACGAAATGCATGTTGCACGCATGTGACCACAACGATCATTGGATCATTATATCTACAATATCAAAGATGAAGTGAATATTTGGTGAATATAATAAAAACCTTATTTTCATACAAGCTATAAAAAATAAAAAAAAGGATCAAATAGATGAAGAAAAGGTCAATGATTCAAATAGAATATTAATAAACATTCAAAATTAAATGTATACAGTATTTGCAAATGGAACACATAGCTAATAAAAACATTCATTGTGTGGTCTATAAGCCACTTTGCAAACGAGGTCTTTGAAGAGGATTGTTCTTCCCTAGTGGATGATACCTACATAAATGCAATTATAATGTGAGAGAGAGAGAGAGAGAGAGATCCAAAGCGAGAAGCCATTGGCCAAACTCAAAGGGAGATTGTTTAATACGCTGGAGGATTAGGACGATGGAAGTGTTTGGGTATAAAGAGAAAAAGGTGTGACCAAGACATTCCAATAAAAAAAAAAAAAAAAAGGAAGAAAAAATCCTTGGATAAAAGCATGGCGCGTGTGCATTGATCTTTACCCCCCTTTTCCTCACATATTGTCCTTTTTTCTTTTAATATAATTTTCTCCCTTTACCCCTCCAATCTTCCCTTCAAGCTTACGAAAAAAAAAATCCATTATAATACTCTCCATGAAAAAGCAATATGCCCTACAGTCTTCTCTACTTTTATCTATGTTAATCATGCAACTCATTAAAATTGAAACGTGTCTTATCTCAAGTAATTCATCAAATTCGATATAGATTTCCCATTACCATAAAAGCTTTGCTAAATGCTTCTTATCACATGGTTTGTCTACTTCCGAAAGATTATTTAACATAAATATTATGATAATAGCATCAACGGTTTCGATTTTTCCTTCTCAATAAGAATAAAATTATAACAAACAATCTAAAATTTTAAATTATGCTCCGATTCGTATGAAATTTTGACAAGACAAAATTACGTATTCAGAATCACTTATGTTTCAAAATATTAACACTCAACTGGGGTAATGGAAAAATATCAGTTATCCTTATCCCTTGAGCATAAATGCTCACCATAGTGTGACTATAAAATTTAACTTTATATCGAAGACAACCCCAGGCACAGAAGGATGTTTATTAGATCAATTGGTAGTCTAATAATGGAATTCACTGAAAGGCAAGGGAGATTCCTTTTGGACCATTTTGCGGATGAGATGAAAATGGAAGATTAGATACCACTAGGATCATGAAATGACTCGTTTGGGGACCCAAATATGGGATTAATGTCCAATTGACAAGGCCTCCACAGAGGAGTGTCCTACCCATTTACTACTGCCATCATGATGCACATCCCACCTTGAAATATAGCGCCTGCTTTGTAGGATGCAGTTGCCACTAATCTATGACACACTAGGTCTAGGGGAATCAAGTTCATTTGAGTAGAAATTAGTACCGGAGAAAATTGAATTGCTCAACAAAATAAATAAATAAACTAAGTAACGTTAATATATTTCCAAAGCAAAATGTTATGGTGTGTCGAGGACTTGTTAAGGATAAAAAGAAAATTTTTACATATTTATATGTGTTTATATTCTTTGTAAAGTACGTGGTTAGTTTTATATCTTACTTATTTTTGTAAAGATGTTAATATATTTCATCTTTCCATACAATTCTTTTTTTTATCAATATCTCTTGTGAAAAGGAAAGTATTTCCTCTTAATTTATCTTCTCTTAATTTTCTTCAATTTATACTTTTAAAATACTAATATATATATATATATATATATATAATCAACTATTACAACTATAAAAAAGAAAATGGCATCATAATTACATTACAGGTAATTTTAAAATTTAAATAATGTTAATTATTAATTTTTAAATTAAGAGAAATATAGAAGGAAAAAATGATAAAATATATGATAAACAATTAAAAATGTAAAAAAGGTTTTTTTTTAATTCTTAATAAATGTTGAAATATCCATCAACAAATGTTGAATGTATAAAAAAAGTTTTTTTTTTTTCTTTTGCCATACTTGATTGTATAAATTGATTGGGTACCATTGTATAAATTTCAAAGTACGTATAAAATAAAAAACGATACATCTAGAACCAATAAGGGTCAAGCTGGCCATCAAAATTTAGAAATTAAGAGTAGGCCCAGGCTTGGAACGATGAAAATATGAAATGTCAACTCGATTGATGTCTAGCTAACATGCATATTACAATTAACAGTATCCTCAACTTTTTGAAATGCAGCATTCAGCCAATTGATTTGACTCGAATATGCTTCAAATTAGAAATTTTGAGGCAGTCCCAAAATCGCATATTGTTATATACTTGACAGTTGGCACGGCAAATTTTGGCATTTCATGTTGAAGGAAGGAAAAAATAAGAAATGAAATGAAAAAGGGACAGAGCTTTTCACATCACGATGTTTCCTGATAACCAAGTGCAAATGATTCATTCGATTTTTTTGCTTTGAGGCCATTGGAGCCTTTTCATTGGTTGGTTTTCCTTTACATGGTGCTTAAGCGGTGACAAACATCCTTGGGGCGACATTAGAAAATTGCTTTAATCAAGATTCCACTTATAAAAGCTTATGAACGTGGAAGTCATGTTTTTGTACTCTAGCAAATAAATAAATTTGTTTCTGCATATATCATTATGAGTGTATGAAGTAAATAATGATACTCAAAGAACAGAAGTGTGCACGGACTGTTTGTTCACCGTGAATCTATCTAGAATCGGCCCGTTAATTGGAAACTGGAATCAATTTGATAGGTCGGTTTTTTACCAAGGTCTTAATCTTGGTTACACCAACAAAATCTTCCAAAAAGAAAAAACCAAAAGCAAACAAAACAAAAAAAATCAGCAGTTCACTTCTGGCATTACATTGTACATGTAAGCTTATGGTCATATCTATGGAAATATTTACAATTGAATAAATATTGTAAACAGTATTGATTGGTCTACTACCTGTATCAGTTCCACTAAGTATTCATCGGCTCTGTTTTCCATAAATTTTCTTTTGCTCGCTAGTCTACTTTGTGTACACTGCTTTCTCAAACTTCATCAGCATTAGTCGTAAATTCTTATAGATTGTAAGTATAGCATTCTAAAAATTTAGGATCTTAACATAATCGTAATAATTTTCATCATAGTTTGTTTATTTTTTTTAATTTATGTTTATAATTTTCTTTGGTAGTGTATAAACTGAAATTTCACTCAACCTACACATATTACAAATAAATAAACAAGAATCAGTAGTAATGATTGAAGATGAAATGCAAAATATACATTTTAATCGATATATTTTGTTTTACCATTTCATGTGAAAGAACTAGCCAAATTAGCTTATATATATAGTCATGATAATATGGTATTAAGTTGATTGTAGCATACTTCTAGATCATGTTACCTCTCAAGATTATAATCTTCAATATGGATCATCATTTAGAGTATTAAATAAATTCTTTCAATAATAATAACATTACATTTCCTTTAAAATGTCTTTCATAGCATTTTAAGAAATTTTGTCAACCTCAATTTGTTTCCAATTAACTTTATTCAATAGGATCTCTATCTTAATCAAGAATAGGCTTTTATATGGTAAATTCTTACTTATTGATACTAAAACTCATAGAAAAGAAAAGAGACTCATGGATAGAATTAAATATACAATATTTACCAACAAAAGTATTTAGTTATTAGGGAAAAATCAATATACTTCTAATGTCAAATCATGATCCACTAGGACATAAATAAAAGCCTCCTTGCTGTCTTTGTACCCAAACCTCCTTAATCACAAAGCAATCATTTAGGGGCCTTAGCTAATGATTCGGATTGTTTCCCTTTTCCTTTGGCTACTAAGATGTTTCAGTTCACCAAGTTGTCTCTTGCCTGCCTATCGAAAGGCATAACGATCTAGGCACTATCTTGGAGAAAGACTCGGTAGTTCGATATTTTGGTGTCCTAGGCATAGAGGAACCACACCAATCCATCCCTCAATTCAAATTGTAGGCTACAACTTACCTGCATGAAACACAATGCTTGTATTGCTCCCCCACAACCCTGTTAATGTCAATTTACTGTACTTATCGACATTCTTGATTTATGGTATATCATTCTTGATTTTAGTAAATCATACCCATTAACGATAAAGACAAAGTTGTACACAGCTTCCATTTTATCGCTCATGGCATCATTTACTAAAATTGGGTATAATTTACCATCGTTACCATAAAATTTCCCTCAAGAATGTGACATCTTCACAGCATCTAAGTTCTCCTTGATATCTTCATAAAAAATTTCTTTAGATGAACTTGTCCAAATTGCTTGATAGTTTGAAATGAAACCCAACATCTATGGTTGTTACATCATTAATCTAACCTTGCTATTTGCTTACTTTGCATAAGTCCTAATCTTGGTATTCTTGTAGATAATCTTCATCGTATAACTCTTAAAAGAGATTTCCTTGAGTATATTGAAGCTTTATTTTGATCTTTTCTTAATATGATCACAATTTTTAACAACTAATTCCCTAGATTACAATTTAATTATAATATATACAACATAATACATATTGGTACTTGAATTACATGTTAAATTTATTTCAAATAATTGAGGTATATAATAGTCCTTACAAATATTAACACGAATTGCTCAAGGATAGTTAAAGAAAGCCAAAGTGAACTATATTTGATATGCGGAGAAGTTGTTAAGCGAATCAATTGTGCACTCTTAAAACTGTGAGCATACATAGAGTATATTTATGTACAAATGTTACATGATTAGAGTGTACAGTTGTCATTGTACTATTGGTTAGCAAGCTAAGTAGTTAGTTATATTGTAAACTGTATATAAACACGTTATACAGCTTTTGTTAAATGAACAGAATCATTTTTTACCTTCTAAAACTATTCTCTACTATAGCATTAAAGTTATCTCTATCTACTCTTTCGTGGCTTCTGTAATGTTCAACAATAGAGTCCTCAACTCTTCACATGCTATCAAAGCTTTCTACCCTGTAATTATGCATATATTCTGATTCTACAAAAAAAGCTTATGAAACATTTCGTGTTTATTCAATTCCTCTATCATGGCCATGATTGTAGATCAATCAATAAGCGATTCGTTGTTTTTGAGTGGATTCGATGGTCTTGTGATGTGCATAAAAAATGTAATCTTTGATGGAACCAATTATTTAACATAGAGTAAGGCTATGAAAATGGCTTTAGGCACCAAGTTAAAATTAGGTTTTATTGATAAAACACAATAGAAACTTGAGGAGAATTCTTTTGATTTCATAAAATGGACAAGATGTGATTTTATGGTACAATGTTGGTTGTTGAATTCAATACAAAATGACCTATCCGAAGGCTTTTTATATAAACCTCTACAAGTTGGCTAAATAGGCCGACCCGCCCCAACCTGCACGTTAAGAGGGTTAGCCTACTTCAACCCACTTGCACATGCCGGCAGAATTTTCTAGCTCAACCCACCCCACTACGAATTGGTGGATTAAACAGGTTAGTTAGCTTTAGCCATAAATAGGTATTTGTCTCATTTAATATTTAATGATATTTCACTATGATTCTTCTTTTAGACAGCAAATGCAATTGCCTCCAAGAGTTAAGTTGAAAAAGCCATTCCATGATTATTGCTTTTTAATTCTAACTAATTGTCTCTGTTACCATCGATTTTTGGAATTGACTCCTTTCTTTTATGTTTTAATAATTTCATTTGAAGCCTATAATGTATCTTAGAGCTATGTTATCACAAGGGCTTACCGTAAGGGAGATACGGGTCCATTGAAATATCGAAGAAGAAATAATGAAGGTTGGAACTCAAGTAGCTCCGTGAAGCTATTCCTCGAATATGACATATCGACGAACACAACATAACTTGTTCTTCACTTGATATGACTCAAAGCAAAGAAACAAGGTCCACTCGCCACTAACCTTGAGCTACCAGCAAGATTAGATAAGAGTGAGTGGAACGTAACTTAGAGAGAATGTCTCATAAGAACATGAAAGGAATGTTCATTGACAACAATAATGCTACTTATTTAAGCTACAAGATCAAGGGGAATATTGATAGTAAGTCTCTAAGGTAACAAGATTATAAGGGAAATTTCAAAAGGGGTAATACTAAAATAGATACCTAGTATATGCTTAAAAAGGTAAATAAGACAAACAAATTAAAAAGGAATTCAGTACAATGTCAAAAAAGTTAAAACAAGTGGTGCGCTATTGTTGGTTCCATACTCTAGAGTAGAGGGGTACTTGAGCCAGGCTACTTGGTAAAGCAATCACGTTGACAGTTTGATTCGTAATGTTCTTTTGTAGAGATTGACTTAGTCGGCTATTTTATCTCAACATTCTGAAGGTTAGTTATACAAATATATTAAGAGCTCGACATTAGTGTTCTTAGCGAAGTAGAGTAAAGTTTGATCGAGCTAGCTCTGTAAAGAGTTCATAAAGGGCCATATAAGAAGGGAAGTTCTTCCTAAGCAGGCGATGATGATAATATCCTCTTAGCTAAACTTTACATGCCCTTAAGGCGAGCTTGGATGAGCATAGTTATTAAAATCGCGATTTTACCTATACGATTCTATGAGTTTACGATTTTAGAAAATTCTTCTGA
This sequence comes from Lumnitzera racemosa, assembly GCA_024138005.1. Classification (NCBI taxonomy): domain Eukaryota; kingdom Viridiplantae; phylum Streptophyta; class Magnoliopsida; order Myrtales; family Combretaceae; genus Lumnitzera; species Lumnitzera racemosa. The sequence continues at coordinate 9,558,517 of JAMXBC010000008.1, read as the reverse complement.
ATTAACTCATGTATAAAATCCTTCCGAATTAACTCATGTATAAAATCATTTCCATATAGAAATTTATATCTTTAACTAAGTTTACAGATAAATTCAATAAAAACTTACGTTTTAACTAAGTTTACTAATTTTACATATATGAGTTAAATAAGCTAAAAAATGAATATATATATATATATAATTAAGCTTTTACAAGTCATCAACTATTAAAGCATTACATCATCTTTCCTTTCCTACTTTAATTTTTTTTTCCTCTCTCTCTCTCTCTCTTACTCCCTTCTTTTATATTTATAACTTTCATCCAGGTTTCAACTACAATAGCAAAGATTATAATAAAAATTATATACTTCAGTTTATACCATCAATAATTTAAAATAAATTGAAATGTTTGATTCTTTTTAATTTATTTCTTTTTTTAAAAAATGATGGAAAAATTTTAGTTTCAACTTTATTTATCTTTCTCCTATACATGCTAAATTATATATTATTAAGAATTTTTTATTTAAAAAAAAGCACTTAATTACATCGTTTCTTTATTTCCAGCATATATTTTAAATTTTGAATAAAATCTATAAGTATATCTATAGTTTTTTGAAGCTATTTTACAAAGGTTATAGAAATTTATGTTTCTATATTTCGATTTCACGTTCTGATTCTACCAACCCTTCAACAATTTTAGGTAAAATCATAAGTTTAACAAACTTGTAGGTGAGGAATCCAAAGGTCGTTAGTCGAGTTCTTATTGCATGAATGTTCACATTCTTTGTTGAGATACATGATATTTATATGGATGATAACAAAATCATGCATAGACATGGTTATGTCAAAACATGTTCCATCATTTGTAACATTTTGAGTAGTTATTTCTATGAAACAAATCGAAATTCAAAAAATTAGAGCTTTAACATATTGAACTTCCAAATTTTGTGGAATTTAATTTACTATATCTATATACTATGACCAACAAAGTTTGAACCTGAACGGAAGTAGAACATTACTTGAGAGGGAGTCACTTTTCTGCTTTTTCTTTTTAATTTTTTGCATGTCAATATGCCAACCCACCTGTTAACCCACAAGTTAATCAAGATGAGCCAAAAAAGCCTGCATTTAGGCAAGTTGAAATTTTTAAGCCCAACCTACTTCTTCTTGCTAATTAAATGGGCCAGCCTACGTGACTTACCCCACTTGTACAACTCTATTTCTATATACTCAATCATCTTTCGAACTATACAATGAAGTTAGTAAGAGATATGATGTTACGGGTGGTTCATCGGTATTTCAAATACAAATGGAGATTTGTAATCTTAAACAAGGAAACATATTAATTGAAGTGTATTATAGTCGAATGAACAAAATATGGGATGAGTTACAAGTTGTCAATAGATATCTTATTTGTGAATGTACTCGTGTACTTGTAATTGTAGATTGAAAGTTAGGGTTCTTGAATTTTAATCAAGGAATTTGTTGATAGTCGAATTTCACTCACTTGACCAATTGGCTAGTGACATAACGAGTAACTCAATTCTCAACTAACGCCGAGTAACACTAATCTGCATAAGATTTGAATTTAAGGAAAGTGGCACGAACAATTATCATTTGGCACGATTATATTACATAACTACCTACTATTCCTATATTTTAGGAATACATTTGAACAGGAGATTTCCACATGTCCCTATAATCATGCATTTAACTGCTACTTCAAATACTTAACATTCACCTATAAATACGATGAGGAAACACTATAAGAGAGGGCTAATACTCTCAACTAATTTTTCAATTATTTCTCACAATCATTCATTGACTTAGGTATCAAAGTAACTACACTGAACTGTCCTCGGTACCATAAGCTTTCTCTTTCTTTATGGGATAAAAATTACAATTCAAAAACACCTAACAATATTTGGCACCGTCTATTTTTTCTTGACTCGCCCACATGGCTAGAACCAAATTGACTAAAAGTGCAGGTATTAGTACTTCATCCCACCACCGTGAGGGGGGAAGTAAGCACACTAACGAACAACGTTTAGCTAAGCTAGAGTAGGTTTGCCTCAACTTAGCTAAAGAAAATCAAGAGTTGAGTAAAAAACATGAAGAGATCCTTAATCTCCTCCATAGTAATATCTACCCAAATCAAAACAAAGAGCACGGTGATCACAATATCAAGAACAATGATGACTCAATCTATTCACCCAAATTACTGAGAAAGCAAGCCAAAGTTACAATTAGACCTTCGGCTCCTATGCTCAAGAAAGTTAACAAAGGTAAGCAACCACAGTAGGTGCATCATATTGGGCCCCTCACATGTTAGCACCCCTGCTACAACAAGTAAACAATTACAAATTAAGAAGAGTCCTTTCGTTCTCGAGATTTTAGAGGAGATTATACTACAGCACATCAAGTTGACGTAGTTTAAAACTTATGATGGTACGAAAGATTCTGAAGATCAATTAGAGTACTACTGCACCTTAGCTAAGTTGCATGACGTGAGTGATATCGTAGCCTACCAAGCTTTTTCCTCAACATTGAGGAATATAGCAAGTACATGATTTAAACACCTGAAACCAAACACTACTTTGTGCTTTGAAAAACTAGTAGAAGTGTTTTTTCAGCAGTTTCTTACAAGCAAGTTTCCTATTAAGGATTCTTCAGTCCTTAACACAATAAAGCAAAGATCAAATAAGTCTATTAGAGATTATCTAGTAAGGTTTATGGCAAAGATGGTCCAAATTCTAGAATTAGACATGAGTGTAGCCCTCAATGCTATTATTAATGGAGTCAAGCCCCACGGAGACTTTTTTATGTCTCTTACCAAGAATAAGCCAAGAACTTTTGCTAAGTTCAAAGCTAAAGCTACGTCCTACATCCGAAAAAAAAAAAAAGACAATATAAAGGCTCAGTTAGAAGCAGATCAAAATAGATGAGATAAGAAAAATGACAAGAGCAGATTTGCAAAAGATTGACTCAAGACGAACGACAATCAAAGTTTGAATGCTGAGAGAAAGATACTAAGGATTCCGACATATTCGTCCCACATGTCAGTTAATTTTCCAATTTCGAATATATTAATGGAGATACGTAGGCAAAGAGGTGTATTACAGTAACCAAAGAGGATAAGGGGAAATCCTTCGAGGCAAAATTCCAACAAATATTGCAATTTCCATCACGATAAAGGCCATAACACAGACGAATGCATCCAATTTAAGAATGTGATTGAAGATGTAATTCAGCAAGGGCACTTGTGCAAGTTTCTTACGCATGATGCCAATAATATCGAGCGACCATCCCAAAGGAGGTATGAAGATCAAGAGAATATTACTCAACCAGATATTGCTAGGAAAGATGCAAGAGATAGGAGTACCAACAAAGCACCTAATGAGATAATCAACACTATTGTCGACGAACCTTCTATTATAGGTGGGTCAACCTCTTCGAGTCTGACTAATGCCATAAATTATGTTTATAATATCCAAGGTAAGAGGGTCAACATCGACAATATAACCACTTTCAAGGAGGAAGATTTTGAAGGCATCCAAAGGCCACATAATGATGTACTTGTAGTTAATGTGAGAATTGCCAATTTCAAGGTCAAGAAAATTCTCATTGATACTAGAAATTCAGCAGACATTATTTTTCAACACGCTTTTGACCAAATGAGGCTAAAGATTAAAGCATAGCTAAGATCTTATAATTATGATTTGTATGCCCTTAACAATTAACTCTTTCAAGTAGCTAGAGTAATCTCTCTACTAATCTAGATTGAGGATGACAAGCATGTGGCAGAAGACAAAGTAGACTTTCTCGTTGTCAAATGTTAGTCCTTATACAATATGACATGGGAAGACCGTATCAATACTTATTTGGTACTGTCCCTTCAATTTCTCATCTTAAAGCAAAATTCCTTACTCCCACAAGAGTCAGTGTATGTAAAGGGGATTAACAGCTGGCAAGATCCTTGTACATGAGAGCCTTTAAGCAAGAAGAAATTTTCCAAGTGAAAACTTATCCAGAAGGAAATTCAGTCGGCATAGACAATGCCGAAAATGAAATGGAGGAAATCTCTTTGGGAGATGACCTTAGAAAAACAACTAAGATAAGGAAACCCTTACCGATATACATTCGCCAAAGTTTAATCAACTTCCTGCAAAACAATGCCGATGTATTTGCATGGTCCCATTTAGATATACCAGGTATCCCTAGAAATGTTATGGTACACAAGCTCCAAATTGATTCAAGTACAAAAGTGATTCAACAAAAGAAAACTCATTTTTGCCCTTAGAGGCAAGCGGCCATAGAAGAAGAAGTTCAGAAACTCCTGAAAGCAGGATTCATTCGAGAAGAACCTTATCAAACTTGGTTAGCTAATTATGAACTAGTTAAGAAGTTTAATGGTAAATGGCACATGTGCATAGACTTCATAGATCTTGACAAGGTTTGTCCTAAGGATTGTTTTCCACTACCAAAAATTAATCAGATAGTCAATTCAACCACTGGGCATGCATTGCTTTCTTTTATGGATGCTTTTTCAGGCTACAACCAAATTAAGATGGACAAGGAAGATGAAGTTCATATGTTACTCGTCACGAATTTTGAAACATATTGTTGTATGGTGATGCCCTTTAGGTTGAAGAATGCTGGCGCAACCTACCGGAGGCTTATCATCATGATGTTCAAACCCCAGATCCATCGAAATGTCGAGATATATGTCGACGACATGATTGTGAAAAGTTTGACAGAAGATTAGCATCTTACTGATCTTAAGGAGACATTCACCAATTTAAGGAGATATAACGTGAACTCAATCCGCAAAAGTGCGTTTTTGGCACTACTTCAGGAAGGTTTTTAAGGTATATGATCGCTCGGCACGGTATTGAGGCAAACCTGAGAAAGATTGATGCAATAATAAACATGAAATCTCCCCGTACTGTCAAGGAGGTACAGGAACTCACTAGCGAATAGCCACCCTTAATCCATTTGTTGCAAGAAGCCCAGATAGGTATGCAAAATCCTTTAAAATTTTAAAGAATCCTAAAGAGTTCAAATGAACAAATGATTGCGAGAGGGCGTTCAATGAACTCAAACAATTCCTTGCATCACTCCCGATATTCTCGACACCTATCTTTGGAGAGAATTTGGATCTGTACTTACCAATTAACTGCCAAGCACTTTCTTCTGTATTGGTCTGAATTGATGTTAAGGAGCATCGACCAGTTTATTACGTGAGTCATGTCCTACAAGGACCAGAGCATCGGTACATGAAAATTGAAAAGCTTATATTAGCAATGGTTCTCTCAGCAAGGAAATTGAAACCCTACTTCAAAGCTCACCAAATCATAGTCCTCATCGATTAACCTTTGCAACAGGCATTACAACAACCAGACTCTTCCAAGAGAATGATGAAATATGTCATGGAGCTAATTGCCTATGGTATACAATAGAAACCCAGAACAGTATTAAAAGCTCAAGTACTGGCATATTTTTTTGTCAAGTTCATTGGTGAGAAAGACAGCATGGAGATGGCTAAGAAACCTATATAAGTATAGATCTTATTCTGCAAGGACCCCACAATGTTAAGGTTAATTACACTTTGAAATTCGGATTGCCAGCCAATAATAACAAAGCATAATATGAAGCTTTACTAGCCGGACTTAAACTGACGAAAGAAATTAATGCCAAGAAACTCGAAGTTTTCTCCGATTCACAAGTGATGGTGAATTAAGTCATAGGAAGTTATGTGGCAAGGGAAGAAGAAACGAGCAAGTACTTATTGATGGTATAAACGATCGTGGAAGAATTTCAGTCTTTTTCAATCCACAAGGTACTGGGGAGTGAGAATATTGCTGCTGATAAGTTGTCAAAACTTGTTAGTATGGCATTTCCTGACCTTAGTGACAAACTTTTTATCGAGTTCCTCCCTCACAAAAGTTTATCCATTGTCTCGTAGAGCTACAAATTAGCTCCTTGCCCGAGAGAGAAGTCTTGGATAGATCCCCTTGTAGATTACTTGAGAGATAGTATCATTCCTGATGACAAAAAAGAGGCTTAAACATTGGTTTGTCATGCTGTAAACTATACGCTGATAGATGATCAACTATATAAACGCAGCATATTCCAACCTTATCTTTAATGCCTCCCTCTAAAAGACACACAACAGGTATTATCAGAATTACACAACAGTGTATATAGCAACCACGTGAAAGCATAAATATTGTATATCAGTACATTGCAACTCGGCTATTATTGGCTGACAATGAAAGATGACGTGAGAACTGCTATTTGGCTTTGTCCACAGTGCTACAAGCATAAAGCTTCAAATAATGTACCTTTTATTGAATTATGCAACTTGACCAGCCTTCAGCCCTTTATTCGGTGGGAATTGGACGTACTCGAACCCTTTCCAAAATCTACAACCCAGTAACAATTTGTTATTGTTGCTGTGAACTATTTCACAAAATAGGCAGAGGTTAAGGCATTGGCAAGACTCATCTAATAGAAGTTTGAGGCATTTATTTTCAAGTCCATAATATCGAGGTTTGAAGTCCCATAATATCAAGACCATAGTTTGACAATAACATATTCTAAGCATTTTATGAGAAATATGGCATTTGCCTAAACTACACATCTATAGCTCTCCTTCAGACTAATAAGCAAGTCAAAGCAGTCAATAAGATCATCTTGCACAGTATAAGGAAGAATGTTGATCAAGTTAAAGGAAAATAGGCTAATAAATTGCCAAATGTCTTATAGGAATATTAGACTAACTATAGAAGGGAAACTCCCTTCAAGTTAACGTATCGTATAGAAGTAGTTCTTCCAATTGAGTTGGATCTGCTAAATCTACTAACACATAATTTTGATACGATGGTCAATCATGTTGGTTTGACGGAAAATTTAGATACGATTGAAGAAATCAGAGATGTCGCAAGAGCAATTACGACATATCAGCATAGGGCAGCCATGTATTATAATTGAAGGTAAAGCATAAGGTTTTTCAGCTTAAGGATTTGATTTACTTAAAGCTGGATGTAATGGACGCATAAGAAAAACAAGGGAAGCTCAACACAAATTGGGAAGATCCAATTCGGGTCCGGGAAGTTGTTGGTTAAGGGGCTAAGGTTGGATGGTACTGTTATACTTCGTACATGGAGTGCCAAGAACCCGAAACTACATTTCAATTAATATCCTTGATGTTATGCATTTCTTTTTGTTTTATAAGGCAACAGCCTACTCATTTTTTGAGACAATTATATTCGAAGTTAAAGCTTCTATTTGTTTATTGATCTTTTTATGATTGATGAGTGAATTAGTTCAAACTGCATAATGAACGAACTAATATAAGTTCATGCCTATCACGGTTAACAAACTTCTAGTAAAACGGCTGGTCCACTTCTGATATGACTGACGAATAATGTCTATAAGACGCTCTAATTAGGCATATGAAATAAAACATGCCAAGAAGTTTAGGCGTGTGAAATAAAACATGCCAATAAATGTTCGCATATGAAATGAAACATGACAAGAAGCTTAAGCGTGTGAAATAAAACATGCCGATGAATGTTCGCATGTGAAATAAAACATGCCAAGAAGTTTAGACATGTAAAATAAAACATTATGAGTGACTATTTCTAATGCTTCTTCAACAGAGGGGCCCTTTCCTTAGAGTCTCTTCTAATTCAGCTACACGGCGTTGCAGCCTAAAGTTGTTAGTCTCTAATCCCTTTATCTTCATCCTTAGCTCATCTTCCTCATCACTCATGGAACTAAGTATTTGGCCTAAACCCCAATACTCTTCCTTCTTTTTGTGCAACTCCTCCTTTAAATCTTCAACCTCCTTATACTACTCATCAACTTGGCCTTAAGGTTTAAGACTTCATCAATAGTTAAAGAGTATGCTAATTTATTGGCAACAAGTTCATCTTAATACTTCCTAGCCCTTATTCTTGCATTCTTGGCATCCATAGTTTGAGCTTTTGAGTAGTTGTATGTGTCCTCAAATTTCTACAAAAAAATGCAAAATGATGAATTCTCCATACCACCTGGCAGAATACATGAAAGATTATTATTATTATTATTATTGCCTTTTTCATCTCTTTATCAGCTTCATTTAAGGCCATTAAGAGGTAGCTTCTGATCTGTAAACAAACAAGGACTGTCAACAATCAAACACTCATAACAATTGAAAGGATGCAATTGATACTTACGTTATACAGCTTGGCCACGATGTATGCCTTATTACAACCGTCTACCCTGTCAACATCTTTCTTTGCAATCTCTTTATCCTTGGGAAGAATAATTCCTTTCATCAAGGCTAAGGATTTTATCCTATCACCTAAGGCCGATTCAATGTGCAGGATGTTATGGCTCCAGCATGATACGTAGTACTCGCCGACATCCGTGTTAAGGACAAATTTGACACTATTAATGTCGAGAGCTTTATTACGCATAGTCTCCTTCACCTTTTCGTCCAACTCCTTAGACCTCTTAGTTGGAGTTTGGCTGACAAGTTCCTTTCTACTTCTCTTATTTGTACTCGGCACAACCTCCATTAGGAGTGATGACCCTTCAATAGCATCCAAACTGGTGACTTCAGCCTCTTTTCAAGGTACGATTTCACAGTTACCCTTACTCGGCCCAGTAGAAAGAGGAATATTTTTAGCTAGAAAGGTCTCAGCTTGTGTGGCCTTGGCTAATCTAAGTTTTTCACCCCCTTTTCGCTTCTCAACCAGTTGGGAGGTCTTCTTTTGGCCCACCACCTGTTTTTCCATACCTTCTCTCATTGCCTTTTTGACACAAGTTAGCCAAGTAGCAACAACAGTTGAAGTTGCACATTTATCAGCCTTTAACTTCTTAGCCTTCGCCTGGGCCAATAGTTGAGCAGAGTTTACCTCACCATCACCCATATCCGCAATACAAAGTAGATGCATCAATACTAAAGCATGGAATAAGAAAGAACTTACATTCTCTGTGTCGAGTAAAGCTCAAAGGCAACAATTCCTCCCCCAAGACAAAAGAATGGCTTTCCTCTTATAGCTCTACTTGGCATGGCCGTCTCTTAAGAGCACACTTTCTTTTTTGGAAAACATTGGTTTTCCATTTTCATACCACCTAATAATTCTTTTAGCATCCTAGAAAAATATTTTGTTTTTCCTCCTTTCTTGGATTTTCTTTGTCATGGCTACATCATTCGGGATCAACTCAATGTCTTTGGTGCAAATTGGTTCAATCCATGGGGTCCATAAATCTAACTCTTCATAAAAAACGATAGATACAAATTTGTCGTACCATTTGTAGATCTTAGACTTTAAACCATCCGTGAACATCCACTCGTGCCTAGCAACTATAAAGTACCAGCTATCAGGCTACCTCTTAACTGTAAAGAAATATCAACTCTGACTTCCACTTCTTCATAGACAATCTCAAAAGCCGCGAGAAGCCAATATGTGTTGGGCGAAAACATACTCAATGCAACTCGGAAATAATTAAAGAACTACTTAATGAATGCCAAAAAAGGGAAGCATAGTCAAAAGTCGAGATATTTCAAATAAATGTGAAACTTGTGCTCCCTTGGAAAGCATACCCTTTCTTCTCTCGGCCTGTTGAGGTTCGACGCTCCAGGAAGCACCTGCTAGTATTTGTTATATTTTGAGATGAGTTATGTCGACAGCACTGGCCATTCCATCTGGTGAATCATGGAAGGAAACTATGTTGTTATACAGATACTTAGCGACAAACCTTCCTTCCTTGTCATCTAAATAAGTATCCGTTATGAGAGAGCTAATTCAAGTGAGTTTATCCACCGCTCTATTATGCTATCTGTTGAGCTACCAAAGGAACATGTTGTCTCACTCCTATTTTGAGGGGGAGAAGTAGCCTCAGTTTCAGTTTCAATTACTTCAGAATCTGAAATATTGAATGTTACAGAAGTCGACGAATTACGTTGCGAACCATAGCTAATCAGAAATATTGAATGTCATAGAATTTGAAGAATTTGAAAGTAAAGACAAGAAATTGAAAGCAAAAGAAATCTTATGGGTACGATTGAAGAAATCTGTTTTTGGTTTGAAAAGTTCCTTAAATATGGACAATTCACCCTCATAACTATAGTAAGTCTCTAACGAAAATGATGCATTGTTTAGACGATAGTATAGATTGTTGACATGTATCTTAAGATAGAAATCCAATGATTGTTAAGGATCTAACAATTAGGCCTGCAGCGTAACTATGAAAGTAGTGAAAACTGTCGTACTTTCCACTATATAATCTTCTAACGAGTGGGAAAATTGAAAATTGCAACCTTTCAGATAAGATGCGATCCATCCCACTAAATAGAACTCAAAAGAACTTCCCAAACCACTCAGCATTTGCGAAATTATCTCTTATTCGACCCATTGAAAACTATTTACTCCCTTTGTCGAATTCTCGACCATAGGAGTTATGGACAAATGTTGATAGTCGAATTTCACTCACTCGACTACTGACATAACTAGTAACTCGACTCTCAGCTAACGACAGGTAACTCAATTCTCGGCTAACGCCGAGTAACACTAGTCTGCATACGATTTGAATTTAAGGAAAGTGACACGAACAGTTATCATCTAGTAAGATTATATTACATAACTACCCACTATTCCCATATTTTAGGAATACGTCCGAACAAGAGGTTTTCACGTGTCTCGATAATCATGCAATTAACTGCTACTTCTGTCACGCCCCGAAGCGACAGAGTCGTAACAGCCCCGCCGTGTAAACCATCCTAAGATAGAAGTTGGCCTTACAACCGCTATCTTAGACCTGATCTACACAAAGCGTCTACGACTAACCCGCTTTGAAGTAAACAGTTTGTAATTTCAATAAATCATTTACCTAAGAAAGTGATAAAAGTTATATATAATCACTATAATTCAATTATTACATTATTCAGCAATGAAAAGTAATAACATATGTGTTGATTCTTCAATGTTTTTCCTCACTCCCCAGGATCCAGCAGTTGCTAGCTTTAGAGTAGTTGTTGCCGCTTCTTAGCCAGCACCTGCACGACGTCTATAGGGATGTGAGCAACTACAGCTCAGTAAGTTAGGACGGAGGACTTAAAACTATACCATACACACAACAAGGTTTTCAATTACTTATTAGGTGCAATGCATGTGTAAGCAAATGCCATCACACGACGTTGTCCGGCCCATCGTGAAATTAGAGAAATTACGCCCGCTCTAATCCGGGTTGAGGAGTTACTGTTAATGCAACAGCTCACGACCAAACCCAGGCTTGTGTAATGGGGACCTTGCTCCTCCCATGACTACCTTCGAACCACTGTCTTCACCCTCGCCGCGACCTCCTCTCCTGTCACTTAGTTCGACTGAGGATGAAAAAGAGACCATTTTGCAATCCTGCGCTATCCCTTCCGAAGGGGTCGGTATTTGGCCGAAGAGTCCTAAGTTCCCCTAACGGGTTGCCATGCATGTCCGATTATGATTACTGGTCGGATATTTAATTAAGTCCAGTTTAGGGTGATCAATCCTTTCATACAAGTCATATAATATGTGCCAGAGCAACAAACAGAATCATAGCATCACGCATAATCAAGCACATGCACACATTCTCTATCTAACAAGCACAACCAAGCATAATCTTAAGCCTCCAAAATACAGCATCGTATTAATCCTAACTTACCTCGACTCCTCGCTCACTCACTCGAGGTCCGATTTGCTCAGACCATCGCCGATCATCCCTATAACACGAACGTGGTTTCAGTATTTCATATAATATTATAAGTTCATCTTATCCTATAACGCTTATTGTTAGGTTTTGTTTAAGGTTTAATATGCCTAATTATCTAGGTATTAAGTCTTTTATAATTATTTTAGGTTTGGGTTTAGGTTCGGGTTCCGCATCGATTTCTAAATTAGATTCTAGTTCAATTTCTAGGTACTGTTTTGTACCCGGATCTTAGAAATTTGTTTCAACTCATAATGTGAAACTATCCACATTATTTTCAGATACCCTAAATACGATCACTACCCCTAGTCCGCATTTTATTCCATCCGGTACACTTAAATCCGTATTAGTGTACCGAATTTACTCATGTTGTGAGAAATTTTTACATTTTTCATATAATTACCTAAAATTGAATTTTGTTTCAGATTTGTTATGTTCTGATTTCCATTATTCCATTATCTAATTAAACCTAATTTTTCCATATTTATTAATTTTTAATTCTACATATTCCTAATTTTCTACATTTACCACATAACACCTTCATTACTTATACTTAACACTCCATACACTAGGATCAGGTTTCCACATCAAATATTAACATCCCTAAACATCTAATTACTATCTAAATCAGTAATTAATATCCTAATCACCTAATTAACTCCCAATTACTCAATTTTTCCATCATTTTAGGGCTAAAAATTAACTTAAAAATTTCGAAAATTAAATTTAAAAAAATGGCTTCATAGCACTGTTCTATATCACATGAACATTCTACAGAAAAAAATTGAGCTCCAAACTACACTCCTAAGGTCATTTATTTCTAAACCGAAATGTGCTCGGTTTTGCATGATTTCTTAAGGACCATATATTATGGGGCATGTTTTCATCAAACTAATATTTTTCCTACAAACTACATACAAAAATATCTCAGAATAACAAAATTCATAATTTTCTAATTATATTTACTATTTTTACAAAATTTCACAAGAATCGGGCTGGAATTTGGACTCACCGGTTTTGGTGGCTCTGGCCACCGCGGGCCGCCGTGGCATTGTCGGCCGGCCTGGGCGCTACCACCACCGTGTGGTGGTGGTGGCCGTCCACTCCCAGCTCCTCGTATGGTGTGGGTTCCCTTTAAAACCCCTAACTGCATAGTTTTCTTTTTTTTTCTGGATTTTCTCTCGATTTTTCGGCTCTCCCTAATTTTCTCACTTTCCAAACTGTCCAAATGAGCTCTGTAAATTTTTTCCCTATTTATAGACATTTGCTGTAATTAATATGCATTAATTTGACAAGACTTTATCCAAATTCCTTAGTTTTTGGCTTTTGTGTTGTTCAATTTTTATTGGCTAATTTTTATTTTGCAGCTTTGGACCTGCCATGACCTTATCTTGATTCATCTTATCATCGTCTGATTTTTTTCTTATTTTTCCATAATTATTTTATATTTTTCTTTAATTATTTGCTTAGTTTTCGGCCAATTTTAGTAATTACGCATATTTTTATCTACACGTAAATACATGTAGGGTACACGTGAACATTCCTAAATATTATTTTGGTCATTCTGAAATTTTTAGTATACATATAATCTATCTCTAATAATTTATTGGTTATTATATTACACTTTTTGCCTTTTCGGTAATTAGCAGTTATTATGCTTAAAATTTGAAAATTTTATAGTCTCCTATTTTGCTATTTATTTTCTTAAATTTAAGTTTACGGGGTCATTTTTACTAATATTTCTCTCAATAGTTTATAATTTGGGTGTGATCGGATCCTTTGGCCGATCGCCCTAAACCTTAGGTTCTAAATTCAATCCTACGGTTACTTGGCTGAACTTTGGAGCTTACAACTTCGGATACTCAACATTCACCTACAAATACGATAGTCATTTCTCACAATTATTCACTGACTTATGCATCAGAGTGGCCACACCAAACTGACCCCAATACCATAAGCTTTCTATTTCTTTACAAGATAAAAATTCCAATCAAAATCACCTAACAACTTAGTAGACAAATACAACTACTTAAAGACTTAAATGAGTCATATGATAGTATCAGAAATCAGCTATTATCGATGGATCCATTGCCATCGATTAATACAGTGTTTTACCTTTTGCAACAAGTTGAGAAGCAACAGGAAGTTTCTTCTATTCTTACCATAGATTTGGATGCATCTGCATATTTGGTTAAAAAGGACGATGGTAATAAACGCTTGAATTTTGGTAAACAAAAAGGAAAATGACAAGGTAATAAATCCTTTTGCAAAACTATAAGAATGAGGGACATTCAATTGAATCATGTTTCCAATTGATAAGATACCTCGAGTGGTATAAAGGAAAGCAAAATTTAAAGGAAAGAACTTTAGAAGTGGAACATCGGTTTCATTGTGCCATTCATCTACTTAGGAATCGTTTGAAACTCCTTTTGGGAATCTAACTTCAAAGTCCAAAGTTTTTATTGACAAGGCTATTGTAGACTAAAATCTAACTGAATCTGTATGTCATGAAGTGTTTCTCATGTTGAAAGGGAAAGAAGATAAAGAAACATCATTCTTGGCCAATTTGGTTAAATGTGCATGTATGTCTACAACACTCAAATCCTTTCGCACCTTTTATAACAATGTTTGTTCTTGGGTGGTCGATACTGATGCTATAAATCACATAAGTCCATTTTCTCCCAATTTTTACACCTTACATTTCTTGCCTAAACCTGTCTTAGTCAAGCTACCAAATGGATACCAACTATTAGTCTCACATATAGGGACTATTAAACTGAACCCGTAACTTATGATTCGTGATGTTTTACTTATACCCCAATTTGCTTATAATCTCTTATCAATTTAAAAGCTAGTCAAAGATTGCAATCTGATAGCCATATTTATTAATTCCAAATGTGATTTTCAAGATCAGGTGAGTAACAACTTAATATCAACAACATAATCATTCTCTGGCCTTTATGCCCTTTAAGCTAAGGAAGCTACTAGTATATCTCATTCTAATGTTACTATTTCTAAGAATAGAGAATTGTTATGTCATTCTAGTCTTAATTCTATCATAAGCAATATATTTCTTCAATTTCTACATGCTAGAATTGGGACATTTGTCCATCTTAGAACTTCAACACTTATCTGGTTGTAAACACTTCAATTTTAAAGATTTCATTTGTGATGTTTGTTATCAAGCTAAGTTACATAAGTTGTCTTTCCCTAAAAGTGTTCATGAGTTAAAATTTGCTTTCTAATTACTTGACATTGATATTTGGGAACTTTATAGTGTTGAATCCATCTCTGGTGCTAAATATTTTTTTATAATAGTTAATGATTTACTCTTTTTCTGCTTTGACTCATCTTATGCATTACAAGAGTCAAGTACCTCCTATTCTTAGTCACTTCATTTCTTATGTTAAAAATAAATTTTTTATTGTGCTAAAGGTTGTGAAGACTAATAATAGGGATGATTTTATGTCCAATGCATGTAAAAACATGTTCCAACAACTAGGTATTATTTATCATTGAACAATAGCATATAATCTTCAATAGAATGGAGTTGTTGAAAGGAATCACAGGCATTTATTGGAGGCTACAAGGGCATTGAGGTTGAATGCTAATTTGGTTAAAATCTTTTGGGTAAGTATGTTCTTTTTGGTATTCATTTGATTAACAAGCTTCCCATAAAGATTTTAGATGGAAAACTCCGTATGAAATTTTGTATCATACACAACCAAACAATTACTATTTGCGAGTTATAAGTCATTTACATTATGTAGGTTGTCAACCTCATTCTAGAGATAAGTTTAAGCCTAGGGCAGTAAGGTGCATTTTATTAAGCTACACATAAGGGAAAAAAAAAGATATAACGTTTATGATCTGCCCTAAAAACAAATTTTAGTTTCTAATAGGAATCAACCCCTTAGACCCATTACCCGCAGCAGACTAGCTAAAGGATTATTAGGACTTACCTGATGAGTGCTAGCTTAAGAATCACTCAAGGACAAAGATTCCATCACTAACTAGGGACTATCTCATTTTGTTATATCCAAGTGCCAAGCAATGGTCATAATTAGGATGGACTCCAAACTAACACATTTGCGAGGCTTGTCTAAGTTGAACTATCTTAGCAGTTGACCTGACAAGATCCCTACTAAATTGAACCCAACCTATACCAACCACTCACATTCTGAGCCAAGTTGTTTAAGCATCTAGTCAAAGTTGAGCTATCTAGCACTCAACGTAGAGAAACTTCAGCTTTTGCCCTGCGTCCGAGCTCATACTTAACCCAGATCAAGTCAACTAAGTTTTATATTCCCTTTCTAACCTCTTCACAGTAAATTCCAACTAAGACTGATCTGTTAGAAAAATTACTCTGACAGTAGCAACCAAACACAATGACCAATCTGTACACCAACCCAAGAGCAATACGTATCCTTTAACACCCGATTCTAGAATATTTCTTTCTTTCATACATTGTATAGTGTTTGTTTGTTTTGCTCTTTTTAGTATGTTTTAGGTATAACATTTGTAACTTATCATTTTCACTCTTTTCAAGTATCCATGTAACCCTAGTAGAGGAGTGGTATATGAACTCCATTTATCTATACGCAGATATCATCTTACTCAATCATTATTGAATTACAAAATTTCCTTACAAAGTAACCTTCATGTTCTCTCTTTTATCCTTAGCTCTTATCTACCTCTTTTAGCAAGAGTCAATGGTAAGCAACCATAATACTACATTCTTATGTCATATTGAATGTTAAGATTAGGCCGAATAGAATCAATTGGTGTATTATATCCAGTTTGTTGCAAACCGTAACTAAGAACAAACAAAGCCGATTGCTAGATGGGTTCAAGCATGCAGAAAGCTCGAAAAGGGTTAATAGGGAAAGGTATGAAAGGGAGAAAAAATGATGAATGAAACAATAAGCAAAAACCCACGAACAGCTCTATAGAATATGGCGTACCAATGGAATTTTCGAGAACTCATGGTACAATTCAATATGACGCAAGAATTGGTCCACTGAGGTTACTCGCCACCTAACTTTACTTAAGTAAAAGGAAAAGAGTAATGCCGAGAGTAAACAATAGCGTTTACGCAAGGAAGAAAATACTCAAAAGTATATTGAAGATAATCTGATCTCTTATAATTACAAGTATAAGGATATTTATACCTATAAGCTAAGGCAACTTGCTCAAAAGGAAAAAGACAAAAAGGACACTTCCTAAAGAAGTAATATATATGATACAAAAAGGTAAAAATGAATATACAAGGAAAACAATCATTGGTGCTACAGATTATACAAATGATACATTACACATAGCGATGCTATATTAGCGAAGTTGTTAGGAGATGCGGACAAAAAAAGTACGGGCAGATAGGCTTAGAACAGGGATGGTTTAGTCGGTCTGAACTCTCTCTCTCAGCTTCTTGGCAAGGAAAATGTTGAGTAATTGGTCGATTCGGCGTAGGAAAGTGATCATCAACTTAGCATACTACAGAAAAATAGGCGATCATAAGGTACGGCATAAAAGGTGACTCAGCAAGGAAGTACTCGGCCTCGATAAGGGTTGGTTGGAACAAAAGGATTCGTCGTGCCAGCCCCTCTAGTCCTCGAGCTAAGCTACTGTCAGGGGTCCAGTAGCCTGATTCCCATCATTCCTGCTGGGTTGCTTTAGATTTAGGATCGAATCTGAATGGTGTTCGCTCAGTTCTTTGTCAGGGTAATATGGATTGAGGTCAGCAATGTTGAAGGCGTCAGAGACCCCATAGTCCTAGGACAATTCCAACCTATAGGCATTGTCATTGATTTTTTGGAGGATTCTGAAAGGTCCTTCCACTCTTGCAGATAATTTGTTTCTCCTCTTGTTTGGGAACCACTCCTTACTAAGGTGCAACCACACTAAGTCTTCTGAATGAAATCATTTAATTCTACCCTTAGTCTTTTCTCACATTCTTCTAGCAACCCAGTCCATGTACCAAGTGGCCTTGTCATAGATGTGCTAAAGAAATTGTGCTCTAGCCGAGGCGTCAAGGTCCTCTTGTGCACGTACCGGTATAGGGGCATAGTCAAGAGGTAACTCGAGATTGAATCTTAGACTACCTAGAAGAGAATCTACTTAGCGATGTCATGTATGATTTGGTTATAGGCAAACTTGACTACTGGCAAGTAAACGTGCCAATCAGCCAAGTTCTTGCCTACTATAACTCGGAATAGTAACCCCAAAGTACGATTAACCACCTCTGTTTAGCCGTCAATTTGGGGGGTGACATGAGATGCTGAAGAGTAATTTGGTTCCCAGCTGATGCCATAAGGCTCTCCAAAAATGGCTCAAGAACTTTAGGTTTCTTTGAATATTACACTTCTCGGCATACCATGTATCAGCATAATCTCTTGTAAGAAAAGAAAAGCAATAGCCGAAACGATAGCCAAAGCGTCATTAGTTTTGGTACAGGGCACAAAGTATACCATCTTACTAAACCAATCCACAACAACCATTATAGAATCTTTGCCTAGAGCAATTCGCGATAATCCAAGAACAAAGTCCATCCTTAGTTCAGTCCATGGCCTCGTCAAAAGAAGTAAGGGCATTGCTTTTCCTTACTCGACTCAGCTCTTAGCCTTTTTGCATACGGCACGGCTTTTGACAACTTGGTGCACATCTCTCCACATTTTCGATCAAAAGAATCGACCATTCAATAGTTTATAGGTCCTCCTCTCCCCAAAGTATCCGGAGAATCCTCCAATATAAGCTTCCTCGATTAATAATTCCCGTAGAGAACAAGTCAGCATGCATAGTTTCCCCCCTCGGAACAAGTAGCCTTCCTCCACATAATACTCATCCACTGTCCTCCTATCCACAAATCGCGAAATTGTTGATCCAAAGTATAGATCCTCGAGGTATTGTTCTTTGATCTTGCAAATCTAAACAGCCTAGTCTGCAATTTTGATAAAAACGCATGTCTCCTCGAAAGAGCATTTGTAACTACATTACTATTTCCCTGCTTATATTTAGTTATAAAATTGAATCCCTCAAGGAATTCAACCTATCTAACTTACCGCTTCGACAACTTGGTCTGGCTTCAAAGGTACCTCAGCGATTCATAATCAGTATATATGACAAATTCTCTCCGCAGCAAATAATGTTACTATACTTACATCACTTGGATTAATACCAAAAGTTCATTGTCATATATAGAGTAGTTCAGCTATGGTCCTCGGAGTTTCTCACTATAGAAGGCAATTGGTTAGCTTTCCTGCATTAAGACAACACCTATTTCAATGCTTAATGCGTCACATTCCAACTCAAAAACTTTGTCGAAGTCAAGTAATACTAACACCAAGGCAGAGGTCAACCTTTCTTTTACCTGAGCAAAGCTCCTCTCTTCCCTTTCTCCCCATCGGAAATTGATGTTTTTCTTCATTAATTCAATAAGTGGCGTAGCAAAGGTGTTGAAATTCCTGATGAATCTTCTATAAAGCGAAGCCAGACTATGGAAACTTTTCATGTCAACACAAGTTGTAGGAGTCAGCCAATGGACAATTGCTTGGATCTTCTCATCATCAACTTACAAGCCTCTTCCACTGACTACATAGCCCAAGAATACCACTTCAACTTAGCAAAAGCAACATTTCTTTATATTGCTGAATAGTCTCTTAACACGAAGGATATCCAGGACTACTCTAAGATATTCACAGTGACTTAGCATGTCGGCATTATAGACTAGGATGTCGTCAAAGTACACTACGACACACTTCCCGATGAGATGTCTTAGCACATGGTTCATTAATCTCATGAAAGTACTTGAGGCATTTGACAAGCCGAAGGACATGACCATCCACTCGTAAAGTCCATATCAAGTCTTGAACGCAGTCTTCCATTCATTGCCTGGTCTTATGCAAATTTGATGGTAACTAGACTTAAGATCAATCTTACTGAAAATCTTGGCTCCACTCAATTCATCCAACATGTCTTCTAGCCTCAGGATCAGATACGTGTATTTTATCATGATTTTGTACACGGGTCAACTATTAACACACATCTGCCAGGTTCCATCCTTCTTCGGTACTAAAAGTACAGGCACAACATAAGGGCTAAGACTCTCTCTTACATAACCTCTCTCCAGCAACTCATTGACTTAACATTAGAACTTAGAAGCCTGCTCGGGATTCATCCAATAAGTTGGCTTATTCGACAATGCAGTACAGAGTACTAAGTCAATACAGTGCTCTATACCCCAAGTTAAGGGCAACCCCTCAGTAATTATTCTGGGAACAAGTTGGCATATTCATTTAGGGAAGCTCACCGCGCTCCTTCATTTCCAGTAGTCGCCTGACCAACAATAAGGTCGGTTCGTCAACATTGACGATCTCTCGGAGCTCGACTCTACTCATCACCAAAGCTTCCTTCGATCCACAAGCGAGTTTCATCTATAACTTATGAACTTCTCTTGGTGGCATCGAATTTAATGTGATCTTCTGGTCATCCTTCTTAAACATTTATGTGTTTTTGTAACCATCATGTATAACTCTCTTGTCAAACAACCACAGCCTACACAATAACATGTAAGAAGCACACATAGGCAGCACATCGCAGAAGATTTTGTCAGAGTAATTCTCTATAGTGATCAGCAATAGTATTTTCCAAGTGACATGTAATACTCCTTTCTCACTCAACCAATGCAATTTGTATGGCCTGAGATGTGCAATAGTCAGCAGCTTTAGTTTTGAAACAAGATCGACCGATGTCACATTGGTGCAACTTCAACTATCCACGATGAGAGCACACATCTGATCATTTACCTTACAGGTGATATGAAACAAATTCTCTCTTTACTCCTCCTCTCGTGAGGGTTCCACACTCATAATGTGCCAGACAACCATAAGTAACTGGTCTTAGTCCTCGAGAAACATGTCTTCCTCAATCAGTTCTTTCTCAACATTATCTTTCTTCTTTCTCAACATTTTCTTTCCTCAAGTTCCTCATCCGTACTCTCTACTTCTAACTTCGGCATGTCTCCCTTAATGACCATCGTCCTTCGATTCGGGGCACTCAACAACCATATGTCCGAACCTCTAGCACTTTATTTGGCTGGTCTTCCTGCTAAACCCTTTCCCCTTCTCATATGTTCAAGTTAGCACTACATCTTTAGGTCGGCCTTTCTGCTCGGCTCTTACATCAATCTTTCTGCTTGACTCTATACTTGACTAAGCTTAGTGACTTACCTGTCCAGGTCGACTAGTCGGCATTCTAGTCGTTACTCGGCTCCTTCTTTGCCTCTCTACTCGTTGGACAATCTTAGCAGCTTCATCCATTATTTTAAATCGTCAGAGCTCCACAATATCTCAAATGTCTCCTCTCAACCCAATAACAAATCTTAAGACTGTTTAAGCTGGCGGTTCCTCCACTTCGTAACATATCATAAGCATTTAAAAGTCTTAAACATACTCATCAACATTTCGGCCTTCTTGCCTTAGCTCCAAAAGCAAAGTGAAAGTATCTTAGAGGTATGTCTCCGTACGAACCTGTTTTTGAACACTCTCTTCATCCCAGGTCAAGTGTTAATCTCTCGGTACCCCTCTCTTCTTCTCATGGCCTGAAAATTCTTCTACCATATGGCGACATATCTAAAGAATTCAACAGCAATGGTTCTTATCTTCTCATAATCCTCATACTGATGATAATCAAACATACGCTTCACCTTCTCTTCCCACTCCAGATACGCATTAACATTCCTAGATCCATCGAAACTCAAAATCTAAAGTTTCACATGGTTAGATGTTTTGGGGATTCATATATGCTCCGCTTCAAAATGCTCTTCTTGCTCCTCATCATCAAGCTCTTCAGGTCTATCCTTTTCCTTACTTGTCCACCATCTCCTCTACCTCGAACTGGTCAAGCTAGGCTTTAACCTCTAACAAGTTGAGCACCTTATGGGGTGTTTTGCGCAGCCTTAATGGATCGACAAGATAGTACATAAATAGTACGAGTTAAATCTATTAAGAGGTTAGCTACCTCATCAAGCCTTTCATCAGTACTTCTAGGAGTTCTCTAAGACCGTCGTCTATGGTGGACAACTGTACTGTCATCACCTATTCCAACATTCATATTTGGGTCTGTCATTTTTTCTCACAGATTCAAAATTCAAACAAACATTTTAAAAAGTAAACAGCTAATAACACAGCAATCAAATGAACACGGTAATTGGCTCTATTTCATACACTCAATATAGAGTACAATAGAACTTTAGGAAGAACGAACTATAGTTCACATAAAACCTCTACTCTGATATCAAGATGTTGCAAATTGTGACAAAGAACAGACAGAGTCAGTCACTAGATTACTCCAAGCTTGCAGAAAGCTTGAAAAGGGTTTATGGGAAAAGGTACGAAATGAGGCAAAAATGATGAATAAAACAATAAGTAAAAACCCATGAATAGCTCCAAAGGATATGACACACCAATGGAACTTCCGATGACTCACGACATAATTTGATATTATGCACGAATTAATCCAATGAGGTTACTTATCACCTAACCTTTCCTAAGGGAAAGGATAAGAGTGATGCTAAGAGTAACCAACAATGTTTACGCAAGGAAGAAAATAATCAAAAGTATATTGAAGATAATCCGATCTCTTACAGCTACAAGTACAAGGGTATTTATACCGATAAGTTAGGGAAAAGACAAAAACGATACTTTCTAAAGAATCAATGTATACGATACAAAAGGGTAAAATTGAATATACAAGGAAAACAATCATTGGTGTTACAAATTCTACATATGATATAGTACACATAGCGATGCTACATTAGCGAGGTTGTTCGGAGATGCAGAAAAAAAAAAGCACAGGCAGATGGTCTTGTCTAAATAGGGATGGCTTAGTTAGTCTGGACTCTCTCTCTCGACTTCTCGACAAAGAAGATGCTGAATAATTGGTCAGTTCAACATGGGAGAGTGATCATTAACTCAACATACTACAGAAAAATGAACGGTCATAAGGAACGGTATGAAGGGTAACTCGGCAAGAAAGCACTCGGCCTCGGCATCAGCAAGAAAGCACTCGGCCTCGGCATCAGCAAGAAAGCACTCGGCCTCGGCATCGGTAAGGATTGGTTGGAACAGATGGATTCATCATACTAGCCCCTCTAGTCCTCAGGCTTTGCTACAAGTCAAAGGTCCGATAGCCTGATCCCATCCCAGTAGGTAGCTACTCGATTTGCTAAACCCCTTTGTTTTTCCTTTCATTCCTATTCATTGTGGTGTTTCTCTATGTATACAACCCTTGAGACACATCAACTTCACTTGTATCAGAGCACAGTTCCATAAGGGAGTATGTGAAGTTGCAATTAAGTTTCCTATTCGTATTACTGTTAGTAGCTACTATGTTCTTCCATAACCACTACAGGGGTTTATGTGTGTGGTTTACATGGTTACTATAAAGTGTTTGAAGCGGATTTTTGAAGTTATGAGCTATGGAGTAATAGTTTATGAAGGGTAAGTATGGTCACTCATGATACTTTGTTTTTCTACTACTACAAAGCCAGTATGATTTTCTGTATTACATTGTATTGTGATGAGTACTGAGGTGGTTAAAGTGTATTAGTGCAATTCTGAGTTGTAATGAGTAGCAAAGTTTTTGTTGAGTTATGATATTGAGGTAAATCTTGTAGAAAACAGTAACAAGAGGCGTCATATAATGTCGGATCCTAGTGTTCACAGAGCTATTGGTGACCAAGACAGTACGCTCATATTGGTCGTAGTCAACATGACAATAATACCCCAAGATTGGTCTATGATAAACTTAATAGACTTACCAATCTTATTGAAAGTCTCGTTATAGCTATGCAAGGTAATAGGAAACAACCACAAGGTATACCTAATCATGGCCAAGTAGAAAATGTATAAGAACAAAGATACGGCTATATTAGTCGAGCTAATCGCCCAGCATGATTAGAGGAGTAGTAGAATGACCTGCTCAATGAAGACTTGAGTTAGAGGAAGTTAAGGAAGATGATGAGGAAGTAGATGTAGAGGCCGATAGAGAAGAAGAAGAGGAAAGGGAATACTATGTAATAGAAGAGCGAAGGCGCTAAGCTCTTCGAAGACTTAACAATGTCAAGGTCCAAATTCTAACCTTTACAAGAAGTGGTAATGCAGATGAGCAGTTAGAGTAAGAGGAGAAGGTTGAAAGAGTGTTTGATTCTTATGGTTATGTCGAGGCTAATAAAGTTTGACTTGTTGCTCTTGAGTTCTCTAAGTATACCACCATATGATGGAAAAACTTAAATGCGACCAGAGCAGGGGATGGATGACATGGAGATGCACATAGGATGATTTGTTTTTGTAGGAAATCATCCACTTACATAGAGTCCTAAAGTCCATTGTTTCAAATCAAGATACTAAATTCTGAGTTATTTTTGGAAGACCCTGTGGAAGAGACTTAGCACCAAGCTTATGTTCAATTCAAGTAGCTACCTTCAAACTAATGGCCAAACTGAAGTGATAAACAAACATTAGGTGCTCTATTTTGAGCTGTAGTAGGGAAGAATCTTGAGGATTAGGATATGTGCTAACTAATTGTGGAGTTCACCTACAATTAAATTGTCTATAGTATTACCAGAAAAACTCCCTTCAAGGTCGTCTATGGCCTTTACCCAACAATACCATTAGATATGATCGGTACCTATACAACTCATAAAGAAAGCTAGTTTGGAGTTAACCAAGCCTAGAAACTACACTAATTGCACCAGCAAATGACCAAGAAGATCACTAAGTTCAATGAACGATAGTGTGAGATCAATCACTAAAGCCGCCGAGCTATTTCTTTCAATCCAAGAGACCTAGTCTAGATCTATCTCAACCAAAAGAGATTTCCCCATCTCAAGAAAAGCAAATTATCACTCAAAGCGATGGTCCATTTAAGATTCCAAAGAAGATTAATCACAATACTTACCAAATCAAGCTACCTGAAGATATGGTGTCTCTCCCACATTCAACATATTCAACCTAATTCCTTACCATCCAGATGAAATAGGCCTGACTAGAGAAGACCCCATGGATTTGAGGCCAAATCTCTCTGACCCCCAAGAAGAGAATAAGAATCAACCCCTCAGACCCACATCTGCAACTAAGTTAAAGGATTATTAGGACTTACTAGATAAGTACTAGCTTAAGAATCACTCCAGGACAAGGATTACATCGATAACTAAGGACTATCTCATTTTGATCAGTAAGCCAAGCAGTAGTCATGATCAAGATGGACTTCAAACTTACGCATTCACAAAGCTTGTCAACTATCATAACAACTGACCTGATGAGATCCTTACCGAGCTAACCCCAACCTATACCAACCAATCTCATTCCAAGACGAGCTGTTCAAGTATCCAGTCAAAGTTAAGCTGTCTAAATCAGGTCTGCTAAGTTTTCTATTCACTTTCTAACCTCTTTACAACAAATTCCAACCGGTACCAACCTGTTGGAAACATCACTCTCGTAGTAGCAATCGAACTCAACGACTAATCTTTACACTAACCTAAGAACAACACATGTTCTTTGATATACGATTCTAGAATATTTCTTTATTCCATACATTGTATAGTATTTTTTTCATTTTTTTCCCTTTTTAGTTTGTTTTAGGTATAACATTTGTAACTGATCCTTTTTTGTTTTTTCATGTGTCCATGTAACCCTAGTAAGGGAGTAGTATATAAACCCCATTTATCTATATGCAAACATCATCTCACTCACTCATTATTAAATTACAAAATTTCCTTATAAAGTAACCTTCATGTAATGTTGTCTCTTTTATCTTTAGCTCTTATCTAGCTCCTTTAGCAAGAGTTAATAACGAGTAACCCTAATACTACATTCATGTGTCATGTCAAGTTTTAGGATTAGGCCAAGTAAGATCATTTGGTCCAACATATCTAGATGATAGCTACTTATATTTGCTAAAACCCTTTATTTTTCCTTGCATTCTTATTCATTATGGTGTTTCTCCATATGTATGACCCCGGAAACGCATCAGCTTCTCAAAATGTTAACTTTCGTGAAGATATGTTTCCTTTTCAACCTTTGACCATGTCTAAATGTACTTCTTCTAAGTTTTTATCCAAATCACATGTCCTATTTAAGTCAACCATTCCTCCTAGACAATCTTTTCTTGAACAGGTACAGTTCTCTAATGATTAGTCTTCTGCTAATCATTCATTGCAACTCCTATTACTTCTTTTGTTCCTAATCATTAGCAATCTTTAAGGCACTTTACTAGAATTAGGAGGCCTCTTGCTGGTTTAATGATTTTGTTCATGATATTAATACTACTATTATTGTTGTTACTCCTTCTTGCACACCTGCTGTTTACATTAATCAGCATATTGTTTCCTCTTCCCTTCCTTTTCTTTATCCTTTAATTGACAAGCATTCTTTTATCAATCTACCTATGGATTACATTGTTTCCCTAGCTAACATTTTGACCACTAAAGAACTACATAGTTATAAGCAAGTAGCTAAACACAAAGATTAGGTAAAAGCAATGAGAAAGGAACTTTGTGCTTTAAAATGCAATAGAACTTGGGAATTAACTTCTTTGCCTAAAGGCAAGAAAGCAGTTGGTTGCAAATAATGTTATAAAGTAAAATATAGGTTGAATTAGACTACTGAAAGGTTTAAAGCTCAACTAGTAGGTAAGGGTTTTACACAAAAAGAGGGAGAGGATTATCATGAAACTTTCTCTCCAGTTGCAAAATTGGATAATGTTAGAATTTTTATTGCTATTGCCACAACTTATGGGTAGCCTATGCACCAAATAGATACAAATAATGTATTTTTACATGGTTATCTTGCTAAGGACGTATATATGTATCTTCCAAAAGGTCATGATAAAGCATTGCCAAATCAAGTGTGCAAGCTTAAAGAATCCCTATATAGGTTGAAGCAAGCTAGCAGGCAATGGAAATTAGAAATTTTCAAATTTCTAATGCATCATGGTTTTATTCAATCCAAGCATGAGTACTCTCTTTTTACTCATCACAATTCTGTTAGGTTTGTTGTTATACTCCTCTATGTAGATGACATGCTAATTACAGGCTCTAATCAAGCTTGTATTTTTGTTATTAAGCACAAACTCGATCAAGCCTTTACCATTAAGAATTTAGGGTATGCTTGGTTTTTTCTTGGCATTAAGTTATGTTCTATTGATAAGGGGTTTACATTAATCAAAGGAAATTCATCTTGGACTAGTTGAATGATGTAGGGATGTCTATTGTAAGCTCATGAAAGTACCTATGCAACCAATTTTGAAATTTGACAATAACTCAAGTGAATTTTTCCAAGACCTAACTCTATATAAGAGGTTAATTGGCTGCTTTCTTTATGTCAAAATGACCTGACCAGACAATCTTTCTCAGTACATTGTCTTAGCAAATTTTTCTTGTCTCTAAAGGTACCACATTATTACTCTCTATTACATTCATTGAGATATCTCAAGGGTACTTTCAATCAAGGCTTATTTTATCCCTCTCACAATGATCTTTCATTAAATGTTTTCTCTAATCCTAATTGGAGTTCCTATGCATTGGATAGGAAATCTCTTAATGGCTATTATATTCTTCTTGGTGACACTCTTATGTCTTGGAAACTAACAAGCAACCTATAGTTTCTACATCCATAATCAAATCTAAGTACAAAAGCCTAGCTTTTGCTGCAAAGGAAGCATTTTGGATATCCTATATTCTATGGGATCTTGTTATTCTTGTTCATCATCCTATCCCTTTTCATTATGATAATAAGTCTACTATTTTAATGGAAACAAATCCTTGTTTGCATGGTCACACAAAACATATAGACATTAATGTGCACTTTGCTAGAGATCTTGTTCAATCTAGGTTCCTTCATCTTATTCATATTTCTTCTATAGCACAACTTCCTATTCTCTTAACTAAGTCTATTCATGAGTGACAACTCCATCATTTTTGCTCTAAGTTATCCTTTCTCTTTGGTCCAACTTGGTGGGGGCTATGAGCATACATAGAGTATATTTACATAGATGTGTTACACGATTAGAGGATACAATTTTCATTGTATTATTAGTTAGTTAGCTAAGTAGTTAGTTAAAATGTAAACTGTATATAAACACTTTGTACAGCTTCTATTAAATGAGTGCAATCATTTTGTGCATTCCAAAACTGTTCTCTACTATAGCATTAGAGTTATCTTTGTTTATTCTTTCATGGCTTCCATAATGTTCAACAACAAAGTCTTCGACTCCTCACAAAAACTTTTATGCTAAAGCAAGGATGTGAAGGACTCATTTACTCAACATTTACTCAAGTTCGATTCAAGAACGAATAAGTAAAGTTCAAGTTTAAGCTATTCAAGTAGTTAACCGAATCAAGTTTAAATTTCATAATTTTTTGCTCAACTATCTCATGAGCTTACATAACCAAGCTTAAGTCTAAAAGTATTAGTTAACTTTGAGTTCAGTTTAAATATCAATATTACTATAACTAAAAAAATATATTTTAAATTAAGTAAAAGCTAAGTATTATATCATCTCAATTGGACTCGTTTACAACCCTATACTTATTTGCTTAACATATATGATTAGAAATTATGATACTATTTTTGCAAGTCTAAAAAGCTTGCCTAACAGGTAGAAGCAATATGTAATGGACTTTTATTATCATTAAAATGTAGAAATATGGACATACATACATACCATTCAAAGATAGACAAAATATTAAATGCTTAGAGTTTGTTTGGCTCGTGTTTTTTAAAAAAAAAAAATATTTTACGAATTTGTTAGTCTAAACTATAATATTTGGAAAACTAGCTCATCCTTATTAGTTTCAAACCTCAAGTTTAGATGATTTTGTTCAGTACTATATTGTAACTAAGTTTAGCTCAATTGTAATTAAATCAACAGATTTACAAGCTTTTAGATATATCGATAAAAAATAGATGAATCAAATAGACTTTCAATTGCACAGACTAAATTGGCCCAAACTTAATTTTTAAGGTCATATTATACTTTTAGTAAAACAAACAAATTTCACTTTATTTTTTGGCCCCTCAAATATTCATTGGTGAATCAATAGTATAATTTTGTAATTTTACTTCTTTATATTCATTTGAAACAATCAAACTACAATAAGAAACAATAATAATGATCACACTTTTTTCAAAATAAAATGTTGTCTTGCTATGTGCCGTCTAAGGACCGGTTGTTGAGTTACTATATAGCTCTCTTGATGTCACCTATGCTTACATGGAAAGTTGTGGGCTCGAAAAAGCGGCTCCATTTTCATCATTCTTCTCAATCTTTCATTTTGAGTTGTGGGAATAAAAAAAAGCATATCTTGAATTGAAACCTTAGATCACTATGGCCCATTACTCATTATATCAAGTAATTCATTGCAATGTCAAAACTACTAATGGACAGCAAACAACTATCGAGAGCTCCTAGCAGTCCTAAGATCATGAATGCCATTGGACCAAGTGGTTTCGTTCATCATTTGGAGTTGCTACATTACCCTGCACCTTTGACTTTTTGCTAATCTTAGTTATGGAGAAGAAGTTAAGGTTCAATTAAATAAAGCTGAGAAGTCTAGTGCTTAACGCAGGAATTTTTGTGATCCCATTGACAAGATTGTTGAATCCATCATCTAAATAGTTAAAATGGCTATAAGAGTTAATGTAATAAGGATTATTGTTGTCTGGTTCGATCCGAATAGTTGATTCGAACATATGAAAAGATTAAAAACTAAAAAGATGGAATCAAATTCAATTATAGTTTAATCGAGATCGAACCATATCGGTTTTATAGTCAAATCAAGTTAAATTTGGTTAAATCATAAGAGTTAATTCAGATTTAACAACAGTAATAAAGATTTCTATAATTAAATAATGGATTGGACCGAACCTTGCTCATGCTATTGACAAGGTTATAGAATAACCCTTTTAATGCCAAGATGTTCTAGTTAGCACGCACAAGTCCCTTTTTCTAGAGCTCAAGTGGAAAGTTAGCTTATGATTTTGTTTCACATGCTAGGTGGTATCCCTCTAGTAACTTTGTCATTCTTTATATTTTCCAAGTAATCAGAGCAACGGTCACTCAAGAAACAACCAATCAATTAGGTCATTACTTCTTGTTGTCAGATACTGTGTGTATGGAATATACATATTATTAGCTAGTTAGCACCACATTCGACATGAAGTGCACCAAAAAAAAAAAATGCTGCTTGGCACACATGGCATTTGAAATTTGAGACTGTAAGTGCTTTGTGTAATTAGATTTTGTTTTTTCTACACGTTGTCGTATTGGTATGAAAGTATTTACAGTTTGACAGGAAATTTTGGAAACTTACATTGATTTGAAAAATATCGGTATCTTTAACAACCAATACAGACATAAAGTCTCGTACAAATTCAATTTTTTTTTATTTATTGCCTTGAAACCTTAAAAACTTTATAAAGGAATAGTTCATATGTAGAGATTAATCTATATTATGCATGCTACTCTCACTCCTTACAGTAAACTTAGATAAATAAGAGAATAGAATCATACTGGAATTTATATAGAACCCACTACAATTCATTGCATCACGATATAATATGTGTTGAACGTAGGAACAAATATAATATTTAAAAATTGTTTTTGCGTATCAATTCTGTGTCTGACTATATAAATTGTTTGATCAACCAAACAAGGTGATGAGAGAGCGATCAGATAGGGAAAAAAAGAAAAGAAAAAAATATTTTATAATTACGTATTAGCCTTATAGTGAGAAGTGGAGTTTTCTTATTTTCAGGGAAAAAAAAAATGAAACTAATGAAAAGAGATAATGCTAAATTCACTTTTATAGGAACAGATTTCCTTTTTTCTTTCTGTTTTTTTCTTTTTTTTTAAAGAAACAATTATCCTATAGTAACTATCATAATGAGGGAAGTGAATAAAATTGCTCGCATACTGTTGACGTCAATTGAATATTTATTCGAATACGATTCTTTTAGTTAGTAGAAATAAACTCAGATTTAAATTATTTGAATGATTTATTGAGACTAATTTTCAACTTCAAATTATTAATATTAACAAGCTGGCAAAAGTACGCTAACCACTTGAGTCAGAGTTTAGGTGTAGATAGATTTTGTGCCAAGGTTGAACATTACTAAAATTTCAATCAAAAAGGATATAATTATTTTATATGACGCTCTTAATCAACACGAATAATAAATTTCATATCTCGATACTTTGTCATTGTCAACCATCAATGAAATTTGTTAAAATAAAATATTTGCGTAAATTACAAAATGTCCAAGGTTTGTTGTATGATGGGGCATGACGCATGCGTCGTATATTTTATATTTATGTGAACAGAACGATACAACTTTGAGATAGCAACTGCATGTAGGATGAGTTAGAAAGAGGCCAAGGAGAAGGAAAAAGATAATCTCAAGAGACTTGCATACTTGTGTTACAGTTGAAGAAGTTTACGTGTTTCAAATCGATCGTTCTTGATCTTCCACTCTAGAGAGTCTTTAGAACTCTGAATTATAAACCTTGATTTCGTAAGACTTGATAACCGAATGAATTCCCGAGGATGGAAAACTGGGTAGTAATTATAGTGTGTACTGATCTTGTTAGAGGGATTATATTGGGTGGATTAATATACATACAATTTAGTATAATTAATTCAAGAATCAAAAGTTAGTAAGTCAACTAGAATAGGTTATAGATAAATGGTTTAAATAGTTTATTAGTGCATGCAGTTTTGTTATTAAATGATATCAATAAACACAAATCTTCTTCAAGAAGTCTCTCCTTTTATCCCTATTCTCTCTATTCCCCCTTTTTACCTAATCGTCGGAGTTACAGGCAGCTATTGATATTGATTTTGATTTTGATTCTGATCTCCTTGATCCAATCTCTCTGGTTACAAGCTAACTATTCAAGTTCAATTTCACTACGATTTACTCGTTAGGAAAGGAAGCCAAAACAATATAAAAGACCCTCTAATAGAGGATTGGTTTTATGGCAGATTTATATATGGTTACTTACATGATGAATTTACAAAACCGGTCCAGGTACAAACATGTCACAAAGTTTTTCCAATAATGAATAAGTATTAATTATATTTAAGCATATATCATTATAAAGAGTTCATATTTTTATAAGTTAAAAATTTATTCAATACTTATTAAAATATATAATAGGTTAATACTATTAAAACCTTTTCTAACTTAACGATTTAAATAGATCGATAATAATGGATGTTGCTTAATTATTTATTATATTAATATATGTAAATGGGTTCGAGTTGATACACAAGCAAAAGCACAACATTTATCAAATGATACATTGGCCTATATATCCTATTACCATTTAGGGTTTCATGAAGTGTACGGAAGTAGACCTGCCAGAATCCAACACGAGCGGCTATAATTACGTGAGTTTTGCATGGGTGCACGCGCAGAAGCAGCAGATGCCCACTTCCTTCCCTAGGACCCCACCCACTGCCCACCTTAGTAGCCAGTAGCCAGTAGCGACAGACTTACGTAAGGCATTGCCCAGACCACACCAACCAAACCACATTTCTTAAGTCACTCTTAGCACCACGTGCACCCATACTCCCACTCTCTCAGCACCATCTGTGGGTGTATTTGATATAGTTTTAGGAATGTTCATGACATTTGGTACAACTGAAATCTCGTTGCTATCTGATGTTATCTCGGTTGTTGCAAGAGCTTGCAGATTTTAATGGATTGCATAATGAAAGACAAAGGTCATGACCGGTCAGGAATCACGAGTGATGATGGTGGGTGGTGACTAAAGTAAAATGCTAATGGAGAGTGAGAATTTAAAAACGGAAAAACTTTCGTTTGATACTGACGGATTACAAAATATATATATATATATATAAATTTAGATGAAGACTTAATATAGATGCAAGATTATGGTATGTTCATCATAAAGGAAGCGTGCAATTTCTATGGGAGAATTGAAGAAATGATCCATCTTGAGTGTTCTTTTATATACAATTGTAAACAATATAAGAGAAGATTACTCTTTTATTAATGAGAAAATAAAGGTTGAATTAAAACTTTCTATATAATAAGTTAAAAGTTTTTATATTGATGCCAAATGAAAATAAAGAATTCTCATTACACAATCAAGTGAATAGTCCTACGCCTACCCATCATAGGTCATTTAGATTAAAAACTCAATTAAAATGTCCATAGTGATCAAGTGTTATGATCAAATAATAATTCTATGATTGATTTATTAATAATTCAAAAGGATATATTTAAAATAATTAATTAATACCGATCTACATCTATGATAATAGGAATCAATGATGATATTGCCAATGAGTGCCCTCCAACGCTTAAGTTAACAAGGAAAATAATTTCAATTCAAGAGAGTTTGAGAAATAATAGCTTAAAAGAGTTCGTAGAAGATCCAAAGTCCCATTACTTAGTGCTTTCCTTCTTATATATAGGTTAAGGAGACTGACCTATTCGAACACATGATGTGAAAGAATTGGTAAGGATAAAATTCAAGAGAATAACGTTGTTAATATAAGAAAAGACTTCTACCCTTCCACTAGTTGATAGAAGTTTAGGGTATAAGCTTACCACATCAGTGAAGGCAATCACCATAGCCTAACAACTAATATGTAGATCATGCATGAGGAGATCATTCAACATTTAATGAGGCAAGAGAAAGAGAAGAGGAGAATAGCAAGCTCATCCTCCTCATGGAGGCGTGCCTTCCTAAGGTCATTCCAATGTAGAAGCACACTCTTCCTGGGTAATTGGATAGTGAAATGCTAATTCCTTGACTAGAAGTTCTTCAAATGCTTGGGGCTCATCTTGTAGATGCTCGAGGGTTTAGTTGCCTAGAATTGAGGGACTTCGAAAGTTGTATGGTGCTTACAGGTGTCTAAAGAGCTTGATGGGTGGTGCCAAAGGTCTTAATGAGTTATTCGACATACTTTGGAAGAGAAAACACCTAATGGAGGGAAAAGGGCTCCTGACTGGGCTCTGTTGAGTTTTAGCAATAAACTTAGGCCTTCGAAGCTTTAGGGCGTAAAGTGACTATCAACCCACATAATCAAATAATATAACATCAAATGCTATTGTTGGCCATCGATGGCATGATTCAACTATTATTATTCAATGCTATTAAAAGTCACTAATAAGACTAACTTCTTAAGATGACTCCAAAGCTAAATTATAATAAATTTTAAAGTAAGAGAAAGTTTAGAATTTTCTTGACATTTATTACAATAAGAATTTTCAAGTTTCACAAATATTATTGAAATGATATTAGGTGCAAGTCACCGTAACTTAAAAATAAGTTACAAAGTATGTTCACTTTTTGATATTACTACCAAAATGTACATTGGCATCAAAAAGTGTAAAAAAGTTTGTAGGTATAATGCACTGTTTGAAAGTATGCAGTGTTACCATCATAAGTGTTAAAAAAAAAGGTGTCAACTTTTTTGTATGACTTATTTTTAAAAACACCCATATCATTGTGGTTATTTCAACAAGTTACGAACGATAACGGTTTGTACAATAAAAGGCGATGGTAATGACTTAACACAGGTGGTGATGATCAACAGCCGTTGAAAAATGCTAACGGAGAACGAGGATTTAAAAAATGGAAAATACTTTCGTTCCAATTGTTATTTTCCACATTTGGTGAAACACTATCACTGTCCATCGACTGCTCCTTTTACCTCTACAACTAAAAGTCACTAATAACAATAATAAATATCAAAGAAAAAGAAAGCTGCGAAAATATTTTCGCCAAACAAAGACACCCTAATATTACACCATCTTGTTGAATAATGAGGTAATTGACGAACTCAGCCATTTGTTTGACATTATTGATAGAGTAATTGGAGTTCAGAGCCCTAATTGATCAGTAAATAGAGAACTATGTTGATTAAATAATCAGGATTCAGAGGAGAACATCACTTTAAGTATTAATTTTTTAGAAAATTTGGTGGTTTATGAAATGGAACGTTGCTCACATAATATTTGAAATTACATTGCTCCTACTTGTAAAGCAAGAAACAAAGAGAAATTTGAATAAAAAAAAAAAAAAATGGTTCGGATAATTCGATTTCCCCTTTCTTTATCACTTTCTTTCCCCATGTACTCAAGTTTTAACTCGAACTTAAAATTTAGCTAAAATGAGTTTACTCAAGTTGAGTTGGATATTGATATTATCCTAATCAGAAAAAGGATAGGTTTATTTTAAATCAAGTCCAAATGAATTTAATCATATTAAGCTTGAGTCAAAACTATAAGCACCATGGATTTATGAAATTTCGAATTAAGTTGAGCTTAATGCCAATATTGTATTGCCTTGGTTTGGACTCATTTACACCGCAACATGAAGTACCTTATTATCCTATTGCATCTATGAGGACAGTTGACTGTTCCTTTCTTTTCTTTTTCTTTTTTTTCTGGTATAGAACCAAGGCCATGTTTTTGGATTGAGGTTGAGAACTCTATTTGAACTTATAAATTAGAATTCATAAATTTGCATGTTAAATGTTTATGTTGAGTTTAAAATTGTCAAATATAGCATTCACCAGTTGATCAATGTTTGATGGAACCTTCACTCTCTCTATCTAGCAACATATTAGATATTACCTTGTTTAATTGAATTTAGACGCAAAAACACTATATCATAACACAAATCAATCATGCACTTACAGATGTGTTGCTAGAGAGAGAGAGAGATAGAGAGAGCCACTCCCACACTCTGGAGTTCGCAACCCACCTACCAAGCAGCACACCCTACTCTAGAGTTCACATGCTTGGAATCACTCATAATCTTTAAGCAACCATTTTGCTTGGCCAGATGCAAATCCATGCAACCAACAACCTCTTTTTGTTATACGTTATTCCTCTTTTGTTGAATGTCTGCTTCACTATATCAAATAAGTGAAGAATCAAATTACAATATAATAGGTGTATAATAGATATGCAATAAATACTGTATAATTATTATATTATTCAATTTACATAAGAGTCACATAAAGAACAAGAATGTGATATGTTTAGAAATACAATAATTCTATAGAAGTCCTGACCACCACCAAATGTATAACTGCCTCTAGCCCAACTTGTTCGTTGTGGATCGATTTGGCCTTTGATCGAAGTTTTGATTAAGGAGCAACTTTAATAAATTGAATCTCGAGCTTTTTATGGAATTCAATAATAGCACAAGGAATTTTAGGGTTCTTGTGTTTAGATAATAACGAAAAGGGAAGGATATAGATGAAATCAGTATCCCATATTACACATGGATATTGAAGTCAAACTAGTTTGTAATTGAATCATAGATGATATGACAAATGATATGTGAAGCTATCATGTACTTTAAAAGAAATCCAATATAACTCGAGATGATGTAATCAATAAGGTTCACCACGATCTAAAACATCTATAAGTACTTGGTACAAAAGAAGAGAGATAGGAAACCTATCTCAATAAAATAATATAAAATCAAAAACTAAATTGTCTCTACTTAACCATATAAATTAAAAGGAAATAAAATAAATAATGAATGATCCGAACAAATAATATGGATCATAGTCGAGCGGAGGAATCATAACGAAATTTGTATACCGACTGACATGGAAGCATTTAATGTACTGCTTTCAAATTCTTAACATCACTTGGCACATCACTGGGCAAACAACTTAGCCACATTTGTCACACTTCGTATTTGGAAAGTAAGTCTCGGCCTACACAAATAAATGCCCCTTGTATGACCCCACCTTAATGCTGTTTGCAATTAAACCGATCAATAGCTCAATCGACCTTACTTCCTGTCCTCTTTTGGCAGTCCTTTTGGGCGACCTCCACCTAATCGGTTGCCTATTTCACCCCTTCATGATTCTAGAGCTAAGAACCCTCGATAAAATCCTCATCATTGTTGCTCGCCACTCCACCCTCCCCAGCGAATCTACCACCAAAACCCCACCAGCTCTCCCTCTGCCCTTCCCACCCGCTCCTTCCCCCTCCTTCCCCTCCCTCTCTATCAACGCAACGTGAGCCAGGATCAACGAAAATAAGCCAAGTACGGGCACAGGCGTATAGCTCGTGTCTTTGCTCAACCGAACCTAGGAGCCAAGTTTTGGCGATGTGAAGTACTAGAGTTGATTTGCTACCAGACTCGATTTGAAGGATGCAAGGCAATTCAATCACGAGTGCAAGTGCAAACCAATTTGGGCACCTCACGCGTTGTGGTACAAGTATGAACCCAGGTGCCAAGGTCCGAACACTAGTTTAGATTAATCCTGCGTTCTGCATTTGATTTGGCTCAAGGATCGGTCTTGGTTTGGGGAGTTGCTCATAATTGGATAATTACTCGTCCGGAAATTAGTTGTGGTCCTCAAATGATTTGACCTTATTTTGGTAAGAATCAAGTGGCGGAATCACAGTGGTATCTCCAGGATACAGTAATAATAAATAGCTATTTACAAATTACAAGTACTCCATTCGATATTTAAGATGACAATCTTTTATCTTAGAACCAAACGATACGCACCAAGTCATTAACGGACACTACTAATAAGCATAAAGCGCCTTCATTTTAATTATTTTCTGAAAATAAGGAGTCAAACTCATTGCACATAAGGGTTCATACAAGCATTAAAACCTACATCGTAAATAGTAACATCTACGTACAGGTTTCCTTTTGCCCTTCAGTGCACTACCGCAGAGACCGCTAAATAACTCATAGAAGCAGAAGTATACCAAATCTTCGCTGGGAAGCTATACTATATTCGAAGAGTGGCCACACTGGAGAGGCTGCCGAGTAAATCATTTCCACCATAACGCAACCTAAAATATACGCAAACAGGAAAACAACCCATATATTGTGGAGAAGCTAGAAATAAAACTGTGATTATGATAAGATTAGGATCATGATTTTTGCAGGTACATAGGTCTGTACAAAAAAAAAAATGGACCCAGGAGTTGACCCATTTGCAAATTTACGAGCAAAGGCCAGGGAACCAACCTGCTCTGCATCCGGAAAAAACCCTTTGATTCCATAGATATATAACCACCCTTGCACTTCAGCAAGCCAAGACAAAGGAGATGGAGGACCAAACACAGCGAGGTGGGCCAAAGGAGGCATTTATGCATTGTAAATATCTTCATCAGGGTAACTTGTCGTTCCTTTTAAAAGTTGCCCGTCCAATTAATATGGCCTAATTGTGGTTGCTGATATGCACCAACCTGAGTTCCTGGAGCTGCAGCAGCCATCCCTACTCCAACATTGCCCCCTATGGAAGGACTTATATGGTGCGGATTAGCAATTGCAGCTGCCTGGGGAGGATGATGGTACAATCCAGGAAACTGCATGTGAGAAGATTGTGAGACAGCAGCATTGAAGGATCCATGGCCTGTATGTGATTGCAAATATGCAGGATGAGGAGATTGCCCAGGCAAGTTATAGAATGGAGCAGATTGCAAGCCTGAATGCTCTCTAGGATTCTGGATCCACATTTCAGATGTCTCCGCCTGTAAATTGAGCAAAAAGATAATCACACAACGAATTTCATACAGAAAATCAATGAATAGTAACCCTTCCTTGCAAGAAGGATAGGAAAAGGAATTTCTGAACTTGGGTAAAATGCAATTTAAATGATTAGCCATCACAAATATGTGAAATTTAATCACAAAATGAAGTTACCCCAGAGCATGACGTTCTTCTAGCATTTAATTCAAAATAAAAGCATGATCAACATCAATGGGTACATTGAGGAAGATTAAGGGCATAAACTAAAAAATTGGTTGTCTGGGAGTAATGGCACAAGACTACTGCAGCATGAACGGTAACAAGCAAAGATTGCCACGATGTTAAATATATTGGCCAGTTGCCACAATTATAGCTTTAGTCAGGATAATGACAAGTAAGACAAAACAACACATCATACCGGAGGATTTGGAATGTATGGATTGCCATCCTTGTACTTGATCCGAGATGAATCTTCAAGACCAGTGGCACCACCCACAACACCAGGAGCATTGACAGCAAACCCGGTGGGACTGGCAAAGTTGCCAAACCCTGTTGGACTACCAGTTGGAACAGGCTTGAACTGCTGAATCCCATACTTAAGACTGTTTGAATTGAGATGAGAACTAGCTCCAGGGATCAGTACGTAACCATTGCCATTTGATGGGTGAGGGAATCCTGGGTTACTAGAATACCCAGGCATAGCCACTGGAGGACCATAGACTGGGGACAGGAACTGACGATAGGGCATAAGATTCGCAAAGTGGGAAACATGAACTTGTGGATACATTTGGGCCAATGGTTGCTGCTGCTGCTGCTGTTGCTGCATCATTGCTGCTGTGGATCCAAGTGTACTGCTAGGAACATGCAAATTCACAGCCTGTATTTCACATAACAAAAAAGCAATCAGATAAGAAAAGAATGCATATTAATGAAAGATAATAATCTACATTCATAAGAGATTCAGACTAAATAATCAAATAATCGCCCATATGCCCATCACATAACCAGAAAAATGAGGATCATATCAAGTTATGAATTGTCAAGCATGGCCCTTGCCTCAACTTGTAAGTGCCACAGTAAATGAAACTGATAAAAAACCCAGCATTATAACATTTAATCTGCTGCAGCTATTACTTTTACCAAGCATAATGAAAACCATGGAGAAGATGCCTATGTTCTAATTTTGATGGCTTGCCAGAATATTTGACAATAAGGAAACAAAATTTACTCAGCACTAAATAGTAGCAGAACCAGCCTGGTGAATAATTAACATTAGAGCTCATGATGAAACCCAAACGTTGCTAAAATTTAAAAAAAGAATTAACAGAAATAATAAAGCATTACACTGCAAAGAAAAGGCCTAAAGATTTTTTTTAATAAGTAAGACAGCTAGACAAAAGTTTTTAGTGTGAACTTAAACACTGGGCTTGACTGCTTTATTTAAGGAAAAATACAGGAGTTCTACAACTTTCAATAATAGCAATCAAATTGTGAGATCTTTTGAATTTTTGCAATCTGAGTCCACAAACTTTCAATTTCAACAATCAATTCTTAGAACCGCATTGCAAAATTTCATGCCCCCAATACATTGAAACTCCCTGCCATAAGATATCAGTGCATATTTCAGTAATTAAAATGCAATATCATAACTACAACTGGAAAAGCAAAACAAGAGCACAAAATTTTGGAACCCACATTCATCAAAGGAAAGAATTTCTTTTTCGCACCTTCCCAAAGGAAGTACAGAAACCGTTACAAAGATATATTCTAGTTTCATTTATTCTTAAACTTAAGCTTACATATGACTTGAGATTTTATTTCCACCACCTTTCCACCTTTGCCCTGAATCCCTCCTACCAAATGCTCTCACAACACTCCAATTCATGGCCATTCAAACATCTTAGTGGCAGCTAGAAGACCCTCATGTTTGATTGGTCACAGAAAAGAATTACAAGAAATCCAAATCTTTAATTAGCCAAAAAGAAATCTAAATTTCCATTCTTTTTAATGAAATCTCAATGTAGATAAAGGGTATGATAATTAAAAAAAAAAAAAAGAGCAAATAGATCCAATTTTATGAAATTTGAATCCTCGCTCACACAATCATTAGGATTACAACAAAGAAGAAAGGAAGAAAAATGAAACAAACTAGCTTACAACCCAAAATAGCTGGTTGCCATATGATATCAGGTTCAGACGTAATTGATTGCTTGTAAGATTCAATGTTGAAACCAACAGAATTTCTGTATTCTTTTGCTATCCTACCTCATATGCTAATCAAGCTCTCACAAAATTTGGATTCCTTGAAATCCTAGTCCATAGAATTTCCAAGTAAATCCTAGTTAACCAACCATCTCAAAGATAAGTGACCCAGCAGCGATTAACCATCTCACATCTCCATCACAGATCACTCCAAGTATTTTAACAGTTTCAGCACCATGTTTTTAAAGAGAAAAAAGGATGGAATAATGCATCTCTCAGAATATTTAGACATTCCATAACACAACCATGCATATGCATCCCCACTTCCCTTCACATTCTCTATCCATCCTAAAAAATAATTAACAAGTTACAATTACAAGAGAAGGCTCACCTCCTGTGGAGATGGTATAGGCTGTGCACGACCACTTTCATCCATCGCAGATCTAAAATATGGTATGTCATAACCTGTCTGAGGATCATATGCCTGTAGACAAAACAGAATAAAAAAAAAGTTTAATAAAAGGTCTATTATGGCATACTGAAGAACTCAAATTTGTATTAAGATAAAGCTAGAGAGTAAACTCACAGAAAAACTTGGTAATTCAGGATGCTGTTGTGGCTCAGGAGGAGTATACGATGGAGTATTCACTCGAACTACTTCTATATTAGCGTAGTTCTCATTATTTTCAGGGACAGCCTCTTTTTTCTCATGCAACTGAAGCTCAACTGCCTCAGAAGATGAAGGACTATCCAATTTAGGATCTCTAACCTGCTCATCATCCAAATCTACTTGCTTGTTGACTGAAGTTTCCTCACCCAAAGATGTTGCACTCACAGACACAGCACCACTGCAAATATAACATCACAACAAGACTAATCACATTTGCATATCTAGCAAATTATATAGTAAGAAAAAAGAAATTAATTCATCCCACAAAAAGTAAAGAAGAATTTAACTCAACCCAATATAATTCTTTAACCATGCACTCAAAGTGGCAAGTATGAGATAAAGAAAGAGATCCTGAGAAACAGGAAAATTGTCATAACTTCCCCTGAAACTACAGAAGAATTAGCATCAACAAAGAAAGTGTAAAAGCCCACCTTACAGAATGTCCCCCCTTTGGTTCTTCAGATTCTGCCAAAACAGAATTCCTTGTAGAATCAAATCCAGAACTAAAGCTACCAAAAGTCAGCTGGCAACGATCAGCCTCAGGAACTCGAATATGCTGCGGAATGATCACATTTTGAGCCTGATGGATGTTTACTTGAGAAAGCTTATCCTGCAACCTTGCAGCTTCCAAATCCAGACTTTTTGAATTGTCAGCAGGAGATTTAGCCAGTGAAGGTGCTCCAATGACTCCAGGGTTTTTAGCGATGGGTTTCTGGCTAGACTTTGGTTTCCATTCCTTCACTGGTTGAGGAGCTGTAACAAAAACTAAAGCTTTATTATGTCAAAAAAATAATAAAAACTAAAGCTTTCATCGGAGTCCCCTAAGACTTAAATTTTGCTGTTCTAGTTAGGACAACCCATGTGGACCCTACTGTAAGTAGGGATGACATAAGGAATAGGTACAAAATGGGGTGATCTACTGTACAAGTGGACCCTACAAGATTCCGAAGACAAAATGGAAAAGAAAAATCGCATTCTGAAGCATGCCGCACAGCAGAAATTAGTCTGCATGGTTTGGAACTTAACAAAGGTAAGTAGACCCTACGCATGATCTAAGATGCAAAGCATGTAAAACTGCAAATATAACCATCCAGGCAAGTGATTCTTTCTTAGATGTCTGCCTAGCCACTCACCTATCATCCCCAAATTAAGTAGATACCACTGGATCGTGGCTACCCCGCTCCCAGATACAACTCTGAGCAATGGATGGCATTTCTGGTTTTGATAAAATTAAGAAAGTTAACTATAGAATTTCCACTCCCCATGTTTCCATTACATAGCAACACGGGAGGAAGAAGTGTTCAAGACTCTTGCTGCATTTCCACAGAGCAAATATCCAATGTTCATCACATGCCAAAACCTTTAAAGATTTAGCAAGCATGGTTCTTGGATTCAAAACCAAACAAATATATGACTTGGAATACATCACTTTTTGTCAGCAAGCAGAAGGGCACGAGATCCCACACATTAAGTCAAAGTCCAACTACAGGAAAACAATAAAAACCGAATAAAACCATCACAACCATCACCCCTAAAATTGATTCCCTAACATTTCATTAAGGATTGTGATTTGGAGGATGAATTTGTTGATTGAGTAAAAGAAGATAGTAAGTTGGGTGTCAAAAAATATATTTGCACTAAGGCATCCACCAATGTAAAAAGAGTTGCGGTAGAGCAGCTGACTTGAACAGTGTCAGCTTGAGGACAAGCTGACAAACAAACAAATCTTGAGGGATAGAATTGTCAAGTACTGCAAAAGAGGAACTGTTAAGTAGAATATGCTAGGAAAATTTCGTAGTAATGGTCCGAGCCAAATCATACAAGCAAGATACTTCATGAATTAAGTATTGAAGACAGATTACAAAAACATTCAACGATTTAATCATCTCTTTACTTGAGTTAGGAGCACAAGTGCTCTGTGTAGGAGAGCTGCTTAGATCTGGTGTCCAGGAGCAACATATGCTAGGTTTAGAATCAGTTCATAACAAAACCAGGTTCAAACTTGATCTCGGATGTTTTTCTTCCACTTTTACCTACCTTGAACACCACAGTTCTGGGCTCACTAAGAGAGAAATTGGGATTAGTTCCTTCCAATTAATTCAGATCATGAAATATGCAGTACAACATAGCAGCTTCCTAACTGCTTTTCCAGTTTTCTGGCATAATACCATACATCCATGCCAGATCACAGAGTAAAACCCACAGCACACATTCCCTACGCGCCACATCAACACAAACTCAGGGAACACAAAGATACATATTTAAAAAAGGCACAAAAAAAAAAAAGAAACGCTACTGCTGTTTCTTATTTCAGCGGGTTTACTGCATTAATTGGTGGAATTAGAAGCCCTAACATGTAATCTTGCATTTCCTTTTCAAAATCGATATTTACTTTTATGGGACACAAGAGTTACTGGTTAAATCCATACCTTTCTGATGGCCAGCAACTT
This sequence comes from Lumnitzera racemosa, assembly GCA_024138005.1. Classification (NCBI taxonomy): domain Eukaryota; kingdom Viridiplantae; phylum Streptophyta; class Magnoliopsida; order Myrtales; family Combretaceae; genus Lumnitzera; species Lumnitzera racemosa. Next base: position 9,514,927 of record JAMXBC010000008.1, on the reverse strand, counting down.
GTTGATTCGACTTTCCTCCATGCTGATTAAGAAAAGATGATTTGTTGGTCGACACTGAAAGAATAGAAGATTCCGCTTGACCAGTCTGTGAAAAACCAGCATGAGATTGATTTGATTCTTCTTGAGAAGAACCATCGCGCCCAGAAATTGAATTTGAGGAAACTTCAGGTGATGATGCAGTTCTTCCTGAGTTCTCACCAGGCTTCTTTCTAACACCCACAACGCCAACCTCACGTTTTATAGCTCCAATAGTTGAATATGATCTGAATTCAGGAGACGGCACATGAATGGGATCTGAGGAATACAGCCCTGGAGTGGAGTTACTTGATGCCACTTTTGGAGTGCGGGGACGAGCTGCATCGGGCTTTACCACTTTCACCTGTAGAACTGTCTTTGAATTAGAAAGCAAAGCATCCTTCAATGTTTCTTTCCCTTGGCTGTCCAAACAAGCTTTAATGTCTTGTTTAGGAAGTAATTGTCCATTAGATATGATGGAAAGGCCTTGTCCCCCAGAGAGCTTTTGACTACCGACAGTCTCTGTTGAGCTACTGCAAGCAGAGGGGAAAAGGCAAAAATAAACAAAAAACATCATTCTAGGAGAAATATCAGTATTTTAAAGGAACGACAATCAAAGGGCATCTTCACAACACCATACAATTAAGCACAAATCATTTGAGAAAAAGATAAGACGTACAAAAATATTTCCAGGGAACTTAAGAGGGGAAAATAAGAAAAAGAAAAATTAACCAAAAAAAAAAAAAGAAAAAGAAAGGCAGCAGTGATATTCTTCCTTTTCCTACTCGTGAAAGAATTAATTCACCTATTTAAAAATCTACCATAAGGAAAGGGCAGAATCCAACAAAAGGAAAGCAAAATCAGGATAGTCATTTGACAATTATATCCTACAAGATTTCCAGTTATCCTGCACCAAGGACTGGATATCAAGGAAGCAATATATAGAGGTGGATCCATGCTGATGATGTGTTCATAAAGAATACAATGGTAAATCTCACTAATGCAAACCAGAACTGTAACATGGGAAAATCTCAACAAAGACTAGAGCTTGCTGGCATTGCACAAATATAAATTGAGGAGACAAACTGAACAAAGCAATACCAGAGAACATAACATGGGAAATCTCAGCTAGCTTACCCCTTTCCAGAAACATTTGTCAGCACCTGCTCAACAGTAAGTACTGAAGATGGCTGGGAGGCAGACTCATCTCCACTAACAGATTGGCTCACTCTGTTGTCCCTGACAACACGAAACTCTTTACTAGTACCTAGATCTCTGCTGTTCTTCACAATGTGGAACTCTCTGACAGTTCCTGCACCTCACAAGGTTCCATAACTCAGCAAATACCCACAAGAAAATCATAGGCAAACTTGAGACATAAGAGCACGATAAAAACATCGAGTTAATTGTATGTCACCATTCTCAGACAAATGGCAAATTGGAAAGAACCGTACAACTGCATGCCCATCTTTTATCCCATGAATAATAAATTATCAATTTCCCTATAAAGTCTACCAAACATGTTATGTGGGAAATTACAAGTGGTCACAACTAGCAGTGAGAACATCAAATGAAGACCCTTTCCTTTGGTCAATAGAACCCCAAATAACCCTTCAAGAACATCCCACCATATAAAGTTGGGACAACAAAAGTCAGCCAAAAATCCAGCTTCAATAACTCATCTCATATCCAAATGAAATTCGAGATATGAGATGTCCACCTTCAATGGCTAGCCTTAATTCCTTGATGATGTCCCTAGGTGGGCTACCATGGGCAAATTAGCAGCCAGGTAAATCAAAAATTTCTTTAGTTATTAATGATCGAGTTTGCTTAAATACTAACTTCTAGCGATCAAGGTATCAGGACTAATGAAGGCTCCTTGGAAAGGTCAATCAAATTACATAAGCAAACAGCTGGCAAGATACGCCCTCGGGCATTCATACCTAGTCATGAACATATTACCACCATCTTAGAATGTCCTTTTTTAAAAATCTAATCATATGGGCAAGAAACAGCAATGGATTGAAATAACGAGTTAGAAGGAAAAAAGAAAACAAAACAAAAGATTCACGTACTTCCATTCACAGGAAAAGATTTGCGAGGATAGCCTCCATTTGCAGAAAACGTATTCCGCATATAGCTTCCAGTTCGGAAATTACGATCCAGATGAGTCGGAGAGGTTGGCCCACCATCCACGCCTTCAGAACTTTTTCTTGAACCCAGAGGAACCATATGTACAACATTCTGAGTACAAAAGCATAAACATCTGCTGATGGGAATGTTATTCAGGAACTACTAGCTATAGAGCAAGATACAACAAATTTAACAGACACCACAAACATGGGGCAAATAAAATTCCCATCAGTTATTAACTTATCAATTCTTTTCAAGAAATTCAGATGATAACTCAACATGCATGGATGGATATCCAGAGGGGAACAATGATGCGTTCTTGGAATGTGTCAAAACACATTATACTGTGTTCTATTCCTTCAAAACAGAAATCAAATGTAACACAAACCCTCAAACTGCCTCATGTAAGTGCACATGGGGTACTACTTCGTTCAAAAGGCATTCACATGCACAGTAAAATCTTAAAAAAGACAAGGAGAATTTTTCAAAGAAAGTAGGGCTGAATTTCCACCACTGTCTCGCCTTGGAAGTTAACATATATATATACGATGCAAGAATAATTGAAACCCAGGAGCAACTGAAAGGTCAGAAAAGCTCAAAAGGTACCTCTTTTACCTCTTTCTTCTTGTCCCTTCTCCTTTTCACCTCACGAAATGGGTCTGAGAAAAGATAAGCAAGCAAGCTATCATAAGGTAAACAATGTTCGAAAAACATACCAAGTAAGGAAAGACATAGGAGCCTTGGTGGAATTGGCTAAACACTGAATGAATACAGACAGAGCAGCCAAAAGAATAATTATGGTATAAAGCTGAAAGCCCCCAGTAAGCATTACCATTGTAATGAGTAGTAAGTCCAAAAATGGAACTAGTATTTATGAACCTACTACTACCAAATTTCAACTATAATTATGCTACCTTGCAGAGACTAACCTTTTCCTTGTAAAAATATTGCAGTCACAGCTAGTTCAAATTCAACACTTAAAATCAACATTTAATCCCATAGCTCAGTGTAATTGATCAACAATAAAACCCCAGTCCTTAAAACAGATGTAAAATTGAAAAAATGATGGAGTTTCAAGTCCATTGTGCTCCTTACATGCAGAAAAAGGGGTCAAACAGAATCCTCCCCCTTTGTTGCTAATTGCTAATAACACTATTAAAAAATGTAAATTCAAATTTTTAATGTATTTGGTGCAATGATAGCATCAACATACATCAGAAACACAATAAATTCTCTCATCTTCAGCAAGACCAAAAGTTGTTATTGGACAGTGTACCCCACACAAATGAACCACTAAATAGCCATTATCTGGCTAAATCCAACTAGTTAGCTAGGTTGGAGAAAAGATTTTTCGGCATATATATTCCCGGCATCTCTGCAATTGATAAAATTTGCCATTAATTGGCCCTTAACATTAATTAAGGCCAAGTAGTTTGTCACTTTAGTCATCTTCGTGCCTGGGCTGACCCTAATACAATCATCCACAAACAAGAACATAGCCGAAACAGAAAAAGACCCAAAAGTCCCATCTTAGCAAGAACAGATTCATTCAAGTCAGCAATCAAGTCCCATCAGCTCAAAACACTTGATGAGACATAGTATAAACAAACCCTAGCCTTAATTGGTCAATTGCCCAATTCTCACTAAACCAAAGACCCAAGCACCACGAATAAGAAAACCTAAAAAAGGGTACACAATACTAACACTATCCCTAACTGCAACCCAATTAGTTCATCTACAACGATGTTCAGCGGTATAACAAAAAACCAAAATAAGCATACATAACACCATACCTAACCTTTCACCCAAAACATACTAAACCGAACCCTAATTAGTCAATGAAGACGACATTCCGCAGGAAAAAAAAAACACATAAATTACACTAAAAAACACAAAAAAAAAGAGCTGCAAAACACTGAAAACTAACCCTGATTAAGTAGTTTCTGAGCGGTCTCATTAGGATCCATGTTACTTTCTTTTAAAGCAGCATATATGTCAGCATCGGAATGTCCTTTAGCGATCTCTTTGATAGATTGAATCGTAATACGAACCCTGGCAGGGATGCTTGTTTGAGTAGTTCCGCCTTCGATTCTTGAACCCGCGACCATCTCAAATAGCTTTTTAATCGAAGGGAAATTAGGACTCGAGCTAGGGTCTATAAAGTTAGATCGAAGTGGAGGTGGTGGATAATTAGGGTTTGGTGGAATTAGAAACCCTAGACATAATTGGGAAGAAGTTAGGGTTTGTATAGAGAGAGAGGGAGTGTGTGAAGAAGGGGTTTTGAAAAAGTGTTTACCTCTTGAGAGACTTTGGAACGTGATTAATTGTGTGTAGGTTTTTTCCCCTTGGACTTCCGGAAAATTGCGAAACTACCCTTTCGGGTTATATCGGTAACTGTCTTAGGTCTGGCCCAGCCCATTTAAATTACCAGGTCGAGCAATATAGGCCCATTAAGGAAAAAGTTCTTGCTAAGACCCAAGGTGATTTACTCGCGTTTCTTTCACCTTTGTTTTATGTTTTAAAACAAAGTTACAAATGTGGAATACTAATGTAACAATAAGTTATATAACCAGTGAATCTTAGGGGTTTGATTTACGGAAAATCGCATGTTACCGTAAAATTTTTTCCTAAAAAGTATTTTTTTCACAAGAAAATTGATTAAAGGACCGAACTCCATATCAAAATATAATACAAATCATCAATCAACCTTCTGCACGTAGAGGTAGCGCCTATGCTGACATTATGTCAACTTGAAACATTTGTTTGTAGTAAATTTTCGAAAAATCTTCGGCCAAAAGTATGGTTCCTGTATCATAACTCTATTCGAAAGTGATATGCTTCACATGCTTGTATATATTTATAAAAAAAATACTGAAATAATTTCTTAGTGTTTGATTTTTTTTATATTAGAACGACTTTAACTCTTGTGCCTTAGGAGACGTCTGCCGTTCCTTTTGCGTTACACTCCGCTCCTTCTCGTGAGAACGTGTCAGGTCAGATTCACATCTCTTGTCTTATTTATTTATTTTTTTCGATCTTTGATGGATGGAAATAGAATATTAGGTTCCGTAAGAATGTTAAAAAAAAATATTAAGAAATTTTTGTAAAGGAATTTATGGAAAAAGTAGTGAGTTCCTTAAAAATAAAATTTCTTAAAATGTGATGTGTATGAAATAGGTTATTTAAATATAAAAATGTTCTTATAGAACTTACAATTGCACATAAATAAATTTATTCCACCATGTTATTATAAATATATTATTTCAAATATTTTGTCTAAAATTAAAAGTATATATGTATTTATTTTTTAAGTATAATTACTACAACCTCTTTAGTTGCTTTTATAATACTTTAACAAACCTATTACCCAGTACAATTATTTCATGTTTAAAATATAATCTATATAAATCAACATTCCATTTTGAAAACAGAAGTCACTTTCCTAAAAATGATAAAAAAAAAAATTTCCTTTAGTAGCAGAATGTTTTCTCTTACCAAGAAAAACGTTTTCTAGTTAAAGAATTTTTATTTTTATTTTTATTTTTTTTTTGCAAAACAATGGAAAATAGAGAAAAAATTTTCCCAATAATATCTTTCTTGAAAGGAATGGACCTTAGCATAGGTTGTGATAGAAAGTGAATATAATGACTGATGGTGTATGTATGTATATATATATATATATATATAATTTTATTTGTTTCGGGAGTAAGATTGCTAACCTCCAATTTTCTTTTATTTTTAAAAGATCTTAATAATGATGCAAGAATAGGGATAGGGACTAATTATTCTTAGTTTTCATTAACTAGGAATCCTATCAACTTATTGCAGCGAGGAATGGGGTTTCAAGGAAATGGAAGCGATCGGGGGCTTAATTGATAAATGACCCAGGTTCAATTTGAAGTGATACACAAAAGTTCAAAATCAACATTAAACTCGTTTAATTTTAAAAACATTTTTTTAATTTGAAATGTTATACCATAAGTTCGAAATCGTTTGATTTTTAAAATATTCTATTTTTAATTATAACTAGTTTTATGCTCGACTAATGCCCAGGTTTCTTGAACTATCTTACAATATGCATTGATGATATCTTACACCAAAAGCTAATTGAAAAAAAAAAAACCTTCTTAAATGATATATATAATTAATATTTGCTAAAAATATAAGACAAAAATTTTTTCTCTTCTTATTTTTTTCTTAAATTTGTAAGTTATAGTTACAATTGAATTCATCTCTTCCTTAAGCAATTTTAAATCAAATTTTTACGAAATGAAGTTCCAAAGTGTTCAATTTTTTTTTTTTTTTACTGAAGAAACTATATTGTGAATTTCTAACAGTTTTCATTAGAAGATTTCTTATATATTTCCTTTTTACTTTCAAATTAATATCAAATGGTAGCATTTACATTTTTTACAATAAGGCATTTGTGAACAAAAAATATTTACAATAAAAAACCATGCAAAAACTACTTGACTGTACTTGGAAATGACAGAGGAGAGATTTAAATATGAAACAACTGCAAAGTCAGAAGCTGGACTTAATCTTCCATTAAGGATGTAAACCTTATTGTTTCACTATTTAGTGCAACTAAAACTTAATAAGGTTGATAGTGATTTGACCACCAATTAAATTACCTTAAATGCATCATCATTTTCCTTCCTAATCCTGTGCAATAATGAGTAAGTGATTACTAAGAACACCGAGTTGCCACCGATACATTAATGATTAAAGAAAATGGTGTATCTGAATAGTTAAACGGAATAAGTGAACCATATTTTTGAAGCTCTGAAAGTGAAAATGAAATGAGAGAGAAAAATGTTAACAATTTAGGCATTTACGTACCAGAGATTTCTAATTGAAGTGAATTTGAAAGAGTCTTTTTTCTCTTTCTCCGTGTGTCCAAAAGCATGAATACTTCATTCGACATCAACCAATACCACAATGATACAACATAGAATACAATGTTCACCAAAAGGATAACCATGCAAGTCTAAACTAAGTGGCTTCCGAACTAATCTCTAGGATACATTCTCCCTCTAACAGCAGAAGCTACCTAATCAATTGCATTATTAGCAGTCCTATGAACAAAAACAAAAGCATAACTAAACTCAATAAGTAGATAATATTTGGTTGAAGTAGGGAAGCTAACTTCGATGTAACTGAATTGAATGTCCCCTAAGAGCATTAAATAAGGCTAAACAACTCATGAAAAGGATATATCAACGATGGCCCAAATTCACTACAACATCCAACACTAATAGTCTATTTACCTTAGTGAATGAAATGAGAAGGAAATATAATTGGAATTCTTAGAAAATGTAATAAGCGTATAATATATATTATTTTGTTTAGTTGTATTAATAAACAACTTAGAAATAGACACGCAATAAAACTTTAATAGCTAAATTACCTTTAATCTATTTTTTTCTCAAGTAATTCTAAAATAATAAGTGGTAGTGGTAGAAATCGACTGTGAAGACGGTGGCAAAGGTAATGGTCGACTGCAGTTTCAAGTGGTAATGATGGTGGTGGTCAATGGTGGTAGCAGTGACGGTGACGATGGCAAAAGCAGAGATAGTGGCTTGGAGGGGGGGTAAGGGTAGTTGCGGCAATGATGACGACAACAATAGCAGTAACAGTAACAGTGACGAAGGTAAGTAGTGGTGGTAACAATGGCGGCGATGACAGTAGTAATGGGTGATGATGGTGGCAGGAGGGGAATGGTAGTGGCAACAGTAGCGATGGTGGTATCGATAGTAGCAGCAATGATGATTAGCGGCTAGTAGTAATGGCAACAGCAATAGTAGTAGTGGTGGTTGGTGGTGGTAGTAGCAATGGCAGCCAATGGCGGCAATGGCAATGGCGACAGTGACAATGGTAATGGTGGCGATGACAATGATGGTAATGATCATCGTTGATTTGAGGTTATTTTTGAAAAAAATATAAAATTTTGTGAAAAATCATGATTCTTTGGTTAAATTAAGAAATCTCTATTACTTAATTTCACATAATAAGGATTCTCAAGTAATTGCAATTTGGAGACAAAAAACCAAGTGAACGCTGTAATAAGGAATAAAGAGGGAATTGAATTCTAATTCCCCTTAAGTGAATAAGGCATAATAGAAATGTCCGACTCTTACTAGCTTTAGGATATGGTACGGTAACAGATTGGCCATCACCATCCAAAGAGGATCCAAATTTATCACAAATTACCACCTAAAGCCTAACATCACATAATGTTCCACTTTACTATCCATTTAAATGAACCATTAGTACATCTACATACTTAAGAAGCTTTGCCACGTGATTGTCAAATACTAAGACATACCACTTTGTTTCTTTACCTCGATAATGACAGCAAACCTTAGCCCCCAGGTCATCAAAATCCCTATTCACATTTTCATGCACTGTGAATTGCATTGGTCTTGATCCGATACTATCAATTGAAACCCCTAGATTTCCTATAATTACCTCATCCGGCCCATTATATTCTTTGTTAAGTCAAAATTGAAATGCCTTCTAAAGAAGCTTACTTGATCGATTGAAACACAAGGGAATTTGCAGAATTTGATTTTCAATCCTAATGAAAAATCAGCACTTGTTGTCGAAGGATACAGGAAAGTCCGCTACTACAACCTTCGAGGACATGCTCCCAAAGGTAGGGTAAGTAGGTTTACCCTTCAAATCTTAGAAGGAACAAACAAAATCATCTCCTTATCGCATACATAGGGTTCAAATTTCTCCTATTAAAGGAAACTTCACTTATCTCCTTCCAAATTATCTATGTAACCTTTACCAACCTTACTCTAACCTTTTTTGTTCTTAAAGCAATACTACTAGTTTGTATAGTGTTCATCTACTAAGTAACCAATTTTTTTACTCAATCCTTATCAATCTTGTTACCTAAAGCACCAAACCACACACAACTTATCCAATCATAGCATAGAATAACTTACTCAGGGGGTTTCAATCTACTCATAGAAGGGGCATAGTGGATTTATAATAGCTCTATGATTAAAAAGATTATAGGAGGTTGGGAGCACCTTGGAGCTCCAAAAAAAAAAATGCCAAACCTTAGGTAATGCATCTAGATTCCAGAAAGCTTTCCATACATTAGTAGATGCTATAAAAGACAAGGAAGCTTGTAATTGACATCTGCCTATTTGTAAATTTTACATGCAATCGTAGCAAGATTTAATCAAGAAATCTCCAGTTCGAGTATATAGACAAATAAGTTTATCAACTTTAGGGTCTCTTAAGATAAGTAAATTTCTAATCAACCTTTCTTCATCCTCATAGGTACATTTCTAATCAACCTTTCTTTATCCTCGTTTAATAGTTGCTATATACTCCCAAGTCTCCATACATACAACTCCATATCCATTAAGTTACACACTTATAGCTCTAGGTCTATATTGGCACCTCTATGTAAAGTTACATTCCCAGTATCCGAACTCTATTGGTCACAACCTACAAGGACATTCCTTCCATCCCCAATCTACTAACATACACCTATCATTAGGACTTGTCTTCCTTCTAAAAGACTACTCCATACTCATGAGGCCCTGCCTCCTTTTCTTACACATCAAAAGGGACATATTGACCTTTCAAAATTCTAGCCCAAAGCTTGTAGTTGATGCTATAAACGTCAAAATAAGGTAAGATTAAATAAGCTAAGATTTAAAAATCCTAATCCTCCTATATTTTTCAACTTAGTCATTAATTCCCAATTTAACCAATGGATCCTGTTTCTCTCCTCCCGTTGACCTTACAAAAAATTATTTGTGATACTTTGCATATTTTAACAACTAAGTTCCAACACCTAATTTAAGAAATGTAAGCCTTGTACTTTATCTACTAAGTTCTGAGCAAAACATTTAAGACCTTCACAAAGGTAGCCTTATAAGGCTAGAAAGTTATGAATGGGTTAGTAACATTATTCAAGGAGACTCCATAGGCTTGAATCTCAAAAATATAGTAAAATAATAAAAATATAGCTAAAATGGTAAATTTTACTCTGTTATTATATAAGTATAGAAAACATACGAAATAAGCACCATTAGTTAATGATCCTTTAGAGGTGAATTATACAAGTAATAAAATTATATTTTGAGGCGTAATGTCATGCCTCGAAATAGTAGAGTCTTGAAATAGTAGAGTTGTAATAGTCTCATCTCGAAATAGTAAAATCATAATAGTCTCGCCATACAAACTATTTTAGGTTAAAAGGAAACACTTCAATAATTACCTTATATCTAATTTACACAAATAGTCCACAACTAATTTACTTTAAAGTAAACAGTTCATAAATAAATATATTATTTACCTATGAAATTATAAAGAATACATATTTACTCTAAGATAATTTGAATATATTACCAAATTTAGCAACCTAAACATAATCTACTTCAAAAATACATAAATTATTACTAAAAGCTTTAAAAATAAAATCTAAACTTATGAGTGTATCAAATCCTCGGTTTTATATCACCACTCCCCAAAATTTAGTAGTTGCGAGCTTTAAGGTTGTTATATGGCTGCTTCTTAGTTAACACTTGCAACAATATCTACAAGGATATAAGCAACTAATCGTTCGGTAAGTTAGGATGAAGATTTAAAAATATACATTAAACACAAATAGGGTTATTAACCAAATTAGTTAGATGCAATGTACGAACAAGTAAATGTCATTGCATGACGTTGTCCAGTCCATCGTAAGATTAAAGAAATTATACCCGCTTTAATTAAAGTTTAGGAGTTTCCATGTTATGCAATAGCTCATGACCAAACTTAAGCTTATGCAACAGAGATACCACTCCTCTTGCAACTACCTTCGAATCATTGACTGCATCTTTACTGTGACCTCCTTACCTATCACTTAGTTCTACTAAGAATGAAAAAAAAAAAAAAACATTATGCTATACAGCATTATCTCTTTCAAAGGAATTGATTGTTTCCCCTAATAGGTTGTTATGCAGATTTGATTTAGAATTATAAGTCATATATTTAGTTAGATCCAGTTTAAGATATTTAATTATTTCAAACAAATGACACAAATATAAGCCAGAGCAGTAAACCAAAATCATATCGTCAAACTCAGAAACAAGCACATACAAGCATGTGCACAATTAACTATCTAACAAATATAATTAAATACAATTTCAAATCTCTGAGTACTACAAAATTAGTACTCTGAAATACAGTATTAATCCTAACTTACCTAAACTTCGCGCTTTTTCATTTGAGGTGCGACTCGTACAGGCTATTGCCATAATCCCTATAATAAAAATATTGTTTCAGTTTCTACATAACTACTATAGATTGATTTTATTCGATAACACTTATTGTTATCTTTTGTTTAAGATTTAATATACCTAATTACTTAGGGTTTTAAGTCTTTTACAATTATTTTTAATTTAAGCTAAGTTTTAGTTCAATTCCTGAATTGATTTTTAAATTAGGTTTTAGTTCAGTTTTTAAATACGGTTTTATACGTGAACCTTAGAAATTCATTTCGACTCCTAATGTGAAATTAATCACATTATTATTTTTTAGGTATCCTAAATATTATATTTAACTCCTAACCAGTATTTTAATTCGTACGATATACCTTATATCATAACTTAACTACCGAATTTATTCATAATGTGACAAAATTTTACATTTCTTATATAATTACCCTAAGTTTAAGTTTGCTACCAAATTTATCATATATTTCTATTATTATTATAATATCAATTTTAACCTAATATTTCCCCAATCATTAATTTCTTATACTTATATATTATGCATTATCACCTAATATGCACATAATATATACATTTAATATTCCCATCACTCCAAATATCTTCTCTCAACATCAACTAACATCTCAAAATATCTAAATTCATTCTAAATCAGAATTTATACCTAATTACCCTAAATTACAAAATTAAGTTAAAATATATCATTTTTACCTATTATATATATTATATATAAATATTACATAATACCCTAATAATTACATCTAACATCGTAAATGCTACCAATATCATACCGCATAAGAATTTAACATCCTAAAACACCTAATTACATACTATAATAGTAATTATTCAATTAACCATTAATTAACCCCAAAATCACTAATTATATATATATATTAAAGGCCTAAAAATTATTTAAAATTTTCCAAAATTTATTTCTAAAAAAGGATTTCATAGTACCATTCTACATTCTCTAAATAGTCTATACAAAAATTTTGAGCTTAAAACTATATTCATAAGGTCATTTATTTCTAAATTGAAAATTAGCTCAAGGTTAATGATTCTTAAACACTGCATATCATAGGACATAGCTTTATCAAAATAATATTTTTCCTAAAAATTACAAACAAAAATATTCTAGAATACCGGATTTTATAAATTTCTACAACTATTTAATATTTTTAATAAAATAAGTAAAATCAGAAGGAATGATCGGACTTACCGACATTGGTGGCTCTGGCTACCATAGCCTCGACTAATCTAGGTGCCGCCACCACTGTGTGGTAGTGGTGGCTATCTATCGGCTTAAACATCTTCTTATGTATCTTATTTGTACTATAATTTTCTAATTTTTTGTAAATTTGATTCTTCCTATTTTCTCTTATCTCTCTAGTTTTTCTTTGATTTCTAACTGACCAAAACGAGGAATAAGGATGATTTTCAGAATTTATAGGGTTACTTGGATTTTTTTTATTAATTTTGAGTTGACATTTAACCTTATCTTCTTCCATTTCTACTTTCTAGTTGGTTATTTTTAATTGATTGCTTTTATTTCTTCAATTCCTACTTCTAGACATTTCCTAATTTTTTCATATTTTTCTTGATTTTTATTTAATTATTTAGTATTATTTTAGTATATTTCAAATATTTTAAGTAATTTCGTGTATTTCTACTACACGTAAATATACATATAGTATAATTAAATACACCTAAATATTATTTAAATTTTTTTATAATTTTTAGCGTATATATAATTTATCTTTATCAATTTATTAGTTATCAGAACTCATTTTTATATATTTCCAATAAATAACGAGTAATATACTTATAATTTAATATTATATTATTTAATTATTTTATTACTTATTTTCCTATATCCAAACTTACGAAATCACTTTTACTAATATTCTTAACTTCATCGTAAAATTTAGGCTCGATTAGACAATTTACTCGATCGTCATAAATTTTTCGGATTAAATCTCGAACATTTGATTGCAAAGCTTACAGGAAATATATCTACATAAAATATAATTATTATGTAAAGTTTATATCTATAATTATTTAAAATATCTGAATTTATGCATTTACATTAGATTAATAAGGAAAAACGCAACATTTTATTAAAAAAAAATATAGCATCATTAGAAAGACTAGTGGTAAGCATAGCATGGCAAAGAGATTACTTTGAAGGAATTAGTAGATTTTAAACTAAAGAATAGGACATCTGGTAACCTTATTTACAAGTGTTAGTGAAAGAAAATTAATCCAAATACCTTACTGCTTAGAGTAAAAATACAAACCGACTTCCATCTACCATTTTAGTCATTTGTGGTCTTAGAAAATAATTATCAAAAGAGAGATTGAAGAAGAAAAGTAAGGAGAAAAATTATAAAAAGATAGTACTACAAAATTGGGTGTTTAAGTGCGTAAGTATACTAACATTAGGAAGTATACCACCATCAACACCAGAAGGAAAACTTAATGTGATATCTTGGTATGATATAGGATGTATCATCATACAAGAATACTTGCTTGAAATACCCTAATTAAGTTAGTAATTTAATTAAATCATTAATTCATCGAGCTAGTACGTTAGAAATTGCTTCTTAATAGATAATTTCTCAATTCAGTAAACTTTAAGCAATTCCTTTCATTCTAAAGTGTACTATATAGTAAAGAAATATAAATTAAGGTTCCGATTATATTTTTTTAAAACTTTTATTTTATATAAACACTAAATAGATTAAATTTTATTTTACGTATTGGGATTAAATATTTTATTAATACTATATATATTACGATATTTTTATATATGACCTATTTACCTAAATATTATATATTCTTATTTTAATTAATTTTTTAATTTTCTTTTTCAAATATAAACCTACCTTACATTTTAAAAAAGTCTAGAATGATCTATCCTAAAACCTTACCATAAACCCTATTCCATTTTCTTTTTCCTAGCCACAATTTTTCTTTTCTCTCGGTTCACTCTCTCTCTCCTTCCCCATTTTCTATCTCAATTTTTTTTTTCTTTTTACAGACCCCCATGCTCTCATCCCTTGTTTCTTTTCTTCTTCTTTTTTTAATATCCCTTCCCTTCCCATTAACCTTCTCCCTCTCACCCCCTTCAATTTATCTTCCCTTACTTAGCATTCATTAAACCCCATCTGTCACAACCTAACGAAGGGCCAAGTCTCAGTAGTACCGCCATGTAATACGTGAAAATTCGAGATCAAGCACCATCCTTGATCAGGAGCCTTCAGCATACTACACAAGGCATTCACAACTATGACTTTCTCCTAGTAACTAGCATTAAGTAATAACAGAACATATAAATTAAAGTTAAGCTATCTAAATAATCACTAACAAACATAAATAAGCGGGATTATCATATTTTCCCTAAATTAGTCATCAGTATCAAGATAAACGACCATAAGTAGTTTATGCTGCTCAACAAACTAAAGATACTCAATACTTAGAAATTAAAGAGAGTTCATATATATATAAACGAATGGTTCACTCAAGCTCTTAACTTCTTCACATCCCAATTCCAACTGTTGCTACTGACCTTAGGCATCCCACGGTCTAGTTCTAGCTACAAGTCCTGCTACAATAATAAACTATAGATGGATAAGCTCGACTACTTAGTAAGTAACTTATCTATTGTACGACAAGCAATATCAAGTAAGTTATTTAACAAGCGTATGAATGCATAGTCAAATATATGTAATGCAACAGTATATACAATCTATCGGTAACTATATACAATACGGTTTTAACTCCCACCGTTGCCCAGGTTAATAAGTATTTTGGCACGTCAAGATCCAAGTATCAACGTTCGATTCGAAGTCTCTTATCATCAATATCATCCTCAACAATAGATACAGCACGGCCTTAAGCAAAAGGTAGCATTCCCCTTAAGCCAAGTAGTTACCAAAGGTCGAGGCAAGAACATGTCGCATGAAATACGTCATACGATAACAACTTTCAACACATAAAATACAATATGAATCCTCTAGGCATGATCCCTCGTTCTATTGTGTGATGTTGACGCCCATATTATTATGTTATAAGATGAGATGCATGTCCGGCTTAATTAGGGGTCAAATATTCATTAGTCCAGTTCATAGTGTCCAAACATAATATAAAGACACTCCAAGACTTTAAGCTCTAATACAACAAGCATATAATATCCATATCAACTTAAGATATTTTTGCAAACAAGGTCAATCATATCAAACACATACAATTTCCCATTTGCCCTAACATGCAACAATTTCAGTTATTGGATATAATTAAGTATTCTGCTAACTATATGCATAAACAAGTAAAGTAAAGAGTGGTGTACTCACTTAGCCATGATGCTCAGCAATTCTAATAATCCTTAACAGCGTCTAAGTCAACTCTTCATCTCCTAAAGAAGATAATTAAGTTTTATGAGTATTCAATTTGTACCAATTAATTAGGCTTATGCTAACTATTCCGAAGTTAGTAGTTTCCGTAATTTGGGTACATCTTCTTCGTTTTAACTCTATTTTTGGTGATCTTATAGTCATTTTCATTGTTTTCAAATGTTCTTTTATTTAGTGAAGTTCTTTTTAAGTTTCTGAATTATTAAGTTTTTGGTTCGAGCCCTACAAGGTTGTGAGCCTAAGTAGTGAGTTAGGTCATTTTAGGATTTGAGCATAGTTTTGGGCCTTGGGCTTGGTTTTTGACTTTAGGCTTTATGTTTAATAATTTTGGGCTTCTTTTAAGTATTTTAAATGAGCTTTTTCTACTCAACACTTTAAAATTTTAAAGTGAGCTTTGGTGATGCTTTTATAAGTCTAAATTGGCCTTTTTACTAAGTTTAGAGTCCTAAATCACTAAGGGGGCTATGGTAAATGTCTTGGATGAGCCTTTGGGTTTTGTGGGCCTTCTAAATAACTCTTCCTAAACCTTTTATCTTAGGGTTCGGATCTGATCATCTAGCTACATGAGCTCTTAAATTGGTTCTTTTGAAGATTTTTGTGTTTAGTTCATTATTTAGGGCCTTGGGCTAAAGCCTACTTGTCTTTTTGAACTTAAGCCCAATATTAGACTTAAGTTTACCCCATTCTTAATATGGTTACAAATTTGTTCATTATGGTTCTTTGGGATATTAACACCATTCTTAAGCCCATAATCACTAACTAAGCGAGTTTAGGCCTTAACCACACTTTAGCCTACTTAACTTGATTAATTATGTCCTAAACCATACTTAATAATAAATAAACATGTCATTAAGCTATTAAACAAAAAGTTCCAGATCTGGTGGGTTGAAGAAAGTGGTGGCCATGAGTTGCTTTCAGGGTCATAACCTCCATTTTCATGTAATACTTGATTTTTATGGTATTTTGGCTTAAGTAACTTATGTTTCTACTAATCTAAAACCATAATCATTTCATAAAAGTATGATGAGGGGACAAATATGGGGTGGCATACATGGAAAACAAGAGTCTCATCAATTTACTTGAAGATTTTCTACTAACAATTACATTAGTCTACATAATTTAACCTATTTGTGTTATAACTTCTACTACTAACAATTATAACCTATTTGTGTTATAACTTCTACATAATTTAACCTTCTTTTTTTTTTTTGTACTTACCTTTGTGGACCTTTTTGAAATACCTTATAAATTCTATAGATTTGTTGTAAAATAAGTTTTAAGAAAGAAAATATTAGTATCTATCATTATTTTGCAAGAAACATAAGGAAAAACCTAACCTAGTTATTACCGGAGCAAAGTACGGAAGGCTTCCCTTTACAATTGTATGCCGTAAGCCTTGATGTGTATAAGGTGTGAGTGTATCAAAAAAAAAAAAAGGGGAATGTGTGTGTGAGGCGTAGGACTTGGTTTGGAGTGATTTAGAGTAGTCGTAGTGAAGTTATGGGGGTTGGCACTAAGGTGGTCAATGGTAGCTAAGAAGAGGAAGAAGAAGGAGTTTAGGCTTGATTTTTGAGAGGAAGTTTAAGGGAGTTTTTAGATGTGTTTTAGGGTTTGAGAAAATGAAAAATGAGGGAGGGGGAAGGGGATAGTAGGTTGTGGAAGTAAGGATCACAAGTGGTGAGTAATTTGGGAAAACAAGGACAAGTATCAAATGGGGACCATGTACTTCATGTGCCTTTTGCTAATTTGGGTATGATCTTGTCTCCTAAGAGTACAAGATATTTTAAAAAGGGATAAGAGTTTCTCTTTTGGTGATTAATCATATTTAACTTGTAGCTAATTAAGACGTAATGGAGTTGGTTAAGGATTAGGGTTTGATTAGGGTAATTAGTGGTGATTATGCATGATTAGGCTAATTAGGTGCAATTAGGATGTGTTTAGGATTTGTCTGGACTTTAACACTATAACTTAGATATTCTAAATGCCTTACGTGTGTACTTAAGGTTCCTTTAAGGTTTGATGCTCGTTTATGGTAATTTGATCTACGTATGAGCTCAAAAGTTAAGGTTTGAATCACTTAGTATTACCGATCGCTTATATTGATCGATTTAACCTTATTATTAGTATTTATTAGTGACAATAAGGTATTTCATCGCTTAATTAGGGTTAGGTAGTCATTTTAGGATTTCAATAACATTCTATTGTTTTTCAAGTATTAAGGTTCTTGCTCATTTAGTCAGGGTTTTAAGGCTTACTTTAATTAGGGTTTTGATCAAACACTTAGGATTTGATTCCTTTACTTAGGTATTATTATCAAGTTTGGGGTGGTTCTAGGGACTATCCAAGGACTCCTTCATCCAATTCTGCTTTTGGGTAATTGAAATTTCATGGGGTTTACACCACCTCGCCTCTGTCTATTTCCCGTCCCCTTACCTCCGACTAAACCATTCCATTGACAGACATTGGACCTCGCCCCATTATTTTCCCCAATCTCACGTGCAAGAACCCCCTCCCCTTTTTTCTCATTCGCTAGACCTACGCCTGTCTCTAAATCCCTCTCTCAAATTTTTTTTGACAATTCTAAGCCCCTGACGTTGGAAATCATCACTCTGTCCCCTATCCAATCCTGACGTGTGGAGCACCCCAATTTCAATCTCCAATTTTGAACAATTACAAGCTTTCATCCATATTCTTAGCCTCCTTGCTAAGTTGATTTTGTTTTCGTTTTCTTTGTATCTTGAGTAATTCCAGTAAATTTTATTAATTAATTATTTTAGTATATTGTTTTAAGAAATACAATTTCTATATTTTTGCATATTACAAGTTCTCATTCAACGTCAAAGCATGCCCAGCCAGTGTTTTTGTCTTGATTTAACTTCACAAGCCATTTCAAATTTCCTATTCGATACCGTATACATAATGTATTATTTTTATTTTGTTTCTATTATTATTGTGAAAATAATTAAGTATTAGTATTCGATTCCTATTAATAAATTATTCAATTGCCATATTATATAGTATCAAATTACATAGAAGTTATTGTTATATATTATGTCGTATGTCAATATTGGGTATATGTGTATGTTAGGGCTAATTTTTTGTCGTTTATTGTAATTGAAGTTAGGTTGCTATTTTCTAGACTATGGAGTTGTTGAGGTATTTGTGTCATTTTTATGCAATGTCAAGTATCTATTTGATTACAATAATTTTATCCTATTATGATTACAATTTTATTTACTATTATTATCGGTAATATCACTAATGTCATATTATTTCTATTTCATTGTTAGTATGATTGTACAATGTATGGTATTAATGGGAAAGTATAATGATTTAGATTCCTATTATTACTTTATATTTTCCTTATGTGTGTTTTTTTTTTATGAATTACAGTATTATCAAAACAAGTACATATTCTTTGTTATTATATCAATTAGTAGAATTATACATTTTGACACCCCCATCATGTGTTTGTCTTATATTTAATTATATATATATCATACCTTACAATTTAAAGTAATTAAATGATATTATATAAATAAGTCAACTTTTTGTTTCATCATACTATTTATTGATATTATCTTTAATTTCTATCATAGATTTATGCTTGGATTTGATTATCTCCTTTCGGAACCTTTATATTATATGATCTAACTTCGTAGGTTTCCATTTGCTAACGTGGATGAAATAAACACATGGCACTTCTATGAGCTAATACGTAGCACATCTTATATGTGACATTGCCGACTTGGTACTAAATGCCATGTAACACAACTATAAACAGACAAATGTCTCCATACGTAGTACTCATTGACATAATAAGAATAGACACATGACAACAGCTTCAACTGTTACATGTCACCACATGGCACCACGTGTCAACTAGTGGCATGTGGCATAATTTTTTGAAATGAAAAAATATTTTTTATTCCAACAAACCAAAAGTTTAAGCAAGGATCATATAATGCTCATAGCTACAATTGTTAACATGACTACTTAGGATAAGCTATATATATACAAGGTTTTTTTTTTTTCATATAACATTCTATGTAGGACTTGTGAAAGAGGAAATAGAGTTTTAAAGTGCAACTTATAGTTTTTTGCAAGATAAAGAGTCGATTTTAACTTAACTTTTCTTAATTAATTCAATTTTCAATTTAAAAGAGATTGCTTAATATTTAATATACTCTATTATTTCTTTTAAATTATACAAAAAAATTTATAAAAAACTTTCTAAAATATGTTTTAAATCCATGTTAAAGTAGGCTCTTCAATTTAAAGAGAGTGCTTAATATTATCCTTTTAATGATAGAGTTAAATATTTTAGTCTCTTGATTTGTCATTTACTATTTAAGGGGAATTATTAACAATTTAGGTTGAAAAATTATATAGAACTCAATGAAATATATTCAGAAACGAGGAATAATAAAAGTTAAACTAGTAGTATTTAGGGCTTAAATTCGGTTTATCGATAATAAAGTATAGCTAAAGATATAAGTAAAGATAGTAACAGGTTAATCAAAAGAGTTTAAGAATGATCATTATACCCTTATATTAAGTGTTTTAAGTCATATAGATCATTTATTTAATGCAGAAGGCTAAAACCAGATATAGACCTTAAGCCCATTAATTAATTAAGTTTGACTCTTTTGATTAAGGAGATAAGGCTCATAGAGTCAAGCCTATATATGTATTCGAGATGATCACAGAAGATTTGACATGGTGACCTCGAAGTAATGCTCGTTCGATTGATCCGTCCTATCCAATATTTCTCAAATTCACTCATACTAAAAGAATAATGCCTTTATAAGGTCTAGTCTCATAAAGAAAGTCAATTTCAAATCTACTAAAGAAAGGATTAATTCTAGCCTTTGATCACCATTACAATCCGATGGATGAGATAAATAACCTTCTTCCTCTTACATTTGGTCAAGAGAGAATTGGCATGAACGTTGTTACTCTACCGAATTCTAACCATAAAAAATCAAATACTTAAACATTTTACGAACACTTCCATATCCTTCATTGATAATGGAGTTTAATGCATTCGTGCTCCACCATCTGTCATAAGTGCTAGAGCCTTATTGAGATTGCCTACATTTCTCTCATGATCATCCCGTACAAGTTACCCAAGTCATTTCCCTAGTCACATATAACGCGTCTATCATGTAGCAAACACATAACCTTTATACTTGAATCCTCACACCTACATTTAATATTTTAGAAATTTTGTAAATAACCTATTTGTTGGATATTTACTTAAAAATTAAGCTACAACATTTTAATAAATGCGAAGTAGTAAGTATAATGTTACTTTTAGCATAAAATAATCATAAATAATATATTATGGTATAAAAAAATTTCATGGTGCCATTATAAGTTCAGTAGCTATTTATTTATAAATTTTCTTAGAAATTGGGTTTTTAAGTAATATTAAGCAAAAATTTGAAGAAATTATTAAAAATATCAAACATGCAAAGTTGTTAAAACCCTAGGAGAGCATAAGAGGATGCTTTGATTTAATTTTTGTGAATTTTGGAGGCTCGAGTGAATGTGAGAAAAATTTAGAAGGCGTTGGGCAATATTTATAGCGGTTTCTCTTCTCTTCAAAAATAAATTTTTATTAACTATGTAGGAAACAAGTCATGGGAAAATTGCTGTAGATTCTTAATATTGTAACTGTTTCTAGTAATTTTTTTTTTCACAATTTTGTGACATTTATCCATTTTTAATGAACTTTTGACACCTAAAAAGGCTAATTTATTAATTTTTTTACAAATATCAAAATCATTAAAAAATATATTCCTTTTGTCCTCCTCATTCTTGTAACTTCATAAGTAAGTTATTTAGTTATGTGATGTTTTATTGCATGTGATTAGTTTTGTACAATTTTCTTACTAATTAGGGGTGTTTTAGTAATTTCCTCACTAAATTAATAAATATTATGCTTATTTTTACTAAAGCTTGGTCAAATATCTTATATTACTACCTTTTATATTTTGAGTATGAAATGATTATGCCCAACGTGAAAAGACATAATTTATGATGTTATAAATGTAATATACCCTAATTTACTATTGTATTATTTACCATTTTACTTAGTTTACTTTTTACTTTTTATTTTTGTAACGTAAGGTATTTTGGTCATTTTTACTTATTTTGTCATATTTACCTTATAATAAATGTCTTATGATTAAATGAGACTTCTTACTGTAATAATTTTAGTCTTTTACTATTTCCCAAAATGTTTTGCATTTTACTCCTTATCCTTATAGTTTTTTTTTCCATTTATTTAATGGATTGTTTATCATTTCCTAATTAGGATTTTCAAAGACTTTTATTTAATGTACCTATGTAATTATCAAAATGTATATCTTTTTCTTTGCTAAGGTTTTTGATTAGTTAAGCCCTATTTTTTACTTAATCATCTATAGAGCCATATAATTAGTAAAACGCCATAATTTTTGCTAATCCTTATTTAGTGTTCTTAATTTACCCTTATAGTTTCCTCAACTTTGTAATAGATCGCAAGCGTTTGAAATTCTTTCAAGTGATCATATATACTATGTCCACCCTGCCTTAACTCCTAATCCTTTTAAAGGTGTCCTGCGTATAATGGTTAGGCACAAACCTCTTCCTTATAGCTCAACGCATCTCTTGCCATGTACTGAACTCAAGTTCTCCTTCTTAACATCGGCCGACTTAGAGAATTTTCTACCAAAGGTTAACATAATCTATAAATTCAAAAGCAGCCAATTGCACTTTAGCTCACTTGTCCCCTTCATGATATTGAAATACCTTTTTAACCTAATCTCCCAATTAAGGTAATCATTAGTATTGCCAAACCTAATGTAGCTTGGCATTTGCAACTTCACGTTCTTTAGTACACTAATAGGTTAAGCAACCCTTTCTTTAGCCTCATAGTATTCTTCCTCTTTACTCTCTTCGATTTCATCTAAAATTAATTCTCCTATGAGCTCTTCATTCAACACCAACATTTCAATTTTGTGCTCTAAAATCACCTCGGTAACCATAATAAGCTCGATAACCTACTCCCTACCCTCTCTTCTACTAAGGAATAACTTTGACATTGATTGGAACCTCTTTAGCAAGTCAAATGGTGGCTAATTTATTGACAACACTCGTTAACTCAACCTATCATGGTTGTGAGTTCATTGAGTTTCTCATCTATATATCTCGAAGTGGTGGTAATAGGCCTCCATTGTGGACAATACCACTCTCGTTGTCACCAACACTCGCGTTAATACTAAATCGGTCATTTCCTCTTCACAAAACCTAAAATCAACTCCAAGTAATGCAACATTGACACTGTTACTTTGAATAAACATTCTTACTTTGGACCTTGAAAACAACTACACACAACACTATAACTTCTTTATTACAATAGCTAAACACAACATAACTGCATATTATGTTTTCTTGACCCAAAATAAGGTAATGGGAATCAATCTTCGACTATGTCCAAGCAGAGGCCGACCTATCCGAAGTCGATACTGACCCCCCAAAAGAAGATGTTGACCTGTTCTAACCCGAAGTTGAGCAAATGATAGAAGGCCCAGGGGAAGAAAATGAGCCACTCGGCAATAAGTCTATCGTTTACTAAGAAGATGAAAAACCCCAAGGCCAAGGATTTGAGAGCTAAGAAACACTCGGTACGACACTAAGAGACTCGTGTCGACTGAATCTAGAACTCAGCAATTGTGGATTGACTTCTCTAGTGTCTCGGTCAAGTTACGCAAGAGTTCAGGGACTCCTCCCTAAACTTGTACATCAAATTTCCGACTTCGTCCGGTTCAAATATTACTACTTCTAGGACATGCCGACTTCTGTAAAATGCACAGTTTTGTATTCTTGTGTATGTTTCTCTTATTTTATTTGTGGGCCCGATTCTTTAGGGTTTAAAACCTTGTACATTATTTACATTTTTTCCATTGAGGTTTAAGACTTACTATAAATAGTAATATTTATACAGTGAGACAGTGATATAAATAGACATACACAAACGTATACAAAAGAATATACAGAAAGTGAAACTTTCCTCTTTCGAGCAAGGCTATACTTGAGTTAGCATTTGCCGGATTATCAAGTATTGATTAGACTCTTTAATCGTCATCGCGTTCTTATCAATCTTGTTCTCAAATTGTGGTGAACCCCTTCATTTGAACCAGCTAGTGAATTGCATCTAACCTTGATTTGGAACCCCGAGTAACATTTAGTGTTCATGAGTCGTATCAAACTCTATTTTGAGCTCAAACCCCTAATTATATTTATGTTTTGGTGAGTTATATCCATTCACATTCACCATCAAAACCTTCCTGTTCTTCGTACCCATTTTTATTTTAAATACCTATTCTTAGTCTTTCCAGATCTGCTGTTGTTTATTCTTCTTTGATCCTTATCATATTGGTATTAGAGCTTTGGGGAGACACGTATGCTAGTGTTCTTCAAAGTAGATTTGTGGTTGTAACATTTTTGTTAATCATTGTTCTGTTGTGTAGCGTACTATTAGTAGTAGTCGTAAGTAGCTGCAAAAGCTGAGTAGTGGTTGTTTGTAGGTTATTGTAATTGTGTTTTGTTGTTTGTTCAATTATTTGAAAATTTACTAAACGAACAAGAATGTCGAAAGATAGTGTCAATAACATTGGATACAATCTTCGTGGAAGCTTGAGGAGATGTGTTGATAACTTAGAATACCATATTTAAAATCTCATCAACTTTATTTAGGAGCTTATTAAGTTAATTAGAGGCCACAAATGTGATGGCTGAGAAGAAAGGAAGGAATAGATGCCCACCAGTAGGAGTGGTTCCAATGAACTTTGTAATGATGCAAGATAATTGAGAAGAGTTACCGAGCCGAGAAGGAGAGAAAACCTACTAATGCTGAGAAGTGGAAATGAAAGGAGTGTTGACTCCGAAGCAAATCAAGAAGCCCGGAGAAGAGAGCCAAGGCAGAGAAGAGATGTGGTCGAGCAAAGCTCTAACAGAAGTAGCCAAACCAAGGAGAATCGACCAGCTTATAATGCAAGGGATGAACCTCGAGCACTTGGTCAAGGACTTGATAATGTCAAGCTAAAACTACAGACCTTCTATAGAAGTAGCTGACCTGAAGAATTCCTTGACTGGTATCCTGAGTTGAAAAGTCGTTTGAGTATTACAAGTATGATGAATGAACAAAGGTTAAGCTGGCTTCATTATCCCTTATTGAATATGCAAGCCTTTGGTAGGATAAGCTAGTTTCCAAGTGAGATGTTGAAGGGAAGGGAGGGGAGGGGAGGAGAGGGGGGGGGGGGGGGGGGAGGGGGAGCCGATCAGAACTTGGAGGCTCATGAAAAGATTGATGAACCAATGCTTCGTATTGATTTATTTCAAGTAAGAGATACTCCATGCTTTCTAGCACCTAAGACAAGGTTGAAATATTATTGAATAGTATTTGCAAGAGTTTAAGAGTTTGATGAAGATATGTGAAATTGCCAAGCTACAGGACCGCACCATTGCCAGATTACTGAGTAGACTCCGAAACAACATTGCCAATATAGTTGAATTGCAATCGTTCAACTCTCTAGACGAGCTAATTAATTTGGCATTAAGAGTGGAGAGATAGAGGAGAAGAAGGCATCAGAGGCCGAGTAGATGACCTCAACAAGGTAGCTCTGAGCCTAAGAGGTATGCCAAGAAAAGGCAAGAAAAGAAGATAGAGAAAGGAGAGCCTAGCTGACCAATTCATGCCGAGAAACGGATTGCTGAGAAAGAAAAGGCACCTGACAACAAGGCCCGAGAAATGAAGTGCTTCAAATGCTTAAGCTACGGACACATTGCGTCCCAATGCCCAAATAAAGGCGATTGACTTGAGGCTCAAATCGAAAGTTGGAGTGACAAGAGTTCAGAGGGCCAGTTGATAGAAGAAGATGTCTATCTTGAGAGCCTTGATAAACTCTTGGTTATGGCGATACGAACTGACCTGAGGGTGGATCCCGAACAAAGGGAAAATTTGTTTCATATGTAGTGCCTGCTGTACGGGAAGACCTATTCCTTAGTTATCGATGGAGGTAGCTACACCAATATCGTCTCTGCCGAGCTAGTGAAAAAGGTGAAGTTGCCGACTTAACCACACCCCAACCCTATATATTGAAGTGGTTTAATGATAAAGGTATGGTCTATGTACATAAGTGCACTCGGATTGCATTCAAAGTGGGGCAGTAAGAAGACAAGTTTGAATTTGATGTGGTCCCTATGAATACTGCGAATTTACTTCTTGGTCGACCTTGGGAATATGACCAGAAAGTGATCTATGACAGCTTTCTCAACACTTACACTGTTTAAAAGGATGGAAAGAGCTATTGCTTGACCCCTATGAGCATTAAGGAAATCTAGAGACACTCGACACCCATGGTGAAGAGAAAAGGGAAGATAAGCATATTCGGCATCCCGACCTATACTCAACGCTTGACGTTGAGGATGACTTCCTTTTAAACCTGCTGTAATGATGAGAATCAGTCTTTAATTACATCCAAGCCAAGGCCAACCTGTCTGAAGCCAACACCAACCCTCCAAAAGAAGATGCTGACTTATTTTAACCTGAGGCCAAATAGCTTTCTCTATAGCCGAGCAAATGACAGAAGGCCGAAGGGAAGAAAAGGAAACACTCGGCAATAAGCCTATCGTCTGCCAAGAAGACGAGAAACCTTAAGGTTGAGGACTCAAAAGCTAAGAACCATTCGACATGGCATCGAGAGACTCATGTTGACTGAATATAGAACTCGGCAATTGTAGGCTGACTTCTCTAGTGTCTCAGTTAAGTCACACGAGAGTTCAAGGACTCCTTCCTAAACTTGTACATCAAATTGTCAACTCCGTTTGGTTCGAATACTATTACTTCCAGGATATGCCGAGTGACTACATGCCGACTTTTGTAAAATGCACAGTTTTGTATTCTTGTATATGTTTTCCCTTATTTTATTTGTAGGCCCGATTCTTTAGGGTTTAAAGCTTTGTACCTTATTTGCAGATTTTTCACTAGGGTTTAAGACTTGCTATAAATAGCAACATTTGTACAGTTAGATAGTGATATAGATAGAAATACATAGACGCATACAGAAGAATATACAGAAAGTGAAACTTTCCTCTTTCGAGCAAGGTTATGCTTGAGTTAGCATTTGTTGAATTATCAAGTGTTGATTAAACTCTTTAATCGTCCCTGCATTCTTATCAATCTTATTCTCAGATTACGGTGAACCCCTTCATTTGAACCAGTTAGTGAGTTGCATCTAACCTTCATTTGAAACCTTGAGTAACATTTAGTATTTGTTAGTCGTATCAAGCTTTATTCGAGCTCAAACCCCTGATTGTGTTTATATCTTGGTGAGATATATCTATTCACATTCACCATCAAAACCTTCTTATTCTTTGTACCCATTTTCTTTTAAATACCCATTCCTGTTCTTTCCAGATCCACTTCTGTTCATTCTTCTTTGATACTTATCATAGGGGGCACCTCAGACACTCAACTTAACACTATACCCACATTCACATGGTTACCGCACCACCTCAACTCCATAATTACAACCCAATAACCTAGCTACAACCTCACACTTTCAACATAAAAACTCATATTACAAGCTTACAACCCACTTCACCACTTTGAATAGAGAACCATAATCGCCTCAAACATAACTTTATGACCCACATTGCAACCATACTACACTACACACCATATACAAACCAAATATAAGAACAACAACAACATATGAGCAAAACACAAGAATAGTAGCAACAACTCCAACAATGGATGTTGCCAAAGCTCTAATACCAAAATAATGTAGCTTTGCATGTAAGCACACAAAAGTTAGTAAGCATATGAAAGTTAGCAGTTACATGAGTTTAGGTCCTAGCCACAAGATAGCTAAGGTAAATGGTAGCTAAGGGTAAGCCCATGTACTAGCTCTCAGATATTACACACCAAAGAACCACATATGCACTTAAGTCTCCAATTGATATGACGTACGATATGGATAGTTATTGGTTACTCATTACTGGTTCTTATATAGGGAACTAAATAAGAGTAGCACTTGGACTTACTTACGTTAGACTATGCTTAAGTATAAGAACAAGCACAATGAGGAAGAAGACATGGGGAATATTCATTAGATGATAATTTGTAAGCCATATAAATAGAAATTTGAAGTCGATACATAAATTTAGGACAATTAGGTAAATCATTTAATTAAGCTTAAATTTTATGATGAAGTTAGGAATATTAGTAAATGTGAGCCTATGAGTTTAAATTTAGGAAAATAAATAATAAATAATTAAATATTATAATATTGAATTATATATATATATATTACCCATTATTTATCGGAAACGCATAAAACGAGTTTCAATTACTAACAAATCAATAAAGATAAATTATATACACATTAAAAATCATAAAATAACATAAATGATATTTAGGAGTATTTATTTATACCATATATGTATTTATGTGTAGGTAAAAAAAATCTAAAATTACTTAAAATACATGAAATATGCTAAAATAGTACAAAATAATGAAGGAAAAATCAAGAAAATTATATAAAAAAGTAGAATTTTCCAAAAATGGGGCGTAACATGCTGGGAATGAAGATTTAAAATTAACCAATTAGATTTACCCAAATAGAAAGTGAAATAAAAAAAGAAGAGATAAGGACACTTGGTAACCTAAAAATCAAAAGAAAACCCTAAACTCTTTTATAAAATTAGAAACCACCCACCACAATTTAGTTTTGTTAGTTAGGAAGTTAGAAAAAAATAAGGAGATGAGAGAAGAGAAGAAAGAGTAATTTTAGAAAAATTATTCTATAATTAGGCCTTTTAAAGTGAACAAACATCCAACAACCACCGAGAACAAAATGGCCACCATTACTACACCCTACAACCAACGCTTAAAGCTACCGATGCTTATGGGGCTACCATTGGTGGTTGGAAGCTAATTGAATAGTAAGTCTTAATTTTTCTTCCGATTTTGTTTAATTTGTTAAAAATATCAAATGTATATGAAAAATTATGAAATTTTATATTTTGAAATATTTATATATGTAGATTTAAGGAAAACATTAGTTTGATAAAAATAGGTCTCGAGATATACAGTGCTTAAGAAACCCATCAACCCAAGCTAGTTTTTTATTTTAATGTAAATTGTCTACATGATGTAGTTTTAACTTCAAAATTTTTGTATAAATTATTTAGAATATTCATGATAGTGCTATCTAGAGATTTAAAAATTAATTTTCTAAAATTTTACTTAATTTTTAGGCCTTAAATTTATAGGTAAAAGAGTATATTTTAAGTTAATTTTGTGATTTATGATTAAATTGGTATAAATACCAATTCAGTATATAATTAGGTATCTTTGGATGTTATTTGCTAATGTTGTATGATATTGATGGTGTTTGAGGTGTTAGATGTATGTATTATGTATATTATGTGATGAATACATATATAGAAATAATGAATGGAATTGGAAATTAAACGAGTAGAAAAATATTAGATCAAAATTGATAATATGATAATACAAAATAAATTTGATATGGAATGAGTATTAAGGTAATTATGCGGAAAATATAGGTTATTTTCACATTGGAAGTAAATTCGGTGGTTAAATTATTAGTAGAGTGTACCGTATGGATCAAAATACTAGTTAACAGCTAAATAAGAAATTTAAGACAATCAAGCGTAATGTGATTAATTTCACATATAAAACCTGTAATCAGAAATTGAATTATAACCTAATTTAGAAACTGATTGGGAGATTGAATAAAAAACTAGTCTAGAATATATTGGTAATAAGTAATATATATAACTTGGATAATCGAGTAAAATTATAATTTAAAGCCTATATGTTATAAGGGTATAAATACTAAAAGAATATTTATATTATAAGGTAAGTGGCAACAAGTTAACCCTATAATAAGTCAAGTGAGCAAATCGAGGATTTCAGGTAAGTTGAGATCAATAAATTACTGTATTTTGGAGTATTATATTAAAATACTTGAAGGCTTAGGACTGTGTTGTTTGTACTTATAGGTAGATGTTTGTGTGCATACTTGTGTGTCTTTGGTTATTTAACTAAATTTTAATGCTTTGTCATGTTGAATTGCTGTGATTTGGATGGAGTGAACTGTTTGATCATCTTAAACTGAATAAAATCATCTCTAACCTAATACCTTAATGAAACATACATAGTAACCCTTTAGTAGACGATTAGGATTCTCCAATCAAATATCAACACCTTAAAAAATGATAGCATTGGACAACATAATGGTCTCTTTTTTATCTTTAATTGAACTAAGTGACACGAGACGGGGTCGCGGTAAAAATAAAAGCAATGGTTAGAAGGATAGTTATTGGAAGAGCAGTACCTTCATTGCATAAACTTAGGTTTAGTAGTAAACTGTTGCATAAGCGTTAAAACTCCTTAGCCCGAATTAAAGTAGGTGAAATTACTTTAATTTCACAATGAACTGGACTACGTGTAATGTTATTTATATGGCGCATTGTATTTAATTTAAATTGTTTGAAAACCATGTTAATGTTTATTTTTCAGTCTTATGTCTCTATCTCAATTTATTGAGCTGTTGGTTGCTCATACTCTTATAAATTTTGATGCATCTTCAAGGTCAAACATACGGAGAAGCACCACAATGAAGCGAACTGAAAATAAAGAAAAGAAAAGAAAAGAAAAGAAAAAAAAGCTAGCAAAGCCCAGGTAGCTACTGAATGGAAGTGATGCACCACTTGATCCTACTTAGCCTACAATCCACCAAATATGACACACCGATCCAAACTAAAGGGTTACTCGCCACTACTTCTTGCTAAAGGGAATATATAAGAGTTGAATGATAACGAGAATGCTAAAGTTGCTCAAAGTGAGTAATTTATATATTAAAGAGATGATGATCGTTCGCATACAAGAAAGTGAGGGTTTATATATCCGTCCGCGAGGGTTTATATATTCATCTACTAGGGTTACTTTATATATATGAAATGACAAAAGGGTATTCTACAACTAGGTTATATAAGACATACTAAAAAGGGTAAAAAAGAAAAAGAATATTTAATATGAAAAATAAAGATTCATTCTGAAATACTTTGTCAAAAGACACGTGTCGCTTGGCGTCTAAATGGGAAAAATATGGTATAAGTTAGGTGGAAACAGAGTAATGCTTGTAGTAAAGAGCTAACTTGATGTAGACCAGGTTGGGGACTAATTAGTTCTTCTGAAGAGAAGTCAGCTTGATTGGGGGTCAGATTCTCATAGTCGAATTAGGAGCTCACCTCAACTACTCTTAGGTTGTCTCATAAGATAAGGCGTTGCTATTGAATAGGGGTAAATCTGACGGATGTCAGGATCTGATAGTCAAGTCGACATGAGATAAGCTCGGGATAGGAATTCTCGTCTTGGTTATGGCGTAGAGCTAGTATCCTCCGTGTGAGTCCTTAGAGTTCTTTAACTTGGCTGCGCGTAATTAGTCCGAGGGGTTAGTTCCTATCATCTGCCTAGGGGTTAGGAAGATTTGTCCTCAAATCTGGAATGATTTCTGCTCTTTCTTTTAAGGTGCTTACAGGGTCTTCTTCTGTTGGTTGGTGAGGGATCAAATCAAATACATTGAAGGTGAAAAAAACTCTATGGTCATCAGGCAGCTCAATTTGATAAGCGTTATAGTTGATTTTCTTCAGGACTTTAAACAGACCATCAGCTTGTGGAGACAATTTATTTTGACTTCCTAGATGCTTCAGAGGCTCATGGTTTGTATAAATTGTAATACCCCATAAATCAGCAATCCAAACATGAACATCTGAGTGTTAGAACAAAGCCCTGTCCTTATATGATTAAGGTCAATAGTTGATATAGGGTATTTAGAGAAAATAAACCGATTAGGCTATAAACTTACGAAAAACATGATAATCCTAATTAAGGAATACCCATATATTTGGAAATCCATAATATAACAAGAATATCAAGAATAAAAATAAAATAGTGAGAATTTACTTTATATGAGACCCTAAAGTCAAATTTAGGGCTTTTGGAAAAAGTTATCAGATTGAGCTCAAATTTTATGACTGAGATAGAAAAATTAGTTAAATTGACTCAGTGAAATTATATTTTGAAAATAATTATTCAAAATCCCAATTTTACCATTAGAAATACGATTATTTAATATAGTACAAAATTGCTTGGAACCCCTAAAATTGAGCTCGGAATGCGATGGGCACTTAAATATAAATTAATTAAACTATAAAATGAGATGAGATAATATAATATAATTTACTATATGAGTATACATGTATTTTTATGAGTATATCCGGTATAAATAATAATTATACTTGTAAATTAACCCGAAAGTCTAAAAATATATAATATGTAATGTCACGTGACTTCGACTTATTAACTTTCAAGTAGTTTATATCTTTTATAGAAAACGTTTATAAGTTAGGTCAATAGGTGTAAAATATTATATTAATGTTACTCGTAATCACAAAAATATGGATTTTAACAATAGGATAATGAGTATAACGATATTACTAATGGTACGAGATAATATGTAAAAGTGATTGAATTAGTATAAACCTAATTAGCCAAATATCCATATTTCATTAGATTGATTGGAAATATTCATAGGTGTAAGAATATCTGAATTACATCTAGACATAGGTATATAATCATATAAATTAATAAGAAATTAATTGAAAATTTTAATGTTTGAAAGACATTTTAGAAATTTCGATTTATGATGACGTTTGTCAAATTAAGTTGAATTCTCATGATTTGGACAAAATTTAAAAGAAGTAATCACATAGCTTAATATTTCACTTTAAGCTCACTTATAAGAAATTTTCTTAGAAATATTAAGTTTATCGGATCTAATCACTATAATATAAAGTTTCGTAATTTTAGATATAACTTTGAATAATCTTTTAGAACAACTACATGATTTTAATAATTAATATTAAGGAGTAAAATTACGTATAAAATGTATATAAATAAGTCCCGAATAATTAATATAACTTAACAATATATTATACGTTACTAATATTTTTACTAATAATTACGTTAAAACTTGCCCGAAATAACTATATGCGAGAAAAGAAATTTCAACCATGCATTATTCTTTAGTAATTATGTTGGTGATGAAAAGAAAGAATATTCTTTAAATATTTTAGGAATTTGGATAGGTATGGAATAAAATATATTAAATTTATTAAAATACTTTTTAAAAAAAAAACTAACTGCCTTAAAGTAAGGTGGTCAAAATGCTGCCTATATAAATATGACCTTTTAGCCATTTTGACGAGGGAATCGAGGTGGGGTGGAATGGGGAAAGAGAGAGAAATTGAGAGAAAAAAATTAAAAAAAAAAAAGAAAAGAGAAAAAAAAAGAGAGAAAAGAAAGAAGATGAAAAAGGAGAAAGAAGAAAAGATGATTTGATACTTTCAGGTAATTTTGTTTTTATAATCATAAGTATTATTTTTTTAATTGATATTTAATGGTTATAGAAAAAGATGTTCGTTATTTTGTTATTTTTCTAAATCGAGTATTTTATCTGTATTATTTCTTTCTTTTTTGAATTATAAGTTTAGAATATTGATAACTGTAAGACTTGTATATCATTAACATCGAATTGTAAAATAAGCGGATTAGTAGTAATAATCGTTTACTAGAACTATTATAATTAAACTTTATATTTCTACAAATTTAACATCGTTACTTTCGAAAATTTGAGTATATATGATTTATTATATTTTCTTACAAAATTATATGAAAATATATTTTTCATTACATAATATGATATTAATATTATATTGGTTGATATACAACTTTATCTGTATATTAGAATTAAAAATAACCTTTAGAGACAATTTTTTAAACAAATACGTAACTTGTATAGTCGAGTTCATACAAATTCCACGACATTGACTTTACTAAAACCGAATCACTTTAGGTAATAAAATAGATATTTTCCGTAATATCATAAAAAATATCGTTCTACAACGATCTTTCTGTAATTAAAATGTAATATAAATAATAGTAAATACATTTCGATATAACCGAAACAATGTAATGTAAATAGTAGTAAAACTGCGTATGTTAAATATTATTAAGTAAATTACTATAACCTATATCTCTATAATATTATGAATTTACATATTGCGATAACCCTATCATAATTGATACATGGTTTAACCGATTAAAAGTACGTTTCGATATGATTAAAACAATATATTATATGTAATAGAATAATTACGTATATTATTAGTAATTAATAACTTAACTTGACTTATATAATAAAACTATATATTTATTATTATATAAGAAAAATAATAATATACTTTATACATATACATATGTATGTGTATAACCATTTTAGATAAAATTCTAATATTTTTGTAACTATTATGAAAACTAAATTTGAGGTTTATTATATAGAATTCTCCAATAATCAGATTGTTGACGACTCAAGTCTTCTGTAGTTAGCATTTGAGCAGGCAACTGGGATCAATGCTTTACTGCATTTTAAGATATTATTTCATAATATCTAAAGACTTTGGTATGTATTGGCTTGTGATTGTAGTTAATTGTTTGTGTATATGCGACGCTTATGGTTGTGTTTCGATTTGTTGTGATAGGAGTTGAGTTCCATAATATGATTGTTCTGTAAATATTATTATGCTTGAATTGTTTGAGCTTGGTTGATCACTTTAAAAATGAACTAACTCAAACTTGACTTAACATTCAACCTGATATACATCATAACCCATTAGGGGTAATGGCTAGAATTCTCGGGCCAAACACAGACTTTCTTCGTGAGAATAGCTAAAATGGTCTTTTCCCCATCTTTAATCGAACTAAGTGATAGGAGAGGAGATCGCAGCAAGGTTGGGGGTCGTAGTTCGAAGGTAGTTATTGGAGGAAGGTGTTCTCTATCACACAAGCCTCAATTTGGTCTCGATTCGTGAATACACGACATCAATCTCCTCAACCCGGATTAAAGTGGGCGAAATTTCTCTGACCTCATAATGGACCGAATAACATTGTGCTGAATGCATACTTCTGTCTTTGCTCCACTTACTGAGCAAGTTGTCGCTTATTCTCCTATAGTTTGTTTTACAGGTCTCAATTTGATTACAAGTGCTTACTCAACACCAGAACACTAATAAACTAGGGCAGGGAGTGAGATGCAACTAGAAATGGCCAGTTATTGCCCTTAATATTAACTTTTTATCTTTTAAGGAAAACTATACAAGACTCCTTAACGGGCTTGGTAGTTTTCAATATTTTTGTTTGTATGTAAAATGATAAGTACCTATGGCATTTACTACTACTATTTTATGAGATTAAATTAAAAATTTATTTTTAACAAATTATTTCAAAGGATTATTCCGTAGGTTTATATTAAACAGGTATCGAATTGAATGCTTCAAAGGGATGAAGTCAAGTACGCCTGGTGTAAATTAGGTCTAAAATAATAGCTATAAGGACAATTTTTATCTTAAGATGGCTCATATGGCGGAATTGTTACTATTTCATCTTTTCGAGGCGTAACATAAATAACAAACTCTAACGGTAGTAAATAATGTTGCCAAACAATAAGGGCTTTATAAAGAGAGTAAAACTCTTTCTTGTACACATAATAGTTCAGGGTAAGATTACTAAGTTTCTCACTATGGTAAGCAGTGGGCTATTGCTCCTATGTTAGGACGGTACTAATTCCAACTCCCGATGCATTGCATTTAAATTCAAAAGGCTTTCAAAATTTGGCAGTGATAAGATAGGTGTTGAGGTGATTTTTTCCTTAATCGCTCTAAAGCTCTGTTCAGCTTGGTTATTCCACTCAAATCCTTCACTATTCTTAGTCAACACGGTCAATGGGGCGGCTATTATGCTGAAGTCTTTAATAAATCACCTATAAAAAGAAGCTAAGCTATGGAAACTTCTAATCTCAATAACATTCTTCGACCTCAGCCATTTTAGAATAGTTTGGATATTCTCCTCATCTGCTCGAATTATTTCCCCTGACACTACAAACCCTACGAATATCGCTTTTCTTTGGCTGAACATGCATTTCTTTATA
Organism: Lumnitzera racemosa; assembly: GCA_024138005.1. Classification (NCBI taxonomy): domain Eukaryota; kingdom Viridiplantae; phylum Streptophyta; class Magnoliopsida; order Myrtales; family Combretaceae; genus Lumnitzera; species Lumnitzera racemosa. The sequence continues at coordinate 9,478,993 of JAMXBC010000008.1, read as the reverse complement.
TTCCTATATAACTTCTCGATTTGCAAAATGTCAAATACTTCACGAAGATATTGAACATGGTTGTTTAAGTTGGCATTGTATACCAATATATCATCAAAGTATACGACCACGCATTTTCAAATTAGAGGCTGCATTATATGATTCATTAATCTCATGAATGTGCTTGGCGTATTGGTAAATTCGAACGGCATAACTAACCATTCATAGAGTTTGTACCTAGTCTTAAAGGCAGTCTTCCGCAAATCAATCTTCCATTAATCGTTCGGCCTCATTCGAATTTGGTGGTAACCATTCCACAAATCAATCTTTGAAAATATTTTGGAACTATAAAGCTCATCTAATATATCATCGAGCTTTAGTATCGAGTATCTATATTTAACAATAATTCGGTTGATTGTTCGGTTATCGATGTATATGCGCCATGAACCATCTTCTTTTGGAATGAGCAGTGCTAACATAACATAAGGTCTCATGCTCTCTTTCATATATCATCACTCAATAAGTTCGTTTACCTATCTTTTCAACTCGACAACCTGCTTAGGGTTCATCATGTACGTAGGTCGATTCGGTAGGGCAGTGCTAGGTTGTAGATCAATACAGTGCTCTATACATCAGATTGGTGGTAGTCCTCTAGACAGTTCTTCCGGCAACAGGTCAGAAAACTAATTTAGTAAGCTTCGGATCTCTTATGGAATATTCTGTAACTGCCTCATCTCCATCAGTCTCCTAACTAACAAGAACATTGGTTCATTAGCCTTCTCAATAGATAAGAGCTCTCTATGGCTCATCACCAGTGCTTTTATCCTACTAGCTTGAGTGAGTTGCTTATGGGTTTCATTTACTTAGGGCAGGGTTAAGGGTTGCAACACTATCCTCCTTCCATCCTTAATAAAGGCATAGGTGTTTTGTTACTTGTCATGAGTAACATGTCAGTTGAACAACCAAGGTCATCCAAGTAGCAGATGTGAAGCTCCTACGGGGACAACATTGCACACTACTTTGTCCTTGTAAACATTTTCGACACCAAACGACACAATTACGTACAAAGCACCCTTATCATGAAAGCAATGTAGCTTATAAGGTTAGGGATGCTTTGAGGTTGGCAGACCCAACCTCTATACAAAGGATTGCGTAATTACATTAGTGCAACTTCCTCTATCTACTATGATCCTGCATAATTGCCCTTTGATGGTACACTTAATATAAAACAAATTCTTTCTTTAGTCCTCTTTAGAGTTCGGTGAGGAACTCAATACTCACCTTCGGACTAGGGTCATCACTTCTCCCTAGTCAACATCTTCTTCTTTCTCGGGTTCGCTCTTGTTAATGCTATCCAGTACATCTCCTCAGAGTACCATGATACATTGGTTTAGATAGTCAGCGACCATATGTCTAAAGCCTAATCATTTAAAGCCTATTACCTTGCTGGTCTTTTGTCCGGAAGTTTGCCTTTTCTCATATGTCCTTGGGGTTGGCCTGTTCTCAGTTTGGCTGAGATGATCCGCTTGACCCTATTGGTTTCCTCAGTTGTCTTTAGATCGATCATTCCTCTCCTCAACCCTGATTGGCTTCCTTGGCTCAGCTCAATTAGGTTGGCACAGAAGTAAGACTTGCGAGAATGTTAACCCAGGTCCGCTCGGAACACTTCTTCGCTACCTTTCAACCTTCTGTGCTATCTTGATGACCTTTTCCAATGTATAAAACCTCCGTACCTCTACAATATTATGAATCTCATACTTAAGCCCATAAATGAACCTCGATACTATACGGGCCTCTGGTTCTTCTACGTTGGCTCGGATTACTAAAATCTGAAACTCTCTTACATAATTATCAACAGATCGGTTTCCTTAGTATAGTTCCTGCAATTTTGCAAAAGTATCTTATAGGTAAGTCTTGAGTACAAATCTGCTTTTTAACTACCTTTTCATCTCATCTCAGGTCCTGACACCTTGTCTCCCATTGTTTACTCTAGCTGCATTTAGATTTTTCCACCACATGGTAACACACCAAGTAAACTTCAATGTAGTAAGTTGGACTTTGACCGCATCCCTATACCCATAACATTCAAATACTTTCTCAACCTTCTCTTCTCACTCCAAGTATTCATTTGCATCTCTACTTCCATCGAAGAGTAGGATTTGCACCTTAACATTGTCTAACCTTCGAGGAACTCAGCGTCCTCGTCCCTGCACTTGGTAATAGTTTACTTCTTCTACTTCTTCTTCACCAAACTCTTTAACATCCATCTCCCTATCATCTTCCCCAATTTCCTCTAACTCCATTCTTCATCTAGCAGTCCTGTTTACTACTCCTCTAGCTCGTAGCGGTCGAATTGGGCGATTAATCCGATTGCCTTGTTTATAGTGTCTCTTAGGGGCGTCTTCCTATAGGTTTACTGTTATACACCTTGGGGTTGTTGTCTGTAACTTGTATTGCAGTTACTAGACTCTCAACAAGGTTTGTGGTCTGTCAAGTTTATCGTCAATTGACCCTAGGGTGTTTCTACTATTACGAACTATGACCAAGAACAGACAAGGCCGGTTGATAGATGGGTCCAAGCTTGCAGAAAGCTTAAAAAAGGATTAATGAAGAAAGTGCAAAAGGGCAAAATGAAGAATGAAACAGTAAGCAATACCTACGAACAGCTCTAAAGGATATAACGCACCAATAGAACTTCCAAGAACTCATAGTATAATTTAATATGACGCATGAATTGGTCTGGTAAGATTACTCACCACCTAACCTTGCTTAAGGGAGATGATAAGAGTTTTGCTGAGAGTAAACAAATAGTATTTATGAAAAAAAGAAAAGTACTTTAAAGTGTATTAAGAATGATATGATATCCTTTACAGCTACAAATATAGGGGTATTTATACTCATAAGTTAAGGCAACTTACTTAAAAAGGAAAAGCCAAAGAGGCATTTCTTAAAGAAGTAAAGATCGGGATACAAAAAGGTAAAAAAATAAATATACAAGAAAAATAATTATTGGTATAACGAAAATACTTGGCCTTAGTAAGGAAGTACATTGGCGAGGTTATTAGAAGATGCGAACAAAAAGTTTAGCCAGCTGGCTTATCCGAGTAGAGATAGCTTTATCAGTCTGGGGTATCTCTTTCTCAGCTTGTTGGCAAGGAAAATGCTGAGTGGTTGGTCGGCTTGGGTGTGAGAGTGTAATCTATTATTTGGTACGCTTCAGAAAGATGGGCGGTCATACAGCTCGGCATGAAGGGTGACTCGGTTAAGAAGTACTCGGCTTTGGTAAGGAAGTACTTGGCCCTAACAAGGAAGTACTTAGCCTCGACAAGGATCGGAAGGATTTGTCGAGCTAGTCCCTTTAATCTTTGGGCTCGACTGTGGGTCAAGAGTTCGGCACCTGATTCCCATCAACTATCATTATGATCACGACTAGGTTGAGCACCATTATTCTGGTCACCAATAACACCCTAAATACTTTAATCAAAGATGGTATAGTACTACTCAAATGAATTAACAACTTGTTAACAACTTCAATACCTGATAGTTACTCAAATAATATAAAAACAAATTTGCTTTGTTTTCACAATGAGAAATAGAGTAAAAATTGAGTAACAATAAAATCACTCTTGCTGTCACCCTAACATATACTGTAGTAACTACTGAAGGAATACAACAGATACTAAAAGTAAAGAGAACCAAAATTTCACTGTAACTTTACACACTCTTTTACGGAATCGTGCTTTGATATCAATGAAGCTAATGCATCTCCAGGGTTGGACACATAGAGAAGTACCACAATGAAGCAAATAGGAAAGGAACAAAAGAAAAAAGCTAGCAAAGCCCAAGCAGCTACTGAATGGATATGACGTACCATTCAATCGTACTAGGCCTATAATCCACCGGATATCACAGACCGGTCTAAACTGAAGGGTTAGTCACCACTAATCCTTACTAAAAGGAATAGATAAAAGTTGAATGATAACAAAAACACTAAGGTTGCTCAAAGTGAGTAATTTCTTTATTGAAGAGATGATGATCATTCGCATTCAAGAAAGTGGGGGTTTATATATCCGTTCACTAGGGTTACTTTATATATATGAAAAGATAAAAAATTATTCTACAACTAAGTTACATAAGACATGCTAAAAAGGGTAAAAGAGAATGAATATTCAATGTGAAACAAAAAGAATCATTTTGGAATACTGTGTCAGAAAACACGTGTTGCTTGCCGTCTGAATGGAAGAAATATAGTATAAGGTAGGTGGAAACAGGGTAACGCTTGTGATCAGAGGCCAACCTAATGTGGACCAAGTCAAGGACAGATTAGTTCTTCTGAAGAAAAGTTAACTTGATTCAGGGTTGGATTCTCATGGTCAGATAGGGAGGTTGCCTCGGCTACTCTTCGGCTATCTCCTAGGATAAAGCATTGCTGCCGAGCATGGGTGGATCTGATGCATGTAAGAATCTGATAATCAGGTTAGCATGAGATTGGCTTGGGATAGGAATCCCCGTCTCAGCTATGGCCTAGAGCTAGTATCCTCTGAGCGAGTTATTGGAGTACTCTAGCTCGGCTGTGCGTAATTAGTCTGAAGGGTTAATTCTTATAAGATTTTCTTGTAGGTAATAATTAATATGCCACGTTATAATTATTTAGAGTTTAGTACTCTTGTGAAGAACTTTAGGAGAGTGAGGATAAATCGGAAGATCAACAGCGTCTCTAGAGTTTTCATGTAATGTTATTTGTTCAGACTATTTTGTTATATAGATATTTCCTAGAACCATAAGACAATATATATATATATATATATATGAAAATATGACTTAAAGTTTATATTTCTATATGTTATTTTATTGATAATCTTGTATGAATTGTTTATTTCAAAGTGAAGAGTGTGGACATCTTATGTAGATTGTATCCACGATAGTGATTGCAAGGTCAGTTACTGTCATATGTTAGTTTACACGGTAAAACTGTTACAATTTTACTGTTTTGCAGCATAACATAATCTACGGCTAGTTTACAAAATAACTACTTAGGGTAACATCCTAAGTTAGTATAATTACAAAAAGGGTAAAACGATAAAAGTAGAATGTATACAAAATTACAAGGGAAAAAAAGTAGTACTATGTGTCAATTAGCGGTTAGTAGAGTTTGACGTTGGAGTTTGTCCTCTAGTTAAGGGTAGGGATGTAATTAGGTGGGTCATAACCATTTAATCTGTTAAAAACCCTATCAAGTTTAAAGTTGGGTTATGGGATTTTAAAAAAAAAAAGACCCAATAGAAAACCCAACTCAGGAAAAATAAATAAATAAATAATATAAATATTAATTTGATTATTATTGCTAAAAAAAACAAGAATGCCCATGTGTTTAATTTGTCCGGTCTTTCTTTTACGTAAATTAAATTGTGATGATGATTTACTATGTAAGGCTCCTCTCTTGTTTTTCCTCCATGTAAATCCTATGCTACCTACTAATTAAAGAGCCATGACTTATGAGTCGATAGTCATTGACTACATAGGGTCCCTCTAGCATCTTTCCCCATTAGTTCTTGTATTTTTTTTTTCTTTTTTCAAATGACTTTACCTTTTGTTCCTTTTATCTAGCATCTAACATCTTCTTTACTTTACTCATTAGGCAGAACTGTAGAGAACTAAAAAATAAAAACCTTAGCAACCATTAACCTTCCTTTAACTCTCATTTTTCGCAATCGCTACACTCGAAACTTTCGTAGGACGGCTCTAAACTCTCCCAAACACTCCATGAAGTTACCAAAAAAGATAGAAATAGGTTAGTTTAAGATTCTCTTGTTTCAATTTATAGATTATATTATTAATAGATCTAGCTTTTCATGTCCAATTTTGATACTGTTGATTATTTTAGATTTGCATTTTTTAAGTGTATGCATCATTCATGTAAAAAGTTTTCTCTAGATAAAATCGATGTGTTGCATTAAAAGGTAGGCATTAAGATTTAGGATTCTCTTGTTTCAAATTGGATGTCTTGGAAGAATTTTTGTATGTTCTTCTGTGTAACCGAGATGATATTCATTTGCAAGTTTCAATTTATTCTAATTCATATTAGTACGTATTAGAAGCTTATTGGTCTACCAATATCGTGGGCATTAAAAACAATCTTAAAATAGATAAGGGAAGTTAATATTAACTCTCTTTAAGAAATGTCTAAATGTTTAACCTAAGCAATCTGCCAATAGGGTTGGTATGGTGTAGGAAGGTTCCATGATATTATCTTGGAAAGCAAAGCAAAAATAGAGAAAATTAGAGCCACGTGTATTATTAGTCTGTTAGATAAATATATTGTACATGTAATGTATATTATTTTTGTTTTGCTAAAGGAGAATTGTGCTGCCGTTCTATTGAACAAAAATAATTGATGGGTATCGGCCGATTTTTCATTTGATTTTACATGTTTTAAATATACTTTTAGAAAAACTAGTTTTCTATAAAAGCCCTAGTTAGTTTTATTATTTTGGTATACACATGTATTATATCATATATATATATATATATGATATAATACGTAAGTTCGTAGAAAATATATAATGAAAGCCTATAGTTTTATTATGTACCCATGCTTAGTTTATTTTTTCCCTATAGAAGTATGGCCATCCATTTATTTCTATCATATATAAGTATATATATATATATGATGAATAAGAAAACATAAGTTAATGGACAATAAGTAGAAATAAGAACCCCTTATCGATATCATCATATCCTAATTTTTGTTATCGTTATATAATGAATTAAAAACATGATAGATACTATACACGATGTTATGTTTATATTGATTTTATCATAAGCAAACACAACGGCATTCCCGAAATAATCAATTGAAGGAGTTATTTGAGCAGCTCACGTTTACTGGTAGTATAAGTGGTATTTTTTCTTCATTTGTAAATAAACATGTACATCATTATTTATTTTATCTCAACTTCACTTATTTATATCAATTCTTGATATTCGGATCTGATGCATAAAAAAAAAAAAAAAAACTAGTACGTCAACTTCTCAAGTAGCAAGCAATTAAGACCATAATGATGATCAAGGAAAGTATAAGTTGACTTCAATTGTATAAAATGACATAGTTAAGAAAACAATCAATGGGGTGAATGTTACAATTTACAATCATTGCAACACCAAACTAAAAGCCAATAGTGCCAATGGAACAAATCAACAGTGCAACCATTTGAAAAGATGCTCAAAGAAAAGAAAACAATTGGACATAAGACAGTGTCTTCTAGCAATAAAGAAGAAAGAATTTGAGGATAGGAGCGCTAGTAATGTGATTATTGAAAATTGGTTATTTAATCAAGAATACTTAAGAAAAAAACTTGTAAAGGTGATCATTGTCCATGAGTATCCAATTTGTATGGCAGAGCATGGTTGTTTTTGAGATTATATTATAAGTATTCAACTCCTCTTACAACAAGTAAGTCATACCACCATGAAAAAAAAAATTATGAGTATTTATAATGTGGAAAAGGAGAAATTGATAGTTTTGTTAAAAAAGTTGAAATCTCGAGTTGTAATAACAACAGATATGTGGACATCTAATTAGAGGAAGGGATACATGATCGTTACTACTCACTTTATTGATAATTGTTGGAAGCTTCAAAGCCATTTATTGAAGTAAGCTTATTTATTTATTTCTTTTTAAATTGTCAATTGAAATATCACATTTTTTTTAACATTACCTATATTTTTATGTAGCTTTTTATATATTCCCACTCCTCATACAAATAAAGTAATTGTTGATAGTTTATATGATGTACTGATGGCATGAGTCTTGATAAGAAGTTATCTACAATCAATGTAGACAATTGTTCTACGAATGGTGCAATGGTCATAACAGTAATAATGAAGCTGCGAAGAGATGATTTAATTCTTCGAGGTAAGGTACTCCATATGCGTTGTTGTGCGCATTTCTTGAACTTAATTGTGAAGGATGGTGTTACTATAATTGAAAATATAATTGAGAGGATCCGTGAAAGTGTCACATTTTGGTTTGCGACATCATCATAAGTAGACAAATTTCAAGACGGATGTAAGCAGCTAGATATTGTGTATGATAAAAAGCTTTCCTGAGATTATAAAACACGTCGAAATTCCACTTATCACATGCTTCTTATAACGATCAAATATAAGGAAGTTTTCTATAAGGTTCAGCGCATGGACATACATTATAAAAGTATTCCAACGGATAATGATTGGGATTCGATAGAGAAAGTTTGCAAGAAGTTAGCAATTTTTGATGAGGTAACTAATTTATTTTCTCACAAACAACATCCAACTCCAAATTATTATTTTGAAAAAGCGTATGAAATTAGGGATGCCTTACTTAAGTAGAGGGATTCTTTAGAAGTTAGCTTTGCAAAGGAATTTGACTTCTTCCTCCAGGAATTGATAAGAGAGAACTTAGCGAACTAAGGTGGTAAGTTTGTGAGCTTAGGATTGGGTAATGAGTCGTGATTCCTATAAAAGACTATGCCATGTCTTAAAGCATAAAGTCTACATTGGCTTGGTATAAGGGGAAAGTTTGTACTAGATGACAAGTCTAAGTTCCTTTATTCGTTTGTGAGTATGGGGATGAAATTACATATGGTACGGTATCTATGGATGTTGTTCATATCTTACTTGAAAGACTATGGTTACTTACTAAGAAAGTAATAAATAATGCGTTTAAGAATGTCTACACCTTCAGAAATGATGGAATTCAAATTATATTGTTACCATGAGTTTAGTGACATTAGGTGAGCTTAAATTGCTAGAGGTAAGTAGAAAAACATGACATAGAAAAGCTCGTTTGCGTAGAAACCTTCTTACTCTCATCACAAGCCAAAGCAAAAGCAAGATTTGAATGTGAATATTCACTTACTCATAGGTGATAATAAGACTTAGAGTCTTGGATAATAAATTAATCATTTGAGAGTGTGTGGGCTTGTCAAGATAAAGATGGGGTATAAGGCTAAGAAGAATGCATTTGGAAATTGTAACAAGTTTGAATTACAAACTACCATCTGAATGGGGAATACTACCATTAAGATGGCTGCTGTTAAAGGAAGCACTGTTTAAACAAGTAATAAACACAATTTAGATGGGAGAGTGCACAAAACCAATAAAACCAAGTTTCTTTCTTACCATTCAATTGGTAGCTTTCTATCATTCAGTTGGTAGTTTATGCCAAGTTTCCACTTGACCAGCGATTCTAACCATTTGGATAACCAACAATACACTGATAAATATTATAGTAGGAATATGCCCTTTAATCTACTTTATGTTTATTCTTACTTACGTTTTTTTGTCATTAGTCTTATTAGGTTAATGTATAAGCTTGTTTTATTTGTGTTTGAACAACTCCATTACTAATACTAACATTTTTCATTATGAGGAGACTTTTCATCCATTTTGGAATCATTTTCTTTCTAATATTAGTTAGACACTTTTACTTTTTATTGTGATGATCCTATAACTTAGATTAATCATGAGTTATATCGATTGATCCAATTAGTACCTTGATTCCTAAAATCACGAGTAACATCGATTATAGGATTTTAGATACAAACCCAATTGGGTTAATATTACAATCTCAACCTCAATTTTCCCTTTTTGTTAATTTTTTCTATTTTTACAATTATATACATAAAATTTCAATTTATCTATTTATATACTTAATTAAAAATTTAATTGTTACTATCTATTCCTTGGTTAACTCAATTTTATATTGTTAATCCAGTCAACATAACTAGTCAATAAGGTAACTATCCATAGCCTTAGGGGGTGGCACGACTCCTACAAAGTGGTCATTGGCCATTACTTGTAAAATAGTGGGTTACGACTCACTTTAAAAATTTGTAATCACCTCATTAATTGATCATATTGATTGAACTAATAGTGTAAGTTAGAGTTTACTAAGATATAACCAGTGAAAATTACATCTTCAACTAAGTGTATAATTATATAAATAAAAATTTTAGGTGTGCAATTGTAAAAAATGATAAAGTTAAAACATAAATTGCAACATTGCTCCAATCCAATTCAATTATTAATTAAAGTCCAATTCTAATTAATAATCAATCATATCATTTACCTTAGCGATTTATTACACCTCAAAATACATAAAAATTATCTCATTTTTGCTATTCAGTACCCAAAATCATAAGAAAGGTGAAATCTCTATTGGGCATAGAGGATTGTGTCTTAAGATTGTAGGCAAATCATTGCTATTCGACGATGATCAACATGAGTTATAAAACCCCTTTGATGTATTTGTGAGTGCAAATGATAAATGTTTCAAGGTTCCGACTAATTTGCATAGAATGGATTACTAGGGCCGTCAATCATTGCTTCTTTCTTTTTCTTTTTTTTTTTTTTGGTGGATTCGTGTTGTCTCCGTGAAGTGTGGTGACTAAATTTCTTTTGTAAGTTATTATAGAATTTAGGTTTATGGAATATTGGCAGTGAAGTGAGGAATAGTCTGAGTGTGAAATGGTGTTTGTATAACTTGCAGCATTGAAAAAGCGATTTCAATAAGAACTCCAGTTCCTAATGCAGAGCAATAAATGGCTGCCGAATACAGCAGGGGAACAATTCTTTCTGGATTTTCTGATAATTTTATTTTTTAATTACGAAAAAGGATATTTAAGTATTATCAAATCTAAATTAACACGATTCAATTCCAATACAACTTCCAATCGAATTCGATTTTTCCGTTAATTTTTAACCCTCCACGTACTCGAATCAGCTATTTGATTGATTCAGGTCTGACAACACTAAATGGATAGATACCACCACTCCAATATGTACTAGCATGACAGATATTTTAACAATCACATGCAACCTTCCCCTGTACGTCACGTGTATGATAATACAAATGTAGCTACTCTGTGTAAATGAGTTGTAATGAACTGGCCTTTTACACTTGGCCAACGATGGGCTCAGGGCAGAGCCCATCATCATTAGCCCGACTTCTAACATCTGTTGTACAAAGATTTTTCCCCCGAAAAAAAAAAAGAAAAGAAAAAAGGAATATATGATATTGGTTTATTTATTTTTTTTGTTATATTTTATAAGTAAGCATTGAAAAATTTTGGCCCATGTGATTGTTAAATATTATTATCTGCATCTCCTTTTTATCCTTCTAATTTTCATATCACTCCATATTTGCAGAAATAAATAGCCAGTGTTCTTCATTGTCACCTTGAATGCACACAAGTTGGCCAAAGAATTACACATATAAATATGAATGTTCTCCTCTCTTTTCCTAGTCCTTCAACTATCTCTCTCTCCTCTTTTTTATTTTTCGTTTAGAAAATCAGAATGTTGTCTTTCTTTTTCCTTTTTGGGAATACTCCAAAGTATGAAGTCGTTGCTATTGCTAATATTACCAATTTTATAGTTAATCAGAATTTTTAGATGTTAATGGTGGCTTCCCCTTTACTCTTTTGAGTTTGGCCAGTAAGCGACTGATTGATCTTATTGGTGGAAAGTCGAGGGTCTCAGACTTGTAGTCCATTTAACATAAAAGTAAAGCTGACAATTTTTAAGATTATATTTACCTACTTGTAGTCGGATCGAGACGGTGAGGAGGAATTGGTTCCTGTCCTTTCTTCTGTATGGTCTAACGATTTTTATCTTCCGTATGAATAAATTTTCTATGGGAATAAATTTTTATTAAGCAATATCCAGTGCCCTATTAAATGATGCACACATGTGATGCTCTTGCTTGCAATAGATCATGCAATTATTTTATTTGTTTTCAATCTTGAGCATATATATTTTCTGTGGTCATTAAAATCCGGTGAAGGGGGCTGGATCCAAGCTTGCCAGCAAATGGGGATATGTATATAGAGTTCGGGCAGGGATAACTCCGCTTCAAATTATGTGATAAATGAGGCCAAGAATTTTGAATCAAGCATGAGGTGTCTTATCTTTATGCTTTAACTTTTTGAATTAGCATTCCAACCCTTGATTTCAGCCACGCCACTTCTCCAGCAATTTAGAATGTGTTTAGATAAGTTTTGATGGCAAATTGACTTAAATATTGATATTATATATATATTATGTTATGTTTTGAAGCAGTAGAGTCGTAATAGTTTTGTTGTATAAATAATTTTAAAATAAAAACTGATTATATAACCAGTATCTTAAATATAATTTTTACAAGGCGTTCACGATTAACTCGTTTTAAAGTAAACAATTTATAAATTAAGTATATTATTTATTTATGAAATTAAAAAAGATATATACATATATTGAAATAACTTGAGTATTTTTATAATATTTAGTAATTTAATTATAATTTACTTAAGTAATTCATAAATTAATGTTAAAAGCTTTAAAATAAGTTTAATTAGAGAGTGTATTTGATTTTTAGTTTACATCTTCACTTTTTAGGACTCTACAATGGATGGTTCTAATGTAAATGTAATTCTTTTCTTAGCTAGCATTTGCAATAAATGTTTATAGGGATGTGAGTAATAATAACTCAATAAGTTGGGGTAGAAACTTAAACCATATAATAATCATATAATCTAATTCGGATTAAGGAGTTCTTAAAGTGGCTTCAATTAAGGATATTATATGCATAGATTAAAATGTGATTCGAATACAAATGTGAATTTCAACACATTAGATTTAAGTATCTTAATTATTATTTTTAGTTTTAAACTAATATTCTATTTTACTTAATATATTTAAATCTTTATTAGTATATTGAATTTACTTGTGATGTGAAAAAATTTTATATTTTTCATATAATTACTTAAATTTAAGTTTTTTACTAGATTTTATATATATTTTTATTATTAGTATAATATTTGAAAAACATAAGGCTAAACTTTAGAGAAGGGATGAATTTTGTTTTAAAGACAAATTACAATTCTTTTTCGATATAAATAGTTAAATGTAATAATAAGAGTAATCAAAACAATAATAAGTATGGAAATTAAAAGAGATAGGAATAAAGAAGATTAAATTTGGATATAACGTAGAGTTTGGATTGTTTCCTAGATTCTACGGACATATAATGCTTCCAATTGAGGATTTTACACCATTTTATTGATTTTTCAATTTAATCTCTAAGAGTTACCTATACACAAACTTGATTATATAACTTTTTTACTCATAATTATCAACACAAATCATAATATTTACTCATAATACAGTGTAGTACTTTTAACTCTCAATACTTTATAATTAATATATTACAAACACTACACTTCAAATTTTTGTAAATATTAGCAATTTATGATATAAGAAGCGATGATAATTATAGACAACAAGAATATAAGAGAATATTGAAATATTGCAGTAAAAGATCAGTTCTCTTCTATTGAGGTTTTAATCATGACCCTTTAGCATTCCCAGCGACTTACCTTCCATACAAAGTAGTTTAACCTACCTTAAGCAAGTTCAAGTAGATCATAGTACACCAGAAATCCAAAGGAATCAGGTTCGGTGCAAGTAAATTTTATTAACATAATTCTCCATCATCGGCGGCGTCGGCGATATAAACAACCCTTACCATAACGTTCTAACTAAGTAAGCATCTTCCCTCTAAATTTTATGAACACGGATCCATAAGATCGGTATTCACAACTAAAGACTAGCGATTCTCTCTCCTTTTTTTTCTGGCCACTGTATTATCTGAAAATGACAAGTCACAAGTTCCGTACAAAGGCTTCGCAATGGTTGCAGACTCTGGGAAGATATCGTCAGCTAAATCTAATACTTCAAGTGGAAGGAAGTTATTCAATTTTCAACTTCCATCATCTAACTCCCTACAAAAGTCACAAGTACTGTTCCTGGATCCTAGCTCGGTTCTCTTCCCACCACAGCCTAGCTTGCATCTCTCCAAACCTTTCTCGGCTGCATGAAGCAAAGGAAGATGTGAACTACCGGAAATTGTAAAAATATGATGAAAATTACGTTACTCCATATAACGTCATCGGTTGAACTTTTCATGCTGGAAAAATCAACAAAAGAAAACTCGATTCACTAGTCAGAGAAAAAGCTGTTCCTCCTTGCTCTGTCAGCTCAAAATAAGGCTTTAAAGTTTTGAGGAAGCGAATTTCAAAATGAAATCATTTAGCATTTTGATGCAAGATCTCAACCAAATGACAACATAATTTTGCTACTTGGATAGGGATAAGAAAGTCAACAAGGTTAACCAAAAAGAAAGAGGACCAATGCATAACATAAACCCAACCATTCTCGTTTCATATCAACAAATCATTTACCTAAATCGAACACGCCGAAGCTCCCGTGTGCCGTCTGGCATTGCTCTAATAGTGATATAAACTCCTGGCTCATCCTGTTCAACCCATTCAGTCTCCATATCGCTCGCATTGCTTACAGAGAGTTCTCCTGAGTGATCTGCCTCTCTTGACGAAACAGAACCATCCAAAGATGAAGTTTCAGTCTTTGTCCCACTAATGCTAGAGAGTTTTGGGGTTGACACAAGACCAGCCGAGTCATAATAATTACGCAATTGCATGGAGCGCTGATCGATTGTCTTGGGACGTTGAATACTACGAGGGGGACATTCTTTGCTGAGTGGTGGAGTAGCAGGGCTTGCCTTGGCAGCTTCGTTCTTTGATACCTGAAATATGGAGAGTTGGTTACCTTGAGCACCAAAAACATCTTACTACGGCAAACATTTGTTGCAAAAGTAAATATTAGTGAATATTGCTAGATTATCCTTTGTAGACATTATATATTTATCAAACGGGAATCAAAAGCACTTGAGGAGGGAGGGGGAGAAGTCAAACATAGAGGAAAACAAAAGGAGAAAGATGGTGAATAGCCAGATGAAAATCATACGTTTATAATATCAAGCACTTCAATTTCAATAAAACTTCTCACAATGTCGAGAGTAAGATTGTAGATCTCAGGCTCTACCTACCAAACTACTTATCAATTAATATGACTTTTGTGATTAACAAATAACACCCAAATGAGTTTCTACATGAGGGATATATTACAAAGGGCAATAAAATTTAAGGTATGAAAATCCTGAGTAAAATAGCTTTCTTAGTAAATGTGTTAAAAACAAAACTCTGAGCCATGCTACAAACTTACCTCATTTTCAGAACTATGTTGCATTGGCAGTGGGACTGCTTGTTGATTGAAGTGCTGAACATTGTAAAGCTCCATGACCTTGTCGTAATTCTCTGTCCACCATCTTTGAGCTTGCCACTTATTAAATATTTCCCGGCTGATACAAATTCAGAATTTCAGGCACAATTCAGGATTTCAAACTAACATTGTAAGATAAAAGCCGGGGATAAATGAAAATCCAAGGTTGCAAAAAAAAAAATGCTACTTCGGCACTCAGCTTCTGAAAAATGTAGTTAATGTATACTATAATGTTAATGAGTCAAGAGCATCCTACAAAATGACTAAATCTGCACAAGAAAAGAGCATTTATTAGGGAATTTGGTAAAAAGCAAAAATCTCTACCTTTTCAATGCCAAAAAAATCAGAACAGATATGTAAGAGTTGTTAAAATTCTTAATCTTCCAGCAAAATGGGGCCAAAAATAAATAAATAAATAAATAAATTTTCTTTGTTCCCTTTTGTCCTAGCAGAACATCTTCTCGATCAGTCTTTTGAGTGGTCTCAATACCATAATAACTTTTTATCTCTGTAATATCACCCAAAGTTACATAAAAATGCCAGTTTGATAATAAGATGCACACTTTGTTGAACTATTAAAAAGAGTTACTTATGCACTTATTAATACGATGGTACACTCCTAAGTATAGCTGCACGGAACTGTAAGGAGAATAGAAAATCAAAATGATGGTCATAGCTTTGGTACAATTGCTTTTCATACAGTACTGCAATAGCATGGTCAAGGTGGAATCTGCCAAAAACAATAGGCACACATCATGGGGACCACGTCAATGATGCCAAAAAGAAAGTGACTACGTGGCAATTCACATGCAGGTTCTGCCCAGAAAAAGACAAGATCACCATATCGCAACCAATCCCATTAAACACAAACCTCCAGAATCAAGTTATCAGGTAAATAAATCAAAAGCTTCAAACTAGGAACAGAGCTGATCCGTTTCATAGGAAATGGCAGAGCTGCATAGTTCAAAGTACTGCTGACAAAAAGTAAATTGGGGAAAGCAATTACTGCATATTGCCATACGATCAAGATCAAACTGTACTTCTACAAACTCCAATATGCCAGCGTATCCGTAATCAATCATTGGAAATAAGACTAAAGAAAATAAGATTGTGGACACGTTAACTACAAGCCCCACTAATAAACAAGAGCAATGTACCTGAATCGAACCCTCTTAAGCTCATTTCCTCCCTGAGGCAAGGAAATAAAGGTGATAAGAACCCCGGGCTCCACTTGAGCAACCCACTCCTTGGGTTCATCTTCCTCCATAAGGACCAAGGATTCGGTGCGTCCACTGACTGATGCTGGAGTAGCCTCACCACTTGAAAGACATTTTAGCTGAGCCTCCATTTCCTTCCCCCATAACCTAGGAGTTGAACTTGCAGTATCTGTTCTACGGTATGAGCAATGGAATCTAGCAGAACCGGAGGCAGTTTTGGAGTCCACACAATTTCGTTTGAGATTGTGATTCGACCCAGAACATGACTTGCAATTTCTGTATGCTCCAGATGCCTTCAAAGCCATATCCTTGATCTACAAAAATTGAAACCTTTCATTGTCTATTTCTTTTTTGTTTTTCCTTTTTTTTTCCCCTAAATAATGAATCATCTAGAAACTATTTCCCCATAATCATTAAAAAGGTATAACACCAACAAGCCCTCAGATCTTGCTTTTTGTTGTTTCATTTTGAATAAAATACAATTCACGTTGATTTGCAGCATATCTTCTTTCAAAAAACATATTTACTCTGTCTGTTTTTCTCCAAAGTTTTATCTATCTAAAGCATAACAGAGAGAACACAAGCTATTGCTAGCTAAGTGAAAAAGGAAAGAATAATAACAATAAAAGAAAGCTCTTCATTCATTCCCTAAGATCCACCGACTAAAAGAAATAGAAAAAAGAGATAAATTGATCAAAATGCAATGCAAACATCTATCATAAAGCAACCCGTAATCATTAGATTGCTATAGTCAAGAAATGTCCCGATCCGCACCGGATTCTTCACTTTAGGAGTGTAACAATACAAAGGTTGGAAATGCAAACGGTAAAATGCGGACATTCTGCCACCAAGCAACCAGTAATCACTAAACGACTAAAATTCAAAAACTTACCCTTTGCAAAATAAGGATATCCTATCACCAAGCGACCTGTAATCATTAAATTTGCTAAAATCCAAGAAATTTCCTAATCCTCAAACTCAATACCGTCATGCCTCACCCTACGATTCTACTCCAACAACAACGCGAAATGGATTCAAAATATTTGCACACCAACACATCTCGTATGTTTAACCGACTCCGTATCTGTTACTGTTACGTCAACAAGAATTTTGACAGGAAATACAACCCAGTTCGAGCACAACAGAATAATAATAACAAAAGCAGCAGCAGTAGCAATACCTGCATGGTGAGAATTTTAATGGCTTGTTTAGTTCTGGGAGTTGCAACATTATCGTCGTCTTCGCCTTGTTGTCGCTGTCTTTGTCTTTGCCGATGAAAAGATCCATCGTTCAATTCCTTCGAACAAGCTATACAAGTCAACATCTCCTAATAAGACAAAGCAAGAAACAGCACATATAAGTACGGAGAAATCAGCATAAAATGATCAACAGCACTTCAACAGAGACTAAAAATGATTCAATAAATCAACAAGCAAGCAATACAATACCTACAGTGTACACTCTGATGAGACAAGCACGAAGTTGTATAACTCTCTCTCTCTCTCTATTTCGATATGTGTTTGGGGTTTATTGAATATGATTGAAATTGCTTTTATTACAAGTCATCATTTTGCGTGGTTCGACAATCTCTCTCACTCACTCACTCTGCATAGAAAGAGAGAGAGAGAGAGAGAGAAAATTTAGGGGAAATGATTATGGCGAATAATTAGCGTTTTAAGAGAATTTGTTATCGATTTGATTCAATTAGAAGAGAGTTTTTCACATTGTTCGAAAACACACTCTCTCTCTCTCTCTCTCTCTTTCTATCGCTTCTCTGTATCTCTGTGAGTGTATGCGTGAAGTGACGGTGTGTGTGCGTGTGTATGTGCGGAATTGTGAAACATAGGCAACTAAATAGAGTTCAGATAGTGCATGTGCGGGTGACCCCACATATATGCCTTTTTATTTTTGGGCTAAATCGGGACGATTTTACTTATCTCCGGAGTTACCAAATCCCGGTTGTTTGATACGGTTTAATCTGATTTGATAAGGTCCTTTTCAAAAATCGATTATTTTAATTTTTAACATTCTTATATATTTAGACAATTATTCAAAACAGATCAGAAAACATTATTTATTTCTATGGGCCGAATAGTTTATTTCTTAATCAAATAGGGATAATGAAAGACGGGATGTTCAAACTTGATGATCTATTTTAAAATTGTCCATTTAGGCCTAAGGATATTAATAAAAAGGTGCATTTTGATCTTATTTTACTTATTTTTTTTCTTGAATAAAATAATGAAAAACAAACTAAAATTAAGAATATATATATATATATAAATAGGGAAAAAATGTTAATACAGGATTCTGAATGCAATATTTTTCTAAAATTTAGAATTCTAAACGCATAACATCAAAATAGGAATTGAATGCTTGTGAATGTTTTTGCAATTCACTCTTTAGGGTGACGAGAAAGGTTCTAATATTAATAATATATTATATAAATTGATAAATGATGTGTAAATATCTTAAAAATTTGATATATAAAAATATAATTAGTATTTTTTTAAAAAATACGGTCCTTCACTAATATGTATTAAAATTTTATAGATATTTAGACATTATATACTATTATAATTGAATATTTTTTCATGAGTAACCTCTAAGTGCCACTTAATCACTGTAATAAAATTTGTTTGGTAAAGATAATTATACATTTTACAAAAGATACATGCGTTGAAATGTGTAATTTTTTTTTTGGTTAACAAATCTCAACTGAAATACACACATCAACATTTTCATTTGCTAGTGATTCATCTATAAGTGTCTCAAGGAAAAAACGATTCTATTTAATTAATAATTTTAATAAAGAAATTTTCATTATTCGAGATACAATATATGTAAAAAGGAAATATGTATAGGAGTAAAGAGTTTCTGTTTCCTCTCATTAACAAGTGTTTATAAATACTTATTTCCTCGTTATTTTTACTTTCAAAAGAATTGTTTTTTTTTTTTTTGTTTTGGAAATATTTAAGAGACTTCATACTTGTTGAGAAATTAAAATTTTTAACTTTTCTAATTTGAAAATTTTTTTTCGTTAATTATGTAATTTCGGAGAAAATGAAATATTTTATTTTCTATCCAGGTGCCAAGACACGCTATTATTTTTTTTCCCTAAATGTATGTATGGGGATCCGTGAGGGTACTGGAACTCTGAGAGCCTAACTGAAAATTGTCATTGCCATGTGTAAGTGTGAGGGTCGTATTTTTCATGTTACAATGCGTAAAGGAGGCTAAAGAGATGGGACATGCAGGAGTAACTAGATTTTTAAAAGGTAGGGCCTGTCCCAACTGCGCCATTGCATCTTGCAATAAATAATGGAAAATTTTATGGAAATGTATGGACAGGAAGTTCCGAGTATAAATAAAGGGTGAAATTTTTTAATAATATACTAGCATCCGATGTATTTACATTATATATATAAAAACTATAAAATAAGGAAAGGGAGAGAGATGTAGGTATAGTTAAAAGAAAAATGTAGAAAAGTAGGAAATTAAAAAAAGAGAGAAAGAAAATACAAAGTAAGTAGAAAAATGAAGAGAGAGAAAAATAAGTAAATGAAAGTATTTATTCATTAGTTATAATTTTAATAGTTTATTTTATTATTAATTTTTTTGTTAAATAACAATAAATTAAGAGTAAATATATAATTTTAAAAAAATAGTTACTTAAGACCTAATTTCCTTTAATAATATGGATATAAAACTAAAATTATTAGAGTTAGTGCAAATAAAATATATTTATTTGACATTGTTAGTGTAACAGTATTAATGTAGATGTTGGTATGGTGTCTAATATAGATTTGCACACTGGGTTGGCTCAGTCTTAAACCGGCTTGGAACTGTTGGTTCACGCGCTTGGCCATGGTTAGACTGTAACCAACTCTTGGGGGACGGTTTTAGGCTGATTTAGCTTTCGAACCATTTCTTTTTTAATATTTAATTTTTGATTAATTTAAAAAAATAAATTAATAAATTCCAATAAAGTGACTTTATCTCCCTATTTTTTAAAAGTAGTATAATTCATTAATAATTTCTAATTTTTTAATCAATTTTTTACTAAATGTGATTTTAACACTTTTTTTCCCCTCAAATTTTATATTTTCTTCATAATTAAGTCTTAACATTTAACAAGTTTTATAAAAATGATTTACATTAACTTAAATTGAATTTTCGTTCTATCATTAATATATTAATATATGATTAATCATCCATAATTAATTTGATAATATTATTTTAAAAAAATTGCTTTTTATCGTTACAAAGAAAGTAGTTTTAAATAATTAGTTATCTATTATTAGTTTGATAATATTTCTCTCTCTCTTCTTTTTTTTAGTGGGTAAACTGGTCGGATCGATTTGTTGGTTCAAGTAATTCGATCTGGTCTCTCACTAGCCAGACCGGTTCACGGTTTGAAGCTAACCCTTACATGAGTCTAATCTAATATATCAACCAAATCAAAGGAAGTTATATTGGTAGTGTAATGGTATCATCTATTTATGCAACTTACTAATGATGTTTTCGTCATATTTACATTACTAAAACCTTTCACTTCCATTTATATCTAGGTTGAAATGCTCATTATCTAATATATAATTCTTTTTATAAATGATTATAATATCCTAAACTAAAAACAGTCAACATTAATGTTAACAAATACTAAAAGACCATTTTTTTCAACCTCTTTTTCCAAAACTTTCTAGTCAGTGTTAAAATGACATTTGTTAAACAACCCATTTTCTACTATCCATGTGAGATTACAATCCCATGAATCACAATCTAATACCCCTTTGATATGCAATATCCTCTTTTAAATATACGATTTGATTCATTCTTACCACTCTTATACTATAGGTTATCCTAAAAATTATCAACACTCATTGTGCTCTACAAACCTCTTATTTAAATTGGGTCGAAATAGGCTCACCAACTTCCACCTTGATTCGTCTCTAAATTGCTCGCCTACTAGTAGGAGATTGATTCTAATATCATTTTGCAATGCCTCCAACTAAAAATAGTTAATAACTATATCAATGAATACCGAAAGGTTTTTTTCAATTGTTTAGTCCAAAATTTTTTAAGTAGTCTTACTATGATATTCATTACCTTAGTTTTATGAACCAACAGAATTCTTTTTTCCATAATTTATTTGTAGCTACAATGCTATGGGGTATCAGATGGATATCGTTACCTTTGCTTCCCGAATTAAATTTATTTGTGTGTAAAACATCAATTCACTTCTTCATATTTTAAGTAAATCATTTAAAGAGTAGTTGTACTATTACTAATTGCAATGGTTCGAATGTTCCTTCTCCCAAAGTTGTATTATTTGTAACAGTTGGCTTAAGCAAAAAAGTTCAATCATTTAAGTGTTTTATATATTAAAATCCAGTGAGTTCAAATGTCTTTTAGTTGAGTCATTCAAGTCCTTTGTGGTTATCTTACTGCACCATATAAATCCTCTATGTACAATCATATACAATAAAAAAAAAAAAAAAACATTAACCATATAAATCCTTTGTGTACAATCAAGTACGTATTACTAAGTAATAACGTTTAGTAACATAGTCAACATCTATAAACACGGTTAGTTCTTGATAATCATTGATTAACTAAGTGAAAAATCAAACTATTTGAATGTTAGCTTGAATAGTGTGAACAAATTAATCAGACGATCATAACTTATTTATGAAAGATAATGTGGACCTGAAGTCAAATCATGTTGAACTAAAAGTTGTTGAATTACACGTTTGATAAGACAAAGCATTTTATTTAAGTGTTTTGTCCGAGAACAACTCAAATTATCAGGGGACTTAGTCCAAATATTCTTAGAAATCTTAAGTTGCTTAAATCTGCACTTTGCCTAAAACTGGTTCAGATCATTGCTCAATGATTTAAACCATTTCATGTATTATTTATTTTTATTTTTTTCAGAAAATTTTCTTAAAACTTATCATAAGCTTATGTGAAGATTATTATAACTTGATGATATAGTATTGATTTACCATTGAAAAGGATTATATTTGAATATTCCTTTCTTCAAATTGTAATATTTAATGTTGTTAGCAAAAAGACTCCTGTTGCGGAATGTTAACAAAGTCACCTGTTTTAAACTAGGGGACGTGCACATGCATATAGCAACGAATTAAAATATAAAATCATTATTGAATTAAATTATATAAACAATAAATGATTTATCCATAAATGATTTTAAAAATGTATAAAGATAAAGAAAAGCATAATTGCTGGAATAAATTATGAATGTGTTACAATGTGTATATAGAGAGAGAGAGAGAGATAATGGAGAGAGAACAAGGGAAGAGAGAAATTAATGAGAAGAAGATAAATTGATGGATTTTGATAAATTTATCAAATAAAATATTGATAATTGTTTTTAAAAATAGGCGTTATTTGTGATTATATTATATTTTCAAGCTAATTCAATGAAAACAAAAATAAAATTAAGAGGTAATTATTTAAGGCTCTTTAGACTTAAATAATATAGATAATAATAAAATAAACAACAATCAATTATCTCGTAATATACGTCGGTATTCATGTATGATTCATCAAATCTCTAGCTCATGCATCGATCAAGTTGGATCATCAACTTGAAAAATTGTCTTTTGTCTTCTCTGACCGTCTAACCAAACCATAAATATGTTAGCGATTCAAGAAGATCCTACTTTGTCTATTTGCGATTTGGTACCATCATTTATATCTAATATTTAATGTAAAGCTTCACAATATTGTAATGTCCGCCGCCTCCAATCGACAAAGATGCAAATTGATGTTTTAAGCATTTAGTAATCCTCTGAAATGTACTTAAAATAGAGCCATCAACTCATATTTGTGTGTGAACTCATCGATAGGGTTTCGTTAAAAGCAGGAAAGAAGTCCTTGATAGTTTGTCAACTATATAGGCGGGGGAAGATGCACATGTGCTGTGGTTGGCAGATGCTCCTTTTTGGATTGTGATGTAATTATACATTTAAGTCCCACTTGAGCCCTCCTAATCGAATTAAAAACTTCGTAAACACGTCTCCTAAAATATTAATCATGCGCGGTTTAAATTCCTGAAGTTTTAAAGATGCTATTAATTTTCTATACCCTAATAATATATATATATATATTATCTAGCCTTTTGATACTCAATATAGGAGTTTTGGTAATAATTTAATATGTTTGGAAATTTAGATAACTAATTCACATCCGATAATTAATTATAAAAGCGATTTAAGAATTATTCCTAGAAGCACTAGGCCAAGAAATCAACACGTAGACACTCTCCCACGTTTTGTGGTATTGGTTAAGCGATAGTGAACATGTTTTTAGCTTATGGAATGGATATTACATGCTATTGGCAACGCAATGATTTCCGTTGTCATTTGTGATTTGACATATCCATGTGATGTATATGTGTGTATGCTGGTAAGTAATTGGACTTAAAATCGAAAAGGACAATCCATGTATTGACTTTGTTTTTTCTTTTTTTTTTAATATATATATTTTTAGAATTGATGAAAAAGTAAAGGATGCCTACTGCGGTAGGCATAGTAAAAATCATTAATGTAATCTGTTTTTTTTTTAAAAAAAAATAATTTTTGGCTATCAAATAAATAATCAATATTTTATTATATATTTTAAAATCATTTTCAATGATGATGTATTCTAGTCATATGTGTTGAGTCTGATTTTTCGATTTTTTATTTAAAATATTTATTTCTCATTTTTTGAAAAAGTAAAGGATACCCATAATATTCGAAACTTATACAATGACTCCCCTCCTAAGATCCTAAAACAGACTAGTTCTAATCGTGTCAAACATACATTTATGATACAAAAATAAAAAATAAAAAAAAAAGTAAAAAAAGCCCCCAAAATTCCCCTTTAACTAAACTGCCACAACAAAAAAATGTTAGTAAAAACAAATAGAATAAACAAATACATACAATAACATACCTAAGTTCTTTTTTATTATTTTTATTATTTAATTTTTTGTTTTTAAAAAATAATTCTATTTTTGGCAACTTCTAGTGGCAGGCCCTTTATCGATCTCCAGTGGAGTCGCCAAATTATCGAGTTTGATTTTTCGATTTTCTATTTATAATATTAATTTCTCATTTCTTGATTAATACTAAACCTTAACCCATTTAATATTAATCCTTGACTAAAGAAATTGAGAAATTCTGGTTTTTTATTGAAAATTATTTTTGGAGTCGCCACCCGACATAAGTCGGAAAAAGAAAAGAAACCGTAACCAATTGAGTGGATTAGTTACGATTTAGTTACCGGTCTTTGATTTTAGTTTTAATAAAGAACCAGAGAGTTCCGAATTCGGGAGCTAACCCATTAAACCCTTAACGGGTACTACTATTTATTTACCAAAATTAGTATTATTTTTCTAATTATAATATTAAAAAATAAATAAATAAATAAAATCAAAAGAGAGAAAAAAGAACCTAAGCTTCTATACATTTTATCGTCGCCATGAAGGTGCCTACGTACCCACTAGCCGAATCAGACGATCGTAGTTCTTTCCGAAAACTTTAACGTGTTAGTTCTTTTTATAAAAAATGATTGGTTGAATTTACGTTTTTATTAACCATTTTATTTTTCTAAAAAAAAATCCTTAAAAGCCTAATTTTTATTCCTAACATTATATATAAAAAAAAAACCTAAAACCTTAATTTTTGAAAAGTGCCAGATTAAAATTTTTATTTAAAAATAACTAAGTGATAATTTTTTTTTTATTTTCAAGAAAAACTCTAAAGATTTTATGAAATATACAATATTCTACATGATGAAGCTTTTATATAGAAAAAATGCTTAAAACATAAAAAAAAAGAAAAAAAATTCTAATCATAGAAAGATATTTAAACTATAAAAAAGATTTTTAAACCATAGAAAAAAAATCTAAATTATAGAAAAGAAACCCAAACTATGAAAAAGATATCTAAATTATGAAAAAGACATCTAAACTATGGAAAAGATGTCTAACCATAGAAAAGAAGTCAATTAAAAATATCATTTTTTTTTTTTTACAAAAAGGGTCTTAATTCTTAAATGTTATTGTTTTATAAAAAAAATACTCTAAAATATGTATATATATAATGAAACCGATCTCAACGAATAGATTTTGGATTTTTGATGAAACCCCCCCTTTGATTCCTATTAACTCGAACCCGTGACCTTCAACTAAATCCATCCAAGTACTCCGCTACTTATCCGTTAAACTGTTGGTCTGTATCCTGATATTTATTATAATTAAATTATATTTAAACTATTTGAATTTCTAAAGTAAAATTTTTAACTAAACTAAAATTAAAACTAACACTAAAACTAATTATTCCTAATATAAATTACCTCCTAAAAATCTTCGAAATTTTTATGATTTTTCCTTTTCTTATTTTTTTTTTGTATTTTCATTATTTGTTAATTTTTAAATTTTTTTATTATTATTTTTTTCAATTAGGACCCTTTTTGTAAAAATAAAAATTAGGACTATGGAAGGGTAAAAATTAGGTGTCTACAATATGTATATTAAAAAAATTATCGTATAAGACACCGGCACATCTAATAGAAAAGCAAACATCAAAGAGAAAAAGTAAAAAAAGAAAAAAGAAATCATGAAAGTAAAAAAAAGAAACATATAAAGTAATAAGTAATTATAAAAGTTATAGTAGAAAAAAACTTTAATTATAAGTGACGTTTTACATGAACCATAACATAATTGATAAAAACAAATAAAATTAATCTATAAAAATATGTATAACCATCTATAATATCTAGTTATCTAATATCAAAATTTTATCGGATCTTATCAACCTTTTAAGTGTATTACATACACATTAGTCTTTATTTAGTCTCTACACCTGAAAAGCGAAAAACAAAATAAAGTACATAATTGATTAATTACTTTGCGGGAAGTAGTTTCCTTGAAAAAATTCCTTAACTAAAAAAGGCGGAGTGATTTCATACGACCCACTCCGTCACAATAGACTAAATAAATACACGCAAATTGCAAAGGTGGAATCATTAAATGAGAATAGAATCTTCCCTGAGTTGAAACGATTATGACGGCACGTTTGGCTTGCGCAACGAAATAAAAATGTAATTTTTCGAAAAAATAAAACAAACAATAATTATTATTTTATCTAGTTAACATAAAATATATCTGAAAATATTAATATAATCCTTTTCTTAGTTATGGCAGGAGAGTAGACTAAGATACCATAAACGGAGTGTCACACTTCGAAACAGTAAAACTGTAATAGTTCTGTACCATTTTAAAATAGAAAATAATGATATAGTTGCTATCGTAGACCTGATTTATACAAGATATCTACAATCAACCTACTTTGTAGTAAAAAGTTCACAAATTAAATAAATCATTTACTCATGAAATTATAAGGAATACATATTTATTTTAAAATAATTCGAGTATATTACAAGATTTCGTAGCTTGTACACATTTTACTTGAGAAATAAAAACTTTAAAGATAAAATTTAAACTTATCAAAACGTATTATATCCTTAGATTTATATATTTACTCTTTAGAATTTTGTAGTTGCTGGCTTTAAGATAAATGTAAGTTATTTCCTAGCTAGTTTTGCAATAACGTTTATAAGGATGTGAGCAACTATAGCTCAATAAGTTAGGACGGAAACTTAAAACTATACAACAAATACAAATAGGGTTATCACTAAATTAATTAGATGTAAAGTATATTTAAACAAATGCCATCACATAACGTTATTTAGCCTGTCGTAAGATTAAAAAAATTGTAATCGATTTAATTCGGGTTAAGAAGTTTCCATTAATACAACAGCTTACAATCAAACCCAAACTTGTGCAATGAGACGCTATTCCTCCCGCGACTGTTACACCCCGAAGTCGCAGAGTCGTAATAGTCCCGCCGTGTAAACCATTCTATGATAGTAACTGGTCTCATAGTGCCTACTATAAACATGATCTACACAAGGCGTCGATGACTCCTCGCTTTGAAGTAAACAGTCTGATTAACAATTAAACTACAATTATGATAAATAGTGCAAATTTCTAATAACATGTACAATATTATATATATAAGTCCACAGAGCTTCCTAGGAAGTTTTACATAAACATAACAGTTCACTAGATTACATAATAACTCTTTCATCATTAATTACATGGTCACTCTAGTTACACATTATACTAAGTAACTTGATCCTCACACCCCTGTCTTCCAACGGACTAACCTCTGAGTAATTGTAAGGCGGCATAGTACTTGAAGTGTTCAGAAATCATAACCTGTGTTAATAAAGATGAGTTGAGTTAGATGAAGAGTGGCATACAATAGATGAATCGAATATTTTGAGCTATTGGAAAATTAATCAACTTTGATATCTTAAGTTGCAAAAATAACATGTGATATGTTAAGCATGTTGGTATCTACAATATATGTGGAATCAATATTTAGTACTGAAGTTTGAATCGTTTATTAACACCACAACTCCTTTGAGCTAGAAATCGTGAGAAATTTTATATATATATAAAGGATTTGTTTTTATTACATAGAAAGTAATAAACTAAATTATTCTTGTAAACATTTCAACATCATTTATTTTTTATATATACATTCATCGATCGTCTCTTCAAAAGAATTGATAAAGATATGATTAATTTAGAAATATTTAATGTCCCATCGGTCCATTGTTAAACTTAATACCATGATATTGTGTTAACAATCAATGTTTAGATTTGCTATCTTTGGTTAAAATTAACATTATTAAACTTTTATTAAATTGCAATTTTATGTTTAAGTGTTAAGACTATGCCACTTTCATTTGTACATGTCAATTTTTTTATTGTCATTTTCTTTATGTATTTATGATTATTTCACATATTTAATCATAATATTTTAATGCATAAATTAGTCAAACCTCTTGCTCCTCCTTAGGGTCTTCTTCTGGATCTTCTTCTTCTTCTGGGTCCTCCTCGGGGTCATCCTCTATATGAACTCCATCTTCTTAGGGTTCAACCGGAGGTAGGTTTTCTGGTGATAGTCCTGATATCTTAGGTTCAGGTTCAGGTTCAGGACTAGGGTTCAATGGTATCTCTATACCATCCACAACAGACTTTGGAAACCAATCAATAATCCCTGGTGGGTACTATCTGGGAATGTATGGAATGTCAGCAGGAATTTGTGCAATATCAGCTGGGTATGGTCTCCTATCCTCTAACCTAGCGGGAAAATATCGTAAGGGCATCATTAAAGTTATAATTCCTTCTGTCTCTAACCACCTCTGCTAAAAAACTAGTATAGCAGTATATATATTGTACTAAGGTCCTAAACTCATCTCCATCTATGTCCACTCATCCTTCCAGCTATATCACATTTGATCATGAAACTTATCAATGATCTCATCAACTGTCCTAAAGATGTTCCAATCAGCTAATTCCATCAATAATCGTTGTAATCTAACCCTATAATCAATAAGGGATATGTTTCCATTCCATCCAAACTGTATCCAACTATGTATTAGTTCTCCCATTCGACCCTGTAATTATATTTAAACCAATTAATATCTTATATGTTAAAGATTATGGGTACTTAAATTATACAATCTTTTAGCGCCCACTTAATATTACCCACTCTCACTATTCCCATAATATATATTTCTTTTTAAAGTATAACGCTTCAAAGTGAGTTTACTAAAACTACGCTCTGATACCAACCGAGAACTGTTACGCTCCGAAGTCATAGAGTCGCAACAGTCCCGCCGTGTAAACCATTCAATGATAGTAACTAGCCTCACAGTGCTTACTATAAACATGATCTACACAAGGCGTCGACGACTCCTCGCTTTGAAGTAAACAGTTCGATTAACAATTAAACTACAATTATGATAAATAGTGCAAATTTCTAATAACATGTATAATATTATATATATAAGTCCACAGAGCTTCCCAGGAAGTTTTACATAAACATAACAGTTCACTAGATTACATAATAACTATCAGTCTTTCATCCCTAATTACATGGTCACTCTAGTTACACATTATACTAAGTAACTTGATCCTCATACCCCTGGCTTCCAACTGACTAACCTCTCGGTAATTAGTACATATTATGCTTAAAATTTGAAAATTTTATAGTCTCATATTTTATTACTTATTTTCTTAAATTCAAGTTTACGGGGTCAGTTTTACTAATATTTCTCTCATTAGTTTATAATTTGGGTTTGATCGGATTCATTAACCGATCGCCCTAAATCTTGGGTTTTCAGTTCAAGCCTACGGTTACTTGGCTTAGCTTTAGGGCTTACAGCGACTACCTTTAAATCATTAACTTTATTCTTGTCACGATCTCCTCACTTGTAATTTAGTTCGACTAAGAATGAAGAAGGAACTAATTATACTATACAACGCTATCCCTTTCGAATGGGTCGGTATTTGGCCAGAAAATCCTAATGTTTTCTTAATGGATTGTTATGCAAATCTAGTTTATATTTATGAGTCAAATATTCAGTTAAATCCGATTTAAGACGTTTAATTGTTTCAAACAAATCACTCCAAATACTAGCTAACATCAAATTAGAATCATATTAGCAGCTCAGAACAAGCATATGCATATAGTCAATTATCTAACAAGCACAATCAAGTATAATTTTAAGTCTCGGAGTATTAAAATTTAGTATTCTGAAATACAATAACGTATTAATTCTAATTTACCTGAACTCTTTCGAAGTGCGACTTGCTTAGGTTATCATCGATAATCTTTATATTAGAAATATTGTTTTAATGCGTGTATATAGCTATATTATATAAACTTCGTTATGTAGTTCTTTTAGTGATCTTCAGTTTAGGGTTTTCAATATACTTAATTATTCAGGTTTTTAAGTCTTTTAAAGTTATTCTTAATTTAGATTGAGTTTTGATTCAATTTTGAAGTTGGTTTCTAAATTGAGTTTTTTAATTCAATTTTTGATCTAGGATTTTATACGTAAACCTTAAGAAATCATTCTAATCTATAATGTACAATTAATTATATTATTTTTGGATATTTTTAATATCATTTTTTATTTCTAACCAATGTTATAGTCTATGCTATACATTCTAATCCTAATTTAACTATCAAATTTACTCTTAATGTGATAAAATTTTACATATTTCATATAAACACCTAAATTTGAATCTCCTACCAAATTTTAATCTCCTACCAAATTTTTTATATATTCCTATTATTATTATAATATCACCTTTAACCTAATATTTTTCTACTCATTTATTCTTTTTACTTACATATTATATATTATCACTTAATATGCATATAATATACACGTCTAATATTTCTATCACTTCAAATATGATCTCTTAATATCAACTAATATTTTAAAATATCTAAATTCCTCCAAAATTAGAATTTATACCTAATTACCCTATATTACAAAATTAACTTAAATTTACCTTTTTTACTTATTATATATGTATAGCCTAATTGTTGCCCCTTCGTAATCTTAATTTTATTTTTATTATTTTATTTATTTTTTATTTTTTACAAAAGGGTCCTAATTTAAACATAAAAAAATAAAAAAATAAAAATGAAAGATAAAAATAAACATAAAAAAGATTTTACAGATTTTTAGGAAGTAAATTATTTTAGAGTCATTCATTTTAGTTTAGCTTAGTTCAATAAAATAACTATTTTAGAGAGTCACGTGGTTTAAGCACAATTTGATTGTATCGAATGTCAAGGTACAGACCAACGGCCTAACGGATAAGTATTAGACTATTGGATTGGATTGTATTTAATTTAAGGTCGTGGTTTAAGCCTCACTAAGCATCTATGTCTTTTATTTTTCTATTTTTTTATAAAAGCGAGAGAAATAAACAGAGTCATATCTAATTAAAATCATTTGCATCTAGTTTGATTTTATTAAATCGGATTTGAATTAATTTGGATCTAGTTTAATTATTATCAAATCAGATATAATAGATATAATTAGATACGATTTGATTTAGACCTTAAAAACACACATACATGTGCAAAAAGCAGAGGGGACACAACAGAAAAAGACTACCTTGATACAGCAATAATTCAGTGACGAAACACAGTCCCAAAAACAGCCCACCGTTATAATACCCTTTAAGATTGTGTATGTCCAACGACTACTGCTGCAGAATTCTTCCATACGACCAGGTGATAGAACAACAGCACGGCGAACAGCAGCGAACAAGACAGCAGCACGGCGGATAGTAGCGAACAGGACAGCAGCAAACAAGATAGCAGCATGGCGGACAGCAGAAAACAAGACAGCAGCACAGCGGACAACAGCAAGCGGACAGCAGCAAAGCGGACGGTAGCAAAAAAGATAGCAGCACGGCACACAGCAGCAAAGCAAACTCAAACAATAATCCGACGCTAGTAGCCATATGCAACAGTAACTCTGTTATATGCCGGCCATTGTCCTTCATCATGTAATCAAGAAGTTCAGGTCCGTTTCTTTTCAATTTCGAAATTTTTTGTTTAATTGTTTATTTATTGTTGTTATATTATTATTATTATTATTTAGATATTTAGTTATTGAATATAATATATACGAATATGAGCATATTGGTTTTAGAAGCTTTTACTCTTAGTCTTTTATATATAGATAATTGTTTAATAATAATAATATATGTATATGTATATATTAATTTATGTACTCTTCTTTTAACATTAGTTTTCTTGATTTGATAAATTAAATATTGATTTAAGTGAATGTATATTTTATGTTAGTTTAGGAGTTATTAGGATTGGTTATTTTTGTTATGATTTGGTTTTGTTTAAGGATTTGTCATATAAAAAGTTATTTTTTTAAAATAAAAATTAATAAAAAATCCTTTTTAAATTTTAGGACCTTTAACGAATTTTTTTTATAAAACAATAACATTTAAGAATTAGGACCCTTTTTGTAAATAAAAAAAAAGAACAATTATACATTTTGTTAAAAACACGCTCGAACGCATTCTTCAGACCAATTATATAGTTGTGCGTGCGATAGGACTGAGGATCCAATCTGTTTCCTTTTATCACGTTTGCGTGCTTTGCCTTACAGGTACATAATAGTGGTTTTTAATTATTTATAACTTGTCTTATTTATTTATTTTTATCTCACTTAATATATGCGCAGTTATTTTTAAGACTTGCACTATTTTTTTTTTGTCACGTCTTTAATTGCTAATAATTACTTATAGCATTAGTGTCCAGTGAACATATGTTAAGTTAAGTTTTAATTTATTTATTTTTTATTATTATTTTTTTAGATTTCATATTTTAAAAATTATATTTTTATAAAATCTCATATTTTACAAAATCTTGTTCTTTGCATATTGTATTAATTTAGAAAAATTGCATTAGGCATGTTAAGGTTTTCTAGATAAAAAAAATCATTTTGATGTTCATAAAATACAAAAAAAATCTTTAATTGACTTCTTTTTTACGGCGAAACATTTTTTTATAGTTTAGGCTTATTTTTTATAGTTTAGATGTCTTTTTCATAGTTTAGATGTTTTTTCCATAGTTTAGGTTTCTTTTCTATGATTTAAACATTTTTTCTATAATTTAGATTTTTTTCTATGTTTTAAACATCTTTTTCATAGTTTAAATTTATTTTTTATGATTTAGATATCTTTTGTATAATTTAGTTTTTTTCCTATAGTTTAAACATCTTTTTCATAATTTAGATTTATTTTCTTTGGTTTAGGTATTTTTTCTATGGTTAGATATTTTTTCTATGTTTAGATATCTTTTCCATAATTTAGACTTCTATTCTATAGTTTATATATCTTTTCCATTGTTTAAGTTTCTTTTCTATGATTTAGATGTCTTTTTAATCATTTGGATTTTTTTTCTATAGTTTAAATATCTTTTTCATAACTTAGATATCTTTTCTATGGTTTATATATATTTTATATGGTTTAGAAATTCTTTTTTGAATTTCTTTTTTATGTTTTAAGCATCTTTTCTATATAAAAGTTTCATTATATAGAACATTGCATATTTCATAAAATCTTTAGGGTTTTTCTTGAAAATAAAAATATTATTATTTAGTTGTTTTTAAAATAAAAATCTTAATTTGGGACTTTTCAAAAATTAGGTTTTTAGTTTTTTTTTTTAATTAGGAATAAAAATTAGGCTTCTAAGGATTTTTCTTAATAAAAATGAAATGATTAATAAAAACGCAAATTCAACCAATTATTTTTTTTCTAAAAAGAATTAATACATTAAAGTTTTCGAAAAGAACTATGATTGTCTGATCCCGGCTAGTTGGTACGTAGGCACCTTCAGAGCGACGATAAAATATGTAGAAACTAAGGTTTTTTTTTCTTTTAATTTTATTTATTTATTTTTTAAATATTATAATTAAAAGAATAATTCTAATTTCGGTAAATAGATAGTGGTATCCGTTAGAGTTTAATAGGTTAGCTCTTGAACTTGGAATCCTCTTATTCTTCATTTAAAATTGAAATCAAAGACTAGTAGTCAAAATCTTAATCAATTCACCTAATTGATTATGGTTTCTTTTCTTTTCTCGACTTCGGTCAGGTGTCGACTTCAAAAATTATTTTTAATAAAAAATCAAAATTTCTTAATTTCTTTAATCGATGATTAATATTAAATGGGTTAGGGTTTAGTATTAATTAGGAAATGAGAAATTAATTTTAAATAAAAGAAATCGAAAACTCAGGGTCGACAATATATATACTACATAATACCTTAATAATTATATCTAACACCCTAAATGCTATAAATATCAAAATTTATCAAATTTCAATATCCTAAAACATATAATTATGTACTTAATAAGTAATTATCTATTTAATTACCTAATTAGCTTAAAAATTACCAATTTTATGCATTATTTTAAGGCTTAAAAATTATCTAAAAAATTTCAAATATTTATTTTTAAAAAAGGGCTTCATAGCACTACTCTTTAACCCTTAGGTAATCTACACAAAAATTTTGAATCTAAAACTATACTCTTAAGGTCATTTATTTCTAATTTGAACAAAGTTTGGGTTTGTAGAATTTTTTAAGGACAACATATTTTTAGAAATAATTTCATCAAATTTTTTTTTTCCTAAATCTACATACTAAAATATCTCAAAATAACAAGATTCACAATTTTTCAAATATTTTTAACAATTTAAGCAAAATCGAAACTTATCGACGTTGGTTACTCCGGCCACCAAGGCTTTGTTAGCCAGGCTAGGTGTTGCCACCACCATGTGGTAGTGGTAGTTGTCCATTCTTAGGTTGTTGTCGGGTGTTGGCTCCCTTCTGTGGCCCTAATTGTATATATTTTGTTGTAAATTTTGTAAATAAATTCTAAACCTCACTTTTTCGATTCTCTTTATTTTTATCACACTTTAAATTAACCAAATGAGCTTTTGAGAAATTTTGGCTATTTATAGAGCTTTGAAGGATTTTTTATACATTAATTTGAGGTGACATTTAGTCTTATCTTATCTTATTCCACTTTCTATTTATTTAATTTTTATTGGTTAATTTTCCATCTTTCTTTTCTAGATTGCCACGCCTCATTTCTGGACATTTCCTCATTTTTCATGATTTTTATTTAATTATTTATGAATTTTCTTAAATTAATTCACATTATTTTGGTATATTTAACATATTTTAAGTAATTTCGTATATTTTTACCTATATGCAAATTCATATATGGTACAATTAAATACTCCTAAATATTATTTATGTAATTTTATGATTTTCAGTATGTATATAATTTATTTCTATCGATTCTTTAGTTATCGAAACTTATTTTACGTGTTTCTGATAAATAAAGGGAATTTACATATAATTCAATGTTATAATAATTAATTATTTTATTCTTTATTTTCCTAAATCTAAACTCACGAGATCATTTTTACTAATATTTCTAATTTTATCGTAAAATTTAGGCTGGATTGAATAACTTCATTTAATCATTCTAAATTCTGTTAATCGAATCTTAAATAACTTACTGTGGGCCTTACACAGAGTAGATATTAAAATATGCTAAAAATAATAGGAAATGATTATTCTTTTGTCGCATAAATTACGTATCATACTTCCTAACTTGACAATAATAGAAATTTTAAGAAATAATTATTCAACAAATCAAATACAATAATAACTTTATGGGAAATAAGTAATTATTCTATTCCAACTATATAAATGTATTATTAAAGAGGGATGCATGACACATGCTAGAGTAAATCTTAATAAAAGGAGATAAAATGTTATAACTCCATTTAAAACTTCTTTTATCATTATACTTTTAATTTAGACCTTTCTTTTTTAATTAGGAAGAAAGTTCCTATTGTATATAGGAGTGCTTATAGGTACATGATAAGGGCCTGAAAACAAAAATTTTAATACTTTTTAATATTGATTATATTCTTAAAAATTAATATATAAAATTAAAAAAGGTTTATTTTTTAATGACATCTTAACAAATACCCTATACTCTACATAATATCTCTCTACCTTTTTTCAAGAAAAAAAGGTAAATTGGACGAATCAAACCTGAAAGAAAAGGAAGAGAAAGAATCAATAGATTTTTGCTCAAATCCTTGAATTTCCCTTTACCTAAAAAGCAATCTACAAGATATTATTTTTACAATTTTCACTAGCATTAATAATTTATAGTGGGGATGATTCAGTCTGTTTTAATCAATACGTAAAAGCTCTATGTGGTATTCTCTTTCTAGGGTTCGTTTTTATCATACCCACCAAAATTTCCATCATACTAAAAGTTACAAAAAATTCAACTATGAACCGGATCTAAATAGGTTCAAATGATAAATTATATAACACATGATAAGTATATCAATATTTAGTATTAATATTTTTTACATATTGATTATTTATAACATATCATATAATTTATAACCGAATCCTTAAATATCAAGTTCGACATAAATATGTAAGCTTATCTTAAAGACCACCCACAAAAATTTATACTATTAAAACGTTGGATCTTTTACATGGAAGTGCGATCCACGTGTGATTTAATTTAAAATTGGCGGTGCGGATTTTTAATGGCTAATGATCATGGTTAATGGCTATTAGCTAGGTTGATGGATATATAAATAAATTAAAGGCCAAAGGTTTGCCTACTCTTAACTTTGATAAACAGTAAAGTCTATAGGTGAAATTAGGTTTCAACTATAGAGCGAAAAGACAATGCGTTAAGTAGGTGATTTTTAAGGTTGTGCTGATTAAAAAAAAAAAAGGTTTTTGCTTTAATTAAAGAGAAATTATTGCATACAACTAATCATAGGAGTCAGGATAATTTTCAAATTTTTTGCCAGTTGTCATGATGAATTTCATTTAATTTAGTCATATGATAATTACCGGCCAAAATAAATAAAAGGCATACATCATAAGTTTCGTAAACTACTCTAAAAAACTTGCAAAGTGCAATAATAACACATCATTTGAAAGAAAGCCAGGCCATTGCATGGAAATTCTAAAATATTGTAATTTTAGTGATTATCTTCTTAAAATCGAATAGATGGGAGATTGAAAAGTTATGTTTACGAATAACTACAATTAGGGATAGGGTAGATATATAAATTCTATTTTTTACTTTATATGATTTTTAATTATAGGGAGTGATTATTTCAGTATTTTATTTTAACTCATTAATTTACAATATCAAATTAGGAATATAACTAAAAAAACCAATATGTCCCATTGTGGTCTTTTGAGGAAAAAAAAAAAAGTTAATCAACTTTTCTCATTGATTAAGTAAATAATTGTCCACCACTTAAACTTTTTATTCTCACTTGATAGGGAATAAACATTCCATCTCTCACAAGATGATAACTATTCCCTTTAGAGAAGAAATAGAAAAGCTACTAAGAATGAAAATTTCCATATCAAATTGGTAAATTGTAAACAAATATGGTAGTAGAATGTATCGTAGAAATAGTTATTTTATTTCTTTTTTATTGCTCCAAGTAAATATACCATTATAATTGAATGGTACGAGTATTGATCAGACAGGATCAACCAGACGAATTTTCTCTCTTAGTGCCTTATTATAATCATTGGAAAAAAGAGAAAAAAAAAAAAGAATATGAATAGAAAAATATTTAAAATCCGTATAAAACTTTAGATTCACCTGGACTTTGGAGAGAATTTATTTAACTACTCTTCATCGCAATAATTCCATCATACAAACATAAAAATGTTCGAAATCCAAAAGTTTTTAATTTATTTACAAGATTTACCGCGTAATGAAGAGATAAACGCACATGAACACGGCACGATGAATACATATTAATGCCGGGTTTAATCATGCCCAAGTTCTTGTAAAATTTGTATACTTGCGCATCGTGATTAAATTGATAACTTCAATTATTATGTGGGATTGGGAAATCTCGTAAACTTACAAATCCATTTTAGTAAACACATCAAACAATATTAAACCAAACTCCAAAATATCGATTTTTCCATCCCAATATATTTGACCCATAAAATTTTAGTAGCACTTAAAAAAATGAATTTCTATCATGGCTAAAAACTTAAATTTAAAAAAAAGAAGAAAAGAAATATGAACTATACTGGGAGTTTAGGATAAGAGCACTATGAAAAATGTAAAATACCTCTATTTGAGGTTACGTGATCTCTAAGAAATTTGTAAATTTAAAGAAAAAGAGAATGAAAGAAAGAATTTTAAGAAAGAAAATTACTTTTGAACTTCTTTACAATGAGAGTCTGCTTTATGATATTTGTGAAGGACCTAACAAAATTGCCTAACAATTATTGATATTGGTTAAATATTGACAAACACTCTAATTATTCTAATGTCGCAAACTATCAACTAATATATTTTCTTTTCTTTGCACTTTTTCTCCACGTGGCTGTAAGTCTAACGAGCACTTTGACATGCTTTTACTGATTTGATATTCATGTTGATCCATTTGTCTATATATTAAGATAGATATAAAGATACGAGATTATCAAATCTACGTGGAAACGATGGGCATTTGAGTAGATATTTCCCTGAGTTTAATTATATTGCACTAGAATCAAGCTCAAACTTAAACTACTCTTATCAGTTTTAAGGACGTAAAGACTCATAAGTCAACTATAAATCCACATAATTAATAATAAATCCATCAATGATAGTTGGCAAAAAAAAAAGGAAAAACAAAAGAAAAGAATCCATTGATGATAAGTCCTCATAAATGAATCTTAGTCTAACAAATATATTATTTGGAAATTCTCCATAAATTCAACTCAAAATCTACTAAATTAGTTATCGATCGTAAAAGTAAGAAACAATTGAATTGACTTAGTAGTTTTTATAAAACAAATAATTCATATAATCTTTCTCGCAGTATTTAGCGAGTTCCCTCTTATACAAATTATATTCAAAGTAATCATAAAATTGTGTTTATCATAAAAAAAAATTATTTTTGAGTATTCTATACCCTTTCACTTCATATATCCATGTAATTCCTTCTCTTTTTCCTTCTTTAAGTTGGATAACCTAAGTTTTGGCATTGTTCTTCTCTTATATATATATTTTTTGAGTCCTCACACTTTCTTCCTTCCTATATCTGTTTTATAATTTTATTTTATTTCTTTCCATTTCCATCACCTCAACTTCCTCGTCATTATTAAAGGAAAAAAAAAAAAAAGAGCCTAAGGTAACACGAAAACCCCACGAATCAAATTTGATTTAGTTAACCTTTATGTTAGGAAAAAAGAAAAAAAAAAGAAAAAAGAACAAAAAAAAGGCGCAAAAGTTCAGTTATATTATTGAAAAAAAAAATAATGCAAGTTTGGAAAGTTAAAATACCCCAAAACTCATGTTATATAACTGAGAGAGAGAGAGAGAGAGAGAAGTTGCAAAGTGAAAAAATACAAAAAATTTAGATAGGTTTCTTATTAACCCTAGAAAATTTACTGCACATAAAAGAATAGACAATAAACATTAAAAAATTTCCCATATAGACATATCCTCTTTTTGTGTTTGCTTTCTTTTGGCATCCTACGATCATGTCCTTTGGCTGTTGGCTTCTTTAGGCCTCACACACCTTTTATGCTTTGCTCTTTTTCTTTTTGGCTGTTTTAGATGATGGGACTTTAGTCCATCACCATGGGCACTCTTTTATTTGAACTTGAAACATGGATGAAAGTAAGGAATAAAATAGCCCTGCAGACTACGCTGCTCTTTTCTTTAAGTAAAATTTTATCTCACGTTGTGTCTCTTTTTCTCTTTAAAGTGAAAGAAAAATAGTTGGTACAAATACTTTATCTTTTATTTACTCGTATCCTTTTGTTGTCCTTTAGTAATTTTGAAACTGCTTGCTTTATTGTCTTGAAGCTTTGAGCTTTTTAATGCTCTTATTTTGTAATCATTTGGAATATATGGTGTGATTAAGTTAATTTTTAGTTCGTTTCACTTATCAATCCACGGAAATGGTGTAACTAATCTTGGGGTTTGAGGTTGGTCTAATTTTGAGTTCCAACTCAACTTGAAAATTTAAAACTTGAACTTAATCATCCTTAAATTTTTGAGCTTGAACTAAGGGCTTGGCTAGTTAATAAACATGAGCTCGGGCTGTTATGGTTGATTTACCAAAAACATATATTTTGTTTTATTAAATTGTTCTTAATTCCCAATTCAATTCAAGTTTAACAAAACTCAATACATATTTAAACTCAACTAAAACCGTGATATCATTAAGTCGGTAGTTTTTAAGCTTAGAAACGATTTGATAAGTTACCATAATAGGTTGAACTTGAGCTTAGCTTAATTATAATTAAGTTGAATTTGAGCAAATAGCAAATTGAGTGCAATAGCTTATGGGGCCAAGTTGATTCATTTTCATTGGTTCATTTATTAATTAAGTTGCTATTTTCTTAGATGTATGTATGTTTGTGAGTATATGTTCGACATGAGGTGGGTATAAAGAAAGCAATTTTTGCGGCACTATACAACTTTCTATCTCTTCATAAACAAATCATGCATAGATTTCATAAAATAAGTAAAACGCTATGAAGTAGCTTCTAAAGTGATGAAAGTGACACTTTTAGGCCCCAACTTAGTAAAGTAATTATGCATTGCTTGCACCAAGAGACTTAGACATGTAATGACAATTTAAATGAGTAAAGGCAATGTGATTGGCCAGCAGGGTAGACTGAAATTAGGACAACATGGAATAATCAACAAACTTTGCTTTAGAAGACAACATTAATACTTAACTGTTAAGTAGAGACAAAGCAATAAAGGAAAAAGATACATGTTTTGAGCCTTTATAACTAGGTGCATTACAATACTAGCAATTATTGTATGGAAAAAAAAAGTATACAATTCTGTTGCCCTAAGCCTTTTGAAATACTCGTTTTAATCCTAAATCCTTTTTCTTTATATTAGCTATTACATATTGCATTGATGAAGTAGGAAAATCGAACATCTTCCATCTTATTAAGAGAGCGTTACATTTGTTCAAGGATATTTTGCACATGTAGCATGATACATGGTATCATATCTCATATGTAAATGAACCCAGCTAGTATTTTTGAAAGTGTTAGGGTTTCATTGAACAGTAATAATGAATTAGCTAAATGGTTTAGGATGAAATAAAACCTTTTAATTTTCTTAAAAAGAAAAGGAAATGAAATCAAATAGCAACATTTTATAGCAAATAAAACATATTAAGAAGAAAAGCTTAATAGCGCAAATAAAAATAAAAATAGTGGTAACAGTAAATATTGTCAAACTCCATTCAAGTAGTTGATCTAGATATGTCAAAGGTTAAAGGGACAGAAACGAATTCAGCCATGATTCATCCAATGTTAGAAAAGGGTTTGATTAAGCTGGTTTTATAGTAGAATTAGGTCGAATCGTGTTAAATCATAGTGATCAATTTGGATTTAACAATATTGGTAACAGTAGTAGGTAAAACTTTACAAGTGACTTCTTTATGCTAAATAGTAAAAAACTTACAAAATATAGTGTTGAATTGAATAAGTAAATTGAACTCCATAAACATGTATCATGATCAAAGACAAAGAGGTCATCAACATTCTAAATATGCTAATTAGAAGATTAGTTGTTTTATGTTGCTTTCGAAAGGCAACGTTAGCTATTAGAAAACCATTTTAAAAATTACATCACATCTTTCATGTTTAAATAAGTTTCAAACATTGATAAGACATTTTAGCATTTTATTGGACTCGTCCCAAACATAATATGGCTTCCAAGTTATACAACCCTAAAGATTGAAAGTTATGTTATTATATGGGAAAGAAAGGGGGCATGCAAACAAAGTAGAGTGTACTTAGCAATATGAGATTTGTAATTATGGAAGTAACACAGATCTTAATAATATGATTAATGGCAAGGATGAATCAATAAAAATAGGGATATGGTAGCTCTTATTAAGTTATCAAGATAGTTTCTTGAAGCATCCCACATATAGAGTATTTTTATTTGTTATCCATATCACTCATCGCTTCAAATAATGTATTAAGATAATTAAGTTTTCTTTTTGATAAGTTATCATTACACCAGATAAATTGTGTAAGCCCCACACTAAGCAATCCGAGGTTTTGATCGGTTGAACGATCCGATCGAGCCTAAATTATAAAATAAAGTTAGAAATATTAGTAAATCGATCCCGTAAGTTTGAATTTAAAAAAATAAGTAATAAAATAGGAGACTACAAAATTTTCAAATTTTAAGTATATAACTCGTTATTTATCGAAAATGCGTAAAAGGCATTCCGGTACTTAACGAATCACTAGAGATAAATTATATGTATACTAAAAATTATAAAATAACTTAAATAATATTTAAAAATATTTATTTGTACTATATATGAATTTACATGTAGGTTTAAATACGCATAGTTACTTAAAATACGCAAAATGTGCTAAAATTATACTAAATAATTAAAAAAATTTATAAATTAATTATGAAAAAATCACAAAAAATCATAAGAGGATAAGATGAATCAAGATCAGGTCGTCGCATGTCAGGATAAGCAAAAGAAAAATCAACCAATAAAATTTGGATAACATAAAAGCCAAAAATTAAGGAAAATAGGCAAAGTTTTGTCAAATTAATGCATAATAATTACAAAAATTGTCTATAAATAGCAAGAAAAATTCATAAGCTCATTTGGCCAAATACAAAATAGAGAAAATTAGAGAGAGGCAAAAATTGAGAAAAAAATTCGGTTTAGAAAAAAATTAGAAAAAACTGTGCAATTAGGGCCTTTAATGAGAACTCCCACCAGACGAGCAGCTAGGAGTGGACGGCCACCACTACCACACAGTTGTGGCAGCGCTCAGGTCGGATAACAAGGCCACGGCGACCGGAGCCACCAAGATCAGTGAGTCTGATTTCCAACCCGATTTTGTGTAATTTTTTAAAAATAGTAAATATCATTAGAAAATTATGAATTTTGTTATTCTGGGATATTTCATATGTAGTTTATAGGAAAAATATTATTTTGATGAAAACATACCCCGTAATATATGGTCCCTAAGAAATCATGCAAAACCGAGCATGTTTCAGTTTAGAAATAAATGACCTTAGGAGTGTAGTTTCAAGCCCAAAATTTTTGTGTAGATTACTTAGATGATATAGAATAGTGCTATGAAGCCCGTTTTCAAAAATTAATTTTTGAAATTTTTAGATAATTTTTAGGCATTAAAAAGATGCATAAAATGGGTAATTTAAGATTAATTAAGTAACTAAATTATTAATTACTGACTTAGTGAATAAGTAGATGTTTAGGGATGTTGAAATCGGATGGAGAATGATACTTGTAGCATTTAGGGTGTTAAATGTAATTATTAGGTTAATTATGTAGTAAATAAGTAATATGGAAAAATAGTATAGTTTAAGTTAATTTTGTAAATTAGGGTAATTAGGAGTAAAATCTGAGTTAGAATGAATTGAGACATTTTGAAATGATAATTGATATTTAGAGATGATAATTAGAGTGATATAAATATTAGAAGTGTAATATATACATAAAAGGTAATAATACATAATAGGTAATTATTGAAAATATAAG
The DNA here is from genome assembly GCA_024138005.1 of Lumnitzera racemosa. Taxonomy (NCBI): domain Eukaryota; kingdom Viridiplantae; phylum Streptophyta; class Magnoliopsida; order Myrtales; family Combretaceae; genus Lumnitzera; species Lumnitzera racemosa. The sequence goes on along the minus strand of JAMXBC010000008.1, from coordinate 9,435,559 downwards.
AAATAGGAAATACTATAATAAAAAATTGATATTGTGATAATAATAAAAATGTACAATAAATTTGATAGGAAATTTGAATTTATGTAATTATATGAAAAATATAAAAATTTCTCACATTAGGAGTGAATTCAGTACACTAATAAGGATATAAGTGTACTGGGTGAAATAAAATACTGACTAGGGGTAATGATGGTATTTAGGAGATCGGGAAATAATGTGATTAATTTCACATTATGGGTTGAAACGAATTTCTAGGGTTAGAATATAAAACGCTACTTAGAAAATAGAACTAGTACCTAATTTAGAAATCGATGCAGAAACCGATGCAGAAACCGAACACGAACCTAATCCTAGACCTAGAATAATTGTAAAAGACTTAAGACCTAGATAATTAGGTATCTTAAACCCTAAATAAAACATAACGATAAGCGTTATAGGATAAAACGAACCTATAATAGTTATATGAAAAACTGAAACCACGTTTGTGTTATAGGGATGATCGGCAATGGCATGAGCAAATCAGACCTTGACCTCGAGTGAGTGAGCGAAAAGTCGAGGTAAGTTGGGATTAATACAATGCTGTATTTTGGAAGACTTAAGATTATGCTTGGTTGTGTTTGTTAGATAGTTGGATGGTGCATGTGCTCGATTATGGGTGATGCTATGATTCTGTTTGTTGCTCTAGCATGTATTGTATGAATTGTATGAAATGATTGATCACCCTAAACTGGACTTAATCAAATATATGACCAGTAATCATAATCGAACATGCATGGCAACCCATTAGGGGAACTTAGACTCTCCGGCCAAATACCGACCCCTTCGAAAGGGATAGCGCAGGATTGCAAAATGGTTCCTTCTTTATCCTTAGTCGAACTAAGTGACAGGAGAGGAGGTCGCGGCGAGGATAAAGTCAGTGGTTCGAAGGTAGTCGCAGGAGGAGCAAGGTCTCCATTGCACAAGCCTGGGTTTAGTCGTGAGCTGCTTTGCATTAATGGTAACTCCTTAACCCGGATTAGAGTTGGTAAAATTTCTTTAATCTCGCGACGGGCTAGACAACGTCGTGTGATGGCATTTGTTTGTACATGCATTGCACCTAATAAGTGATTGAAAACCTTGTTGTGTGTATAGTATAGTTTTAAGTCATCTGTCCTAACTTACTGAGTTGTGGTTGCTCACATCCTTATAGACGTCGTGCAGGTACTGGCTAAGAAATGGCAACAACTACTCTGAAGCTAGCAACTGCTGGATCCTGAGGAGTGAGGAAAAACATTGAAGAATCAACATATATGTTATTACTTTTCATTTCTGAATTATATATAACTTTTTTCACTTTCTTAGGTAAATGAATTATTTAAATTACAAACTGTTTACTTCAAAGCGGGTTAGTCGTTGACGCCTTGTGTAGATCGGGTTTAAGATAGCGGTTGTAAGGCCAACTTCTATTTTAGGATGGTTTACACGGCGGGACTGTTATGACTCTGCCGCTTCGGGGCGTGACAAATTGTTGGTTAAGTATGCATATGAACTCTTTAAAATTTCTAAGTATGGCTTTATTCTTGGGATGCCTTTTAAAGATGAGTGCACATACACTTTAAATCATTGTTAAAACCTGACTAGCACTGTTTGTAATCCTTTTAGAGACATTTGTGAGATTTTAATAATGGTTTAGAGGTTATTTTCATATTTTTAGAAAATATTAAAAAGTGGGGTTACATGTAAAGAGTTTAAAGGATCTAACTATATCTGCTTAATAGTTCAAAGGATGTAATAACAAGTCAACCCGTAAAATTGGAAGGGGAACCGAGAAGGATTCTCTCTCTCTCTCTCTCTCTTTGTTTTTAGTTTTGAAAAATAAGGTTTTAACAAAAGAAAGGAAAATACTGATGATCACTTTTATTGTAACATAAAATCGAGAAATGAAACCGAGTCACATGGATAAGAAGATTGGTCTATAAGATTTTTCCCAGGCTATTAGTTTAACCATAAACATTACAATAAATTAAATTTATTGTTTTTGCTAACTTTTGAAATCAAATTAGTACTTTAACTTCTTAAAATTGTACATATCTCCCATGCGAAACACATAGGATCCACACCCTCAATCCCTTAAGTGATGACTAATCACCTCATGAACTTGGTATAACCTTTTAAAACCTAAAACTAATGATGGATCTTAGTCCACTTAGAATGGTGAATGACTACCCAACATCTTTAAAAGGTAAAAGTGAAATGGAAATTTAAATTAAAATTTCATTGAGATGCAATTGAGTTATGTGACTCGATTATGATCAACTAATAAAGGTGGGTGGCTATCTACTACTATATATAATATTGGACCACCATTACCCTTTATGCCTTAGTGGGTTATCCCAAAGGTCTTCTAGAGTTTGCAAATTTATTTTTGTGGTATTTTCTTTTCTGTTCTAATATTTTTTAATTTCCTTATTATGTTCTTTCTTTAGTATATTTAAATTTATTAAATTAATTATTGCGGACCTTTTCAAATTGATACATCTAGCGTTGACGAAAGTCCTTTTTGGAAAACTTAAAAGGGGATTTAGATAAAACAAGGAATCGAAGGATTTAAATAAAAAAATAGATAAATATTAAGAATTAAAGTTGTACCTTTTCAAAAATTAAAATGATCAAGAATAACCGATACATGGTTTAAGCAACCATGGATTTCATCGAGGAAGTACCTAAGGATTGGGCTGGTTTACATAAAAAGGATATGGGCTTACAAATCAGAACCTTTAATTGAATTACAAAAAAAATATCAGAATTTTTATATACTCTTTTTAAATATTGGACGGTCTTGGGCCAAGACCATATCGAGTACTGCACGTCTGATTTATTTATTTTTCATCTGTCTTATTTTAAATATATTTCCGACAAAATTATTAAAATGCCAAATAAAAAATTATTTTTATATATTTTCTTTTTCATAAAGTTTGTATAGCATGAAAAGTTCAGTGTTCCGGATTATCCTCAAATCCTTCGTATTTTTAAGCAGAAAATTTTAAAATGAAAATAGAACCAAGAGGTCCCGAAAGTTAGATAAAATATTTTAATTCGCTAATATCATCTTTCATACGAGAAAAAAAGGTCTGAAATGGAATGAAATGTAACGAGGGAATGGTAATTCCATTTTTGTATTTAAAAATATCAATGGAATGAAATATAATGTGAATATAATATTATTTGTTAGAAGAGGCTTCAAAATGTTATAAATAGATTAAAGATTGAAAAGTAATTCTTAGAATGGAATTGTGATTCACCTTTTCAAAAGCAAAATTGAAATCCCTTTTGAAATATGAATTGTGGTATCGAGGGAGTTGTGATTCCAATTTTTTAAAAAGTATTTTTAAATATGAAAAAAAGGAATATAATGTGGAATTGTGATTCCACTATAAATCTATCCTCGCGTAGCAAATAAGAGCACGTCAATAATCCCTTTTGGGTACTGAAATTTGAGAAGCGCAGCTGTGACGTTTTTAATTCGCCATCGAATTACCGACAACGTACCTACGAAGAATGTAATGCATTTCAATTTAATGTTTTCTGAATATCTGCATTCATTCTTTTTTTTTTTTTTTTTTAGTTACATCTTTATCTCTGTGGGAGTCTATGTCGAAACCTTTGCAGTATATTCCAGTCTATCTCAAATTCGAGTTGCTGGAATAGTTTATAGAACCGATTTCAAGCTGGGGACTGTTTGGCTCAATAAGCTCATCACCGTAAATCAGCTCGAGTCACACTTGCATGAAAATTAACTTGTAATATAATTTTAATTATTATAAATATAACACTAATTTAGATAAGTTTAATTGAATTGAATTCAAACTTATTTAATAATACTTTATAATTGAGTTTGAGTTGAGAAATCGATGTAAATTGAGTTTAAATTTAAATTTTTGAGTTGAGCTACATTTATGGATTTAAACTAGTTATTTTAGGTCGCTACTTGAGACCGGCGATTGTGGGCGTATTAGGAGAGAAAGACAGACCTTCTTTATGAGAAGGAAACCTGAGTTCAGATTTGCTAAAAAGAAAAAAAAAAAGGAAAAAAAAAATATAATTGAATTGCATCACTTTTGTAAAGCGTGGAATTTTGGTGTTCTAGATGTTGTTTCGGTTAACCCTTTGTATTTTACCAACATAAAAACAAATGGAGGTGATAAAGGTAGGAAAATCATTCGTTTTTTAAAATTTAAAGACTATCGGTTACGGATTGTTTAGTATTTAAATGGCACTTAAGATCGACCATATTAAGAAAATAATAATAATAAACTGAAAATAAAAGATAAAATTTTAATATAAGTCAAATTTACAAAATAATAAAAGTATAAATTTAATTGGAACAACTTAGAAGAATTTACTAAGAATGAAAATAATAATCCTATATAGCCCCATACCACGTATCCAATAATATTGAAATTTCAAGACAATTGAGATTCATTAAGTCATCTCCATATGAATATGAAATTGCTCCATTGCAATGGTTTCACTATCGAAATCATAAGTCATAAACATGAAACTAAAAAGCATTCATTCTCAATGTTCAACGTATGACATATTCAGACTTTTTTTTTTTTTCATCCTTTTTCTTGTTTTCAAAATTGCTTTTGTGTTCCTTTTTCTCGATAACTTTTTGTTTGCGCGGTCACACCTTCAATTTCTCTTTCACCGCATATTACTTGTCTTCTACTACATTCTGTATATGTGTGTGTTTTCTTTTCTTTATATTTTTTATTATTTATTAATATGTATGGGCTACATATGAGTTGAACCTAAAAGCCCAACAATTTATCATACCCTAAATTTCAGGATCATGCTATCCATTTTAAAAGTTGCTTAGTTCTAGAAACAACAACTTTTTATTTGCTTTAATCATAAAGATTTTACTTAATACACTATCTACTAGATGTTCTACAAAAATAAAATATAAATATATGTATTTATAAAAACACTACAACGCATTTCTCTACTTTTACCCAAACTATCAAAACCACATAAAATTGAAATCTCCTACCAAGCAGTAATGGATAGTAAAAGTAATTTTAATAACATTTTCCATAATAACCTACTTTACATTCGGCATAGATTCCCTTTTGAGTTTGCAAAAACTTTTATGCACTCAGAATCTTAGCCCATCAAATGCTTTAGTTTCAATAACCTGCAAAAAAAACTATACTACAACAAATTCAATCTTTAGCTGTAAATTATTAGCTACCAATATATTATAATAGCAAAAATTTACTTCCAGCTACGAAATTAGAAGTAAAGGGAACATTTTTTGGCTATCAACTTAACAATTTGGTGATTAAATATAATACAATTAGCTGTAAAATCTCAAAGTTAGTAGCCAAAAGCATTTCATTAAAAAAAAAATTAATAACTAAAGATATAGCCACCAAAATAAAACAATATCTAAAAAGTTTCTTTAATTACTAATTTTATAACATATTTGGTATATGGAATGGACTCTGTATAAAATCATAATTCTTAATCCTATTTTCTTTTCCATTTTTGTAAATACTTCTCATAAATGGATAATTACATAAATAACCTTAAAATCTCTTTTATATAAATTTAAATTACCATTATTAAAGTCTTGAAAAAGATGACATTAGCCACAAAGGAGAAAAAAAGAAGGAAAGAACAACATTGATATTGAAGCCTACAAGTATGAAATCTAGTTCTAATTCTTATAACTATATAACTTGAAATACATGTAACGATTTCTTTCATGGTCATGTTATATACATATATATATTGTATGTATGTACATATGTATACGTATATAGGTATATATACTTATCTTATGTTAAACTTGCTAATATATATATAATATGTAGATTACACATATAATAAAAATAACGTATATATATTTATTGAAAAATATAATTTTAGAAGATTTTTCATTAACATACCTTTTTAGTAATATCTTCTTCTTTTAATAGTGCTTTTTAGATATTAACTTTAGACAATATGCCTTTTCAATATTATCTTCCTCATTAAACACCATTCGATGTCAAATTTTCGTAAGATACCTATTCAATATTACCTTTTTTATTAAAAATATCTTTTAATAATATATTTTTCTTTTAATAGTGCCTCTTCCGTGTATATATATATATATATATATATATTATATTTGAGAGTTAGCTTACCAAACGTTAATATTTAAGAGACAAAGGTGAATTAAATTTTAATATATGGTGACTTTTCAAAAATATTAATTAATGAAAAGTTAACGACGTGGAGTTACTAAGATTAAAATGTTGTGTTGAAGAGGCACTTACTAAAACTAAACATGGGACATTATAGATTTCATTATTAAAAGAGCTAAATTAAATGCTTATATGAAAAACGTGATGTAAGCTTAATTTTCATTTCTAATTTTTGCCTTATTGGTTGAAACTTCATTTTTAAACAGTTTCAAGGTTTGTTAGGGTTATATTTATACAAATCAAGTATTTTTTGATGTAATTAGTTCGTCTTGTTTCAATGTTTGATGCATTTTTTAGGATTTGTTTTTCGTGTGTGGAATGATTTTTATTTTTTTTCTTTGGTGTTTGAGGTTATTTAAAGGGGTTAATTTTTATGCTATAATCTAATTTATAAAGTTTAATTTTAGAACTTCACGCAAACTTTAGATTTGTTCTTGATGGTTCAAAGAAATTTTAGATTTTTTTTAGTAATGGGGTTTAATTTTGTTACAATATTTAAAGCTGGTTTTAAGATTTGATTTAGGTACTTAAATCCATTTTCTTATTTTATTGGCTTTAGCATGGATTTCCTTTTTATCTTTTGGTAAGATTGATTTAGTTGAATTGAGATTTTAACTTTGTGTTGTTATTTTCTAATGGGCTTTTAGTGAATAAGAAATCTGCTACTATAAAACTAGGGATATCCAATAAGAAAGATAAGAATGCTAAAGGTATAAACTATCCAGCCTGATATTACTTTTTTCAATTTCATGTAACACTAGAGGTTTTGATTTTTATATTTATTTTTATGTAATATTGAAATTTCATTTGTTATCTGTTATGATGATGGAATAATTTATGCAAAATGATTGTTATTTTACATCAACTAACTACAAACAATCTTAATAAATATCACGTTGTAAGAAAAGGTAGTTTATTGAAATGATACTAATTATTTTTTTTATTGAAAATATATTTGTTGTTGAGTAGAAAATCTTATTTTGTTTATTTTTCAATGCAGATTTATGGAGATAGCACGACTATATGATCTTATCAATATCAAGTTCAAAGTTCTACGTCAATATTATCATTTTTTTTTTGTCTCTCATTTTTAATGAGTTTTGTAACTTAGAGTGCTATCTTGTAATTAGATATATTTCTATTAGTTTGGAAACTAGTATTCAATATTTGTATTAAAGTTTGTTTGCTTAGTTACTTCAGATTAAGTTATGTTTATACATTATTTATATTATTAAAGTGTTTGAAACCTTAAATAACCGTTGAAACAACATTTTGATTGTTTTTTACTTTTCCAACATTTTAAATAAAATTTTATTATTGATAAATAATTTTCTTTAATACATTTGATTATAAATATAGGACAATTTAGGAATTTTATATCTTTCTATCCCTTTTCTAATATTCTCACTACTCCTTCCTTCTCTCTCTCTCTCTTTCTCTCTCTCCATCTCCTCCAATATTCTCACGACTTCCTTTTTCTTCTTGAATATTCATACTACTTCTTATTTTTCTGCCTATGACCACTATCTCTCTTTCTTCCTCATCTATTATTATATTTTATCAATATTATAATATATTTAGTTATATTGTATAATTTTATTTATTTTATGCACATGCAACATGTATGCGTCATCCGCTAATGCTATTAATGATGATTTCAAATCATTCTTTTCACTTTATTTTACGTGTTATATATTGGAAAAATACATGTAATAAATTTATAAAAATGATGAATGTACATGACGTGGATTTTGCAAATAAAGTAGATAATAATATTGTGCGTATTTTAATAAAACGATAAGAGATAAAATTCTCTACCAAATGATAAAATATCAGTATTCACGTAACAATCGAATCATATTTAGAATCCAATATCATAACTTTTAACTATTAGATATCGTAATCAAGAAATGTTTTTAAACACTAAAGTTTGGTTAACAAAGGGCATAACTTTTTTGCTACCAAATTATATTTGGTATATAATATTTTGACTTTTAACTACCAAATATAAATATTTGAGATCATTTTACAATAATTTTAGCTACCAAAATTCTTGGTAACGAGAGATAACTTTTTACTACTAAACATATTTAGTAGCTAATAACATGATTTCTAGCTACCGAATTTCATTATTCACTACCATATTTACTAAGCTATACTTTTTAGTAACTTCTCAATCACTATCAATTGAAATTGGTAGCTAATATTTTTGGCTACCAATGGCTACCAATTTTTACCTTTTTAGCTACTAATTATGATGATAGCTAAATGTTAAATCTGTTATTGTGCTATAAGAGAATGAACCATAGAACCAAAGGCTCAATAAGTGGTAAGAGACAAAAAAATATATGTAAACTGAGTAGAATAACAAAATTATTAAACAATTATTATGTGTAATACATAAACAAGTAATGTACCATCCACACAATGTTATCTATTTTGATGTGAAGTTTGAGAAATTATACCCATTCTAACTTAAGTTAAAGAGTTTAATGTTTTACGCATGAATTGAAACCAAACCGAGGCTTGTATAATGGAAAACACTCTTTTCTTGAAACTGTAAGCCCTAAAACTAGTTATTCGAGGTTTCGATTGGTTGAAAGACCCGATCGAACCTAAATTATAAAATAAAGTTAGAAATATTAGTAAAATGATCCCGTAAGTTTGAATTTAAGAAAATAAGTAATAAAATAAAAGAATATAAAAATTTCAAATTTTAAGTATATAACTCGTTATTTATTAAAATGCTTAAAATGCATTCTGATAATTAACGAATTATTAGAGATAAATTATATGTAAACTAAAAATCATAAAATAACCTAAATAATATTTAAAAATATTTATTTGTCCTATACATGAATTTACATGTATGTAGAAATACGCGTCATTACTTAAAATACGCATAATGTGCTAAAATAATACTAAATACTTAAAGAAAATTCATAATTAATTAAGAAAAAATCAAGAAAAATCAGAAAAAAAAGGAATGATCCAGAATTGGGTCATGGCGCTGGGAAAAAATAGAAAAAAATCAGCCAATTAAATTAGGGCAACTCAAAAGCAAAAAATTAAGGGATTTGGACAATGTCTTGTCCAATTTAATGCACAATAATTTCTCTAAACGTCTATAAATAGGAAAAAAATTTAGAGAACTCCTTTGGACAGTTAGGGATTTGAGAAAAATAGAGAGACTCGAAAATTAAAGGGAAAAACTAGAGAAAAAAAAGAAAAGGAAAACTGTGCAGTCGGGGCTTGTAAGGAGAACCCAGAACCGACGAGCAGTTGGGAGTGGACGGCCACCACCACCACATAGTGGTGACAGTGCCCAGGTGGGCTGACACACCCATGGCCACCAAAATCGGTGAGTTCAATTTCCAACCCGATTTTATGTAATTTTGTAAAAATAGTAAATATTATTAGAAAATTATGAATTTTGTTATTCTAGAATATTTTGTATTTAGCTTTTAGGAAAAATATTATTTTGATGAAAATATGTCTTGTGATATAGGATCCTTAACAAATCGTGCAAAACCGAGTATGTTTCGGTTTAAAAATAAATAACCTTAGGAGTATAATTTTGAAGCTAAAATTTTTGTGTAGATTACTTAGATGATATAGAACAGTGATATGAAGCCCGTTTTAAAAAATTAATTTTCAAAAATTTTAGATAAATTTTAGGCCCTAAAATGAGGCATAAAATGGGTAATTTATGGTTAATTAAGTAATTAAATGGTTAATTACTGATTTAGTGAATAAGTACGTGTTTTAGGATGTTGAAATCCGATGGAGGATGATACTTGTAGCATTTAGGGTGTTAGATGTAATTATTAGGTTACTTATGTAGTAAATAAGTAATATGGAAAAATAGTACATTTTAAGTTAATTTTGTAAATTAGGGTAATTAGGTGTAAAATCCGATTTAGGATGAATTTAGACATTTTGAAATGATAATTGATGTTAGGAGATAGTAATTAGAGTGATAAAAATATTAGATGTGTATTATGTACATAATAGGTGATAATACATAATAAATAGAAAATATTAGAATCAAAATTGATATTATGATAATAATAAAAATATACAATAAATCTAATAGGAAACTTGAATTTATGTAATTATATGAAAAATATAAAAAATTTCTCACATCAGGAGTAAATTCAGCACACTAATAAGGATTTAAGTGTACCGGTTGAAATAAAGTACTGACTAGGGGTAATGATGATATTTAGGAGATCGGGAAGTAACGTGATTAATTTTACATTATGAGTTGAAAAGAATTTCTAGGATTCGAGTATAAAATAATACTTAAAAATTGAACTAAAACCTAATCTAGAAATCGATCCGGAAACTGAACCCGAACCTAACCCCAAACCTAGAATAATTGTAAGAGATTTAAGACCTAGATAATTAGGTATATTAAACCCTAAACAAAACATAACAATAAGCGTTATAGGATAAAATAAACCTATAATAGTTATATGAAAAACTAAAACCACGTTTGTGTTATAGGGATGATTGGCGATGGCCTGAGTAAGTCGAACTTCGAGTGAGTGAGCGAGGAGTTGAGATAAGTTGGGATTAATACGATGATGTATTTTGGAGGCTTAAGATTGTACTTGGTTGTGCTTGTTAGATAGTTGGATGTGTGTATGTACTTGATTATGAGCGGTGCTATAATTTTGTCTGTTGTCCTGGCTTGTATTGTATGGTTTGTATGAAATGATTGATCACCCTAAAGTGGATCTAATCAAATATACGACCTATAATCATAATCGGACCTACATGGCAACCCATTAGGGAAACTTAGGACTCTCCGACCAAATACCGACCCCTTCGCAAGAATAGCGCAGGATTGCAATTGGTCATTTCTTCATCCTCAGTCGAACTAAGTGATAGAAGAGGAGGTTGTAGCGAGGGTGAAGTCAATGGTTCGAAAGTAGTCGCAGGAGGAGTGAGGTCTCCATTGCACAAGCCTGGGTTTGGTCGTGAGCTGTTGCATTAATGGCAACTCCTTAACCCAAATTAGAGCGAACGCAATTTTCTAATCTCATGACGGGCCGGACAACTTCGTGCGATGGCATTTGATTGAACATGCATTGTACCTAATAAGTTGATTGAAAACCTTGTTGTGTTTATGGTATAGTTTTAAGTCCTTCATTCTAACTTACTGAGCTGTGGTTGCTCATATCCCTATAGACATCGTGCAGGTGCTGGCTAAGAAACGGTAAACAACTACTCTGAAGCTAGCAATTGCTGGATCCTAGGGAGCGAGGAAAAACATTTGAAGAATAAATACATATTTTTAAGGTCTAAGTTTTTATTTTAGAATTGTTTTTCATTTCTGAATAATGTAATAACTAGGAAATATATTACGGAGAATTATTGTAAACTTTAATTGCAATAACTAAATTATACTGTATATATATATATATATTTTCTCACTTTCTTAGGTAAATGATTTATTTAAATTACAAACTGTTTACTTCAAAGCAGGTTAGTCGTGGACGCCTTGTGTAGATCAAGTCTAAAATAGCGGTTGTAAGGCCAATTTCTATCTTAGGATGGTTTACACAGCGGGATTGTTATAACTCTACCGCTTCGGGATGTGACGAAAACCACATTTAAAGTATGACTCCCAATCACCTTACCGCAACTTCTTCTCTTATCACTTAATACGACTAAGGACAGAGAAATAACTATTTTAACTATTCTCATAAAAAAGATCTGTCTTTAGCCCTAAAATCTTAGTTGTTCCTCTAATAAGTTGCAATGCATGTTTTGTTTTAAGTTTCAAGTCTAGTATAGTTAAATCTTGTTTAAGGTGAACAATCAATTCGTAGTATACCAAATATGGTTAAGTAACACAAAAAAACATGTAACTCGGTTACTAATTAACACCTTGATCACTAAGCATGGATATAGTATGTGTACAAATAACTATTTATAACCATAAGCAAGCATTTACTTCAGTATCTATAAATCCTACTTATCTGGTCCTCTACTTAGCCATTCCCATGAGTCTTTGATAAAGAATCACCTTGGGTCTATTGATCTAAGAAAAGGTACAACCAAAAAATCTTTATACAATGCTTATATGCCATTAAACTATTATGTACCTGTTCTCTCTATATTGTATTCGTCACATTGCAGTATATCTTATTTTATACAAGTAATTAGGTCTCTTAAATAGTACGAGTACCTAAGATTCAAAGCTCCAATAGCTTAGGGATGTTTAAGTTGAGAAAATGTTGTTTTGTGTGATTATATTATCAACTTAAGGTTATTAAGTTAATTAATATCTGCTTATGATGTTAATAAAAATAATTATATACTTATATTATTTTATCTATATAAATATATAAATTCCTTTATTACGTACTATTGAGTATGCATAACCCTCATATGTGTGCCATATTACTCTTTGATTTCTTCTATTTTTTTTTTTACGAGGGATAGATTTTATCTATATTTATGAAATAACTATAATAACGTATATATTAAAACCTCTTGTCCATTATTCATACTAACTCATACTAACTTACCATATCGATGGATGTCTCTTTTATCTACTAATGTCATACAAGTCCCGTTTCTTTTAATATTGTACCCACTAATAATGGCTATACTATTAATATCATTAATCATTAGGTGGCAAAAATCATGTATGTTAAACTTTAGTCCTATCAATTGAGCTCCCGTATGTTCATACATATTTTAATATCCTATTGTCATATGTTTAGAAATTAAGTTAGCATTTATGCATGTATAAGTATGTTTGTATATATATATATATATATATCATCATGTACACTTAATAAATGCATATATATTCTTTGGAAACATCGTCCTTATTTTATATTACGAGCTCCAACACATCTTACTCTAATCTTGCTGATAATATTGCTATGATTACTCCTACTAAGTATAAAGCCATCAACCAAGTAAAATAGTTATAAAGTTTAAGTAGAATTTCATGTTTGGCTACTAAAATTATATACTATAAAATATATTGTTCCTAATATTGCCGTATGTTATTTAAAAATATAAACACATATCTATACTTTAGTAGAAAAAACAAGATTACTTAAGAGATTGGAATAACCATTTGGAATTCATGAAACTTAATAGCTTCTTACCTAATCTCTCTCTCTCTATATATATAATGTTTTGTTTCCATCTGTACTTCTAAAAATGGCTTATTAGCCATATTTATAAGTGTCCAGCTTTTTCACCGCCTTTGTCTAAGGCGGTTTGTATTATTATCATTTATTTATTTTTTGCTTCACCAATACTTAAGAAATGACTTGACCAATTAGATTTGAATAACCAGTTGTTTCATTTTTGTTCACTCCATTTGCCATATTTTACTTTACATATATTAAATAATATTGCATTTATTAATTGGTATCACAATTATAAGCAAACTTGAATGTGGATTTTATATGATCCTACTCCCATTCAACGTCATCCTCAAGGCACAATCACATTGTTGTGTTTTGTTTTTTAAATTTTTCCGCTAATATATTATCTTATTTTTTTAAGGGTATATCATACATTCACCCAATGATTGTTAATACACGCATATAAGTTGGCGAATTGAATAATATTTACAATTTGTTTCTACACTTTTTAAATGTTTATATATATATATTGATTACACAAGTCAAATAGTCCAATTCTAATATTACTCTTAGGTGTTTTTCCTTTGAATTTGCACATGTGATCTAAATTATATTTATTTATTTAAATGCTAAGCAATTCGATTCGATGATCGAAACAAATTATCATATTGAAATTCAATCTTACAAATGTCATAGCTCCGCTGACGATTCAGTAAAACAATAACAATTATCAATTTATGACACATAGTCTGCCTTAATTCTCATCTTCTTGCATATTTGCTAAGTATGTATGACGTTCTTACTTGTTCAATTTTTCTATTTCTTAATTTTTTTTCTTCTCAAGTCTTTTACTAAATTCTACCCTGTCCTAACCCTGCCAATAAGTTAGGTTCACCGACTTAATATTATATTAATAGTCGGAAAATTTTTGAGCCCTTGCATTTTTGCTGTTTCAAATATAGCTTTTCTTATACTTAAATGAGTTTAATTTTACAATGCTATATTAATATTTTTATTTTCATAACAATCTTTTGTAGTCTAAATTTTTTATTATTAAATATTTAATAAAGTTTGTACATTGAAATTTTTATTTATACCTGTTAACCCATTCTATAAGAATAAATTGTGTCATGAGGTATACAATCTACTCAAAAGCTAGTAGGTCGACATTGTCAAGCATTACACAATCATTCTCTCCAACTCATATGAGGGGCTCCATTTCATCAACTAATAGTCTACAAGTAATAAGTTTTTTCTTGGATAGGGCTTTAGTTATCATATTTGAATCATTGTCATTAGTGTGGATATTCTCTCACTTCAAATGCTTTTCTTGACTAAACCTTCAGAACTGATTTTGCCTTGTACCTTGGTTGTGAACTATTTTTTTTAGTCTTAGCCTATACACTCATTTATTTTTCGAAGGTCACTTGCCCTTAGACAATTTAATTAAATCGTAAGTATAATTCTCATCTAAGTATTTCATCTCTTCTTGCATGGTTTTTGCCCATTCTTTCTTCTGCTTATGTAACACTCCTCATAACATGCTGACTCTCCCTCATTTGTCAGCATCACATACTCATATGGAGTATATCTAGTAGATGATTTTCGTTCTCTTGAGGATCTCCTCAACTTTGTTGTTTATTGATAAGGTTTTTGAGGTGTTGTCTCATTTTCAATTGAATCTTGCATAGCTTTCCCTTCATTAGTATAATCTTTAGGTATAGATACTGGATCTACATTAATAGAAATATCAATTGAGGATTTAGTCTTCTTTAACTACTGTATGTATTCAATAGTTTAATCTTCTAAGAAAACCATATCTCTATTTCTAACAAATTTTCTCTATTAGATCCCATAGATAGTACTCATATTCATCATGTGCATAACCCAAAAAATACACTACTTTGAATTTGCATCAAGTTTTGCTCTTTCATCCTTAGAAATATGCACAAATGCCCTGTAATCAAATACTCGTAGATAATTGTAAAAAATATCTTTACCTGTCTATGCTTTATTTGGGATATCACCATCCATATCATAAGAAGGAAATAGGTTGATCAAATTAATTACTGTTCTTATTGTTTCTCTTTAAAATGATTTAGGCAACCTGGTATGAGATAACATACACTTAACTTTCTCTATAACAATACAATTCATCCTTTTTGTGATGCCATTCTACTGTGAGGACTTTGGTATTACCTTCTTAAGTTTAATATCATGAGTTTTGCAATAGTCCTCAAAGAGGCCTTTATATTTACCACTATTATTTGCTTGGACACCTTCAATTTTTTGCCCGTTTCTCTGTTTACTTTAGTACAGAATTGCTTAAACACATCCATATTTAGATCTTAAAGCAAAAGTTTATAACTTTTTAGAGTAATCATCGATAAAAGTCACAAAATAAAGTGCACCATCAAATGTTCTATCTTTCACGTAACATACATCAGTATGGATTAAATCAAGTGCATGGGTTTTTCTAGGAGGTGGATGTTAATGAAATGCAACTCTATATTATTTACCAGCAAGACAATCAGTACAAGTTTTCAAATGAATACCTTTCACATTAAGGAGAAGTTGTTCTTCGCAAGCAATTGTAATCCTTTCTCTCTCATGTAACTAAGTTGTTTATGCCATAGTTCATTTGACGTCTCATCTATCATATTCATCTCTCCTTTACTTAGAGTTGCTGATATTAAATAAAAGGTTTTACTCTTTCTTCCTTTAGACACAATCAAAGAACCACTGGTAAGCTTCCATTTACCTTTATTAAAATAGTTATTATGTCTTTTATCATTAAGCTTCCTACAGATATGAGGTTGAGACGAATATTTGAGATATGTTTAATACGCCTGAGAATGGCTTGTAACCAGTGTTAGTCTTCAAAATAATATCTCCTATATTAATAATTTTAGATATCACTTTGTTTCCCCTCCTAACATTACCAAAATCACTAGTAATGTAAATTGAGAAGAACTTATCATGTGATGTCATATGAAAGGAGGTATCGAAGTCAATAACTCAATCATTGTCATGACATGTAAGATTAACACAATCGTCATCCCTGGCAACAATAACTTCACCATTTGTTGCTGTGTTGTTGCATCTTTATCTTTTCCATTATCTTTCCCTTTACCTGTACTATATTCTCTTTTTTATATTTTGCACTCTTGCTTTATATGTCTCAGCTTGTTACAGCGATAACATTTAATATTTTTTCTTCTTGAGTTGGATCTTCCCCTAGATTTATCAAATCTATTAGACAAACCTCTTATCTTACTTCTCCTATGTCTTCTTGTTTATTAGTAATAAGTGCCATAGTCTCATAATTAATACCTTATTCTTTTCTTCTAACTTCTTCATTCATTATGTTATCTTTCACTATTATAAGGGTGAGATTTCCTTTTGGAGCAAAATTATTAACAAATACTACAAGTGTCTTCCAATTGTCTGGCATTAAACTTAATACTAATAGTGTCTTAATCTCATCGTCAAGCACTAGCTTCATAGCAATCAACTGATTTACAAGACCTTGAAAACCATTTAAGTGCTTTAGTATATTTAATCCATCCTTATACTTAAAATTCACCACTCTCTTAATTAAGAAGGTTATATTCAAGGCTATTTGCTTCTTCTACATGGACTCCTCATAGAGCATTTGCTTTAGTTTCTTGAGCAATATGGTTATAAATATTGTGATTGACTCATTGTCAAATATAATTGATAATTCTTTTATGCATAATTGCTCAATTTTGATTAGATTTATCCTTAGGCTCGGCACTAACATCACCTAAAGATACATACAGAACTTTGCAATATGGAAGGTCTTCCATCATTGACGTCCGAATTGATAAGTTAATGAATATAATTTTATCATAGAACTCGATACCTCTGCCATGCTTGCAATATAGAAAAACCGATATATATATATTTTTTTTCAATCTCCGATGTGATACCACTTGTTAAGAAAATAATAATAATAAACTAAAAATAAAAGATAAAGAATGAACACTAGGATTTAACATGAAGAAACCCAATTAGAGAAAAAACTATGGTATGGTGCAACACAAAATCTTCTATTACCAATAATGATAGATTTATATAGTATTTCTTCACTAATTAAATTAGTGAATAAACAATTTTTACTACAAATGATTGATATTAACAAAATTTCAATATAAATCAAATTCACGGAATTGTGAAAACGTAAATTCAATTGAAATAACTAAGAGGGATCTACCAGGATCAGAATAACAATATTTTATAACTCTACTATACGAATCCAATAACTGAAATTTTATCATAATCGAAATTCAATAAATCATTTGATCATGAATCTAAAATTGATCTGTTGCAGTAGTTTCACCATCGAAATCGTAAGTCCCCAACATGAAACCAAAAAGCATTGGTTCTCAATTTCATCATTTGATATATTCTGACTTAATTTTTTCTGTCCTTTTCTTGTTTTCAAAATTGCTTTTGTCTTCCTTCTTCTCGATTCCTTCTTGTTCGTGTGGCCGCATTTCTGATTTCTCTTTCACCCTCGTACTCCTTACCTTCTATAATATATATATATATATACACATTAGAGTTCCCTTTTCTTTATTTTTCTTTTATTATTTGTTAATATCTACCATGAGGTCATGATCGTTGTGCTTTTCCCCTATTAACTCAAAACTACACTGTTTACTTCAATAAATGGATTAGGGTTGATGGGAATCAAATTCGATATCGATTTCCGAGTGTCCGACTCAAGAAATTAATTATATTTTCAATTCTGGAGACTCCTAGGTGGTGCAATTGTTGTTTTGTTATTTTTTTGTCTCTGTGGGGTTAATTAGTTTTAACAAACTTCTATAGAGATTTTGAGGAGCTGTGACCTTTGCATGGACTTCCACCAATATTGCACGAGTGATAGGAGACCCTGCCAACGTTGCATGAAGGTTTGGTAACTTCGCAAAGAGTTTCACGGAGACTTTATGGATTTCATTTTGAAGGTACTTTGAATACCGAGGATTGAACTTTAATAAAGATTTATCAATATACTATCGAGACCATGAATTTGGATGCTAATTACTAATATCATATGAAGATTAACTTTTTTTTTCATTTTTGTTAATATTATTTGGTTGTCAAATTAATTAACCTTTATTTAGTTCATTAGTTATTATTTGTTTATTGGTAACCTTTCTATTAGCCAACAAGAATTTGATTTTTCTAGCCAATAGGATTTAAGTTCTATTAGCCAATAGGATTTAAGTTCTATTAGTTTATTTATAAATTACTCTTAAATCCTTTATTTTAATCATTTTTTTTAAATTTTTATGACTTTTTGTTAACACAACCATGTTTATATATATATATGTATATATATATATATTATGTAATAGATAATTGTCATTAATTTTGATGAAATAAACCTTAAGATTTTTTTCTTAATTGTAAGCCTCAAAACTAGCAATTTGAGATTTCGATCGGTTGAAAGATCCAATCGAACTTAAATTATAAAGTAAAGTTAGAAATATTAGTAAACTAATCCCGTAAGTTTGAATTTAAGAAAATAAGTAATGACATAGGAGACTATAAAATTTTCAAATTTTAAGTATATATCTCGTTATTTATCGAAAATGCGTAAAATGCATTCCGATAATTAACGAATCGCTAAAGATAAATTATATATAAACTAAAAATCATAAAATAACCTAAATAATATTTAGGAATATTTATTTGTACTATATATGAATTTACATGTATGTATAAATATGCGTAATTACTTAAAATACGCGTAATGTGCTAAAATCATACTAAATAATTAAAGAAAATTCATAAGTAATTAAGAAAAAATCAGGAAAAATCAAGAATGATCCAAAACAGGTCGTAGCAGGTCAGAATCCACAAAATAAAAATTAACCAATTAAAATTAGACAACACAAAAGCTAAAAATTAAGGAAATTGGACAAAGTCATGTCTAATTAATACACAATAATTACAATAAAACTCTATAAATAGCAAGAAAAATTTAGAAGCTCATTTGGACAGTTAAAAATCAGAGAAAATTAGGAAGAGTCAAAAATTGAGAGAAAAACCAAAGAAAAAAAAAAAGAA
The DNA here is from genome assembly GCA_024138005.1 of Lumnitzera racemosa. NCBI lineage: Eukaryota > Viridiplantae > Streptophyta > Magnoliopsida > Myrtales > Combretaceae > Lumnitzera > Lumnitzera racemosa. Next base: position 9,416,100 of record JAMXBC010000008.1, on the reverse strand, counting down.
AAACTGTGCAGTTAGGGCCACAAAAGGAGAATCTAAACCTAACGGGCAGTTAGAAGTGGACGACAGCCACCACCACCACCATATGGTAGTGGCAGTGTCCAGGCTGGCCGATAAGGCCATGGCGGCCGGGGGTTGCCGGAGCCACCCAGATTGGTGAGTTCGATTTCCAGCCCGATTCTTGTATAATTTTTTAAAAATAGTAAATAGTTTTAGAAAATTATGAAACTTGTTATTTTGAGATTTTATTGTATGTAGATTTAGGGAAAAATAGTGATTTAGTTTAATCACGTCTGAAAATATAGGGTCCTTAAGAAATCGTGTGAAATCGTGCAAAACCGAGCATGATTAGAATGGAAAATAAATAGGCTTAGGAGTGTAGTTTGGAGCTTAATTTTTTTTTTCTGTAGGATGCTCATGTGATATAGAACAGTGCTATGAAGCCTTTTTTTAAATTAATTTTTGAAATTTTGAAGTTAATTTTTAGCCCTGAAATAATGGAAAAATTGGGTAATTTGGGGTTAATTAAGTGATTAAGATATTAATTACTGATTTAGATAGTAATTAGATATTTAGGGATGTTAATCTCTGATGTGGAACCCTAATCCTATCCTTTGGAGTATTAAGTATGGTTAATTTAGGAAATTAGGTAATTAATATAAGAAATTAGTAATATGTGAAATTATAAATTAATAAATCTAAAAAAATTAGGGTTATTTAGATAATATTAGAGTAAAAATCAGAATAATATTAAATATGAATTAAGATTAAATTTTAGGTAATTATATAAAAAAGTAAGGTTTTCTCACATTCGGGATAAATCCGATACCCTAATTAGGACTAGCGTGTACCGAATAGCTTAAAATACTAAATTAAGACCCAATAAGATATTTAAATACTCGAGCTTAATGTGATTAATTTCACATTAGGATTCGAGCATATTTAGGACTTAGAAATCAAACTAAAACCTAATTTAGAAATTGATGCGAAAACTGAACCCGAACCTAACCCCAAACCTAGAATAATTGTAAAAGACTTAAGACCTAGATAATTAGGCATATTAAACCCTAAACAAAACATAACAATAAGCGTTATAGGATAAAATGAACCAATAACAGTTATATGAAAAACTGAAACCACATTTGTATTATAGGGATGATCGATGACGGCTTGAGTAAGTCGACCTCGAGTAAGTAAGCGAGGAGTCGAGGTAAGTTGGGATTAACACGATGCTGTATATTGGAGGCTTAAGATTATGCTTGTTTATGTTTGCTAGATCGTTGAATGTGTGCACGTGCTTGATTATGGGTGATGCTATGATTCTGTTTGTTGCTCTGGCATGTATTGTATGATTTGTATGAAATGATTGATCATCCTAAACTGGACTTAATCAAATATATGATCAGTAATCACAATCGGACATGCATGGCAACCCATTAGGGGAACTTAGACTCTCTGGCCAAATACCGACCCCTTCGAAAGGGATAGCGCAGGATTGCATAATGATCCTTTCTTTATCCTCAGTCGAACTAAGTGACAGGAGAGGAGGTCGCGGCGAGGGTGAAGTCAGTGGTTCGAAGGTAGTCGCGGGAGGAGCAAGGTCTCCATTGCACAAGCTTGGGTTTGGTTGTGAGCTGTTGCATTAATGGCAACTCCTCAACCCGGATTAGAGCGGGCGTAATTTCTCTAATTTCACGACGGGCCGGACAACGTCTTGCGATGGCATTTGCTGGCATATGTATTGCACATAATAAGTTGATTGAAAACCTTATTGTGTTTATGGTATAGTTTTAAGTCTTCCATCCTAACTTACTGAGCTGTGGTTGCTCACATTCCTATAGACATCGTGTAGGTGGTGGCTAAGAATCGGTAAACAACTATTCTGAAGCTAGCAACTGCTGGATCCTAGGGAGTGAGGAAAAACATTTGAAGAACAGACATATATTTTTAAGGTTTAAGCTATTATCGTTGAAAACGCTAATTGTATTAATTGAATTCTATTATATATATTTATATTTCCTCACTTTCTTAGGTAATAAATTACAAACTGTTTACTTCAAAGCGAGTTAGTCGTTGACGCCTTGTGCAGATCGGGTCTAAGATAGTGATCATAAGGCCAACTTCTATCTTAGGATGGTTTATACGACGGGGCTGTTACGACTTTGCCGCTTCGGGGCATGACATCAACTCTCTTATTTTATTAATCTTCTTGATTGTGGTGATAAACCCATGTTCCAAACAATAGTGTGTCTTATCAATTATTTGAAGCAAGAACTTTGTTGATATAATTCGTACATAATATTACATTACATTAGCAAATTGATTAGTTTCTAGATTTTTTGGCACATAATATCACAATCTAGAAATTAATCTTAAATCTAAATTAAATCATTTTCCTTTAATTTCTTGTTGATTAAAAAAAAAAACCCATAATAATCCTTCTTTTAGTTATCTAAAAACTATCTTCTTTTAATTCATATAAACCATAAAGATGTATAAATATTCCATCTTAATTATTGATTGTGCATAAAGGCCGTGCTTTTATTCCTATTATAGATCAGGATACATCAAGGGTGCCGTATACTCAAAAGGTTTGGACGGCTTGACCAAGAAGTTGGGACGTTTCCTAATCGATAGCTTAGGATGCTTTTGCAAGGGATGGTTTGCATGATTTCATCTCCACCATGAGGCTTTTACTTGTTTTGTTCCATTACTTCTTCTTGTTTACCATAAGTATCCTCATGATGGCATAGGATTTATTAAGTGTTTCATTTGGTTTGTTTTACATTATCTTATCCTTTGTGATGAAAACGCATATCGAGAAACCTCTCTTGGGCTTTCCTTAGTTTACATTCTCTTTTAAGTTAGATTTATTATCAATGAATATTTGATTATGGTGAATTCGTTATTAGATTCCATGTAAAATATCGTACATTTAACAACTAGTATACAGCATAGTTAGTTTGATGATTGTGAGTAATAAATATCAATCTTTATTCTAATTACACAACTAGTTAGATTTTTATATTAATTCGATCATATTTAGCATTTGTTAGGATCTGAATATTTTAAAGTTTATTTTCCTAAAATTTTTCTCTTAAAATGTAAATACGTGTAATCAATTATTGATATTGTAAAAAAAAAAATAGTATTATGATAATTTAAAAATTGAGATAATCTCAACTATTGAATTTGTAACTTTACTTATAGTACTTTAGAAGATCTATTTCTCATTTGTTACATCTATATTCCTTTTATCTTTGGTTAATATTTAGTAAAAACCCATAACACCATATTTGTCTCATTCTATTTGGTTCGTCGTTTGATTAGGATTGTACTTCAATTTGGTTCCTAGGTTTAAGCATGTCACAAACCTTAGCACTAACCACCAACTTTCTACTTATCGCTTTGGAATCACTAAGTGTGCTTACTAAGTTAACCACTTAACTAAGCTTGACACCATTGCTACAATGTATTAATCATTAGGAGCTTTAGTAAACATAGTGTGGTGAACTACTAACCATCTTACAATAATCAATGTGAAATCTGAGGATGCTTCCATTAGGCTTAAATAATGTGAATCATTAGGTTTCTAAGCATAGATTTTGTCTTGCAAACCTAGGTGAGTTTGCTTCATTTTAATTTCAGTTTGCATGGATGTGCTCAATGTAGGTAGGATAAAGTGATGACTTATACATTGTGGTTGTGATTGTGTAACTAAGCCTATGGCCATAAAGGTGGTAGTTTATTTAGATGCAAGTATTTGGCAGATATAAATGAGTAATTGTGACGTGGGTCTCGTGCCTCACGAGATTTTGGTGTAGTGACATAGAGATGAAAGTCATAAGTTGGATGATTTGGAAAGGACTGTAGAAGAAGAAACAGGCACTTTTGAAGGTGAATAGATTTGTAATAGGTAAAGGAGTTTTAGAATGTTAGCTTTGTTGCCTTAAGATTTGAATGGGATTAACTTGAAATCTAACATCCAACATTGTTTGATTCTTGAATATGAAATCATCTTGTTTCTTTGATCTCTAGTTGTATGAAATGAGTAAATTTTCTAAGTACATATAGAGTTTTGCTTCGAATGGTCATTGTAAGATTACTTTAATGATTGATGGATGGGATGAGCCACCTCTTTCATGTTTGAGAATGTGTTTGAGCCTTGAAATTTAGTCTTATTGAGTGCATAAACTTGTTGAGAAAGACTACTAATGGCTTGGTCTCTATTCCAAACCTATTATAATAAATCTTAAATCATTGTACAAATGGGCTTGATTTCTTAAAATCCATCTCTAATATAAAGAATCGTTCTAATTCTTTTATTGGGCTAGCCTATATCATTTGAAGCTAGATAGCTCAATATTTGGCTTGAGTATGATGCCAATTTATAACTTATTTATTGAAATTAAATAGATATTAAATTTAAAACTTATACCTTAAAGAATAATTATTACTAGGAATAGATAATGGGTTTTTGTTCCAATATTTATTTTGTGTAAATTTTTATTACAAGAATTTCAATACTTACTTTTAAGTCAATAATTGCAGTGTTGTTGAGAATATGACTAAAGATTCTTGTTTACCCATATTTCATCATTTCGAATAATAATAAAGGTTGTTTAATTATAGTATTAATAACATACAATACTTATACTATTTACACTTTTTATTTCATTTCTAAAGGAAAGTAAAACATTAACCTTTTCTTTTATATAATAACTATTCTAAGTAGAAATAGAGAAGTCGAAAACTTACAATTCATTTTTTCAAATAAATGAAGTAATAAAAAATTAAAAGGAAATAGTTTCTTTTATCCCTTTTATTACCTCAAATTAAACAAACGGTTGACTTGATAGATGTGAATCGGAACACCAAGAGCCATGTGGATGTCGTGAGTAGTAGCGGCGGGACCAAGTAGTGGGTTGAGCATCGGGTGTCCCTACAGAGGGAAGAGTAGCCCGTAAGGCCATAAGTAGACATTAATGGGAGTCTGGTCGTGAAATGCAATTTAATATTTTTACCCAACAAGAATTTCTCATGGGAGGACTATTATTAGAATATTATTAAAACTCAATTAAAAACAATAATGTTTGAGCCTACGATAAATTTGGAGTCCCCACCACAAAACCCAAGTTTTACATAAAAAACCAACAATTCAAATAAATACAAAACCCTCCCCGGTCGGGACAAAACACCATCCACTAAAGTCTCTCATCAACGACCGGTCAGCTTTCCTCGCGCCAAAAAAAAAAAAAAAAAAAAAATCATATCATCCCATTTCAATTCTCCGCCAATCAATCACAATATCAATAACCATAATCCCCCCAATTTTTTTTTTTGGCAAAAAATTCCCAACTTTGTTTACAATTCCTTTTTCGCCCCAATAATTTACCAAAGAGCTTCCATGTTCTTCACCTTTCTAGCTTCTTCTCCTTTAATTCCCTTTAGTTTATTCAACATTATCCTCTCTCTCTCTCTCTCTCTCTCTCTCTCTAGTTCAAGCTTTAAAGTTTGTTTTTCTTTAAAAAGAAGCATTGGTTACTTCTTCACTAAAGGTATCTAATTTTGTATTACTTTAATGAAATTAAGTTACCGGAAGCTGGATTTGTGAAAGAAGCTTCAATCTTTTAGCTCAATAAAATAATTCTGATTCGTATAATAAAAAAGTTGAAATTTAGCTATTTCGCTCAAGATATTGAACGAATTGGTTTAAAAATTGATCGAAAAGATGTCTTTGATTCGGCGAAGAAAGCCCGCTGAGCCGAAGAACGCTTTGAGCTCAGATGATCAAGCCTCTGAGGAAATTAATACCCCAGAAGATGGTAGCAAGAAGAAATCAGGGACTAATAACGGCAAGAAAGTGAAAAAACAGTCTCATTGGTCATGTTTGGATAATTGTTGCTGGTCGATTGGTTTGATATGCGTAGTTTGGTGGTTTTTGTTGTTTTTGTACAATGCAATGCCGGCTTCGATACCGAATTACGTGACGGAAGCCATCACGGGGCCTATGCCGGACCCGCCTGGTGTGAAGTTGAGGAAGGAAGGATTGAGGGCTAAGCATCCAGTGGTGTTTGTGCCGGGGATTGTCACTGGTGGGCTTGAGTTGTGGGAAGGGCATCATTGTGCTGAAGGGTTGTTTAGGAAGAGGTTGTGGGGTGGTACTTTTGGAGAAGTTTACAAAAGGTACTAATATGTAAGATTCAAATTTTGTTGTATGTTATATTTTAAAATTTTTGTTTGGATTCTGTATCTAGTTGTTGTTTGACTGGTTTTCAGGTGGAATTGATTCTACTTTTGGCTGTAGTTGATTTTTCTTTGTCACGAGGTTGCTTAGTGTTGTTTAATTATGTTTGAGGATGATGCTAGAGATTTATTTGACCGTGTTATGAGTGATGTTGGGTTGAGTTTTTGTTTTTGTTATACATAATTATTGGGTTATCTTATGGGTTGTCCTTTAATTAATGCAAGTGTTCTGTTTCTGTGTATTTAGTTGAGTGTCTTTAATGGAAAGGAGTTGGTTGCTTTGGAAACAATCTTCCTCTTTAACTGTTTGGGGGACTAGTCTCTCTCTCTTCCATTTATTTATTTTTAATTCACTTTTTTTCTGTTGTCAATGTGTATTCTGGGATTTAAACATTTGAGCTTATCCATTGAGGGTACTGGTTGAGTACTTCAGCATTGTTTAGTTAGTTGAGGATAGCATGTAATTGATTTTTGCAAATGTATGTTTAGCTGTCCATGAGTCAGCTTATCTTTTCTGTGTATGGCTAATTATGGAAGTGATCATTAATAACAAAGGTTGAAAATTAGTTTCCCTTTTTTTCTGGCTAATATGCTTGACAGTTATGGTAGCTGTCATAAAGTAGCTCTCTACTGTTTGATTATGGTTTAAAACTTCCACAGAAGATGGTAAGATATTATTTATGCAAAATCCCCATGTACTACTCTTGTAAAGATTGCCAAGTCAGTTAGGTGCCCTAATTATCATATTTCCGGCCTAATATTTTTATGTACCTCAATTCTTTACTATAGGAAAGAAATATTACTAGGAGAAATCTTATAGATATTTGAGGTATTACTTTGGATTATCCAGAGACTACCGATTTTTCATTTTGTATATTCAGAAAGTCATTGCTGTCAACATAACTTAAGTGCATAGAAATCCTATGAGGCTCTCTCATGTCACAGATCCAAACATTCTTCCCCACTCTTACCCTTAAAATCTCATGGTTTGTTCTATCTTTGAATCTTCAATTCTTTTTGAAAAACTTGCTCCCTTCTTCTGTCGGTTGTTCTTTCTTTCATCTTTACCATGCTACTCAAAATTATGTATATGAAGCTGTTGTGTCTTGTTCTGAGTTATACAAGGGTTGGGTTTTGTCATTTGAAGAAAATCCAGATTGTGAGTTGTGACCTCTTTATCCTGTACTGGCCTTGGTTGCAAGCATTGCCTGGTGGCCAGTAATGAGACCATAAGAAACCTTTTGAGCATATTGACTGCAAATTTATAAAAGATGAATAGATCACCATCTCATATGGTAATTCTCACCAGTAGCAGTGAATTTTGGAACACACTAAGGTCTGGTATTGCTAATGTATGAAATTCATATAACATGTGATCTAACACGGTTGTTCTGCAATTGAATTTGTAATCCTGAGGATTCTGTAGCTAAAAGAGTATCTGTTTGGTTTCATCATGAACTGTGCACAACTTGAGGTCATCCTTTGTTGGATAATATCAGATTTACTGCCATAATCTTTCTTCTGCCTTAGTAATATTGCGACTATAGCCAGAATTGAGATGCCTCTTCTGCCTACTAAGTATAGATGACGACTTTCTAATATGTTGGAATGTCCATCTGCTGCCTTGAGCTATTTGGTTTACAACTGTCCTAACTCGTAACAAGAAATGATTTTGATATTTGCTCTACAGTATGATACCTATAATCCTTGAGAAAATATAGGTTGAAAATACACTGTGGTACTGCCACCTATTAATGGTATGAAAGAAATGAATGTGTGACCAAGAGGGAAAACATGCATAGTAATCGAAATATCTCGGAGGGTTCATTGGTTCTTGAATTTGAAGCTTATAAATCTTATTTCTTTTTCTGGTCGTGTTATTTCTCTAAAACTGCATGATGATTGATTTCAATTCTTAGGTGAGACACTCTGGAATGCTTTCCATCAATTTGTGAACTTCTTTGCAGGCCCCTTTGCTGGGTGGAGCATATGTCATTGGACAATGAAACTGGCTTGGATCCTCCTGATATAAGGGTCCGGCCTGTGTCTGGACTTGTGGCTGCTGATTACTTCATGCCAGGCTATTTTGTTTGGGCAGTTCTAATTGCTAACTTAGCTCGCATCGGGTATGAGGAGAAGACCATGTATATGGCTGCGTATGATTGGAGGCTTTCATTTCAGAACACTGAGGTACATTTTTTCACTTTCCCAACCTTCTTTTTCCCCAGAATGTTTATCTTCTCAAGGAAACAACAGTTATGAAATTGCATTTCTTGTTTCATTATATGAACTCTGTTTGTTTTTTGATGCTCATGTTATGTCCATAAACTAGGTAAGGGATCAAACATTGAGCCGGATTAAAAGCAACATAGAATTGATCGTTACTACAAATGGCAAAAAGGCTGTGATAATTCCTCATTCTATGGGTGTTTTGTATCTCCTACACTTCATGAAATGGGTTGAGACACCAGCTCCAATGGGTGGTGGTGGGGGGCCTGATTGGTGCTCCAAGCATATAAAAGCAGTGCTGAATATTGGTGGACCATTACTAGGAGTTCCAAAGGCTGTGGCTGGACTTTTCTCTGCTGAAGCTAAGGATGTCGCTGTTGCCAGGTTATTACCTGTTTTCCCTTTTTAATTGTGACATGCCAAGGATTAAATTATGGTTGCCCTTTGATATGGATTTGAAAAGGACATCCTTCTATCTTACTCGATGATCAATTGATATTGGCATCTTTCTTCAATATATTCATCAAGTATGTGCCATTGATATAATGTTGAACAAACTAGAACTCAAGTGGTTCTATTTGTTTGGGATATGTCTTGCTTCATTATGCTTGCTGCAACTGGAAATATTTCCCATCGTTGATATTCAAACATTTAGCACTTCGGTTTAAATTGCTCATCATAAATTTTAAGTTGCTTTTTTTTTTTTTTTTTTCCTTTTTCTCTTTTGGGTAAATGCTATGTTTGCATGTTGTTTCTCACATCATTTCATTAGCATCCAATCCATGGCTTACCTTGAGGTCTTAGTAATGGTTAAATCCATGGAATTTTCATGGAATCCGCTAATGAGAGGTTAGTAAGGATGTGAGGGTGAGGATAGAAAGATGTTGTCCCGTAGTCACCTATTTCTTGGAGTCCTAATAAATTGTGGGAAGAAGGAAACATATTCAAAGGACTTGAGATCTGGGATTTATTTTTTTTTCCTTTCCCATCCTTATATCACCAAGCTCTCATTAAAAATAAGTACAAATTGAATTGCATGAATAAAACAATATAGCCTAATTTTTGATATTAAAGAATTGCACATGACTGAAACTTTTGCTTGAATCCAGGGCCATTGCACCAGGTTTCTTGAGTAATGATTTATTTCGCCTTCAAACGTTGCAACACGTAATGAAGATGACAAGGACATGGGATTCGACCATGTCAATGATACCAAAAGGTGGTGACACCATATGGGGTGGTCTTGATTGGTCTCCTGAAGAAGTTTGTAGTGCTAAAAAGTGTAAGAAGAAGATAAATGATTCAGCTGTTGCTACTGAAAACGGGAAGGATGATTCCATTCCACAGAAAAAAGTTAATTATGGAAGGATCATATCATTTGGAAAAGAGGTGGCAGAGGCTCCTACTTCTGAGATTGAGAGAATTGATTTTAGGGTATGTCAAATGGCTATTTTATGTTAAAATCTTTACTTTATTCTCCATTTCTATGTCCATTCTCTTGCACTTGCTTACATAAGCATCTTTGAATTAGGGTATTTTTGGATCAAGCATGTCTGTACTCAACTCCCCAACATCTCCTGATCTTCATTTTTTAATAAAAAGAAAGATCTCGAGCTAGCTTTTTTACCTTTTCTTTTTCCCAGTTATTTGACTTCATTTTACTATTTGTTATATGACGTGCTGCTTGGGTAAATGTCTGGATGGGGTCTATGTTTCCACTGGAAAAATATTTTGCAGAAATGCACCTGTATTCAGAATGTGCTTTAGCGTAAAACTACATTTTGCGTGGTGGCCTGGTAGATTTCTCTTGCAATTGGTTGCTGTAATGTTGTCAGTATAACCTAGACTTGCGAATAGTTTTTCAGATGCTGTTAGATGGGCTAGTTGTTTGTCCTGATTCGATGTCTTATCTTTAGTATTTTACTTTTGCAGGACGCTGAAAAAGGTTGTACTCTTGCGAATTCTTCTTGTCAAGATGTATGGACGGAGTACCATGACATGGGGATTGAGGGCATCAGAGCTGTTGCAGAATACAAAGTTTACACTGCTGATTCGATTGTAGAGCTTCTCAATTTTGTTGCACCAAAGATGATGGCACGTGGTAGTGCCCATTTCTCTTATGGAATTGCTGATAATTTGGATGATCCAAAATATAAACATTACAAATATTGGTCCAATCCTTTGGAGACAAAGTAAGAATTTTTATCTTTGAATTTGCTTTGCATCTTCTTTCTGAAGATTGATTCTAAACCAACTGCAAATTTGGAATGAAGAGGAAGCTGATTCATCAAGTCAGATCAAATGGAATACAAAATCATGACAAATAGCAAGAGACTGCCTGTTCTTGCTTTTTAAAAATTGTTGTAGAGTTGTCAAAGAGTAGAATCAGTGAATCCTGTTTTGCTTTTGGAAAAAGTTGTAGTGGTTTGTTTAAATTCTGTAATTTTACACCATAAAGTTGGTATAGGGTGGAACGTTTGCGGAGGTGAAATCAAAGCTGCCATGCGCTAAATTTAAAAATTCTCTGTTTGCCTGGATGGTCACCTTGTTTTGATTAAGAGATTCACCGTAAATATTTTGTAGCCATTTTCATCATTGATACCATAATTACTAAGTGCAACTCTTCCCTCTCTGTGGTTTTTGTAGATTACCAAATGCTCCTGAGATGGAAATTATTTCAATGTATGGAGTGGGCATCCCAACCGAGAGAGCTTATGTATACAAGTTATCTCCTGCTGCTGAGTGTTACATTCCTTTTCAGATTGATACTTCAGCTGAGGGCACAGATGAAGATAGCTGTTTGAAAGATGGTGTCTACAATGTTGATGGCGATGAAACTGTACCTGTTCTGAGTGCTGGTTTCATGTGTGCCAAAGGTTGGAGGGGTAAAACCAGATTTAATCCTTCAGGGATTCGTACTTACGTTAGGGAGTATGATCATGCTCCTCCAGCTAATCTATTAGAGGGAAGAGGTACCCTCAGTGGTGCACACGTTGATATTATGGGAAACTTTGCATTGATTGAGGATATCATGAGGGTGGCAGCAGGGGCTACTGGGGAAGATTTGGGAGGTGATCAAGTTTACTCTGACATATTTAAGTGGTCTGAGAAGATAAACTTGGCACTCTAATCTTTATGGTATGTATTTTATGATTTATGATTATAAGCAATAGTTAGCCAAGATGATCTGCTCCCATATTTAAATCTTATAATTGGAAAGAAGTTTCTGTGCTGCTTCATGTGGCCAGTAATTTCTCGATCGGATCCATAATTGTTAACTGTAATATTATCCTGGATCTGCATTGTGAATTATTGGACAAAATGCATTCCAACTAGGAGAGAGAGAACTTGGGAAAAGTGGGAAATTATGCTAAGCTTCTTTTAGTGTCTGCTGGAAATCCCCTCACTAGACTTATAAATTATGTGAGGAGTTTGCATGTGACTGCAAAGCATGCAAAATATATTCATTTCTTCCAATATTCCTTTTTAAGAACATGGTTACTGAAAGATTACTTCTTTTAGTTGATCTAATTTAACAGTATGTGGACTGATTTACCGAATAGTCAGTAGCAGGCCTGCTGAAAGGATGCAGGTGTACTTTTGGCTGGTTTGATCTCTCTATGATGCTCATGTGATCGAGATTTTTGCTGCTGATATGCCATGCAGCTCTTAGTTTCTAGAATTGCAAAATGTGCATAATGTATCATATTCATGAACCCCGTTGCTTTAAGTAATGTGCTTTTAAAATTTCATATGGGCTGTAAATGTATACATTTGCACAATAAAGTCGTTTCTTTATCTTTTATTACCCTTTCTTTTTCTTACTCTTAGTTCTATATACAATGGCATTTGGTTTTTTGAATTCAGGCTTGTGGTTTCTTGTCACCTTCTTTTCCCCAGTTAATGAGTTCAGCGTGTTGTTGATGTTAAGCCTTATATTTCCCTTGTTCATATATATATGTATATATACATTAATTATACGTTTAGATCAGACACGTTAGTTAGAGATGCATGGTGTTTTATGCATTGTCATCTTGCAGTTTCATCTTTGGGTAATAGATGTATTTTTATCTTCGGTTTCTCATGTCAATCTGACGAATGATGCACAACTAGCTCAACGATTGAAATAGACCAAATGATGCGATTTCTCATCTTGTTTTGTGTCAACACAATTCATGAATAATGATGATCTTGCATTGAGGGGCTCATTCCTTTGGGCGATGTTATTAATGAGCATCTGGAAGATGCTATAACATCAGGTTCTGCGAAGAACAGACCATAATATAATAAAAGGTCTATGGGTGAATGTAGTTGCTTCTCTTATTGAGAAGGAAAGGAAGGGCGTTGGACGACTGGAGCTAAAGCCAAGAAGAGACACTTAGTATGCCGAAGCAAGGTCCTGGTGATGACTTTGAATCCACATTTAGCAATAACAATGTCTCTTGATTGCCTGAATAAAGGTTACAAGAATCATAACTCACGCGAAATAAGGTGTCTTCAGGTTCTTCTCATGCTTGGAAGGAGATGCTGGCTTACAGAGCTTTGATCAGACAAGTCCTGAAAGCTAACGTGGAAGCGCAATTCATCTTGAGTTGTTATATGCTTGAAGATGAACAAACGCGACTGGCTGCATTAGAAGGAATTGTTATGGAAAAATTGCGAGGACAGAAGCTGCTATTGGTGGACTTAAATCATTGTACCATGTAAAACAAGATACACCACAGTATGCTGGTTTTAGTTATAAGCTAGCATGCATGGAATTTTATCTGAAGATGTCTTGGACTAGAAAGTTGGTTTTCGTTTTTCTCCATTAGGGAATTTCTATTGAGCAACTGGACCCTCTGATCGATTGTACCGTAGAAATTCCTATCCACAAACTTGCATTTACTCTGTGAATTGCACTTAATGGGAAAACTTCTAATGGTATCATCTTCCAGGGATTCGGACTCATCATAAATGAAAAGGAAACAACATAAAGCAATCTATTAGCATCACAAATCATGAGCATCCAGTCTCTCCAAATTCAGAAATTTAGTGGTGGCACTAGGTTTTGGACAAAGATCTAGGCAAGTTGGCCACTCATTTTTGCTAAGGTCCTTTATCTGGAGGATTCTAGTGCTTGCCATATATGTTCTGTCGCTTATTAAATAAATTTCTTTCATAGCGTTCTTCGTGTGATTCGCCTGTGCTTTTAGACTCTAGACCATCCTTTTCACCAAATTGCATCTCCTGAGAATCCCTGCTTATCACATTTTCCCAAGTATATATATACACACAAACATACACACATACATATATATATATATATATATACATACAAACATGCATATATATATACACACAAACATACGTATGCGCGCGAGCACACACACAATATATGTATGTAGGTTATATATCATACTTTTAAATCATAATATTTAAGTTTTAATGCTTTCAAATGCTTACGAGAGTAGAATAGTTCATCAAATTTGTTAAGTTTTTATTTATCTACGGTACATATTAGCTTTAAATTGGTCTATAATAATTAATTCAATAAAACGATAATATTAAATATATTGTGATGCCTAGTTTTATAATAATAAATAAATAAAATAAGTTTTGTGAGTAATGGAAATTTGTAAATAATTCAAAAATTTTCCAAACTACCTTATTTTTAAAAGGATACATATCTTTCCCACCATCCCTCTTCCCCTTTTTTCATGTTCTTAAAAAAATCTTGGGCAATTCCTTTACCATCTTAACACCAAGAAGCAAGAAACGACTCATCGTTGCAAGAATGAAAGGCAAAAATAAAAGGAATCCTAAGTTTGTTCTTTAATAAGGGTGAGTTACGAGTCTTGTTAAGTTTTGAGTTTATTTGAAGCGAATTCTTAATAATCTTGTGTATGGAATTGTGTGTTGTGCAGATAAAATGTGTTTCGATTGTGTAGTGTTGGTGGTTTTTCATAAAAAAACAAGTATGTTCTCACTTTTGAATCTTGCTTTTGCTTCTTAAGTTTAGTTTTGTTAAGGATTCATGGTGGTGCAACAAGCTTTTGAAAGCAAGTTGTGTGTAGTTGAGTGTTGATGGTTGTTGGGTTATAGATGAAAGGAAAAGGTGTTTAGTGAGTGCAAAATGGTTTGAAAGAGTGTTTTCCAATCAATCAAATTGGGCAAGTTATAGAGATTAGAGAGACATATGGCAAAAACATGTTCATGTGTTGAGCAAGGATTACTAGTTAATAAGGTATAGGGGTAGTAAGATATATGGTCCCCATGTGATTGTGCACCTTCCCTTACTCTTTGAACTTTCTTTTACCTTTTTGTAAACGATCCTTTTGATTTAAAAATCTATTTCCAACATCATTATCAAATGTCTTAAAATCTCTTTATCAAAATTAAACTCATTTTAACAGCTTTTCGTAATGTTTGATTAGATAATCCTTAAGGGGTCTTATAGTGGATAAAGTAAGGGTGGTAGATTAAGGGTGTAGTTAGTGTGTCAAGTTTTAAGTTTTAATCTTGATATTAAGTTCTAAGAAGTATTTATGGACCAAGTTAATGGTACAGCTAGTTCAAGTACAAATACTTGTATGGTTGTTCTTGTTAGGATAAAAACAATGCATTCTATGTGGCTTCAATAAATATGTGTTGGTATTTGTGGCTGTAGCTAACATTTTAGGGATACCGGTGTGTTGATAAGGCATCCTAATGATCCTTATGTGATGTTATCTCTAGTAGATTTGTACTTAGAAAAGATATGGTAGATTTATGTTGACTTATGGATGCAAGAGCGTTAGATAGTCTCCAACACCAATATTATATGGTATTACTCATATATGTGTGTGTAAGCCTCTTGCGTTACTCTAAATCTTGAAACATTAAGACCGTATTGTTTATCGACCATAATAAAGGTAACTAAATGATATTTGTTGCATTTGCCCTTTTCTAGAATGCATGTGATGATAATATATGTTGCTCATCACATGTGTTTGCAATTTCCATACTAAGCTTCGACTTACTCTTTGGGGGCTTGTTTTTCAATTATAGGTGTTGGTAATGATGTTAACTTGTGTAACTGACTTAGGTTATTGATAGGAATCAACCCTCCAAACCAATCAAGTGCAGTCGTTCTAGAAGACTCTAAGGACTTACGAGGAGAATAATAGCTCGTAGCCTTATCTAAGATAAGAATTCCTATTTTGACCTTCATGATTTACTCTATTGTCGACTTGAGTACCAAGCTCTTACGTGCACCAATATTTTCTTTGGAGCTACCGAACAGATGTGTTAACCCTCCAAGTAGGCATGCTTACCTGCTAGGCAACCGTACCATAATCCTGATAATATTCAAGCATACCGGCCTCAACAACTGTTTAAAACCAAACTCTCGAACCGACCAAGATCTGACCCCAGTCAGAGGTGAATATTCATTAGTGATTGATTGGTTGAGAATCGACTTGACCCAAATCAGGTTGACTCTAACTGTATACCCTCTTCTTCCTCATTTTGTTTTAATTGTACTATATTTCAGAGAGATCAACCACCTTACAACACTTGTTTTCTAACATAACATCCTGAAAGGATTCTTTACTTTTTTGTACTGAGTATTCTTTATTTTTTATTTTTTGCTTTTTTTAGTATATTTCATGTATTCTAATTGTAAATTACCGTTTTTATCTTTTCATATGTGCTAGTAACCTTAATGGGGCTAATATATAACCCCTATTCATTTTGTATACAGACCTAATCAATCACTTCATTATCGGATTATTACAAGTTTTCTTTTGAGTAACCCTCGTATTCTCATTATCTTTTTTAACTTTTATTTATTCCCTTTAGTAAGAGTAGTGACAATTGATCCTATAGTTCGGACCAGTGAGTTATATCCGACGGATTGTAGGCTAAGTATGATTGATTAGTGTATCATATTCAGGTGGTAGCTACTTGAACTTTGTTGGTCTTCTTTTATTCTCTTTCAGTTCTCTTCGTTGTAGTGCTTCATTGTGTGTTCAACCCCAGAGACATATCGATTTTGTTAGTATTAGAGCATGGTTCAGGAAGGGAGTTTGTAAAGTTGTAGTGAAGTTTTGGTTTATATTTGCTGATAGTAGCTATTGTGTTCTTCTATGGCTGCTTTAGTGTATTCGTTTGAAGTAAGTTTTGAAGCTTTAAGATGTATAGTGGAAGTTTGTGTGTTGGTAAGTGTAGTTTCTATTGTTACTCTGTTTTACTCTATTCTTCATTGTGAAAACAAAGTAAAGTCATTTTTGTTATGTTTGAGTGATTGTTAGGTGTTGAAGTTATTGTGTTAGTACAATTGGGTATTGAAGTTGTCGTGTTAGTATAATCTTGGATAGTGACTAGAAGTGTTTGTTGTGTATTGTATTGTTATTCTACTAAGAAAGTGTTACATCATCTTAGATTCGAGTGTTTAAGATATTATTGGTGACTAGAGTAATGGTGCTTAACTTGATCATAGTGATATTGGTAGTAACACTTTAGAATTAGTTGATGATAAGCTTAATGGACTCACTAATCTTATTGAGAGTTTAGTTACTGCGATGTAAGTTAATAGATAACATGATAGGAATCGGGCTACTGATCCTTTGACCTGTAACCAAGCTCGAAGAATGTTAGGGCTGATCTTCCTACTCCAATTGACCCCTGTCAAAGCTAAGTATTTATTTGCCAAGTCACTTTATATGCTGAGTCGAATGACTACTCATCTCTTTGAAGTATGCTAAATTTTTGAATGTTGAGAGAGCTACCAAACCTTGTACGTCTACTTAGTTATGTTCGAACTATCTAGTTTCTCGGTGCCACCTTTGCTGAGAAGCTAAGAGATAAACCTCAAGCTAATCAGTTACACCTACTCGAATAAGTAACCTGATCTTTTTGTCTACATCCTCCAACAACATCACCAATGCACCCATGCTACGTGTATAGTGCTACGTGTATAGTACTACGTGAAGAATCTGTTATACTAATCATTGTTTTTTTTTTTAATATCACTTTTTACCCTTTATTTTCTTGTACATTACTTCTTTATGGAAATACCTTTTTTGTATTTTTTCCTTTTAGACAAGTTGCCCTAAGTTCTTGGGTATAAATAGCCCTTGTACATGTAGTTGCAATAAATCAGACTACCATTAATGTTCTAAATATTCTTCTTCTTCTTGTAAACATTGATTGTTTACCTTCATTCCACTCTTATCCTAATCCTTAAGTAAGGTTAGGCGATGAGTAACCTTACCAATCTAATTGGTACATCATATTGAGTTGTGTTATGAGTCCTCAAAAGTTCCATTGGAGTTGTTCGTAGATTTGCTTACTTTTTATTCGCTTTCTTCTTTCGCACATTTTCCATCACCTCCTCTATTAGGCTTTTAGCAAGTTTGGACTCATTCAGTAACCGACCTTATTTGTTCTTGGTCACAGTTCGCATCATCTTGGTATTAGAGTGGAGGTTTCACTTGAGTTATAGTTTGTTTTTGAAGTTTTATTTATACTTGGCTTTGCGTGTACGAAACAGAGTAAGTTACTATATTTATCTTAACTGTTATATTTGTTGGCTGTTTAGTTTTTGGTTTGGAGAAATGACGGATCCAAGTATTGATATTAGGGCTAGAGATGATAACAACGGTGTTGTTTACTACAGCCAACAATCTAAAGGTATTCCAAGAAGCATTGATGAGAGACCTGATAAAGTGGCTAACCTTTTAGTGGATTTAACCTGAGTTGTTCATGTGTTGGCTTATCGACCTGCTAAAGCCATGCCTAACACCCCATAAGTTGCTCGAGTTGCTAAAGGTTAGAACATAGCTTAACCAATTCGAGGTGGAAAAGTAAGTGGATGAGTTAGACGAAGGATATACTCGAGAGAACTGGATGAAGAGGATAGGGAAGAGTATTTTGAAGAGGAGCGAGCTCGAGTCCTTAAAGCATTTGACTATGTGAAGCTTCGGATTCTGAGCTTTAATGGATCTGGGAGTACTGGTGAATATTTAGAATGGGAAGGGAAAGTTGAGCGTGTTTTTGACTATTATTAGTACGAGGATTATGAAAAAGTGATAACTGCTGCTATTAAGTTCTTTGGGTATGTCGTCATATGATGGAAGAATTTTTAGGCTATGAGGAGGCAAGAAGGCTACCGGGAGTTTAATACTTGGCTTGAAATGAAAAGAATACTAAGAAACAGATTCATGCTGGATACTTATTTGTAAGACACTTTTACTTAGCGTCAAGCTTTGAGATAAGGAGGTCAAATAATTGACGAATAGGTCTATGAATTCCAAATGTTTATGATCTGATGTGAAGTAGAGGAACCACCAGCACGGACAATCTCTAGGTTCCTTACTAGGTTACAAGGTGACATTCGAGACATTATAGAGCTTCAATGATTTATTATGATGGATGGAGCGATTATAATAGCCTAATGAGTAGAGAGGTAGAAAAGAAACCGAGTACCGACTAGACTGTCGACTAGGACAGGGAAGTCATCGACCTTAGTTGAGTACCGAGCCGATTTGAAAGGTGGATGTCCAAGCCAGAAAGATCAACTTGATAGTAATGTGTAGACCTGAACTTATGAGAAAGGGCAAGAATTTGGTAAGAAGACGAGCCAGATCAAGTGTCAAGGGATTGGACATATGGCTGCTTAGTGCTAGAATTGAAAGACTATGGTCATCAAGGGAGATGTCCCAAAGTTAGAGGTAGAAAGTACTAATGAAGAACCTGAGGAGGAGGACAAGAAGATTACCGAGAAAAAAAAGCTGTCGAGAAGGAACTAATTGAAGAGGATGTATTTGTTGAGAACTTGGACTAGCTGATCTTGGTTGTTCAATGTGTAATGAACTTAAAACCTTCATGGGAGGAGGAGTAGAGGGAGAACTAGTTTTATACCACCTGTAGAGAGAATAATCAAGTGAGCGCACTAATTATTGATAGTAGAAGTTGTACCAATGTGGCATCGATCGATCTAATCATAAGGTTAAAACTGTCATCTATTGCACATCCGAGGCCGTATAAGTTGGATTGATTGAGTGAGATCTAATCATAAGGTTAAAACTGCCGTCTATTACCCAGTAAGTACTACTGCTAATCACCATTGTACATTACTCTGATGAAATTCTCTACGATGTGTTGCCCATGTGTGCCTCATACATGTCGCTTGGCCGACTATAGTTGTTTAATAGGAGAGTTATCGATGATGGATACAAGAATACGTATATGTTCGAGAAAGATGGTCGAAAAATTACATTGAACTTGATGCCATCGAGTGAAGTTAAAAAACTGCAGATTGAACTTGCTTGCGGATCGAAGAAGGCTTTGGTGATGAGTAGAGCCAAACTCTGAGAGGCCATCGATGTTAACGAGCCGACCATTATGTTGGTCAAGCATTTGCTAGAGATGAGGGAGTAGGGCTACCTCAGGAAGTGAGAGCGCTGCTGGACGAATATGTCAATCTATTCCCAAAAGAGTTACCCGGGGGGTTGCCCTTAATATAAGCCATAGAATACTACATTGACTTAATACATGTCACCGCCCTATTGAACAACCTTGCCTATCGGATGAATCCTGAATAGGCTTCTGAGCTACGATGCCAAGTCAATGAGTTGTTGGAGGAAGGCTATGTTAGGGAAAGTCTCAACCCTTATATTGTGCTGGCGCTTCTAATGCTGAAAAAAGATGGAACCTAGTGGATATGTGTAGACAGCTGAGCAGTAAACAAGATTACGATAAAATACAGGTATCTTATTTTGAAATTGGAAGATATGCTAGATGAATTGAGTGGAGCTAAGATCTTTAGCAAGATTGATCTCAAGTCTAGTTACCATCATATTCGCATAAGGCTAGGAGGTAAGTAAAAAACAGTATTCAAAACTCGACATATACTTTATGAATGGATGGTCATGCTCTTTGGCTTGTCAAATGCCTTGAGCACATTCATGAAACTGATGAATCATGTGCTGAGACATCTGATAGGGAAGTGTGTCGTGGTGTACTTTAACGATATCCTAGTCTATAGTGCCAACATGATGAGTCACTATGAACATCTCTGTACTGTACTAAATATCCTCCGTGCCGAGAGATTATTTGCTAACCTTAAGAAGTGTTGTTTTTGCTAGGAGGAAGTGGTATTATTGGGCTACATAGTAAGTGGAGGAGGCTCACTAGTGGACGATGAGAAGATCTAAGTAATCATTAAGTGGCCGGCTCCTACTACTTGTGTTAATGTGAAAAGTTTCCATGGACTAGCTTCATTTTATAAAATATTTATTACAAATTTTAGCTACCTTCGTCGCACTACTTATTGAGCTAATAAAGAAGAATACTGACTTCCAATGGGGAGAAAATGAGGAGAGAAGTTTCATTGAGATAAAGGAAAGGTTGACCTTTGCCTTTGTATTAGTTTTACTTAACTTCGAGAAAATATTTGAGCTAGAGTGTGATGCGTTAGGCATTAGGATAGGCGCTGTCCTAATGTAGGAAGGCTGATTAATTGCCTACCATAGTGAGAAGCTTAGAGGATCTCAACTAAATTACTTAGTGTATGACAAAGAACTCTTAGTGCTAATTTGAGTACTGCAAATATGTCAACGTTATCTATTGCTGAGGGAATTTGTCATCTATATTAACCATGAGTCCTTGAGGTACTTTCGAAGCCATACTAAGTTGTAGAAGTGATTGGCGAGATGGGTTGAATTCCTTGAGAAATTTCATTTGTGATAAAACATAAGCAGGGAAAGGGCAATGTAGTTGTAGATGCTCTTTTTTGATAAGGCATGTAATTTTGAATGAACTACAGACCAGATTGTTTGGATTTACGAGTTTCAAAGAACAGTATTATGAGGATTCACACTTTGGACCTATACTTGTATGTTGTGTCGATGGAAGGATAGTGGACAGGTATCATATGAAGGAAGGATACTTGTTTCAAGGAGGGAAATTGTGTGTGTCGACTTGTTCACTTCATGAGCTGCTGATTAAGGAAGCCTACAGTGGAGGACTGTCCGGATATTTTAGGGAGAAAAGGACATATGACTTGCTGAGTGGTTGACTTTTTTGGTCGAGAATGAGGTGAGATGTGCATCGAGTTGTTGAAAATTGTGCCATATGCAAGAAGGCTAAGTGTTAAGCTGAATAAGGAAAAGTAATACCTTTGCTTGTTCCGATAAAGCCATGGATTGAATTGAGTATGGACTTTGTTCTTGAACTACCATGAACTACTCGAGGTAAAGATTTTGTAATGGTTGTCATGAATAGGTTTAGTAAGATGGTACACTTCGTACGCTGATTTAAGACTAATGATACTTTAGCTATTACTTCTCTTTTCTTGCAGGAGATTGTATGGCTACATTGCGTGTTGAGAAGTGTAGTCTTCGATAGAAACCCGAAGTTCTTGAGTCATTTCTAGAGGACCTTGTAGCGTTAGATGGGGACCAAACTACTATTCAGTACTTCTTGTCACCCCTGAACTGATGGCCAAACAGACATGGTTAATCGCATTATGGGATCATTGCTATCAGCTACAATGCGCAAGAACTTGGTTGACTGGGACATTTGCTTACCAGTGGTCGAATTTGCTTACAACTGAACAGTGTATGACACCACTAAGCAGACTTCCTTCGAAGTGGTCTATAGTTTTAATCCTGAGTTACCCCTCAATCACACCCCTTTACTTATGCCTGCGCAAGAGGACCCTGACGCAAGAGCTGGAGCACAATCCTTTCAACATATTTATGACAAAGTTTCTTGGCATATCGACCAAGCTGCTAGACATATAAGAGAGAAGGCCAAGGGTAGGATGGCGAAACATTTTCAGTTGGGAGAATTGGTGTGGTTGCACCTAAGCAAAGAGAGGTTTTTGGGCAAGAGAAGGAACAAATTATCCCTAAGGGCTAAAGGACCTTTTAGAATCTTCCATAAGATCAATGATAACACTTACAGATTGAAGCTGCTCGAGGACTATGGGGTTTTTGACACCTTTAACATTGCCAACCTTAGTCCATATCACCTTAACGGAGAGTTGATAAAAGAACATTCGGATTTGATTCCAAATTTAAATCAACCTAGAGGGAATTATAGGAATTAGGCTACTAGGCCTTTAACTCGCAGCCCAGCTTAAGGACTGGAAGGGCTGGCAAGACAGATTCTCCTACTCCAGCCAACCCCTATTGAAGTCGAATATTTCTTTGTCGAGTCACTCTGTATGCTGAGCCGAATGACTGCCCATCTTTCTGAAGTATGCTGAATTGTTGAATGTCGAGAGAGCTACCAAACCCCGTACATCTACTCAGCTACGTCTGAACTATTTAGTTTCTCGGTGCGACCTTTGTCGAGAAGTCGAGAAATAGACCCCGGGCTAATTAGTCCCTTTTGCTTGGACAAGTAACTTGACTTTTTTGTTTGTATCCTCCAATAGTGTCACTAATGCGCCCATGCCATATGTATAGTACTACATGAAGAATCTGCTACATAGATAATTGTTTTCCTTGAATATTTCTTTTTACACTTTATATTCTTGTACATTACTTCTTTAGGGAAATACCATTTTTGTCTTCTTTTTTTTTTTTAGGTAAGTTGCCCTAAGTTCTTGAGTATAAATACTCCTTGTACATGTAGTCGCAACAGATTAGACTATCATTAATATACTGAATATTCTTCTTCTTCTTATAAATATTGATTGTTTACTTTCATTTCACTCTTATCTTAACCCTTAAGCAAGGCTAGGTGGTGAGTAACCTCACCAGTCCAATTCGTACATTATATCGAGTTGTGTCATGAGTCCTTAGAAGTTCCATTGGTGTGTCATATCTATTAGAGCTATTCATGGGTTTGCTTACTTTTCATTTACTTTGTTCTTTTGCATAATCCCTATCACCCCCTCTTTCAAGCTTTCGATAAGCTTGGACTTATTTAACGACTGGCTTTATCTATTCTTGGTCACGGTTTGTACAAGAGCAAGGATGCCGAGCTTCTTGAGGACTTGACAATGTAAAGGTCAAAATCTTACCCTTTAGCAGAAGTGGAGATGTAGATAAATATTTAGAGTAGGAAGATAAGCTATTCGATTGTTATGGATATACATATGTTATTAAAGTGCAACTTGCTGCACTTGAGTTTTCTGAACATGCTATTATGTGGTAGAAGAATCTAAATGTAACTAAAGTAAGGGGTGAAAGACGAGGAGTAAGAGCTTGGGATGAGATGAAGAGATTGTTAAGGGGTAGATTTGTACCCGAGACCTACTTATAGAACACATTTTCCAAACTGCAAGAACTTTGCCAAGGACGTCAATCTATTGATAACTATGTGAGAAAATTCCAAATGTTGATGATTCGAATTAATGTGGATGAACCTAAGGTTTGTACAGTGTTGAGGTTAATTTTTGGACTTAAATATAAGATTTGCAATATTGTAGAAGTACAAAGGTTTATACTTTAGAAAAAGGCCATTAAGGTAGTGTAGAGGATTGAAAAATAGAGAAGAAATGCCTTCAGCAGAGTTAGGATAACATTTTCTCGAATCCCTGATCCATGCCAACTCGTTTAATCTGAGTTGAGGAAAGAAATGACCGACCTGATGATAGCCAAGTAGGCTAGCAGGGATGAGTAGGCTAATTGAGCCGAATTGAGGTTAGGTCGACCTCGAAAACATATGAAGGAGGATAAACCTCAGGAGGTAATACCAGCGAGGTGAAGTGCTTTAAATGTTTAGGCTTTGGATACATAACTGCTGAGTATCCAAACCGACATGCCATGGAGCTCCAAGGGGATGTAGTGGATAGTACTAATGAGAGCGACCCAAGGAGGAGAAGAATATTGGAAAGATTGAAGTCGATGAGGAAGAGGAGACCTATGTTTATGTCGACCAGGAAGAAGTAATGACCTTAATGCTGAGATGAGTACTGAGTTCCTTCTTAAACTTTAAGGAAAATTAGAGAGAGAATCTATTATATACGAAGTGTACCATTAAAGAATAGTTGTGCACCATCATAGTGGATGGAGAAAGTTGTACCAATGTCATTGCAGAGTCCTTTGTATAAAGGTTAGGACTGTCGACCTTTAAATATCCTTGGCCTTACAAATTACATTAGCTTTATGGTAATGGTGCTTTGCATGTGACAGTATAAGCAACTGCGTTGTTCAGTGTTAGGAATGTGTACAAGGATGAAGTAGTATGGGATGTCATCTTCATGGGAGCTTCACATCTATTATTGGGAAGACCTTGGTTGTTTGATTGACATGTTACTTATGAAGAATACAAGAGCAACCATGCCTTTGTTAAGGATAGGAAGAAGATTGTACTGTAACCTATGACACCGACTCAAGTGAATGAGACCTATAATTAGCTAACTCGAGCTAGTAAGAAGAAGACCTTAGTGATGAGCGGAAGAGAATTTCGAGCTGCTAAGAGGGCTGAAGAGCTTATGTTCCTATTTATTAGAAGATTATTTGGAGATGAGAGATTTGGAAGATGTACCTATTTTTTGAAGAGTTACCTAAAGGAATACCCTTGGTCCGAGGCATAAAACATTATATTGATTTATAGCTAAGTGCAACCTTACTGAATCGACTTGCCTACAGAATGAACTCTGAGTAAGTTACTGAGTTGAAAAGATAAGTAGATGAGCTCATAGAG
Source organism: Lumnitzera racemosa (assembly GCA_024138005.1). NCBI lineage: Eukaryota > Viridiplantae > Streptophyta > Magnoliopsida > Myrtales > Combretaceae > Lumnitzera > Lumnitzera racemosa. Next base: position 9,391,002 of record JAMXBC010000008.1, on the reverse strand, counting down.
AGAGATTATGCGAGGAAGAGCATGAGCCCTTATGCTTTACCAGGCCTACTCATCCCAAAGAAGGATGGTGTATGGCACTTGTATATTGATAGCTGAGCAATTAACCAAAATATTGTCAAGTACAAATACCCAATACCAAGGCTCGATGACATGTTAGATGTGCTTCATGGTGCCAAAGTATTTTTGAAGATTGGTTTATGAAGTAGCTACCACTAAATTTGTATGAGATCAAGTGATGAATGAAAGACTACTTTCAAGACAAGGTCTGGTCTCTATGAATGGTCGGTTATGCCATTCAGGCTTACTAATAGGCCGAACACATTTTGGAGGCTTATGAACCATGTGATGAGTCTTCTGATTGGACGATGCACGGTCATGTACTTTGATGATATATTAGTGTACAATGTCAACTTGAATAACCATGTTCAACATCTCCGAGCGGTTTTTGATATTCTTACAAGTCAAGAAGTTATTTAGGAACCTGAAGAGGTGTACATTTTGTTAGGATGAAGTAGTTTTTCTTAGGTATGTAGTATTAGGAGAAGGAATCCGTGCTGATGAGGAGAAGGTTGAGTTATCTTAGAGTAGCCGACACCAAAAAATGTTACTGAAGTATGAAGTTTTCATGGCCTTACTTCTTTTTATAGGTGATTCATTAAGAACTTCAATACCATTATAGCCCCCTTAACTGAGTTGACCAAGAAGAGTAATGAGTTCAAATGGATTGACCAAGTCAAGCAGACCTACAGAGAGATCAAAGAGAAGCTTACCTCTACCCTTATCCTATCGTTACCAGATTTTGACAAGCCCTTCAAAATGGAATGCGATGTGTCAGGCATTGGAATTGGTAATATTTTGATAAAAGAACAACGACCGGTTTCTTACTACAGTAAAAAGCTTAATGGTGTTGCGTTGAACTATTCTGTATATGAGAAAGAGTCGTTCTCTTTTTTTTTGAGCTCTTATTGTCTGACAACACTACTTACTGCTACGAGAGTTTGTTATTTACACTAGCCATGAGTTGTTGAAACATCTTGGGAGTTAGAATGAACTTTTGAAGATACAAGCTAAGTGATTGGAGTTTATGGAAGATTTTTCATACGTTATCCATCATAAGAAAGGTAGTACCAACATGGTTGCTGATGCTTTATCATGTCAGCAAACCTTGCTGACCACCTTATAAATGAAGTTACTGGGATTTTCACTTATCATCGAGTAATATGCTCAGGACTCTCATTTTGGTCCTATTGTAAAATAGTGTAGAGACGGAGTTGCTGTTAGAGGTTATTATGTTTAAGATGGTTATTTGTTCAAGGATCGACGACTATGTATACCAAGTCATTCCACATGCGAGCTATTGATTAGAGAAGCCCATGGTGGTGGATTATTTAGTCATTTTGGAAAGACTAAAACAGCCAATTTATTAAAGGAAAATTTATACTAGCCTTGTTTGGCCAAGGATATCCATAGGGTGGTTGGAAGTTGTAATGTTTGCAAAGTGCTAAAGGAAAGAGAGAGCCTTATGGAGAGCATATGCCCCTATCAACACCAACCTTACCTTGAGCTGACCTTAGCATAGGCTTTATCCTAATGTTGCCCTGGACATCCAAGGGAAAAGACTCGATCTTAGTTGTAGTAGATCACTTTAGCAAAACGGCACACTTCGTCCTGTTTTATCAAATTGACAATGCTTTATATATTGCTGATTTGTTTTTGTAGGAAGTTGTCTGACTATATGGAGTGCCAAAGACCATTGTTTCAGATCGAGACACAAAAATTTTGAGCTATTTTTAGAAGATTCTTTAGAGAAGACTGGAGACTTAACTTGTGTTCAGCTTTAGTAGCCACTCTTAGATTGATGGCTAAACTAAAGTTGTAAACAAGGCGTTAGGTAATTTGCTCAGAGTTGTTGTGGGATAAAACCTGAAGGATTGGGATTTGTGTTTGCTAGTTATGGAGTTCGCATACAACTGAACCATCCATAGCACCATTAGGAAGACTTCATTCGAGGTTGTTTACAGTCTCAACCCCACTATTCCCCTAGATTTGATCGATACCTTTGCAGTTGCCAATGAGAGTTTATCTGGAGTTGATCGAGCCTAAGAATTACAAGAGCTACAATACACTGTGATAAGGAAGATTGCTAAGTTAAATTAAAGATAGGAAGAGATTGGTAGTTGAGCTTACTGAACTGTTTCTTTTAAGCTAAGAGACTTAATATGGATTTATCTTAGCTGATAATGGTTTCCGCACTTGAGACAAAGCAAGTTGTCTTTACGAGATGATGCTCTATTCAAGATTCTGAAGAAGATCAATTGCAACACTTACCGGATTGAGTTGCTTGATGACTACGGTGTTTTCTCTACTTTTAATGTATTTGACTTAATTTCCCACCAACCAGAAGGAGATCCTATAGGTGCCTTAGAAGAACAAGAACTCTAGAACATTTCAGATGTGAGGTCAAATCTTTCCAATCCCTAGGTAGATAATAGGAATCAACCCTTCGGACTGATCACATGTAGTCAAGCTAAAGGACTTCAAGGAATCACAATGAGAATAATAGCTCGTAGCCTTATCCAGAACAAGAATTCCTATTCTAACGTCCATGACTTACTCTACTACTGACCTGAGTACCAAGCTCTCATGTACACCAACATTGTCTTCAGAGCTGTCGAACAGATGTACTAACCTTTCGAGTAGGCATGCCTACCTGCTCAGCGACCGAACCATAATCCAGACAACATTCAAGCATAATAGCCTTAACAACTGTCCAAAATTGAGCTCTCAAATCGACCAGGATTTGACCCCTGTTCGAGGAGAATATTTATTAGTAATTGATTGGTTGAGGACCGACCTGATCTTAGTTGGATCTAACCGTATACTCTCTTCTTCCTCATTTCATTCGAATTGTACTATATTCCAAAGCGACCAGCTACCATGCGACATATGTCTTCTAGCATAATATTCTAAAAGGATTCTTTATTTTTCTATCTTGAATATTTTTTGTCTTTTTTATCATTTGCAGTATATTTCATGTATTCTAATTGTAAATTACCTCTTTTATCTTTTCATATATGCTTATAACCCTAATGGGGTTAGAATATAAACCCCATTCATTTTGTATGCAGACTTAACCAATCAGCAGCCTTAGTATTTGTATTATCCTTTTTAGCTCTTATCTATTTCCTTTAGTAAGGAACAGTGGTAAGTGACCCCATAGTTCAGATCAGTGAATCATATCTAGCAAATTTTAGGTCGAGTAAGATCGATTGGTATATAATATTCAATTAATAACTGCTTAGACTTTGCTAGCCTTCTTTTATTCTCTTTTGGTTCTCTTCATTGTAGTGTTTCTCCGTGTGTTTGACCTTAGAGAAGCATTGGTTATGATCTAGTTTATGATTAGGGAGAAGATGCTCTTTGTTTTTCCTTTGATGATGATGTTTAGTTGGGTATAGGATTGTTGTAAACAGATGTTGGTTGTATCATTTAGTAAGATGTTCCTTAAAGATTAGACACTTTGTTGATGTTTAGTTTAATGTCTAATATGTTTCAATTTTTAGTAATGGTTTGCATTTGTAGGAGTTAATAAAATCCATTGTTGATAGGCCATTTTAGGTTTGGTCCCTTAGGTGCAGTTTAAGTATGGACCAAAGCCCATGAGCTACGCAATGACTTGAGCATTCCTTTGAGTAGATTGACACTCCATTGAATGAGCCCATTTGATACCGGGTCACTCTATTGTCATCTTGAGCACCCCCACAACCTTAAGAATTTCGCCCTATCTAGGCCACTCTCTAACCTACTTGTTGCTTGCTCAATTGCCCTAAGCCTTATGGGCTCTTTATGACCTTTAAGCGTATACTCGCTTGGTTAGGGTTGCCCTCTTCATATTGTTCACACCATGTAAGATTGGTACATTACTTAGAGCCTGGCAGACATTCCTTCCTTGGAGCAATTTTGTGATGCATCTCCGAGATCGGACATACAGAGAAACATCGCAATGAAGCGAATAAAAAAGAAACAAAAGAGAAGCTAGCAAAGTCTAGATAGCTATCAATTGGATATGATATACCAATCGATCCTACTTGGCTACCAATCGATCCTACTTGGCTTACAATCTACCGAATATGACTCACTGGTTCGAACTGAAGGTTTACTCGCCATTACTCTTTACTAAAGTGAAAATATAAGAGTTGAAGAGTAATAAGAATATTAGGGTTGCTCAAAAGAAACTTGAATAAATTCTAATATTGAGGATTAATATTTGTGTATAATTAAGTGGAGGTTTATATACCCACCAACTAGGATTATTTTACATATATAAAAAGACAAAAAAGGGTTTTCTTTTAATTAGGTTACATAATACATATCAAAAAATGGTAAAAGAGATAAAGTATATTTAGTACGGGAAGTAAAAGATCCTTATAGAATTTCGTACTAAAAGACACATGTCAATCAATAGCTGGACATTAGAAATATGGTACAAGTAGATTGGAAGGAGAATTTGTAGTCAGGGGCTGACTAAGCAAGAGTTTGCAATCAGGGGCCAACCTAATTTGAATCAGGTTAAGGTTTAATTAGTCTCACTGTAAAGTAGTCAGCTTGGGTTAAGGTTAGATGTTTGTAGTTAGCTTAGGAGCTTAGCTTGAATAGTCTTAGGGTTGTCCGCTTAGATATCTTGTCATAGTACAGTTGTTCGACAGGTTTGGTACACATGAAAGTCAAGTAGTCAAGTTGGTAAAAAAAGGGAAACACAGAGGTTGGGATAAGAATTTCCATTTCGAATAAGGCTTCGAGTTAGTATGCTCTAAGTGAGTCATTGGAGTCCTTTAGCTTGGTTTTGTGTAACCGGTTTAAGAGGTTGATTCTTATCATTCTGTCTCATTCCTCTTCCTCTCTCCTTATTAATTATCTCTTAACATCCATAATAAGATTAGTACACTCGACAGTCCTAGAAGTGTTAGCATCCTAGGTTTTAGACATCGTTGCCAACATATCGTCACCAACCAACCTGTAGAGCTACTCTATTCCCCTTCCCCCCCACCATGCGGTACTTATCCTGTAGAGATGGAGAATACAAACGAGCCCCAAATCAACATTTGTTCTTGATAGGCAAGCTCCTTATGCTATAAATAGCACAAGAAGCAAAAGGTAACTGGACTCTCACTTAGAGCTATAAATAAGTCGAGTTGAGATGATACAATGTTGAACTCGAGCTCGAGCTGCACCCGAAATGACATTAAATAAGCTTGAACACGACTCAATTAAATTCGTTTAAGTTTGATTTGTTTAAACACATTTTTTTTTCTAATTATAATAAAATTAGTGTTCAAACTTGACTCAAACTCAAGTGACATTTATATCCAACTTGAGCTTAATTTGGCTAACGAGTTAGTCGCATTAAGCATTATGAAGCTTGAGCTCGAGCTCGAGCTCGAGCTCGACTTAATTAACTACTCGAATAACTCAAGCTTGAGTTGGACTTAATTTTTCTCAAATTGAACTTGAGTAAATATTGAGTTAAACGAGTAGTTTGACTTATTTACGCTCTTACTCTTGCTCATTGGAAGCTATTCAAATCCTCACTCACTCAAAATAGGCTGCGAACTTTCTTCATTTAGAAAGAGCACTCGAACCCCATCATACACACATGCATGTTTACTTCGCCCATTTTTCACCTCTTCTTTGCTGACTTAAGCATTAGAGAGCCTTCATGGATAAAGTCACAGGGGACTTTTTACAAGTGGTCATTAGCAAGGAACGTGGACAGTATCAAAGCCCAACAACACTTCTTTTGACATAGTTGATTATACTCAATCAATATCCATATTATCAATTCATGTTCCAATTTATTCTTTGACTTACTTGTATTTGTTAGATTGAGCGAGACTCATTGAGCCACTCTGATTATGTATATATGGAGATTATTTATGTGAGTTAGTAGACATTGTGTTTATATGTGGTTTCGGTTTAAGACAAGTTCTAAGGTTCTTAATGCGTTAATGTGTCATTACGTAGTGGTGACACGTGGGAGTTTGTAATTCTTGGGTTATGGAGCATTACAAATGTTTTATTATGTAATATAATAAATACAAAAAAAAAAAAATCAAGAGTAGAAAAGGGGTTGAAAAAATTATGTGGACCTTGACTAGCTTAACCGATCACCCCATGGTCAAAGAAGATAACACATGTATAATATGGATAGAAAATTTAATAGACATATTTGGTAGAAATTTTATTTTTGTAAGATTTTAAGAATATTGAGTGCTTACATAGATGAATATAAATGTTGTAGATTTAAATAAAAAAGTAGGTAAAATTTAATAGGTGTCCTTTATAAGTGTTTGAAAATGTTGAGAACTCAAATGAAAAAAAAAAAGAAAAGAAAAAAGGTTGAGGACTCAAATAAAAAAGTAGATAAATGTTAAAGATTAAAAGTGTACTTTTGGCACGATCGATTTTTTATTACAAATTTAAGGTTTGAATCCATAATTTGAAAGATAATAGACTAAATATTTATAAAGTAAATATAACAAAGTGTATTTATAATTTATTCTAAATTTAATGCTGAATTCACTATTTAATACTCCCACTCGCTTTTGTGCTGAGAAATCAATTGAGATGGGACAGTGTAATAGTGATAAAATGATGGTGTAAGAAATTCGAACTCATAACACCTAATATCGAGTTATATTTTAGATCCACAACCACATGATTTGGTGTAGTTTTATATTTATTCTTTGTTGCTGGTTACTATATTTTGTCACATTTTTTCTACTTTGCATCTCTCTTTTGCTATATAATTCGTTTGCTGTGTATCCGTCCCATCTTTTTGATTGTTTATTGTACCAAAGTTTCCTCTTTAATATAAAGACCAAGCATTTAAGGAATAATAGAAAGCTAACGATTCCTGACCCTTTTCAAATTAGGGGAAATAGCATGACAGTTTGTCTCTGTCTTATTTTAACTCCAAGTTGTGCCTTCAACTTGTGTGTATTTTTGTATCCTAGTTGTTCCCAAAAACAAATCCTCATGTTGGATTTCAACAACGTATGAACTTGTCTATTTAAACGCTATGGTTCTTAAAGAACATCAGCAGTCAATACAAGGATGTCTTTTCTTTGTTATCCTTCCATTAAGTGTATATCTGTGAAGGGTTCTCAAGTCACTTATCTCCATGCAGTGCAAATACTGCCTGCTAGGCTGCCATTGCCTTGTGATCACCGGCAACATCGGACCGTTTACGTTAATGCAAAGCAATATCATGGGATACTGAGGCGGCGGCAGCACCGGGCCAGGATGGAAGCGGAAAATGGCACCAGCAGAGTTAGAAAGGTACCCTAAGTAGTTTAAACATATGTTGAGTATACAAGATTAGCGTTGTAAATGAGTTAAATCTATTTACAAACTATTCAAGTTCAATTTAATATTTACTTTAGTTTCGATTTGATAACAGCTTAGATGAGTTCAATTAAGTTTAGATAAGTTCAATTGAGAAATATATTTTAATTGAAGGAAATATATATATATATATATATAAAATTTTAAGAAAAATCGAGTTTAGATAAGTTTAATTGAGTCAAGCTGAAATTTATTGAAGGTCACGTAGACTTGAGTTCAAGTTTAGAAATCTCGACTCGATTAAGTTTAAGTTGAGCTCAAACTTTGAAATTTTGATTTAAACTTGGGTTTAAATCGTGTCCTCTTAACTCGACTTATTTGTATTTAAGACATGGCATCAATTTAAAAAAGAACAATATTAATAGATGCTTCGGTTCATTTGTTACTTGTTAAGAGGTGAAATAGAGAATAATTTTCAATATGGTAGGTACTTAATTAATCTTAAAAGATGTAAACAATTTTAATTTAATGTCCTTAACAAGTAATCCAAAGTATCTATTAACATGATCTTTGGTAAATTGAATGCATATGGTATGATGAGTAACAAAATCAAAGTCTCAAGTTGACACAGACAAGTATGAAATGCAATTAGCCTATGACCATATCACAGCGTGTTATTCATACTTAAGATTAGCATAAATAACATTTTGATAATGTATAGTCTTGGACTATGATAAGTATTGTGAGGGTACCATTATTTAGCTATATAAACATATATTACATGTTGACTTTATATGACAATTAATGGTTTTTTTTTTCCACATTAATTATATATCATTTGGAAAGAGTTCTAAGATTTCAATTCATGGGAAATACAACATCGTGCACTAAGAATTTTATTATTTTGTATTAAATTAAGTAAAGGTTGCAACTCCTCCATAAGCGACCTATGAATTTGTAGACATCAATTTTCAATATATAGTCAAAAGAAACAGATTTTTAACATCAAACAGTTATTAGTGATGAAAAATATAACTGGAAAATAAAAAATCATAATGAAAAAAAAAAAACAAAAAGTGTTACTAATAAAAGGTGGCAAATGATAAAATCTTTCAAAATTACATATAAAAGTCGACAATTTAAAAAAAAAAATCCTACATATGTAATAAATCTCAAATCAACATGAAAATATGCTTAAGATAGAAATTTAAAATATCTAAGTCATTTTCTTTTTTCAATAAATCAACCTATTTTATTTTAAACAATCCAGACATTATTTATCAGTAATGGATCTAGACTCTAAAGTTATGCCCTAACCGTGACTTCCAAAAAGGAGAGATGGATTTGCTAGAAAACTAATATTTATGCAATAGTTCTGACGGTGATTCATGGATTTGTTCTAATTGAAAAATTAATATAGTTATATCAAGACGTCACTTATATTATTTTTAACTGTTTTTGACCTTCAACTCGATATGGATTCAGCCATACCTTCATGAGTCACGGCATCTTCATGCATTAAGGAGGGCAAGAGGATCTGGAGGGCGCTTTCTCAAGAGAAACAAAGTTTCAGAATCAAAACCTAATGGACAAAACATTATCGAAACTTGAAGCCAATCAAGTGGATGACCACCGCCTTTTACGACGGCGGGAATATTTTCCGACGTCCCAGCGCGGTTGATTTGTGCTGCCGTCCTCCTGCAGCTGCCGTCATGCATGGACATAACAATTGTAGCAGCACTTGTGGTATTGGTGACATGTTAAATCTCTCAGCTGTTTGATGTTAATAATGTTGGCAAAACAGTATGTATCCTTAACCATGATGTTCAATGGGAAGGTATCAAGCATTATGATTTCCGATTTTCCATGTTCTTGAATTTAACTTGTTCTTTTTTTTTTTTTAATTATCTATAACCAATAATATGACATCTTATAGTTTTGAATATTAAATATATTCATATTGTAATTTAAAAAAAAAATCAATCTCATTGGTTATTTTGGAAAATTTATTATAGTTTTCATTTTATTGACATATATTATCGGAATTCTTTTATACCTTTTATTCCAAACTTTTTCTTTTTTTTTATACACACAATGTAAATGCCTCTGCTAATATTTGTTAAAGCAAAATTGAAATAAGATCAAGGGTTGTTGGAAAATATTTATCTTAAACAAACAAAATAATAATAATAATAATGTATTTATAGGGTCAACCCTATAAAGCGGTGGTAGATAACTGGTAAACCCTCTATAGCGGTGGCAATCGCTTACCATCAACAAAATATTGGGTGTGCGATCCAAATTTGACTCATCGGTTTTTTTTTTTTTCCTTTTCCTTTAATATTTCTTGTTCTTCTTTTTTTTTTTTTCCTTATAGATAGTAAGTAGTTATGCACCACTATGTGTAGATCGTACAACCTACTTTTATTGGTGGATAGCAACTCCCTCAAGGTGTGGCAAGCCATCCTCTAGCCTTCGGTAGCCTTAGGGTAGCAAAAAATGATTCGTTACCTAATTTTTTTTCTTCTTCTATTCTAATAAATTTATTATTTTGTTTAATTATATTATGTAATAATTTGTCAACCAATGGGAATGCACTAAATGTCTCCTATATATAATTAATATGACATTGGGAAGGTCATGAGTTTGTCCAAAAAAAAAAAAAATGACTCAAGTTGCCTCTTTATAAAAGTATAATAATATAGGTTACGTTAGGGGTGAGTAAGTAATCTTATTATATATGGTATTCTCTTATACCTAGCTTGATTGAGTAAGTATTAAGGCCACAGGTTAGGTTTCGTATGGTAATATCCTAAAACCTATTCTCATGGTAAGGTACGAGTAAGGAGTCAAAGTATTATGTATCTACCTTAAAATCTATACTTTAAAGTATATAGGATATGAATTCCAAGATCTCTATCCTATAATGGTGATCAAGTAAAATTAATAAATAAATGATACCATATAATTAAAATAAAGTAAAACTCAATTTATCAGAAATGCTAAAATAAATACCTGTTAGTCATTTCCCTTCCATCTTTCGTTGTTAGTCTTTACTCTATTGTTGTTTTTTTTCTACTCATTCCTTCATTGCTAATCTATTATCTAGTGAAGTTCGAAAAAGAAAACCAGAGTTCTTCATTTCTACTTTCACTAATAGTGACAAGATATACGATACGTCTATTACTTGTTTTCTATAGTTAAATAGTTTCTTTATTTTATATTTGACAAAAGGCTTAGTATTATTACTAGAGTTAAATCTAATTTTCTTAGAATATAGGAAGATTATTTTACTAATGCATGTATCTTGAGGAAGAAAAATATTTTAGGTTGAATTTATATTTTGTCCCAATTTCCTTTTTATGTCTTCATTTTCTCATGATTAATTGTTTGATCCCAAATTATTGTTATATTCATAATTATTGAATTATATAATCTTGTAAATCTTTTATTTACATTTTTATAAGCTTTATAAATCTTCTGTTAAGTATGATATTTACCGCTTTCACTTTTTATGCTTATTTCCTTAAATATCTCTACAATGTGAATATTATAAAATAAATGTTTTAGTTATATAAAGAATGTTTTGTATAATATTTTCCTAAAATTTTATCAATAATAATAATGGTTAAAGAATTGTTTAAGGAAAAAAAAAGGTTTAAAATAAACCTTAATGGACTCCATTCATTATCTTCATTAGAAAGATCGGTTGTGAGCAATTGCTTTTGAAAAAAAAAAGATTAGGTTTGTTTTATATTTTGAAAAAAAAAAACTATATTGAAATTTACAAAAAAAAAAAGAAGAAAAATTTCAGGTTTTATATGATACCTCGTACCTCGTACAATCTATAAGGTACAAGGCTTAAGGTAGTTTTAGAGTGTTATAGGATATGGTACCAACAGTAAAGTTTTAGAACCTATACCCATTGATTAGGATATGGTAGAGTTTTATATTTTATTTATCCTATACTCACTTACCCTTAGGTCATACACTTAACCTTTTTTTGTGTATTTCCATTTTGTATATATATAAATATATATAAATAATGTAAATAACCTTCTAAAGTTTGACTAAGGTGAGAATGTACCCTTACCTTTTCAAATGTTGTTGATAAATTTCTAAATTTTAATAAATTGATAAATAACACCTAAAGCTTATAAATAATCCTTTTCAACTTTAATCTTAATGTAGAAACATCAATTGAACTTATTAAAATGTATGTTGATGTCACTTAAACTTTGACCTTTGTGAAACCTAGGATAGAATATATGCTTAAATCAAAATCTTCTATTAAACATGGTTAAATGAAAATATTCTATTAAACGTGTGCTGTGATGTGTAAAAGTTAGTTTTAATTAAATTATTAGAATTAGTTTTATTTAAAGTGTTAAAAAAACCTAAAACCAACCATAAAAATCGAGAGAGTTAACCAAGCCCTTCACGAGGCCTCGGTAACTAACCTTAGGCTGAAGGTCGACTGACCCCTCCTCTTCTTCTGATTTTCTAAGCCTTGATTGACCTTGACGCCATGGATCCTTCTTAAGCCATTTTCGAGTTAGGTTGTTGGTAATAGATGGATTTTTTATTAGAAGTATTAAGTGGGGAATGTAACTCCGGACTTAAAGATACGTTGATCTTTAAATGGATTTGATTTTAATCTTCATATATTGAATCAAAGGTGTTTAATAAAATTAAAATTTTTATTTGTTGAACACTTGAGTCGGAAAACAGGTTGTTTTAATCTTCAAATAAGTATAGGAGTTGTCGTTCGGGTTCGGGCAGTGAAAACTTCGACTAGTAAACATTTGACTAAAATAATATGCTGCTTTGTGCATGGCCTTGGCCCTTGGGGGACTAAGTGTATGATGAGTTAGACATCTTGGAGGAAGTGGATTGGTTGAACATTAAGTTTATTATTTAGATGAGTGTATCATAGTAAACACGGTTAGTGAGAGGGAAAGATATTATAGTGAAGTGCTGACCGATTGAAGTGGGGCAACGCTTAGATGATTGCAATTGACTTGATGACTAATAACAGGTTAATGGGTCATAAACTCAGTATCAGACTATTTTATTTATGGAGGCAAAATAATAATAAGTCCGAATTAAGTTGAGATTAAGAATTCATGTTAGAGGTTGGCGAACCAACATTTTAGAGTAGAGCATAATTGATACTGATCAATAGTTCAATTTTGCGTGCGTGAAAGTAGAATCATCCCAAATTCCAGTTGTCAAGATTATAGTACTAATATACGTATTTATGTATGTGTATATATATGTATATGTCTAATTAATTATTTTTGGATTTAATAATTTATGTCAATGTACACGAATATTGCACTTCTATATATTTGAGCTGTAATGGGTTTCATGAATCACGTAGTTACGTTTTATATTTGAAAAAATTACAATAAAGGGATCAATATTTGAGGGTAAGTTTAAATAAAGAATTAACGTTTAAATAAAGAATTAACATTTCAAACTAATTTAACTAAGGGATAAACGTTTCGAAATGTTTAAATAAATGATGAACGTTTCATAAAATGAATGATTCATAATAGATAATTTATAAAATTATTTGAACCATTTTATGAAATATTAATATCTTATTTGAATTTTTCGAGACGTTTATCTCCTATTTAAATTATTTTATAAAATATCAATTTTTTATTTGAATTTTTTAAAATATCGATCTTTTATTTAAATTTATGTTGAAGACTTGGCCACCTCCATTATAATTATTCACCTATCCGTTATATGATGATTTTGTGGTTAGTTATTGCATTTATGATGAGGTAGAGGGATATTGGCTTGCTGGACATTTCAGAGTGATTTGATACGATAGTTGATTCAGTAGTGATTCTATATTACCATCGTTTTTTTTTTTTTTTTTTCATATGTTGAGAGAAGTTGATTTAGTAGATTTTGGAGTCAATTGGATCTTGATGTTTTAATTGAACTATGTAATTTAGATTTTAGTATTTGCGAGTTTAGCAAAGATTATTATGATAATTGTGGTGTTTAGTAGAAAATTTAATCTTTGTATATTTATATTGAGGTATAACTATACGGCAAAGCATTCGCATCCCATTCGTGGGGAGCACTATTTCACATGACTTGATAATGGTCCAATTGAAATTCGATATATATGTGTGTGTATATTATAAATAGTGAATCATTAAAGACAAAATTTATACTCCCACATACCCTTCCTCCCTGAGTCTGTAGATATAAAGTTAAATGTAATTTCCCCAATTTGTTAATCATTGTTGATGTGCTTAATAGTTTTAATTAGGTTTATGCATCGTCTCATGCATAAATAAAATTAAAACCTCATTGCAAAAATAATAATTTTCACAAAATTAGATGCTAAATTTTATTATTATTATTATTATGAAACGTGATGCTTCCTGTAGGAAAACTGTGATGAGATTAAAACTTCATGTTAAACTAACCATATAAAAGTGAAGCTAGTAATTAGTCAATAGTTAGTCAATTACTTAGGAGATATAAATATAATAAAATTGTAAAATAATCATACAATAAAATTAAGTATCTTATATTCCATTGCCTTAAAATATATTTTCTTTCTCAAATTTTAAATTATAAAATTATACAGAACTATCTAAAATTAAACTATGATTTACATATGATTGCCTATGACAAACTTTCTTTAAAAAAAAATGGAAATGGTTTAATTTGATAATTGCAAATGTAAATAATATATCTGAAGACTATTGTGGAAGAGCACAAACAGAACCGGTTCATGCTGGTCCATCGTTAAGATTGGATAACATAGCATTATCTAAAATCAAATCGAGTCCAAAACATAAAATCGTAAGACAATTTAAATTCAATCAAGTTTATAATTTTAAACTCAAGTTTAAGTTAAAAAAAAAACATAATAAACTCGAGCTAATTCAATTAAGTGCATTTAGGTTCAATAAATCTTAATATATATATCAATAAAATAATGCCAATAATGCAGAATAGCACTTAAGTATTTTGGGTTGGCTTAGTTATGAAAGTGAATCGAGTTTACTATTAAGAATCTCAAACTTGACTAGATAAATTGCTTAAATAACTCAAATTTGAATAACTTAAGATCATATTTAATTCATTTACATCCCGAACTGGTTGTAATATTTTTAAAAGTATTAGAACACACCTGATTATGGGTTCCTGCAAAGGAGCATATACTTTTTATGTAGAAAGAATCTCGAGAACTCTGGATATTTCTTGACCTTAACCAACCTCATAATATATGAGAAATATGGGTCAAGTGGAATATTATTTTAAGTTGTTTTACGGTACATTCATTCTATGGACTTGAATTTTTTTCTTTTATTTTATATTACAACGTCGATTTGGTTTTTTTATTATAAAATCACAATTCCATAAGAATTTCTATTATTTAAAATTAAATAATAAAGATTATTTAATTCAATAAAAAAACACGATTTCTTACTACTAATCACCGCCACCATCGTTATCACTGTTGTTATCAACCGTTACAACTATTGCTACACTCACCTTTATTACTGACGCCACCGCCTTTACTATTGTTATTACTACCGCTATCACCATTACTACCGCCACTACCGACCACCACCCCTATCGCCATCGACCACTATAGTTACATCCACCACTATTACTGTTACCGTTACCGCTACCGCTATCACTACCGCTACTATTATCACAAACCACAGTTGTTGAATCGCTATTATCTATTATTTTAAAATTAATTAAAAAAATAAATTGAAAATAATTTAATTATTAAAGTTATATTATATATCTATTCCTAAATTACTTATAAATCTAATTAAACAAAATAATATGTATTACACTTTTATTCAATTCCTTATAAAATTGAAATTCCATTTCCTTTAATGGAATTGAACGTACCGTTAGTTTTAGCTGAGTGGTCAATTGATACATTAATTCAAAATCGAAAAACAAAGAAAAAAAGGAAACATTTTATTGGTTAACATTGCAGTTTACCGTAAACAAAACTATGAAAAAATTACAATTTTGTTGCTCAGCCTTGAAATGACTAAAGGATAGCTGTTAAGGATACCAAACAAACCATATATGCGGTTTTTGAAATGGATCTTTTAAGTTACATTTCCTTATTCTCCCTCAATTTACAAATAAATAATTAAATTTACAAATAAATAGTTAATATTGTATAAAAATTTAAACTTTATAACATGATTTTATAATCTCAAGTTCTCAACCATTGGTGGTATCAACATTTTAAGGGGAATAAATTAAGAAAACAAAATTAAGGAACGTAAATTTAAAGATCTAAATCGGTATAGTTATGGCTATAATTAGTATTATCTTTTTTCCCTTCGCACGACTACCATGTACCGCTATTAGGTAAAAAGCAGACAAAAGAAAATATGAAAACACAACTGGTCAATAAAATCTCAATTTGATTAGCCTTTACATATATGAAAAAGTAAACGTATCGTTATAGCTATAAAAAATGAAAAAGTGGAAGAATTCAAGTTGTATAACAAGGGGGAGGAAAAAAAACAAATGCGTGAAAAGTATTGATCTGAATATGAATTGAAAACAGAAAAAGTACAAGTATATAAAGTGAAAAGGCCGAAAATAAGTCTATATGGCTTTTTGAAGCTAAACTAGTCCGTTAACATGTCCTGTCTAATTTCGTATTTTTCATGCACCAGATTCATCTGTTTATTTGTCAAATCAGAAAATAATAATTAGAGCAATGCCAGACAGCGATATCCTCCTAGTTTCCCAGCTTCCTATTTAACAATGTTCTATGGATCGCTATGATACCTACATAGCTCAAACTATACCGAAGTCGGGCTGGATCTTTTAGGCTGGTTTATCTGGCCGCCAAAATGCCCCTCCATTTAATAATTAAAAAAAAAATTGAGGAAGAGAAAGTTTTGCTCTGAATGCAGAATGAAACAAGCTAATTACAGATTATGTAAACCAGCTTTGTGTTACATTGAGTAGCCATCAAGGCATGCAGGATGGATTGACATAGTAGAGAAAAGAGTGAAAGTAGGAAACATCACAAGCAAATAGAAAACAACAACTAAACTGGGGAACGAGAACAAGGGCACTCCTTTTTCCCATTTCTTTTACAGTCTCTATCTATTTGTTTGTCAGTTGTCTTGATTCTTTGCCGAGAGCCTCTTCAGAAACTCATAGGTAGTGATCATGGTTGTCGCGGACATAGACATCGAAGCCCATCTTGGCCCCAACCCTCTATAGCAAGCTGTCCAACCACCTTGCTTAACCAAATTTCTTAAAGTCTGACCAACGGTTGGTCCCCGCTTCCCACTCTCTTCCCCCTCCAAAACTTGGAGGCGGGTCTTTATTGTATCAAGTGGCATGGTGATTAATGCCGATACACCACCCGCCATAGCTGCACTGACTCCCTGAACTGCCATCACTGTTTTCGTATCTGGCTTGAGTATGTTACCTCCGTTCTCACTAATCTCATCATCCTTCCGACAACAGTAACAACCAATTCCACCCCATACAAGACGCTGTGCTATTGAGTACGATGCCCACCACACTGCATTAGATGGTGCGTACGTCAAAATTGATATGCCAAAGCCTCTATACAAACCCCTAAGACCATCCGAGTTAAGAATCTTCCTAAAAGCATCGATCCCATTGATGTATTTACAAGTCGAAGCATTAGGAACACCTGAATGAACAGCACCCCTCCCAACCCCCCCACGACTGCCAGTTTGCACCATCAATCTCTGGCTCACAACATCTACCGGAGTCCAAACCAACTGTGCCGCCATTGCAGCACTCAACCCTGCAGCAGCATTAGCAATCGCAGCAGCAGTAGGCTCAGGAAATCCGAGCCTCACCGTCATAGTTCCTACATTACTCTTTGTAACCTCAAGAGCCCCCATGTATAATGCTCGAGCTGGTATAGTACCCATCAATGAAGTACCGAACCCACGATACAGAGCTCTAAACCCTTCATGCCTAACAATGGTAAATGCGGTTTTGATACACGAGACCTGGGATTGAGAGACTTGCTGCCTTGTTTTCAACAACACGACTGGATAAAGTGCTGCAGAAACCCCCGAGAAGAGCGCAGCACCAAGGAAGAAAAACTTGGACTTATCGAGCATTTGCCAATCTATGTCAGCGGGAATATGAATCTCTTGCTCGGTTTCTTCCTCGGCCGCACTCAAATTCATCTTATCCACTTTTAAATCCCTAACAAGTCCCTCCCGATTGAAAGGAATCGAACCGCACCAAACCCTCACCAACTCAACTCCTCTCTCTCACACACACACACTCTACAGTTACTACTACTACTACATAAAACACTCACTGTACAAACTTAAATCACCGAAAATCGAAACTGTGCAGCAACAAAATCAACAAATAGGCTATGAATTCACGAAAACTAGACGAATTAAACGATCTAAATCGGCTCAAACGATTACTTTATCAATTTTTTCCTCTTGTGGAACCAGGTTTTGGATCGAATTCGGATCAAAGAGAAAGGATCAAACATTTCTAGAAATGAACAGATTCGAATCTAAAGCAAATCAAATCTTACCGGAGCACCGATCATGATCTCGCCAGAGAACGCTCCGAAAAGTTTGGATCTTGTCGGAAAAACACAAACTCAACTATGAGCACCTATATAAAAATAGATATACATACAGGTACACACTTAGATGCAGATGTACAGCTGTAGATGTTGAAATTTAATTGAAAGGACAATTAGGGTTAGGTTTAGGGCTTTCTCTTGTTTTGATTTTCCATTGGCGAGGAGAGAGGGAGTGGAATTGCAGTGTTAGAAGAAGATAAAAAGAGAGAGAGGGCTCTACCGGTGACCGGGTGCGAGGAGGATACTTTTGAGATGGATAAGGATTACGGGATGAGCGGAAATGGCACGTGTCAGTTGCAGGTTAGGGAATGAATCAGTAGGGTTTTTCCGGGTTAGGTTACTATTACCGGTTGGTCCGAGATAGTTAGTGACGTGTAACGCATATCCATATAGGAGGTTTATGGAGAGGCTAGCGCAAGGTAGATAGGTGGGTTTTTTTTTTTATATATTTTTTAATTAAACTGATCATACGAAGGGTTTTGTTAAGGGTGATACTTGCCCTATGTTTGGATTGGAGCCAATTCATCCCCTCGGAAAGATATGGAATTTGAGGGAGAATTGGATGGAAAGTTTGTAATTTTACATAAAATAACTTTTTACCGAAAGTATATTTTGAAAATTTAAGAATATTTTGTTATAATTATTTTTTTTTATTTTCTTCATATCCAAATATTTTTTTTTTCATTCTTTTTTCTCTCACTTTCTTTCCTTTATATCAGACATAGTGTTAATGCTAGCACCGAATTTTCAATTAATGATGTACACATTTATTTTCTGAAAATACTACCAGAAAATGAAAGTGTTGCCAAAAAGCTATAAAAAATTTAATATATACGAATTTTTTACCATAGTTATAGGTAAAGAAAACTTGAAAACACACCGTTGTTAAAGGTTAAAAAAAAAATTGGTATTATCACAGTTACAAAAAAAAAACACAATTACCATTTATAAAAATATAACGCTACCATAAAACTAAAAAAAAAGGAAAAAAAAAATCAACTGAAAATTCATATATCAATTAGCAAATTCAAGAAGGAAAGTTTATTTCACCCATAGCAAAAGGAAAATTTAAATCTTTCTAAAGTGGATTGTACACTTTATGTAAATAAATAAAGAAATATAATTACACACTAAAATATGTAAAAGTTTATTTTACCCATAAAGCTTTAAAAATTTTGATATGCCTTAATTTTTTTTATCATTTCTTTATCACAGTTACCATAAAGAAAACATGAAGACACACCATTAATCCAACTTTTTTTTGTCATAGTTCAAAAAAATAAAAGATACCACGAATAAAAATATAACATTACTACAAAATAAAGAAAAAAAAAATCGGTTGAAAAGCCAATTGCCTCTTCCTTTTGTTAATCATACCCTTATGGTGCCAATTAGTAAATTCAAAAAGGAAAATTTATTTTAACCCATAGAAAAAGGAAAATTTAATCTTTCTAAAGTGGATTGCACACTTTATATAAATAAATAAATACAATTATAGACTAAAATATGTAAAAGTTTATTTCACCCCAAGAAAAAGAAAATTTTATTTTATATAAGGTTATTATAATCTAATAACATAAATATTAGTCTCTTAATGAGATGGATCAGGTTCGAATCTTTTTTTTCAGCTGTAATATAGTTGGTTATAACGAAAAAATATTTTTATTATACACTTAGAGACATATATACACATCAACATTTTCCTTTTATGGAGTATGTGTTGGATTTTAAGATTACGAAACATAGATTTATGTAGTGTTTTTTTTTTTAAGATTTTATTAACCCTAAATTCTTTGTGATCCATACATATCAATTAAGTCAATAAGGGATTGCAAATTTATTTTATCTTAATCCTTTCGAATTTCACTGATTTGTGATCTATAAGTACTGCAAGATGCGAATACCCTCTACCAATATCCACACTTGAACAAACTCACCAAAACAGATTGGAGCATCATAGCAGTTTTGGGCAAATCTGTAAGCCCCACAACCAATCACTTATGGTTTCGGTCGGCTGGAAGATCCGATCGAGCCTAAATTATAAGTAAAACTAAAAAAAATTAGTAAAAATAACTTAGTAAACTTGAATTTAAGAAAATAAGTAATAAAATAGGAGACTATAAAATTTTCAAATTTTAAGTATAATAATTGTTAATTATCGAAAAGGTGAAAAGTGTAATCTAATAACTGATAAATTACTAGAAATAGATTATATATATACTAAAAATCATAGAACGACCTAAATAATAATTAGGAATATTCACATGTACCCCACATGTATTTAAGTGTAAGTAAAAATACGCAAAATTACTTAAATTAGCCAAAAACTTAATAAATGATTAAAGAAAATTATTAATTAATTGAGAAAAAATCAGAAAAAAAAGAGGGATAGGGAATGATGAAAATCTGGTCATGGTAATTCAAGAGCTGAAAAAGAAAAATTATCCAATTAGAATTAAGCAACACAAAAGCAAAAAATTAAGGGATTTGAACAATGTCTTATCTTATTTAATGCATATTAATTACCAAAAACTTCTATAAATAGGGAAAAAATTTACATAGCACCTTTGGACAGTTAGGAATTAGAGAAAAATAGAAAGCTTCGAAAAGTCAAGAGAAAAACCAGAGAAAAAAAAAAAGAAAAGGAAAACTGTACATATAGGGCTAGTGAGCCAAACCCACATACCACCACCACCTAGGACCGAACTACCACCACCACCCTACTCCAGACCCACCGCCTGGACTGGCCGACACACTTGGACTGGTGTTGGAAGGCCAAAAGCCATCGGACAGGGTAAGTCTCTAATCTGCTTTGATTTTGTATAATTTATTAAAATTAGTTATTTTGCCCAAAAAATTATGAAACTTGTTATTCTAAGGTTTTATTGTATGTAGATTTAGTGAAAAATAGTGATTTAGTTTAATCACTTATGAAAATATAGGGTTCTTAACAAATTAAACAAAACTGGGCATAACTAGAACTAAAAATAAATAGGCTTAGGAATGTAGTTTGGAGCTCAAAATTTTTCTATAAAATGCTTAAGGGATATAGAACAATGCTATGAAGCCATTTTTTTTAAAATTAATTTTTGAAAATTTTAATTTAATTTTTAGCCCTAAAATGATGGAAAAATTGGGTAATTTTGGGTTAATTAGGTGATTAAGATACTAATTACTGAATTAGATAGTAATTAGAAGTTTAGGAATGTTAATCTCTAATGTAGAAGCCTAATCTTAGCCTTTGGAGTGTTAAGTATAGGTAATGAAGGCATTATGTGCTAATTATATAAAATTCAGAATATTATAAAAAAGTAGGTTTAATTAGATAATATAATAATACAAATCAGAATATAATAAAACTGAAATAAAATTTAATTTTAAGTAATTATATAAAAAAGTGTAAGATTTTCTCACATTGGAAATAAACCTAGTACCCCAATTAGGACTAGCGTGTACCGAACAGTTTAGAATACTAAATTAAAACCCAATAGGATATTAGAATACTCGAGCTTAATGTGATTAATTTCACATTAGGATTCAAGCATATTTAAGATTCCAAAATCAAAACTAAAATCTAATTTAGAAATCGATGCGGAAACTAAACCTGAACCTAACCCTAAATCTAGAATAATTGTAAAAGACTTAAGACTTAGATGATTAGGTATATTAAACCCTAAACAAAACATAATAGTAAGCGTTATAGGATAAAACGAACCTATAATAGGTATATGAAAAACCGAAACCACATTTGTGTTATAGGGATGATTGGCGATGGCTTGAGTAAGTCGAACCTCGAGTGAGTGAGCGAGGAGTCGAGGTAAGTTGGGATTAATACGATGCTATATTTTGGAGGTTTAAGATTATACTTGGTTGTGCTTATTAGATAGTTGGTTGTGTGCATATGCTTGATTATGAGTGATGCTATGATTTTGTCTGTCGTTCTGGCTTGTATTGTATGATTTGTATGAAATGATTGATTACTTTAAACTGGACCTAATCAAATATACGACCTGTAATCATAATCAGACCTATATGGCAACTCATTAGGGGAACCTAGGATTATTCGGCCAAATACCGACCCTTTCAAAAGGGATAGCGCAGGATTACATAATGGTCCATTCTTCATCCTTAGTCGAACTAAGTGACAGGAGAGGAGATTGCGGCGAGGGTGGCAGGAGAGGAAGTAGCATTTAGGGTGTCAGATGTAATTATTAGGTTAATTATGTAGTAAATGAGCAATAGGAAAAAATAGTAAATTGTAAGTTAATTTTGTAAATTAAGATAATTAGATATAAAAACTGATTTAGGATGAATTTAGACATTTTGAAATGATAATTGATGTTTACAGATGGTAATTAGAGTGATAGAAATATTAGAAGTGTATTATATACATAATAGGTAATAATGCATAATATGTAATTATTGGAAATATAATAAATAGAAAATATTAGGATAAAAATTGATATTATATAAATAATAGGGATATATAATAAAACCGATGGAAGACTTGAATTTATGTAATTATATAAAAAAATGTAAAAATTTCTCAAATTAGGAGTGAATTCGGTACCCTAATATGGATTTAAGTGTACCGGTGAAATAAAATACTGACTAGGTGTAATGATGATATTTAGGAAATCTGGAAGTAATGTGATTAATTTCAAATTATGAGTTGAAACAAATTTTTAGGATTCGAATATAAAACAATACTCAGAAATCGAATTAGAACCTAATTTAGAAATCGATGCGGAAACCGAACCCGAACTTAACCCCAAACCTAGAATAATTGTAAAAGACTTAAGACTTAGATAAATAGGCATATTAAACCCTAAATAACACATAACAATAAGCGTTATAGGATAAAATGAACCTATAATAGTTATATGAAAAACTGAAACCACGTTTGCGTTATAGGGATGATCGGCGATGGCTGAGCAAGTCGGACCTTGAGTAAGTGAGAGAGGAGTCGAGGTAAGTAGGGATTAATACGATGCTGTATTTTGGAGGCTTAAGATTATGCTTGATTATGCTTGTTAAATAGTTGGATATATACATGTGCTTGATTACGAATGGTGCTATGATTCTATTTGTTGTCCTGGCTTGTATTGTATGGTTTGTATGAAATGATTGATTACCCTAAACTGGGCCTAATCAAATATACGATCTATAATCATAATCAGACCTACATGGCAACCAATTAGGGGAACTTAGGACTCTCCAGCCAAATACCGACCCCTTCGAAAGAGATAGCGCAAGATTGCATATTGGTTCCTTCTTCATCTTCAATTGAACTAAGTGACGGGAGAGGAGGTTGCGGCGAGGGTGAAGTCAATGGTTCAAAAGTAGTTGCGGGAGAAGGGGGGTCTCCATTGCATAAGCCTGGATTTGATCATGAGCTGTTGCATTAACGGCAACTTATCAACTCGGATTACAGCGGGCGTAATTTTTCTAATCTTACGATAAGCCAAACAACGTCGTGCGATGGCATTTGCTTGAATATGCATTGCACCTAATAAGTTGATTGATAACATTGTTATGTTTATGGTATAATTTTAAGTCCTCCATCCTAACTTATTGATCTATGGTTGTTCACATCCCTATAGACGTCATACAGGTACTAGTTGAGAAGCGACATACAACTACTCTAAAGCTAGCAACTGCTGGATCCTAGGGAGTAAGGAAAAATATTCGAAGAGTAAAAATATATTTTTAAGATCTAAGCTTTTATTTTATAATTTTTCATTTCTGAATAATGTAATGACTAGGAAATAAATTACGATGAAATATCGTAAACACTAATTGTAATAACCGAATTATGATGTATATATATATTTTTTACTTTCTTAGGTAAATAATTTATTTAAATTACAAACTATTTATTTCAAAGGGGTTAGTTGTAGACGCCTTGTGTAGATCAGGTCTAGGATAACGGTTGTAAGGCTAACCTCTATCTTAGAATGATTTACACGGCGGGCTATTACGACTCTACCGCTTTGGGGCATGACAGAATCTATATTCCCGTCATGCAAGAATGAACTCACAATCTCTCATATTTTACTCTCTCTCTATTTTAGTCTGCAAACTTTCTCTGTAAATCTAATATTGACAATAATCGTCAGCGTAACCCTATTAGAGACAAACTTTTATTTATATATAGAGGAGCGTTAATATCTTCTTAAAGAGATTAAAAGATATATATTACGAAATATTAAAAATAATATCTAATATATTATATTATTATTTTTCTCTTAAAATAATAAATATCATTATTTATCATTCTTAAACTATTTAAAAATAATAAATTTTTCAATAATTTCAATAGCCTGTTTAGTTTTTTCTTTGTAAGTGACTGTCACGCTCCGAAACGGTAAAATCATAACAGTCCCGTTGTGTAAACCATCCTAAGATAGAAGTTGTCCTTACAACTACTATCTTAGACTTGATCTACACAAGGCATCTACGACTAACCCGCTTTGAAGTAAACATTTGTAATTTAAATAAATCATTTACCTAAGAAAGTGAGGAAATACATATATATACTATAATTTAGTTAGTACAAATATCATTTACAATATTTATCCGTAATATATTTCCTAGTTATTACATTATTCAGAAATGAAAAATAATTTTAAAATAAAAACTTAGACCTTAAAAATATGTGTTTATTCTTCAAATATTTTTCCTCATTCCCAGGATCTAGCAGTTGCTAGTTTCAGAGTAGTTGTTTGCCGCTTCTTAGCCAGCATCTGCACAACGTCTATAGGGATGTGAGTAACCACAGCTCAGTAAGTTAGGATGGAGGACTTAAAACTATACCATAAACACAATAAGGTTTTCAATCAACTTATTAAGTGCAATGCACGTGCAAGCGAATGCTATCGCACGACGTTGTCCGGCCCGTCGTGAGATTAGAGAAATTGCGTTCGCTCTAATCCGGGTTGAGGAGTTGCCATTAATACAACAGCTCAAGACCAAACCCAGGCTTCTGCAATGAAGACCTCGCTCCTCTCGCGACTACCTTCGAACCATTGACTTCACCCTCGCCGCGATCTCTTCTCCTATCACTTAGTTCGATTGAGGATAAAGAAGGGACCGATTGTAATCCTATGTTATCCCTTTCGAAGGGGTTGGTATTTGGCCAGAGAGTCCTAAGTTCCCTTAATGGGTTACCATGTAGGTCCGATTATGATTATAGGTTGTATATTTTATTAGGTCCAGTTTAGAATGATAAATAATTTCATACAAACCATACAATACAAGCCAGGACAACAGATAGAATCATAGCATCATTCGTAATCAAGCACATGTATATATCCAACTATTTAACAAGCATAATCAAGCATAATCTTAAGCCTCCAAAATACAGCATCGTATTAATCCCCACTTACCTCGACTCCTCTCTCACTTACTCAAGGTCCGACTTGCTCAGGCCATCGCCGATCATCCCTATAACACAAACGTGGTTTCAGTTTTTCATATAACTATTATAGGTTCATTTTATCCTATAACGCTTATTGTTATGTGTTATTTAGGGTTTAATATGCCTATTTATCTAAGTCTTAAGTCTTTTACAATTATTCTAGGTTTGGGGTTAAGTTCGGGTTCGGTTTCCGCATCGATTTCTAAATTAGGTTCTAATTCGATTTCTGAGTATTGTTTTATATTCGAATCCTAAAAATTTGTTTCAACTCATAATTTGAAATTAATCACATTACTTCCAGATTTCCTAAATATCATCATTACACCTAGTCAGTATTTTATTTCACCGGTACACTTAAATCCATATTAGGGTACCGAATTCACTCCTAATTTGAGAAATTTTTACATTTTTTTATATAATTACATAAATTCAAGTCTTCCATCGGTTTTATTATATATCCCTATTATTTATATAATATCAATTTTTATCCTAATATTTTCTATTTATTATATTTCCAATAATTACATATTATGCATTATTACCTATTATGTATATAATACACTTATAATATTTCTATCACTCTAATTATCATCTCTAAACATCAATTATCATTTCAAAATGTCTAAATTCATCCTAAATCAGGTTTTATATCTAATTATCTTAATTTACAAAATTAACTTACAATTTACTATTTTTTCCTATTGCTCATTTATTACATAATTAACCTAATCATTACATCTAACACCCTAAACACTACAAGTATCAAAATCCATCAGATTTCAACGTCGTAAAACATATACTTATTCACTAAATCAGTAATTAACCATTTAATTACTTTATTAACCCTAAATTACCCATTTTATGCTTTATTTTAAGGCCTAACAATTATCTAAAAATTTCAAAAATTAATTTTTGAAATTGGGCTTCACAGCACTATTCTATATCATCTAAGTAATCTACACAAAAATTTTGGGTTCAAAACTATACTCCTAAGGTCATTTATTTCTAAACCGAAACATGTTCAGTTTTACGCGATTTGTTAAGGACCCTATATCACGAGACATATTTTCATCAAAATAATATTTTTCCTAGAAACTACATACAAAAATATTTTAGAATAACAAAATTCATAATTTTATAATAATATTTATTATTTTTACAAAATTATACAAAATCGGGCTGGAATCAAACTCACCGATTTGGGTGACTCTAACCATCGAGTGTCGGCCCACCTGGGCGCTACCACCACCATGTGGTGGTGGTGGCCGTCCATTCCTAACTACTCGTCGGGTTTGGGTTCTCCTTACAAGCCCTAATTGCATAGTTTTCCTTTTCTTTTTTTTTTCTCTAGTTTTTCCCTTGAATTTTCGAGTCTCTCTATTTTTCTCAAATCTCTAATTGTTCAAAGGAGTTCTTTGAATTTTTTTCCTATTTATAGACGTTTAGGGAAATTATTGTGAATTAAATTAGACAAGACATTATCCAAATCCCTTAATTTTTGGCTTTTAAGTTGTCCTAATTTAATTGGCTGATTTTTTTTTCTATTTTTTCCCAGTTGCCATGACCCAATTATGGATCATTCCTTATTTTTTATGATTTTTCTTTAATTAATTATGAATTTTCTCTAAGTGTTTAGTATTATTTTAGCACATTACTCGTATTTTAAGTAATTACGCGTAGTTCTACATACATGTAAATTCATATATAGGACAAATAAATATTTCTAAATATTATTTAGGTTATTTTATGATTTTTGGTTTACATATAATTTATTTCTAGTAATTCATTAATTATCGGAATGCATTTTACGTATTTTCGATAAATAATGAGTTATATACTTAAAATTTGGAATTTTTATATTTTTTTTATTTTATTGCTTATTTTCTTAAATTCAAACTTACGGGATCATTTTACCAATATTTCTAGTTTTACTTTATAATTTAGGTTTAATCGAGTCATTCATCCGATCGAAATCTCGAATAGCTAGTTTTGGGGCTTATAGTGACCTTATAGGTAGTTCACCTTATGTTGGTAGAAAGATAAAACTCCATTTGAACCTACAAGGCATAAGTGACCTTAAGTCAAATATTATGTCTACTCAAATTAAGTGAAGGTCGATGATCCAACTTTACTTATTAAACAATGAGTTATTAAGTCCCTTTGTCACATGATATTTAATGATAAAATATAAGGTATAGATCAAGACACTCTTATATTGCTTAATTATTCGTTTCTTGAATTTAGAGTTCGACTAATTTAAACAAATGACTTTGATAACTTCTTATCAATTTATTTGGGCACGGTTATGCATTTTCTCAATTTTACTCCTCAAGAAGCCCAAAAGATATCTTTCTTAAATTAATAAGATGGAGAAATTCTTTCCTGAACACTCATATATCTCCACATAGTTTACTCCATATCCAATCACAGTCTTATAATCATTCAGTTAAAAACAATAAGAACTAAATCAAAACATAGAAGTTATTATGTAGAAATCTATGGTGTCATCGGGTCAATGGACTAAAATAACACTGCAATGAGTAATTCTAATCAAATTGATCCATATAGTATTTTCACAGTAGGTTGATCCAATACAATGTATTCCTATACGTATTTATATATTGAATTGATATCTCATATTTGTAACTAGTAAAACATGATTATCTTTTAATCAACATACTAGTCTTAATTCGTTATTATTCCATATAAAGAGTGACTAGGGATAATTTAAAACGATGTTCTTATCACCTATAGTTTTACTATCACAGTTACGTACTTTAATAACATAAAATTGAATTAATATCATAAAATGATAACGTGATAAATAAAATGATTTACATCATTTAAAAAAAAAGAATAATCAAATGACATAAAATCATATAGTCTAGTATATATCACTAGCTGCATGGTCTTGTATAGGAGAATGTTATTGTCTTTTCAAAGTGTTCAAAATATAGTAAACATTGTACATCTTATATCCTATCTTGTTTAATTATTTCATCAACTTATTTTTCTATATTATTAAATACAATGAGCCTTTTTTTTTCATCATCTTTATTCCATTTATGAAGATTTTATTTTCAATGTTATCGAATTTAGCCAAAGATCATCATATAACTATAAAGGCTACTCTTGTATATTTAAGAAACGTTTATCTGTATCTTATATGTTTAAGATTGTCATTATGTCAATTTATCTTTCAACTCTTTCTATGCACTTTACTTTTCTTAGATTCTCCTTTTCACATTTTTTCGCAAATCCTTCTATTTCTCAAACATGATTAATTTGCAAAAAATGTAAGGTACTATTTAAGAAGATCACATTTTCTTTGAAAGCAATCACTATTTTGGTTTTGGGAAAAAGAAAATGACTATTTTAGTTATAGACTTTCCAATAGATAATATATGAAAAGTAATTTTGCAATGGTTTTTGACTCAAGTTCCAGTTATTTGGTATCTTGTCTCCGATTTGTACCATAGTATCTAAAATCAATCATCAAGTTAGTTCAATTACACGTATTATCATAACATATTTTTATATTTTTTTCTTCAACCTTCAATTTATAATTTATACATTATGAGTAAATCTTATTTTTTTAAATATGACATATATATTCATATATAGAGAGAAATACTATATGATAAAATAAATAATTCTCTTTGCTAAAAAGGAATATTTTAAAGGATTGCGTTCCTTTCTGTTTTAGCTAAAAAGAAAGTTGCAATTATGATTGAATATCATTCGTCGTTGTTAAAGCTATTGTGATTGATTTAACCAAGAGTATTTTGATACTGTGTAAAGTATATATTTATTTTGCATTTTTGTACCAAAAGTTTATATAATGGCCTGAGTTAAAAGCAGTTTAGTTATGCCAACAAACACTAATAGTATTATTGATAATATATTTTGGACTTGGGATCTTCAGCTCTATACCAATTCACTTACGCTCATGGCTTAAGCTATTCTCCTCCAAACCTAACCTCTCTGTTTACATGGTCGACCTCAACTCAGGCCTTTTGTATGACTTACCCATCTACTATAGACTCCAACAGCTAAAATACAAGAATAAAGCTTGAAAACTAGGTTAACAACCAGCTCTTACCATTTAGGACTATGTCAGACTACACATCCCCACTATCCACAATGTGTGGACATACCAATTGTCTAGTAACGGTTTCACTACTTCCGGCCACACTCCTTTATAAATACGAGCTTACTCATCGACGATAAACTATTTGATACTTTGTGCACTAAGTCTTCTTATCACTTTGTTGTGTACTTGCTCTCTTTACAAACACCAACTAACTTAACTATTAGAGTGGCTATACCGAATAACACCTCGACGTTCCTCACTATTTATTGTCTTGCAGCCTCACACTAGGTGTGAAGCCTAATCTGATCACCAATTTTTATCGGCTAAAACCTAAAGACGACATTTGGCATCGTCATAATTGTTAAAATCACGCGTCAACAATATGATTCTATAAGTTTATAATTTTATGATATTTTTCTTAATTAAAATGGATGTAAAATTATTTGTATGTAAATTTTTAGTAAAATTATGAATTTTGATATATAATTTTAATAGCTTATGATTTTATTGATTTTACATGATTCTATGTATTTAAATAAACAATATAATTACGATTTTGACAACCATGCATCATCTATGGGAACTAGACCTTGTTTCCTACCTAAACACATACTAAGCACTCACCCAAACAACACCTTATTTTTGCATTTGCCACCATGTCTTGCATTGTGGACCCTAACAACAACCAACTTATGAACCATCAACCCTAAGTTGGGGAAACGCTGGAGTAGCACTTAGCTCAAGTGGAGTAACTACTTGTGGAGTTCACTACTCATAATAGAGAGCTCTAAGCCAGGGTAGACAAAGCCAAATGGCGCAAAAAATAGGTACTTGAGGCTTTTGATGCCTGTAATGGGCAGGGTAAAGTTCAACAGCAACAACAAGATAGTAAGGATCAACTACCTAATCCCTCAATGCAAGAATAGTAGGCACAGTCTGCAACTAACCGCGACTATGCCTAATAAGAATTACCTCCTCAGACCAATCACTAAAATCCGAGCTAAGGGATTGTTAGGACTTCTCACATATTGACTTTAGAATTACTCAATGGAGAAGATTTCATGGCCAACCTAAAACCACTCTACCCCATCCGAATAAGGCTAAAGGATAAGCATGCCCAACTAGCCAAGCTATGTACTAACCTACTAATAAACCATACCTATTACCAACCTTTTACCATGATCTAGGTAGCATTCGAGCAAACCAACTTTAGGTGTTTAGTCAAGCCGAGCTACCCAGGTGCTTAACCTGTAGAGAATCTGAATATCATTCAATGTCTAAGCTTTGACCTTAACTAGACTAGATATGCCTAGTTCTCAAGCCTTCTCTTGATGCCCCTTAAGCTTATTCTTATAGTTATAGAACTTCCCTAGACTTTGCACCAATAAGACCCGCCTCCATATGAATCACCTGTCACCCAATGATACCTGTCTTCTAGTACAAAGTTCCAGAATGATTCTCTACTTTTTTGTACATTGTACTATTTGCCATTTTTACCCATTTGAGAATGTTTAAAAATCTTTGTACATCATTCATTTTTTCCTTTTTCTCATTTAGTGTAACCTTAGTTGAGGTCATATAAATACTTCACTTAGTTGTACATAGACAACATGTCCATTATCTTTTATTATCACAAGTTTCCTTTTTTCTAAGCAACCCTAATGTTCTCTCTTATCTATTCTTTTTAGTAAGGAGTAGTGGTGAGTGATCTTATAGTTCAGATTGGTGAGTCATATTCAGCAAATTGTAAGCCATGTAGAATCTAGTTAATGTATCATATCCAACTAGGTAGCTGCTTAGAGTTGCTAAAGCCCATTGTACTTTCTTGTTACTATTCTTTATGGTATGGGCCTATCGCATAGGTCTTCATAGAGGTTTGGTGATAAGGATTAAGAATCGATCATACGTTCCTGAGCCTGAGGGCTTTCTCAGGTGGTTTGCCGAGCTGTCTAAGGTAAATTAAGCACCGAGGAGTAGTGCTTACCCCAGTCTAATCTACTAAGCAACTTTGCTCTTTACACCATCTAAGATGCTGTTAAGATGACTAGTCGACATGCCAAATTAAAGCCTTTACTATACACTAATCCAAGTACCACATCTGAGTATAACCATCCCTATAGTGCCAAGGCCAAGCAGACAGTGATTAGGAGCAAAGCATTCGAGGCTGACCC
Organism: Lumnitzera racemosa; assembly: GCA_024138005.1. Lineage (NCBI taxonomy): Eukaryota > Viridiplantae > Streptophyta > Magnoliopsida > Myrtales > Combretaceae > Lumnitzera > Lumnitzera racemosa. Next base: position 9,359,344 of record JAMXBC010000008.1, on the reverse strand, counting down.
CAAAAATGATACCTTCAAAAGACTGCAAGAACTGAGACAAGGAGAATTGAGTGTCGACGCTTACCTTAAGGAATTCCAAATGTTAATGATCCGATGTGAAGTCGTAGAGCTAGAAGATCGAACTGTATGTTAATTGATTAACGGATCGAAATATGAGATTGGGGATGTCTTAGAAACCCTGAACATTGGAGCGCTTGACGAGACGATCCGAGCCACCTAGAGGATAGAAAGGTGCTGAACAAGAAGATTTTGACCACATGTTAGTTGACCAAGCAGTAGCTGAACTGTTCCGAGCAGACCAATGCAAACAGAACCAAGTAAGACCATTGAGACCCAACCCATTTCGACTACCCAAGGTGAAGAGAAGGAACCCCTAAGGAATTTCGAGAAAGGTCAGAGTTCAAGAAGGAAGATGAGTGAGATCAAGTGTTTTAAATGCTAAGAATTTGGTCACATAACCGCTTAATGTTCGAATAGGTGAACAATGATGATCCAAGGCAAGGTGTTGACTATTGAGGTTGACAGTACTAACGAAGAAGTAAAGGACCTAAAAGAGGGCAGATAAATTGACCTGTCTGAAGAGGAAGTTAACTACAGTTAGGAAGACAACTTTATGCCAACTGCTCTAATATTAAGAGAGACAATGAGTGTTAGTCTTATGCCTGAAGACGAATAGAGAGAAAATCTCTTACATGTTGGATGCAAGGTAAATGAATCATTATATGCATTAATAGTTGATAGTAAGAGCTACACCAATGCAACCTCTGCATTTATGGTCCAATAATTGAAATTGCTAACCATGCCCCACCCATAACCTTACAAGCTTCATTGGATTAGTGATAAAGGAGCCTTGTAGGTGAATAAGTACGTGTTTGTGCCGATTTGCATTGGCAAATATCGAGATGAAGTGCTTTGGATGTATTACCCATGAGTGCATCTCACGTTCTACTTAGGTGTCCATGAATGTTTGATCAAGCTGTTATGTATGACAGAAGGAAGAATACAAGTTCTATGAAGTAAGAAGGTTAAAGGATGAAAATGAGTCCTATGACAACCAAGCAGGTGAAGACCATGCAGTCCCGACTTATAGTCGAGCCTTAAAGAAAAAGGCTTTGGTAATGACCTAAGCCGAGCTAAAAAGAGAGATGGAGCTCGAAGGACCGATTTACCTGCTTGTTCGAAGGATTATAGAGTTGAAACTCGAGGAGGAGGAGTCGCTTGTCGAGGTAAAAACATTACTAGAGGAATTTGCTTACCTTTTTTAGAGAAGATACCAAAGGGTCTACTCCCAATCTGAAGTGTTGAGCATGTAATCAACATATAGCCAAGAGCCACACTTCTGAATAAGCCTGCTTATAGGCCGAATCCCAAACAAGCTACCAAGTTACAGAAGCAAATAGATGAGCTAATGGAGAAGGGGTATGTGTGTGAGTCCCTTAGCCCCTATGTCATTCCAGCTTTATTAGTACCGAAGAAGGATGGTTTTGGAAGATATATGTGGATAGCCAAACGATCAATTAGATCACCATCAAGTGTAGGTATCCCATACCTACACTTGATGACATGTTAGATGAATTAAGCAAAGCAAGAGTGTTCTCCAAAATTGACCTTAAATTTGGATATCATCATATTCAAATGTGTGAGGGTGATGAGTGGAAGACCACATTCAAGACATGACATGGTTTATATGAATGGTTTATAATGCCATTTGGACTATCCAATGTGTTGAGCACATGTATGCGCTTGATGAGTTATGTACTCTTAAAATTATTAGGAAGGTTTGTCATAGTTTATTTTGATAACATTCTAGTATACAGACCTAACCTAGAGACTCACCAGACCATCTCCGAAGAGTCTCGCAAAACTCCAAGCTGAATAACTCTACGCCAATTTGAAGAAGTGCGACTTTTTCTAATCCGAGGTGATCTTCTTGAGGTTTGTTGTAAGTAGACGTGGTATCTGAGTCAATGATGAGAAAATAAGAGCGATCGTAGAATAACATGAGTCGACCTGTACTACAGATACGAGAAGTTTCTACGACCTAGTGTCGTTCTATCGCCAATTCATAAAGGATTTCAATACGATTGCACCCTTGCTTACCAAATTGTCAAAAAAGAATATTGAATTCAGATGAGGGGAGATAAAGAAGAGGAGTTTTAAAGAAGTGAAAGAGAAGCTAACTACAGCCCCCGTCTTAACTTTGCCAAGCTTTGATAAGGTGTTTGAAGTAGAATGTGATGTATCTGGACTAAGTATAGGTACTGTGCTGATGCAAAAAGGCCAACCTATTACCTACTTCAACAAGCAACTTTGAGGAGCTACACTTAAATAGTCTGTTTATGACAAGGAGTTCTACTACTTAATCCGAGCTTAATAGCATGGCAACATTATCTACTGCCTAAGAAATTTGTGATCTACAACGATCATGAGTCTTTGAGGTATTTGAAGAGCCAACCTAAACTATCCAAGAGATAATCTAAATGGATTGAGTTCATGGAGGTTTTTTCTTATGTCGTAAAGTGTAGGAATGGAAGAAACAATGTAATGGCCGATGCCCTATCAAGATGATATACCCTCCTAATTGAGCTGCAAATAAGGCTACTTTATTTTTCAACCATGAAGAATCTATATGCGAAGGATCTACATATTGGTTCAATCTATGCTCGATGTGAGAAAGGACGGACACTGGATAACTATTACAGGGAGGATGGATACTCATTCAGAAAGAGGAAGTTATGTATCTCAACTTGTTCCACTAGAGAATTGCTAGTGCACGAGGCGTATGGAGGGGGATTGACATGACACTTTAGCCAACACCAAACCCATGAGGTATTATCCTCCAGATTCTTTTGGCCAAAGATGAAGAGAGATGTCCAATCTGTGTTAGAAAAGTATGCAACCTGTCGAAAGGCGAAGAGTTGAGCTGAGTAAGGACATTACAAACCTTTACAGATCCCAACCAAACCATGGTCCGAACTGCGCATAGACTTCATGTTAGGATTGCCGAGGATGTCCTGAAGAAAGGACTCCATCATAGTGGTTGTGGACTGATTTAGTAAGATGGACATTTCATGCCCTATTCCAAAACTAACGACATTTTGGCTATCTCCTTTCTTTTCTTACAGGAAGTTACCAAACTTCATAGAATTCCCCAAACCATTGTTTCGAACCAAGATCCAAAGTTTACGAGCCACTTTTGGAGGATGCTGTTAGGGTGAATGGGAACCAAGTTATTGTACAGTATATCTTATCATCCACAGACTGATGGACAAATTGAAGTTGTCAACAAAACGGTGGGAACTTTTTTGCGAGTTGCTATTGGACGCAACATGGCAAACTAGGATCTATGCCTGCCAATCATTGAGTTCACTTACAACAGGATTGCCTATAGTGTAACAAACATGTCTCCATTTGAGGTCGCCTATGGGTTCAACCTCAAGCTCTCGATGGACCAAGCACCCCAACCGATGCCTAATTATGATCGGCTAGCCGTTGAAAGAGTTAAGGCCATTTGAGCCATGCACCAAAAGGTTGTAGAATAATTGAGCTGAGCTAATACTAAGCTCAAGAAGCAAAGCTAAGGACAGATGAAGAGAGAATTTCAACTAGGTGATTTGGTCTAAATACATGTTAATAAAGAATAATTCCTAAACTTGAGGAAGAGCAAGTTATTTCCTAAAGTCGATTGTCCTTTCAAAGTACTTGAAAAGATCAATGCTAATGCTTATAAGATTGAATTATATGAGGGATATGGAGTCTTAGACTCCTTTAACATTGCCAATCTCTAACCTTACACTCCCAAGGACGAGCCACCTAAAGCTAAACTAATTTGATCCCAAATCTTAAATAACCTGAAAGGGATGATAGGGTTTTAGGATGAGCTAAACCAGATTTGATCCCAAATCTCAAACAACCTAGAGGGGATGATAGGGTTCAAGGACTGATCACGTGCTCTTGAGCCCAAAGGCTTTCTTAAGTGGTTTGCTTAGCTATCCGAGATAAGTTAATCGCCGAGGAGCAGTGCTTACCCCAGTTCAATCTACGGAGTTATTTTGCTCTCTACACCATCCAAAATACTACCACGGTAACAGTTGACATCCCAAATCAAATTGTTTGCTATACATTAGTCCAAGCACCACATCTAAATACAACCATCCCCATAATGCTGAGGCTGAGCCGATAGTGATCAGGAACTGACCATCTGAGATTGACCCCGAAAATGAGTTTCCCCTGAACCATCCCTAGTCTGGTCCAAATTGACTGAGCTATTAAATTGCTAACTCAAACTAATTTGATTGGGATCTACCCCTCTCAGATCACCGTGTTATTAAGACTACATATAGTAAAACACATGTACACTAGACTTTTTCTTGACATTCATACTGTCCTTTCTGATAGTGAATATTCTTTTACACGATTATGTGTTTTCCTTATAAATTATTCTCCTTTTTTTAGTAGCTAAGGATCTATTTATGTAATTTTCTATTATTTAGGATTTACCCTAACTGGATATTATAAATACTTGCATAATGTAATAATCGGAAGGATCAAATACAGAGAATACATGGAACTTTTACTCTCTTAAGTTACTCTTATCTAGCTCATTTGAGCGTGGACTAGTTATGAGTGACCTCCCATCATACTTGTACGTCATATCAAGTGTGACTCAAGTTCGTGTGAAGTGTTGGTGCGTCATATCCTTCATCAGTGTACGGGAACCTCTACTTAACCTTTGACTACAATTTACTCTTCTAGCCATCTCATGGCCCGAACCTACCTTGTTGGTTATGCAAGATATTGGGTCCGTGTGTCCATCCATGGAATCCGTATCATTTGGAATAGAGGTTAACTCTAGAAGCCCCTAAGATGATAGGGAATCCTAATAATAGAAACTCAGACAAATACTATCAATTCCATAAAGACCATGGCCATACCATAAAAGAATGCTTTAAGCTAAAGAATGCAATTGAATATGGTACTCAACGAGGATACTTTAGCGAATATGTACCCGAGCAAAGGAACTTTGATCATACTAACAACAACGAGGATAAGGCACCTCAAAGGTAATGAACTAAGGGCATTGGAGAAGAGCATAACAACGATCATCACAACAATCAAGCCCTTAACGGAGTAATCGACATTATAGCTAGGGTACCCTACTATGGGAGTTGACTAAGCTGCAATAGCTTGGCTAACACCCTAGCGAAGGTGATGGAAATAGAGGAGAAGAGGCAAAGGCGCAATACCACTATTTCTTTCTCTGATGAAGATCTAGAGGGAGTTAACACTCCTCATTAAGATGCCCTAGTGATTAGGGCATGAATCTTGGGCTACAAGGTCCTTAGGATTATGGTAAACGCTAGCAGCTCCACCGTTATCCTATTTAAGCGCACCTACGATCAAATGACGAAGAAGCTACTTGTGAAGATGAAGCAGTATCTTCATGACTTGATAAGCTTTGATGGGGGAATGGTCCGACCGAAGGGCATCATCACATTAACCATAGAGCTTATCAATGATAAGAATTTTGCTCGACATCCAATCGAATTTGTCATGGTAGACTGCCCTTCCCCCTACAACACTTTTTCGGACAACCAAGCCTCAACAACTTTGGAGTTATCACATTGCCCCTCCACTTGAAGGTTAAATTCCCAACTCCCATAGGGGTGGGAGTATGTAGGTGTGGTCAGAAGCTCTCTAAGGAGCTTTATGCCAAGGTAGCTTGAGGTAAGGGTGTTTTTGCCTTAGAATCAAATCCATAGGAGAAGCCAACTAAGAGAGACAAGCTAGAAGAAAAGACAAAAGAGGTACAAATTGGTATTAGTCTTATTTAGACCACTAAGTTTGAGGCAGAGATGCCTTCGAAAGTGAAGGAGGCCATTGTTGAGCTCCTGCGGGCCAACTCTGACTGGTTAGCCCGGTTGACATTTGATATGCCTGCAATCTCCACCGACCTGGCAATGTGCAGCCTCAACATTAATGGAAACGTCCAACCTATCAAGTAAATGAAAAGGCATTTTGCCTTAGAAAGGTAGGTCACCATTGAAGAGGAAGTACAAAAACTAATGAAGACAGGCTTCGTACAGAAGGAAAAGTACCCAACGTGGCAAGCAAATGTGATGTTAGTTAAGAAGAAGAGCAACAAGTGGTGTATGTGTGTCGATTACATCGACCTTAATAAAGCTTGCCCCAAGGATTGCTTTCTTCTTCCAAGGAGAGACCAGCTACTCAAGTCTACATCAAACACGCTTTGCTTAACTTCATGGATGCCTTTTTAAGGTATAATTAGATCAAAATGAACTCGAAGGACAAAGTCTATACCTCATTCATCATTGACATTGGTACTTATTGTTACACTGTTATGCCATTCGATCTTAAGAATGCTGAGGCAATGTACCAAAGGATGGTGACCACCCTATCCAAGCCTTAACTTAGGCTTTAACATAAAGGTCTACGTTAACGATATGATTCTCAAAAGACAGCAACTTGCCAACCACATCAATGACTTGCAAGAAGCCTTCAATCAAATAAGGGAGCACAACATGAAATTTAACCTCCAGAAGTATGTTTTTGGGGTTAGCTCCAGTAAGTTCTTAAGCTTTATGGTAACCTAAGCAACATAGAAGCCAACCTAGAAAATATCAACGTCATTAGGGACATGAAGACCCCCTCCTTGGTTAAAGAAGTCTAGGAGCTCACTGGAATGGTAATCATATTAAGCATATTTGTCTTAAGGAACATAGATTGATGCATAGAGTTCTTCAAAATTCTTAAAAATCCTAAGGATTTTGAGTGGACTTTACAATGTGAAGCAACCTTCAAGGAGCTACAACACTTTCTCGAGCATCCTTAATCCTTTCCAAGCTTGTTCCAAGAGAAGACTTATATTTGTACTTGGTCGTTAATGACCAAGCACTCTCTCCGTATTGGTTAAAGTAGATGGGAGAGAACACAGGCCTATATACTAAATCAGCCATATTCTCTAGGGGCTCGAGGTTAAGTACACTAAAGTGGAAAAGTTTGCCTTAGCCATCCTTATCTCTATACGTCAACTTAGGCCTTACTTTTAGGGGTACCATATAATCATGCAAACAAATCAACCATCGTGCACCTTGCTGCAAAAGCCCAAAATGTCCAATCAGATGATCAAGTACACAATAGAGTTGAGTACATAAGACATCTAATATTAACCACGAACGACCTATAAAGTGCAAGTATTGGCCGACTTCGTGGTAAAGTATAAGGAGAAGAGAAAGCACCACTTGGAGACAAAAAACTGGTGTAAATTCTCTTTGTCAATGGTTCATCCACCTTTAGTGGTGGATATGTAGGCTTAGTGCTCACTAGACCACATAAGATTACTATTTGTTATGCCCTTAAGTTCGAGTTCAATACTTCTAATAATGAATTGCAATACGAGACTTTGATCACCAGCCTCAAGCTAGCCAAGGAGATTAACACTGAGCACCTTGAGGTATTCTCAAACTTAATGCTCGTCGTCTAGCAAGTCTAAGGTGAGTGCGAGGTTAAGGACGACACCATGGTAAGGTACTTATAGAAAGCAAAGAGCCTCATAGCTAAGTTCCCCTTATGGAATATCACAGAGATCCCTCAAACCAAGAACTCAATAGCAGATTGGTTGTCCAAGCTCATCTCTACTAGGATACAAAAACCCGAGGTAAAGGATAAAAATTTTTTTATCGAGTACCAACCTAAAAAGAGCATAACTCTATGCACAACTAAGGTCCTAATGTTCATAACAGCACCTTCAAAGTCGAGCTGAATGGACCTCATTTAAAGTTATTTTGAGCAAGGTAAACTTCTAAATGGCAGGAAGGAGGCTAAGAAGTTGAGGTACCACGCTACAAATTATACACTGATCGACGGTGTCCTATACTAAATGGGAGTTAATCTTCTCCTACTTAGATGCCTCTGAGTAGAAGAAGGGCTATACATCATGGATGAGTTGTACGCTGAAGTATGCAGTAACCACATCCAATCATAGGCCCTATACATCCGAACTCTTTGGCTTAGATACTATTGGCTTACCATGAGGCAAAATACTAAGGTAATAGCTTAGAGGTCCCTTTAATGCTAAAAGCATACCCCAATCACTCATGCCCCCAACACTAATCTCTATCCCATGACCAATCCATGGCCATTTGCCTAGTGAGGCATCAACATCCTTAGTGCTTTCCCTAAGGCCTCAGAAGGATGGTGATTCATTATCGTAGTTGTCGATTACTTTACGAAGTCAGTTGAGGCCAAAGTCGTTGATAAAATCACTTAGAGGAGCATTGAGTCATTTGTAAGAAACAACATCCTCTCTAAGTTCTGGGTTTCCTATGCCTTCATCATGGACAACTTGTGACAATTTGACAACCCTAGATTTAGGGAGTTTTATACCAAACACCATATCACATCTCACTATACCTTGATCATATACCCTCAATCTAACAGCCAAGTTAAGGCTACCAATTGGTCATCATTGAAAGCTTTAAGAAGACGGGTAGATCAAGTTCAGGGAGCATAGAAACGAGCTGTCCAATATTTTGTAGGGATATAAGACCACTTACCGCACCTCTACTAGCGAGACCCCATTTCACTTAGCTTTTCAATCAAAAATAGTCCTCCCCATTGAGTTGGAACTTCTTAATATTCAAACATAGTCATTCAATGTTATCTTAAATAAGTCCCTACTACAGGCCAATGTAAACACTATCGAAGAAGTCAGAGATCTCACTATAGCTTAGATAGCTACCTATAAGCACTAAGTAGTCAAGTATTATGATTAGAAGGTTAGACATAAGGAGTTCAAGGTTGGTGATCTAGTTTGCCAAAAGGTTGAAGCTATTAGCTTGCGCAACGGAAAAGGGAAGTTAGCCCCTAATTGGGAAGATTCGGTTAAGGTTGGAGAAAGCTTGGGGAATGGAGCATATAAGCTAGAAAGATTAGATGACGAGTTTAGCCTGCATACTTAGAATACTGACAATCTTCAGCTTTACTTTAATTAATGTAAAATCTCTTGTAAATGTTTTTGTAAATATCAATGGAAGTTCTACTCTCTAAGTATATTGAGCATTCCCTCTCTCTCTCTCTCTCTCTCTCTCTCTCTCTTTCTCTCTCTGTCATATTGTGTCCTAACCCTTGGAGGGTGAATGGACTTCTAACTTATGCACCTCCTCAAGTATGGGTAGGTTGGAATACCACCAACCCGATCCCCTTAGATAACCTTAACAAGGGGAAACACCCCTTACACGATTGAGGGACCCCTACATTTAGGTTGGTCAAAACACCACCGACCTGAGTAAATACCCCAAACAAGTGAGTTATAACAACTCCGCCATGTAAATGAACCTAAGATATAAGCTAGCTACTTTGGCTACTAACGTAAGTAGTACTTACATAAGGTGTTTACCACTTCATGGTTTTAAGCCATCCAATTCTGAGTCTAATAGATATCAACATGTGATATAACTTTTTAAAATAGATTCGAAAAATAAATTTATGACTTAAATGATTGAGAAAATCAAGCTTTATAATCTTAAGGAGTACAAAATCTCAATAGTTCTAAGAAGTAAATTGATTTGAGAAAATAAAGCAATTAACAAAGGATTTATAAAAGCTCACAAGTTTACAGAGTATAGTAGCAATATCAATAGCTGAAAACTAGAGGTCAACAGTAGAGACCCTATTAGTTTTCCTATAGATTACTAAAACCAATAAATAAATAAAAATCTAGCCTATTAGTTTTGAATTTCACTCCCTAACCCCATTCTTTAGTCTTTTAGAACTTCGAGTAGTACTGGTGAGTCCACTGGGAAACCTACAAAATAGCTATAGGAGAATGTGTGACAACTTACTTAGTAAGTGGCACGAAGGTAATAGCACATATCTGATACAAAGTAACCAGGGTTTTTAAACAAGTTTAGTTAGATGCTATGCATATACAAGCAAATGGCATCACATAATGTTATCTGATCCGTTATGAGATCAAAGAAATTGCATCTGCTGTAATCCGAGTTGAAGAGTTTGATACTGTGCACTTTGCAAATCAAAACCAAACTGGAACTTGTGCAATGGAGAACACCTTCCGCTCGAGACTACACTTCAAACTACGATCCTTAATCTTGCCATGACCTACTCTCCTATCACTTAATTCGACTAAGGGTAAAGAGAGAGTCATTTCAGCTATCCTCATCGAAGGGTCTGTATTTAGCTCAAGAATCCTAGTTGATCCCCTAGTAGGTTACAATACATGTTCGGTTAGAAGTTAAGCTAAGTTTAAGTTAGATCACTTTTAGGTTGATAAAATAATTTCAAATAGGCTAAAGCAAGTAATAGCATAAACTACCAAGACATACAATCTAGCACTCTATATCAACAATATAATATTCAAACACACATACTGTACATACAAGCCACTAACTTACAATCATAAGCAAGATACATACTAAGGCCTCTAAATATTCTTAAAAAATACTTCAAAGTATGGTGAAACACTAATCCCACTTACCTATAACTCAATTACTCACTAACTAAGCTTGCTAACTTATCCTTACTGGTGATCCCTCGATATTTATCCTAATCTAGTACTTTATTCTACATGGAAATTATGAAATATTGCTAATTTATGTGTCTATATGCACATTAAGTTAGTTAATTACAAGTTTATTATCCTATGCCTTAAGTATTGAAAGTTTAATATGGTGCTATAAGTATGTTTTACCTTTATTACCTTTGGAGGTACATCCTAAGTCAACGTACCTTTTGAACCAACCATGTAGTCTACTGAACTTTTAGATCTTTTGACAGAATATCCTTTAGGCTATCCTGTAAGCCCAGTGAGCTTCAAATTTCTTAAGAGTTCACCCTCTGACTTAACTTCTGAGCCTCCTCTGTCTATACTTCTCTTCGAATTTTGCCTTTGACTAAACTTTTGAATCAATATCTAATCAAATACTTGCCTTCTATTTCCTTCGAGTTATCATATGCCCTTAACCAACTTCCTCTAATTAGATGATTTGCTTACTCTTCTCCTAAGATTTAGTTTTAGGGGGGCACTTTTACACTTCATTTGACACTCCTCTACTTCATTACTCCCCTAAATCCTCATCTAACACTTCACTACTCACCAATCCTTGATTCTCATACTACCCAATTATACATATAAGTGGTATATTCTTAATTTTCTTAACTTCTTCCAATAAAAAACCCCTTCCAACATCCATATACTGTAGAATACATCAGAAACCAGTGAAGCTTAGAATCCAAGTGAGGTAATTAAAGAAAATTCCATCAATTTCATTAAAAATGCCATTTTAATTATGATTTAGGGCCTAAAAAATTATGAAAAACATAGAAAATAGTTTTGTTAAAAATCTTTATACAATAATGTAATTTAAGAATAAGATAGTTTATAAAAAAATTTTAAGATCAAAACTATGTCATTTAACTCATTTATTATGATATATCGAAAGTAGCTCGACTTCATTGATATCTCAAGGAAGTATGCTGTAGCTACTAAATTTTTACGATAAATTTTTTTTTTCTAGATTCTCATAAAAACATGGAGGAATAAATTTTTTCAAAATTTTCTAATTACTTTTAATATTTTTATTGAATTTTGTAAAATTGGATGAAATGAGACCCTTATCGGAATTTCAAACTCCAACCATCGATGGTGGTTACTCTCCTGTTAGCATAATTGGGCAGCGGTTGCTACCCCTTGTGGTAGCGACCTTTGGTTTCTAGCAACTTTCTAGGTTAACAAATTCCCACATGCTTAGATCGCGTACCAATTTTTGTGATTTTTCCTAAACTTATTTCTTCCACCTTCCAAATCCAACTTTTTATGTAGATTATGGTTAAGAGCTTTCTGGAATTTTTTCTGAAGCTTTTGAGTTGGTTTGAAATTTTGTTTTCTCTCTCCTCTTGATAATAGGCTTTTATACTAACTTAATCGTATATATTATTTAACTTAAATTATCCACACTTGTCCTATGTATTGCCACATGCCCATCCTAACATAATCCAACTACTCCAAGTGAATTTGTAATTTTTTATTAATTTTTATGAATTTCTTTAGCTTGTTTTAGCTTAAAATAGGATTATTCAGGTATTATAAGTAATTATGGGTACATGTATATACATAAAAATTACACCTGACATATGTACTTATATCTTACATATTGTTTCATGTATCATGATGATTTTATTATATATAAAATTTATCTCTAAAAATTTACGAACTATTGGAATCTATTTTACGCGATTATGGGAAATAATACGTAATATAGTTAAATTACACTATTTTAGCTATATCATATTTATTTTATTATATTTTTATTATCTGAGTCCACGGGGTATCCTCTACTAATCTCTCTAGCTTACTCGTAAATTTTGAAGTCTATAGAGTTAGTTTCAAGAACGCCCTAAATTATCTACTCAAAACATTTAAGTAAAATTTGGGTTTCACAGTGACCCCCCAATTAAGTAACCTTAGCAAGAGAAAACACTCCTTACACAACTAAGGAACTCTCATGCCTTGGGCAAATCGAAACACCACTAACTTGACCTCTATCGGGTAACCTTAGTAAGGAGAAACACCTTTTGCACAACTAAAGAACTCCTACGCCTTAGGCAAGTTAGAACATAATTGACCTAACCCCTGTCAAGTAACCTTGGTAAGGAAAAACACCCTTTCACAAAGAAGGAACTCTTATGTCTTAAGCTGGTCAAAACATCAATGGATTTGACCCCCATGGTGATAGGAATGAGGCCACCTGACCCCTTATTCGAGCCTGAGGACTAGAGGGCATAACAATGCCGATTCTTTCTTTACACCCCATAATTGAAGAGCTTAAGCTGTTGCAATCTGTCGACCTGATGCCCTGCCTTAATTGAACCCTCTTGTGCTTATCGATAGGCTCCAACTACCGACTAGAGGTACACTCAGACAACAATTCCAACCTAAATCCAAACTATACCGAATACATCTAAGCTAAATTTACCTCGAAAGCTTTACCTACTCAGCTTAGTACTACCGAATTATTGAATTGGCTCAACACCATTACTTGGTAACAACTAAGTAAGTCGTATAGTTTTTCTGTTTTGTTAGGTATACAACTAAGTAAGTCGTATACTTTTGTTGATTTTTCATTTATACCCTTCGAATATTCGTTGTATCATGCTTATTTTCGACATTTCCCTCTTTAGTCTTTTCCATTTGTAGCAGTTGCCCTAATATTTCGGGTATTATAAATACCCTTTGTAATATGTAGCCACAAGACATACATATCTGATATTAAATATACTTAACCGTTCTTTTCATGACTTAGCATGTTTACTCCTTTCCTTACTCTTATCATAACCCTTAAGTAAGATTAGGCAGCGAATGACCTCATCGAGCTACACGTGCATCATATCGAGCTAGTTTTGTGAGTCCATTGTGATTCCTTGGTGTGTTACATCCTTAGAACTATTCATTGTTTGCTTATTTATCTCATTTTCTTATTCCTACTTTCACATTTCCTTACCTTTCACTTCAAGCTTTCTATAAGCTTAGACTTACCCTGATATAGTTGCTCTTATCTGCTCTTAATGCGGATCGCATCATATTAGGTGACCTTAGCAAGGGGAAATACCACTTACGAGACTAAGGAAATCTTACAATGCCTATTGGGACACCACCAACTTGACTCCTGACAATACCTAAGCTTTTAGCAATTGAATGGTCCTCTATAGAAGAGTAACCCGAGCTCTTCCTTAAGAATAGGATGACTTTAGCCTCTGATAGTCAAGTAATCCTAAAGGAATGACTAGGAACCCCAATTAAGTAACTTAGTACAAGCATGCAACCTCTAAGTATCAAAGCTATGACTATTCAACAAACCATAAATACAAGAATAAAAAAGAAATGCAAATGGAGATAAAAGTGAGATCATTCATTCAACATGTTTGAATTGTTTATAAAGAATAAAGGCCAGCATACCAGTGCATGAAAGGAATTTTCTTTATAAGTCTAGTAGAAAAAAAGAAAGAGAAAAAAAAGACAATAGTTCATCATTTTAAATCAGCCAACTCTGATAGTTTTGAGAAATCTAACGCATCTATCCGCTTGAAGGACTGATTAGCTTGAGTAGCTGGGTACTAAGCAGCTTAGACATGGGCTAAAGGAGGAGGAAGAAGAGTCTGTTAGCTTAAGTCAATCAAAGGGTTGCCATACCCCTATTCCTCCTTCAAAGAACTTTCAAAGGTGACCTCCTGCTAAGTTGTTGGAGCGGAAGTGGATATAAGAGCGCCTTTGGTAACCTTAGCAACAGGAGGAGCATCCTGGATTGTCTCAACTACTTGAGTAGTCATCCTTTCCCTTGTTTTGGCCACCTTCTCCACCCTATGAGTTGGACTATCCGACTAATCTAGAAAGCTCAGATTAAAGCTAAGGTGATCGTTGAGCTCGTCATTGTAAAGTTCCCAACTACACTCGATGAAAATGTCCTAGCACTCTTCAGTCCACCATCGACTTATCAGGAACTTATCTACAACCTTCTTCTCAATAGGTTCACTGAGCACCTCATCGCTCTCCAAACTAATGATGGTCTCTTTCATCTCGTCAACATCTTGCTGGAGCTCTTGAATCCTTCACTCTTGCTTGACTCTCTTATCGGCTAGCTCCGACAAGGTGTTTTTGGTAAAATCACATTCTACTGCCTTCATCACTAGCTCGATCTGTAGCTTAGAGACCGATGAATTAGCTTAACATTGTTAAGCTCCACCTTGGCCTTCATCTCCTCTTCTAGCTTCTTAGAGAGTTCAGCCTTAGATTTCTACTCTTCCTCTAGTTGAGCCTTCAATACCTCGGCTTCCTTCCGGCCTTTCTTCTCCTCCTATAACTTGGCATCTAAAGTAGCATTATGTACATAGCAACGACAGAGCTGTTTGCTAGCCTAGCGAAATTTCTTACAAATTCACTTAGAATAAGACTCTACCTCCTCAAAATCCTCCCATGTACTAAGTACAGCTAATTAGAGATCTTTTACTCTCCCAACGGCTCTTTATAGCGATCAACCCAGAGCAATACCTGACCATGGTACTACAATACAAGGATGACAACATTAATAGCAAAAGGAAGATAGAAAAACACTATAAAAGGAAGAAACTTGAAAGTAACAAAGACATACATGACAATTCATAAAGTTAAGATGGCCTGCAAGTTGAAGGGGTCGCTGTATTGACGCCTTAATGTCATCTCTAGGACACTCTAGTCAATAAGGATGAAAGACCCTACAGAGGCTTCTAAGTTGAGAGCCTGATTATGGGGCATTACATTACTACCCCAAATACCTCACTAGGGCTTGAAGATCTTCCCCTTGTACTGCTTAGTAACCAACAAGGAACCACTGTCGTAGAGGCGAAGATTCTTGGACTCATATTAACCCCCCTTATAGGAGTCTAGAACGGTTTTTGCTCTCTAATGCTTCTCTAAAGATTTAACTTGGGCCTCACCCATCTAGTCTATGGTAAGATAGGGGTGACCAAATTGGAGCCACTCAGATAATGGCTTGCTAGGCGATACTGGTAACTTGGTCCTTTTGAGGCTGGCACCTTATTCATCCTCTCTTCAGGGAACTTCCTCTTTTAGCTTTCTAGCTCCTTAAGATTACTAGTTTCAGGCTTCTTCCCCTTATCCTAGGAGGGAAAGGGAAGCATTATCAGTTCCAACTCATCGACAGTAAGAGTGTCATCCCCCATAACAATGGGCTTAGATACATGAGCAAAGCTAGCCACAGGGGAAACTGTGCTCAACGACTTGACAACCATTAACTCGGTAGAGGTGTCATTGATGGGAACTTATTGAGGAAGAGCAAGTGGCTTCGTTCAACTAGTCTCCCCAACTACTAACATGGGCTCCGTACCCTTATCCTTAGGGATAGCATCCTCGGCAACTTCCTTCTCCTTGCTCTGTTATTGCCTTAACAGCTTTGGTCCAGAAAGACATAGCAGTTCCCCATCCTCAGTCAACTTCTCACTTGCAAAGAAATAAACAAACATTATCAACATAAGGCAAGTGTATTATACTTATTTACAAAACTCTACCATAACTAGCATTGGCGAAGAGGACCCCATTCCTCAGAAACATCAAGAAAGAAGTATAGCTTCAAGTAAGCCAATGCTAGTATGAAGAAGGAGGCAACTAATGCCAAAGATAGACTTGTACCTTCCAACCATTTCTTTGCGACTACCTTTACAATAGCCTTTTCCATGCTTGGGAAGAGCTCGAAAATTAGTCATTTGAAGTATCTTTGTACTGTCTCTTTAGCATTGATCTCCTCACCATTCGTCAAAGCCATAAAGGCCTCAATCTCTCAAGCAACCTTAATGTCGTTCAGGCTAAGCTTCTTTTAAGGCCCATTTCAAACTAGTATAGTCCACTACGTCTAGAAGTTTACCTCCTTAGGCAGCTTTATCACTACAAACTTGTCCTATCATTTTTTTACTGATGAATCTAAGCCCCTAAATAATTTCTTACCTAGAAAATTCTGGAGGTAAGTCTACCCATTCAAAGACTTCTACAAATAAAAGTTATTCAAGAGCTCAAGCATAGCTCTCACCACCAAGTATTCACACAAGGCCTCAAAGGCCTTTAGCAACTTCCACCCATTCGGAGGTATTTGAGAAAGGTAGCATCGATGATAATCAAATAGCTCCTTCTTTAATTCAATGAAAGGTAGGTGCATTCCATGCTACAAGGACTCCTTATACACCGCAAACTACTTCCTTGATAACAAAGCTACCTTTCGTCCACCCATAGCAACCACACCATTAAGCCACGGAATTTACTTACAATAAGGTTCTAAAGAACCCAATTTATGGTAGTTGATTTGCTCTTGCTTGCCTAACCATTCGACTTTTTGCTACTCTCAGCCTTATGGTAGGTGTCAATAGCTGCCTCCAAAAGTTCATACGGATACCTATCTTAGAGGATAGCCCTTCTCATCGCCGCCTTGTCAAATGCCTCTAACCACCTACTTGTCCCCCTATCTAATTGTGTCAGTAGGGATGAAACCTCTTTGTCCCCTCTTGAGGGGGGAATAACACTCCTTATGGCCTCAGATTCCAAGGATGTTATGTTATACTCACTAGAATCCATTCCTAAGTGCAATATCTTGATGCAAAAAGATGGAAATTGAAGGAAAGTTGTAAACTTGATTAAGCGTGGTTATTGTTAGGGATAAAAAACTCAAACACTCAAAGAATAACAATGCTTATGTTAGATACGAAGGGAGTGTGAAATGCAGAAAGCCTTCAAATGGCTGTATCAAGGGATATTTATAGGCGAGAAATCCACAAAAGCATACTAGCCATTATGGGGATTTGTGCGAACATAATCCCCCAAATGTAACGCAATGATGACACTTGTAACAATCTTGATCAGGTGGCTGCATTTAAAAGACAAAACGTCTGCAACTACATGTGAGTTTGCAAAGACATGACGCTTGTCATGTCACATTAAATGCACCTTGGGAACGCGCGCCAAGACAAGAATTCGAAAAGGCCAACTTCCTTGAAGAGCTTAGTTAAGGTCCCTTCGGCTTCCACATTAACAATAGAACTTCCTCAATGCCATTGTTTAGCATTGATAAGTTAGCCTTACTTAACTCAACTACCGCTTACTTAATGCTGCTAGCATGGAACATCCAATGCCCCTACATAGTCAATTCCCCTGCTTTTCATTCCTAACACTTGAAGCATCCAACCCACTTGATGTTCACCTCAACATCAAATGTCTAATTCAACTTAAAGAGCATCGTCCTTAGACCGCCCATCCAACTTTGCACTTAAGCGCTTAGCTCGACTCTAATGTGTCCTCCTTAAACCATCTTACCCTGCTCGACCTCATGTGTTTTTAACTGGGATGTCTCCATCCAATACTTCCTTAGCTCGAACTTAAGTAATGCTAACTCAGCACTTCTGCTAAGATGTCAACACAACAGTATGTTCGTAGGATTATTCATCCATCATGAGAACTTCAGGACCAACTTGTCGTCTTTCCTCTCTCCTTGCCTCCTCAATGTCAATGAGATTGCTTTAAGAGGGGGGTGGGGGAGGGAGGGAAGTGTTAATAGAGTATTTTGGACCTAAGCTCCTCAAGCCCATGCCGACCTACCTAAACTCATGGCTAAGGCTACTCTCCTCCAAACCTAACCTCTCTGTTCACATGATTGACCTTAACCCAAGCCCTTTACACAACTTACCCATCTATTATAGACTCCAACGACTAGAAGACAAGAATAAGGCTCGAAGACCGAGTCAACAACTACCTCCTTCAATCTAGGACTACGTCAAACTTACATCCCCATTATCCACAACGTATGGACGTGCCAATTATCCATTAACAATTCCACCACTTCCAACGACACTCTTCTATAAATACTAGCCTACCCACCAACTATAAATTACTTAATACATTATGCACTAAGCCCTTTTATCACTTTATTGTGTACATACTCTCTTTGAAAACACCAACTAACTTAAGCATCGTAGGAGTCATACCGAACAACACCCTGGCTCCCCTTACTGTTTACTGTCATGTAGGCTCACACTAGGTACAAAGCATAATCCAATCAGCAATCTTTATTAGCTAAAACGTAAAGATGATAGGTATTTTTCAATTATTTGGCTTAAAAGTTTCTCAACATTAACATGACTTTCACTATATTAGCTTTATAAATCAATATAACTCCTTTTCCATAATTCATGCACAACTACAAATGCATAGGATTTCAATATCCCCTCCTTAAACATACAATTTCCTTAAACATACACCTTACAATTGGTCATAGTTCTTTCCCTTTTCCCTTTTTTCGTTTTTAAACACATGAGATCCTCTTTGTAAGATCTTACAAGAGACCTTATAATTGAGCCTAGTTTTCTTTCCCCTTTTTTTCGGTGCATGATTTGGTTCATTATTTCCATCCTCAACCTATAGGTAATCCTAAAAGCATGTCAAGAATCACACTCAGTGACACTCTCCGCCTCCTCGGACTTCTTCAAGCTAAAAGTAGTATAGCTATATCAACAAATGTCTTTTCAACCACTTGATCCAAAATCTTTTAACTAGTACTAACATGACATTAATTACATGAGCCTTATAAACCAATACAATTCGTCTTTGGCAATTCATATGAGACTACAAATATATGTGTCATCACAATTGGATTTTTATTTGTAAATTTAATTTCAACAAGAAAGTAATCAATATATTTACATTTATTTTTCCTATTATAGAGTTAGTTCAATTGGGTTCGTATGCTTACACAAAGATAAAAGAGAATACCTTGTATTATACGGTGTCAATTTGCTTAACTCAATACTTAGAGAGGTAACGACTTTCACTTGAAGAGATTGTTATTAGGTTTGTTACTGCCAATTTTCACTTATGTTCTAATTTTTTTTTTATAGCATTTGTAGGATATACAACGATTAGATTCTTCACTGACTCTTTGCTGTTAATAAGTTTTCATTTTCCTAATTTTATTTTATTTTTTGAAGTTAAAGAAGTTAGGTACGATTGCTGCATGGCAATCTATTAAGCTTCCATTTTTGTCCCTTGTGCTTGATTTTGGTGGTTGAATTTTTCTTTCTCTAAAAAGGTAGATTGAATACAATGAAAACGTCAAGTGAAGTTTCATATAGATAGTAGAATAAGATCATGATGGTGAGAATTTTGTAATTTTTTATCAAATAGTTAAAGTGGATGTATTAATATTTGTTGATTTGATTACCCAATATTTTTGCACCGAGACATTACATAAAAGAAGAAGATGGGTTTCTCATATTTATGTGATTTCATTTTCTAAGGAGGATAAATTCAGAAAATCTTTTTAGATTGTTGTGCTTTCAGTTTTATATTCTTTTAGCATTTCTTTTATGGCTTATAATTTGCATTAATTGGAATGAGGGTTTGCACTAGTATTGGCAATAAAATATATATATATATATATATATATATTGGCTTTACGTTGTTCATTATATGCCGGCCTTCTGAATTGCTTTACTGATCAGCGTAACAATATTGGAGAACGGCTTAAAACACCAATCATATGTATAGTTGATTCTGTATTTATTTTATATTTTAAGGTCTACTATACTGCTACAAAATACCCATCATATACACATATATTTTATCTTTTTCATGTTTTGCATTTTCATTGCACACATTTGTGTTTTTATCCCAACTTTCTACCTAAAATTAATCTGAATTGATTTACAACAATTCAAATTAGGTTGTGCTTCACTTTACAACAATTTTATCAAATTTTTATTTAGTTTTATTTATTTTATCATTGAAAAAGAAATTTATCGTGGTCAAGAAAATTTGAAAATTTCACACAAGTTAGATTGCAATTTATTCTTCTACTCTGCAATAAGTCTCGTCTGAATTCATTTTCTATAATTTTCTAAATGTATGTTAACACCACACAAAAAATAAATATCTCCTCATGTTAGTCCGAAAAAAAAGGTTTGGAGTTTGGCTTAGGGTTTAAGGTTTGAAGTCACAGTTGTTGGTAGGTAGTTCGACATGTTTTAGTCCAACAGCATAACTTTATAATAAAACTTGCCCAGGTTATGGTGCAGGTAATCTTGGCCTTGTCTCCTTATGCTGTTTTGATTTGCTTGTATCCTGATAAACCATTTATAAAGGAAAAAAATGGTTTTCAATTTGTCTACCAACACCTCTATAAGGGGTAAAGAGAAATTCTCTTTTGATACTTTCCAATTTTAATCTCAAAAATTCACACATAATTAGCGCTAGTAATATATCATTTGAATACGATAGATTCGAATATAATATGATACAATTTAAACAGGTTAAATTTGTATTCGATTTGGGTCAAGTTTCTAAACCCGATTTTAAATCCAGACACTAGATACGAGAGACGCCATTTGCATTTTATTGCACAAATTATTTCTTCTAAGGAAAATATCTCAATTAAAGGTATGAAATACTTTTAGTTATATATTCTTCTTATTGTATTGCAATTCAAATAGGAAAAATACCGAACTCACGGATAAATATTTTTACTGTTTCCTTTGAAAATCCAACAAGCAGTGTGATGAGTTTCAAAATTAACAATGATAATAATACTAATATCCATTTAAATTACCCTCTACTTAATTTAATGATATAATGTAATATAAATTTAATAATATTAAATACTCTTATTGCCACATTGTAATTTAAATGGGAAAAAAACTATAATCTCATGTATAGATTATTTAATTGTCTCTCTTGAAAATCTAATAAACAATATAATAAATTTAGAAATCAAACTTGTAGTAATATCAATATCTAACTAATCCATGATTCCACTTAATTTGTCGATGTTATATAACTTAAATTTTCAAATTTTCTATATTTAATGTTATACCTCAAACAGGAATAGTCATAACAGTCCCGCCATATAAACTTATCTAAGATAGAAACTGACCTCACAGTTATTATCATAGATATAATCCACACAAGTTATACACGACTCAACTAGCTTGAAACATCCATTCTGATACCTACGATATATCTTTACAAAATACCTATTCTATATAACCTATTATTTCATAACATAATAGTATCGACATAAACGTCTTACATCAGAGTTATAATTTAAAATCAAAGTTTATTAAAAAGCCACTAGTTTGCAAACTATTTACAAAAGTTAGGAAACTATTAAGCATCCTAAGGAATTCCCGATTAGTTTCCTTAAAAAGTAAAAAACCTAGGTTTAGTTAATTCTTCATTCCTCACTTTTCGAAACAGCAGCACACTAACTTGAGAATGATGATATCGAAACATCATGACCTCACTCAGTATCTACAAAAGAGTCTATGGGGATGCGAGTAGAACTAGCTCAGTAAGTTGAACAGAGTTAGAAGAATACCATACAATCACAAGCAAGGTTATTAATGATGATAAAATGCAATGCAATGCAATCAATCAAATGAAATATCGCACAATGTTATTCAGTTCATTGTGAGGTTAGAGAAATTACATCCAGTCTAACCCGGATTGAGAAGTTTCATGGCAACTCAAGTCAGACCAAATTTAAGCTTGTGCAATGGAGAACACCCTCCTCTCATGACCACCTTCAAACCGTGGCCCCCATCCATGCCGCGACCTCATTGCTTACCACTTAGTTCAACTAAGGATATGGAAAAAATCATTTCAGTTATCCTTATCGAATAAAGTTAGTATTTGGCTTGACACTCTTAATCATTTCCCCTAATGGGTATTATGTATGTCTAATCTCATTTTAATCGAATGATCGTTAGTTTTAATTAGGAGTGGCTAAACAAGTTCATACAGTACAAAAACAATGCAAACATGCAGAACAACACACCCTGAGTATCATACATGCACATGGCATGCGTACGGTCAACTAACTACAAATACAATCAGAAATACTCTTAGGTCTCCGGATACTTTAAAACAGTATCTCAACAAGCAATGAAGCGACAATCTCAACTTACATGTTTAGACTCTCACTACTGCTAAGTTAAGTCATCAACCATCTTTGGACCTAAAAGATCCTATGTACACAAAAGACCCATATTTAGTTTTCGTAGTAATTACAAAAATATTAGTATTTAATCTAAAACGGTTATATATGTATTTATTATTTCCATAATATATAGTCATATTATCATTATATATCGAATTAAGTTATTAATTATTGATAATGTATGTTGTCTATACTATTACGTATTATATATCGTTTCAATCGTATCGAAACGTATTTTTAATTTATTAATACATATTTCAATTCCGATAAGGTTACTGAAATATGTACATTCTAGAATATGATATAGTTATAAGTTTTATTTTTAAGGTTATTCAATTTTAACACAATTAATGTTGTTGAATTCGTTTAAACCTAATGACACGTTTTACGAGTCCTATTCTTAAAGATGATTTTTAACTTGTAATTCGAATTTTTAATACAGTTATATATATCTATCTAGATTTTATCATATTATGCATAATTCACGTTATTAAATTGTATTTTCCCTAATTTGTTCATATATCATTACAATATAAGTATTATTCAATCCTAATATACCTAGAGTGTATCCATAAATATAATAAAAATACCAATTTAATCCCAATTGATCAGCAATCACGCACATAGTTTTTATTTAACTATTTAATTCCTTTTAACTTATCATTATTAAAAATACGCCCCGACTTGTAATTTATGCCATTTTATTAAGTAAATTCGTATAAATAATCTGGGTTATCAAATAATTCCCTGAAAATTTGTATAGACTCCTAAAAATATAAAGAATTCAATTATCACTTGGTTTCAAGTTTTCAACCTATTGCCTATATATTCGTGTTTACTATTTTACCCATAAATTATCCTAAATTACTCAATTATGATTCTTTTTATACTAAATTAATTTCAATCTGACCCAATATTGTTATTATTCACTAGAGATCAATATATATTCATTTCATCAATTAATTTCATAATTTCCTATTTAATTCATAATTTCAGCTTATTTTCGAGCTATTTTTAGGCCAAAAAATGAAATAAATATTAAAAATAGTCAAATCAAAATTTGGGCTACATATATATTATCTATATATCATATACATCCTACACAAAAATTTTCAGTTAGAAATAACATCATTTAGTACATTTATTTTACAATTCTAATTTCTGATGAATAGTAGATTTCTTAAGAAAGTATATTAAATATTACGAATTTTTCAAAAATAAAAATATCACATAAAAGCATGCTTAAAATAACCTAAGTATAATTTTTTTTCATAATTTTCTAAGTAGTTTAGATATTTTTTACAATTTATTGAAAAACAAGACAAAAAATCGACCTAACTATTCTTGAGATCTCTGGTGGCCGACGGTGGTTGGGGGGTGTACGGACAGCCTAATCGCTGCCTGGACTAGTGGTGGCCAATTGAGCCGGTTGTTAGGTAGTCATTTAGATCAGGTACAAGTAGGTTACAGTGGTTGCTTTATTTTGTATAAATATATACATATTATATATTATTTCCTAGTTTCCCAAAGCCTTCTATCACTCCTTAGTTTTCCAGATTGTAAAATGTTTCACGTTTGGAGTTCTTGCTCTTTTATAGTGTTCCAAAGTCGATTTAAGGAATTTCTCTTCTATTTTTTTCTTTTTCTTTTTCTTCTTGATTAAATAAGCATGAGGTGCCTTGTTTTTACAAATTGACTTGTTGAATCAGCATTTTTACCTGTTTTGCATGCTACATGACTTTTCCAGCAAGTGAGAAATGGTTTTAGATAACTTTTGATAGGAAATTAACTTAAATATTGATATTATATATATATTATAATAGTATTTAGTTATTTTACTAATATCAAGCATATATTCAATGTATATATCACGCATAATATATAACTATACTCGTATAATTAAGTTTCTAATATATCTTTTATTTTTAAGATATGCCCTCTTAATTAATTTCATGAATTCAATACAATATATATATATATAATTAAGTAATTTAAAGTTAATTCACAGGTATAATTATTATTTATACCAAGTATACTCATTAAAATACACGTATATTCATATAGTAAATTATACTATATTATCTCATTTTATAACTCAATTAACTTATCTCTAAGTTCTCGTCGCTATCTAAGCTTAATTTTAGGGATTTCGAGTATTTTAGTATTATATTGAAAAATCTTATTTTTAAGAGCAAAATTGGGATTTTGGGTTATTATTTCTAAAATTTAACTTTACTTTATCACTTCGTCTAACTTTTCTATCTTAGTCATAAAATTTAGAATTAATCGATTAATTTTTTCTAAAAACCTTAAACCTAAACTGGGTTGTCCTAAACTCAATTTCAGAGGCTCATATTTAGTAATATTGATGAGATTTTGCTTTACTAAAGCATTTGTTTGGGTTATAATTTTAATTTAAATATGAAAATACTATGTCATTTTTCTTTCTAAAATCTAAATATTATTATCGTCCTTTTCCCTTTATATTTATAAATATTTTATAAATTTAATTATATCCGTTTAATTAATTAATAGTGTCAAACCTAAAATAAATGAGATACAATATAGTAATATAATCGATTAACGATATCAAACCTAAGATGAATAAGAGACGATACAATCGATTAACGATATCAAGCATAAGATAAATGAGATCCAATATACGATATACTAATACAATTGATTAATAGTATATAAACCGATTCAACTTAAACAAGAGACTCGTTAGGTCGTAAGTTTAAGTTTTTATATATAATTAGTAAACAAGCCGTATTATGAATTTAGATTTTTTAGAAACGAATTCATTTAAATATAAAAATAAAATACGATACGATAAGATAATATGAATTGTTAGTCTATTAGCATAATCCCACAATCCCATTCTTTTTCAGTACTAGAACCTATTTCCACAACTTTAATTGGCAAAGGAAGTGGGCAGTTTGGTAAAGGTTGAACGGTTTAAGAATGAAATTGAGTTGATCGTTAGAAGAGAGAATTGAGGTGGTTCTGTTTAGGGAGGAAGAGGAACGTAATTTGGTTTATTCTTTTCTGTTGAGGCAAACGATGATGTGCAGGTCAACATCAATGATTGTGCCCGTCCCGTTCTGATCATATTGTCGTTGTTGTTAAGGACTTCAGTTGGTGTTTTTTTGTTTTTTGTTTTACGGTTTTTGAATGTTTTGCCACCGCCGCGAACATCAGAGATTGTTCTGTTTTTTCGGTTAGATCTTAATTTTAACTAATGACTATGTTTTGAATTATAAATCAAATCAAATTAAATTAATTTGTTTTTTTTTTTCCTTCAAAAGAGTGATCCAAGTCATACAGTTGGGGACTAAAAAATAAAAATTAAAAATTAAAAAAATGAACTGCATTCACCTGTAACTTCTCATAAAAAGACTTGTTAACGGAGGAAAACAGAGAAGGTTTTTAAGCATTGCTTATATATTTTACGAAGAACAAATAAATGATAATACGAAAGTTTTTTTTTCTTTTAATTCCTTAACAAATGTCTTGAGGGATTCATTATCAATTTCTAATTCAGGACAATAAAACTTTTAACCTAAAATATATATATATATATATAAAAAGAAAAGTTATGATCGAGCTTATCACAATAGTTAGGTGGGTTAATAACCACTTGATCATTAAAAAGTAGACATCGTCGTTGTATACCCACATAGATTTGCAGCATGGCTTTAATTAATGACCATAGGTTTTGGTCGTGCAAACACACCTGGGTCGTTAATTGGTGGTTATCATATACAGTTTCCTTTTCAACAAATTCTTGCTAATAACGAAGTATCGTGCGATATGGTATTGTTGTAATCAATCCGCTTCCTAATACACCAATATATAGTATCAAGGAAAAGATGATAAGTATTTAATCACTTTCTTTCGATGAGCAAAGGTGATACGTAATTAGCGTGTGAATCACATAGAAATTTACAAACATCGAGTAAAGATGCCGATATGGATTATACTATAAAAATTTTGAATCGATGTTCTTTTATGGGTTTCTTATAAAAGCATCCAAAATCTATATTTGCACCCTTGAAGTGGACACTAACGTAATATTTAATGAAGAATCGTTGTAGAGAAGCATCCTTAAGTTGTAGAGAAGGGAGATTAGTATATAGATACAATATTTGATAAAAAATAATATGAAAATAAGTCCTAAGCGAAAATTAATACAAAAATATGGTAGTGAAGTCATAGGTGGATCTGAATTTTTTTACACTGAAGTTGCATACTCCCCATATAACTTCAATGCTAATATATATCCCCAAATCAGCCCTGCTCTTCATTTCTCACTCATAGAATTTCTGACAAAATATTATGTACGCATAGATCTCTCAGTCTCACTAACCTATTGGTGTTTAGATACTGAAAGTTTTATAAGAATTAATTAGTTTTATTTATTCAATTTTTTTGAATTAATTATATTTATTTATTATTATTTATTTAGTTTTTGTTATGAAATTTTAGTATTTATAGTGATATATGTTCTGTAGAAAAATGTAGACTTATTTTATATAAAATGCATATTTGTTATAGTAGTAGTAGTTTAGAAAAATTGTATTTAGTTGTTGATGATAGTAGTAAAAATATTAGTTATTTAACGCAAGTAATGTAGTCAGTTAAGGATCTTTTAAACATGGAAGTTGTGTAATAATGATATGTTGGTCAAAAGTATTAATTTTAGTGAGTGGAATGTGATTGCTATATTAAGTTTTCGCTAACTTAATGATAACTCGTATAATAATTAGGGGCAAGATGGTGGATTATGTGAAAATCATTGTCTACGCACATGAAAATATTATGAGAGGTAATCTAGGAGTGGAGTATGATAAGGAGCCAATAAAGAAGTAGAAGATGAATAAGAGGTCAAATTATGCCCATTTTTTTAACATAATATGCAATAGTATTAGGATTAGCACCGCTGGAGTAAAAATTGTTCACAGGCATCTAACATATTACGAAGGCGGTGTCTACTACGAGTTGATGCCCATTAGGGATGATGATGATGTTGAAAACTTTATTAAGATGACTGAATCGTTTGAGTGAACGAGGTATTTAGCATATTTATGTCCAGTTGGGCGGACAGAGTAATGTAAGCCCCAGTAATAACCCCATGAACATTGCATCGCAACAAGTACACTCATTTGGAACTGATTTTCCCATAGTCAATGATAATGTCCTTTATACAACAAAATAAGACGTGGTTCAAGATGATGCTATTAACGTTAATGTGAATGAGGAAGTACTTAATGTAGAGTATGGGGAACTTTGGTAATAAAATCTAAGTTACAATCCTTATATGGAAAGGATTGCCATGGGTCTCAATGGTAGTGACGATGAAAATGATGATGATAACAATGAAGTGGATGGTGATGAGAGGGAAGAGGAAGGCGAAGCGAACTATGATGATGAAGATGATGAAGGTAGGGATGGGTTGACTTTTGCTATCTTAGGGAGTAATGTCTTCATGGACAATCCAATGGATTGTTTGAGGCAAGAACCGATAGCCGAAAAGAGCCAAATAGAGAGATAAAAGGTGGAGGTTGAGTTCACATAGTTGACATGGATAACCATTATTACACGTGCCAGAAATGGCAAATACATAGAAATCCTGGCTCCCATGCAGTTGCAGTTGCAGCTAAGCTAAGGAGAAACGCCCTAAACCGTATTAGTCAATGGTACAAGTAGACAAACCAACTTGATGTATACCAACAACATTTTTTCCCTCTAAGTGATGAGATTAATTGGCCAGTAGTGAATTTTCCAAAGCTTAAGCCATGGGCTAAGCTAAAGAGAAACAAAGGGAAGCCTAAAACAAAACATTAATACATGGAGACAGATATACGCGAAGAGCCTGATAAGAATAGATGTAGCTACTGTTGAAGGGAAGGACATAATAAGTACAAATGTCTGGTAATTTGTATTACTATTTTTTGCATATGCATACACATAAATTTACTGCTAGTTTGTAATATCTATCTATTTTATATTACTTGCATTGTCACTTATAAATGTTAATCACAATTGCAAGTTAGATGGACCTGGGACCATTTGACCCTTCAGTTTTGGGTGAGTAGGCATCCCATCGCTCTCAGGACATATGGGAGGGAAAGGTATGTTATTTAATGATTTCTTCCATTCATATAAAACATAAGTTAGGTATGGATATGTTAATGTTTATGTCTGTGTAACTTAATACAGGCACCAGGTACAATTACAGTTAGATGGTGTGAGCTAGCAATGAAAAAGAGTGAGGAGCTCATACCATTGGATCCACGCATGGAGCGGTACTTAGTGGAGGCAAGGCTTATGGTTGTTAGCCGACTTCCATTCATCCAAATGAACTAGCACCAAATTACCACCTCTGTGAAAAGGTAGAGGCTAAAGACACATACTTTTCATGTGGCATAAGGTGAGATAACCATTATGCTCCAGGATATTATGGTTCAACTAAACCTTAGGGTTGATGGTGCTACTGTCACTGGCAGCACCAACAAGAATTAGGCAAATGTGGCGAGAAACCTGTTAGGTGATGTTTTACCATCAGATGATGTGAAGGGTAGTTGCGTACAACTGTCATGACTAGTTAGTAGATTTAGAATTATACCGAGCAATGCCAATGAGGATATGATCAAGCGTTACACTCATGTGTATATCCGCTAGCTGATAGGAGGATTCTTATTCACAAATAAATTTTCTAGCTATGTACATCCCATGTACCTTCCCTTATTGGATGACTTCTGGATGGTGTGTACGTATAGTTAGGGATTAGCTTGTCTAGCATGGCTATACTGACAATTATGAAACGCTGTACAGATAGGTGTATCCAAGATTAGGGGGCTAATGATTCTACTGTAGGTTTGGGCATGAGACCATTTCCCACACATTATTTCCCACACATTATATCCCTTAGTAAGTCTAGCTTTATGATTACAGATGGTATTCCTTTGGCCGGTAGATGGCAAATCGAGAGGAATACTACACAGGGATCGACTTATGTAGTCCAGTCGTATCGCGAGGTGTCTGACCTGCAAACGAGTCATCAGGTACATTAGATACACCGTTTGATCTTGCTTAAAAAGTTCATGTCATAATTACTAATTTTTTTACTCTTTCAACTCACATACATTTCATTTCAGGTTGTATGGCAACCTTATTCAAAAGACATTCTTCAACTTTTGCCTCCTATATGCACGATCGATAGGGGTCTTTAAACGACTAAGGTACCTTTTACCTGCTTCCACATTGTGGAGTTCTACTTTATGGATCGCGTCATCCAACAATTTGGTGGCTTTCAGATAGAGCCCCAGTCAATGCATTCTAACGAGCAGCTTCATCAACAAGATCTCAAAGGTTGTATAGATGTCAATTGGAAAGTAGTGCATGATGGTTACATCTAACACTGGTCAAATCGACATGCTTGGATTGTTCATCCATACCTGGTTTTCAATGTGGACCCCGACTATTTACAATGGTACAAGCAGCGTAATCGTCAATAAATAATACACTCGGGTGCGATGATGAGTCATCTAGTAAGTACAATCAATATAACAACCTATGTATAACCCCATTTATCTTGTAGTATTATTACTAATTGTTTTTCTCCTATGTAGGTCGACACCCAACAATCAGTTCAGTTGACTAATAACATTCAACTAGCCCACTAGATCATTGAAGGTGCCTTGCAGTTTTTAGAGGACCACAGTAGTATTATCTTACACCATCCATTTCCACACCATCCACTACTTGATGAAGGCACCTAGCTTGAGCGAGTTGCACCTCAACCGCCATGTGACAAATGTTAGGAGAGGTTGGACTGAGGTCAGACGAGGAAGGGGTTGAGGGAATTTAGATGCTCCATCTGTGGGGCAACATTCCATTGACTTAGGTCATATTGGTTCCAGCTCAAGAGCTTCACATGTTACACCACCGTTTCATCAACCATTCCATGATACACCGGCGACACCTCACAAAAGACATACTATGCACTCACAGAACTCCACCATTGGTGAAGGGGTCACCCAACACCATCCACCTCCATATATTAACCCTATTCCGCCTAATGACTTTTTAGACTCACCAACTGAGCCTTCTATAGATCCTTCTGAGAAATGACCATCACTATTATCCAGATATAAGGCGTGTTTAAGTCAGTGTAAGAGTTGGCATTAGATTTTATTTTTTAGATATTTTTTTTTATGTTCTGATTGTAATAGCAACTAATGTATCCAGATATTATTTAAATTTTATTTTTTATTACACTCTTATCGTACGTACATATGGTATCGACAAATAAATATATTTTTTTATCTAAAATATAAGCGTTTGACGTTCCTATTAGAATTAAAAAAAAAAAAAACTCATACAATTATTGAAGTCGCATTAAGCCATGTAATTTTCATCGTATATTCATATAAGTATGATAAAAAACTGCAATGAAGTCAAAAATAAAAAAAAAAATTACACCAAAATTATAATCTTTTATAAAAAAATTTACACTGAAGTTGTATGGAAAGTGTGCGACTTCAGTGTACTATTTTTTACATAGAAGTCGCATGCCCCCAATGTGACTTTACTACCATATTCTCGTATTAACCTTTACTTGAGACTTATTTTCGAATTATTTTTTGCCAAATACTATATCTATGTACTAAACCCGTAAGGAAGGATTGTGTTTAGTGTTATTCGCATATGACAATAGCATCACCTTGATATCGAAATAAAACGAACTTCATTGTTTTTTTTTCCTCTAAAAAACAAATGTTTATTTAATTATGGCTGAATGCAGATACAGAGTTTGCATTTACACAATTAAACCTAGCAGGGTCAAAAGGCAAATGAAGAGGTATATATTTCCCATCTTTATAGTATAGGTACCGTATTTTTGCCTTATATAATTTTTAGTATAAACAAAAAGTGTCTTAATTCAAAAAAATTACAAAAAAAATAGAAAATAAAAAAAAAGTACAAAAAAATTAGAAAACAATGAAAAATAAAAAAATATTGAAAAAATAGAAAGATAGAATTTTCAAGTAAAATAGATATTCATGCAAACAAATTATTTTTAAGGAAATAGTCTTTAAAGTTGTAAATAATTTAATTGGGTAGTATTTTATTTTATAAGATTGTTTAGGTCATTTTATAAGTTAAATATATTTTAGTTACACTAATTAATAAGGTGCAAATCAACAGCCTAACTAGTATTATACTTGGTCTTGGCATTAATAAATGAGAAAGGTCATAGGTTTAAATGTCTTAACAGGCTCCTTACGCCTTTTTCTTTTTTACTCCATAATAGAGTACGCGTTGCGACAGGCAATTGGGCTACATGTTGATGCTTAACATGTGGCATACAATAGTTCGGACACATTGCTAACATGGTGCTACGTCCATGTCAACAAGCTCTCCTCTCCCTTTCTTTCCTTTTACCAGCAAACCCAACTCAACCCCATCACTTTGGATCGATTTCTTTTATGTTCAACATACAATTTCCATTAAATTAATTATGGAATCGTGTGCTAAGCTTGGAGTATCATACATCATATACAATAAGTCATCTAGATTCATTTGTTTCAAAGGTCAAAATGGTGATTGAAAATCAGGAAAAACATAAATGCTTAAATTTCCTTCTTGAATTTCTATGATTCAAGCTTATTTAATGCAATTGCGAAGCTTCTACTCAATCCTTTTGGCAAAAACAAGCTTAGGGACACGCATTTAGCCAGATTTTTACACCCGTTCTTGCTAAAATAAGAAAATCAAGCAAAAGGTGTAAATAGGATGTTGTGCTTCATATCGGACCAAAATCAAGCTTCGAGAAACATCCCTAATCTCTTATTCGAATACTCTCTCTCTAGGATTCATGAAAGCTCAAAGCTTTTCGAGCTAATCCACTCATGTAGTGTTGTTCCCCGTATTCAGAGCTTTCCATTCCAACCCCTCTTTCCATCCACCGTAACTCTACCACTCTCGACTAGCCAAACCTTCATCACCATCGAGCGAAACTACCACATCCATCCACCATTGAGCGAAACCAACACCACCACACAACTCACCACATCCTAAAACTGGAGACCCAATACTCCATACATACCTAGCAACACCCTATGCACACCGCATACCACCACCACCAAACTTGGTAGCATACATCCTACCCCCCATATTCCCAATAAGAAACCCATAAAACTCCCATCACCCGCTTATTTTGGTGTCCAAATCATTCCAAACCACCCCTTATATCTACTGTTTTCATCTCCAACTTGCGATTCGAATTCAACACCTACCTAACCCAAATCTCCAATCCAGTGCTATAACTTATCCAACCTATCCAATTCATCCCTTAATCTAGCCCTCTTTGTATTGTTTTTGCTTTATGTTATGTAATTTTTTTTATTATTATTTTAATTCATTTACCCTATTATAAATTGTAAATGAAAAAGAAAAAAATCCGAAAAAGAGAAAAGAAAATAAAAGAAAAGAAAGAAATAAGAAAAAAAAAAACAACATAAGAAGCTTAGCTTCTTATTTTCTTTCTCTAAGTAACAATAAAATAAAATAAAATAAAGTGAATAACGTTTTGCCACTTAGAAAAGTTTATTTTTCAAAAATAAAATAAAATCAGCCCTTTTTTAAAATTAAGACATTTTAGAGTTTTCAAAATAAATAAATAAATACACCAAATAAGGCCTTTCTAGAATTTTTTCTTAAATAAATTTAAATGGTTAAGAAATATAAACCTGATTATTTTTCAAAATTAAAATCAACCAGCACACTTAAATTTTATAAATGAACTATAGAAAATCTAATCTCCTACTAAAAGATACGTAGATACCTACAGAGCGACTTAAAATAGGGAAATCATTTATTTTTCCTTTTATAAATAAATTTGATTTTTTATTTTTGTTTTTGTTTTTTCTTATTTCAAATATAATTAATTTTTTGTAAATTTAGAATTATTCATTCATGCTAAAGGGGTATTTTAGAAAACCCCTGAACTTAAAATATCTTTGGTTTTTCAAAAATCGTTTTTAAAATAATTTTCTCATAGATTAGCAACTAAGTTAGAATCAATCCATTGAATTGGTTTTAACTTAACTTTTTCACAAGTCGGGTGGCAACTCCAAGAAACTTAATTATTCAAAAAAAAAAAATTTCTTATTTCTTGGTCGAAGGTTTATATTGAATAGATATAAGGTTCAATATAAATCAAGTTAAGGAAAAAAAAATTAAGCTCAACATACAGCATTTACATTGGTAAACTTTTCCAAAAGAACCTCATAGGTTCTTACATCAAAACAAAGTAACTTGCATACAGTTGGTGGGGTTATAAACATAATTACATCCAGATCCAAGTCTTTAACTGCATTCGCCATAAAGTCAACAACCAAGCTCATTTCCCTGGGGTAAAAAAACAATTGCACTTCCTTGAAATCCTTAAACTTCTTCCTATAAGCAAACAAAACATTACAAGGAGACTTTGTAATATGGTCATTAGAAGTAAGGAGCTAGACACCAATTTTGGAGTCTGTTTGTATATCTAAGCATTGGAAACCAAGCCTTGCACAAAGTTGTAACCCAAAGTATAGACTAAATGTGTTGAAAATTCATGTGAAAGTTAAATGAAATAAGGTGTGAGCTTGGCTCTTTTAGTCTAATCCCAAATGATCACAACTACACCACCTACTCAAAGACATTATCATCATACAAAGGCCTACAAGAGGGCTACTATAAAAGAGCAATTTGAAGCAATTCAAAGAATATAAAGGCACCTTAGAACATGTCAGGTAAGATTTATCATATAATGTACCTTATATATATAAAAGTTTAGTGTCACTTATGTTTGTTGAGAAAGGTTAAAAATATTTAAGATATTTTTAACGAGCCTTCTCCTATTTAGAAGACCAATGTTCACACCATTGAGCTATATTGACCTTAGCCTTACATGCATGCACTAATGCTACTTAACTAGTAGATTGCTCTCTTAGTTTAATATAAGGGGCGGCTTAAATGCCTCTAAGGTTAACAATGGTGATCTAGTGTTGGTAGCTTATAAGGAATCCCTAGTATATTCAGAAAATGACAATGGTAGTGATGATGATGATGCTGATGTATCAGTTAGAGGGAGGGGCATGAGATTAATACTCATGCCGGTGTGCTGCTTTGCTTAAGTACATATAGAGTTGAGGAATGCGTTGTACCTACTAATATCCTTCATCCTTCGGTTGTTAACATGTCTCATTGAAATGTTGTAGCAACTTACATAATTGTTGTTGCATTAAAGGGAACTTTGCGCTTTGAGAAATTTTTTGTCATCCCATTTCTTAGTACCACTGGAGGACCTCTTGGTAGTATGAGTTATTTAAGTATGTGTAAGTGTGCTTAGAAGGCAATGCCTTTGCTTAGTAACAGTGATGCTAAGATACTATTTGAGTTTGCTACGACCTTACATGGGTATGAGCTTATAGCTTTATGAGGCTATTAAACTCTTATGATCTAAGGAGTCTTTAGAATCATCTTGTGCATCATAGCAAAAGCTTTCACTTGCAGCATAATGTTTAAGTAATAATGGCATTCATTACTTGAGATAGAGGATTCTCTTTCATTAGTTAAGGGGATATTTCTCCCCACTTGATTGATTAGAATTGTTTTCCTTAGCTGTGATGACTTGTAATGTGCTTGAGAGGCAATGATTTCACCAGTTAGCATTATATAAGCTTGTCTTTTCATCTTGTGCCTAGAAGTCCATGTTTTTATCAGTTAGCAACAAGATTTGGTTAAGCGTTGTTTAATCGAAAAAGTCAACTTACGTTGAAATTAATTGGAGGTGTCTTGCACTTTAAAACAATAATGATGCAAGTTGTGTACTAAGGTATCACTTGGGCTTGGAACTTGAAATTTGAGTTGCCATAGCATTGCTTCATCTTGAGGCATAAAAGTCAAAATGTTAAGGCATTGCTTGGACTTTAAGCATGGAGGCCAATGTGCTAGGGTGTTGTGTAGACTTAAGGTGTAGATGTAAGGGTCCGACCAAAGTAGCCATGTGCTTGTGAGTGACATGCTATACGTAGTTTCAAAGAAGTGAAGTGAATAACACTAGATAGGATCATTAGGAGAGAATGAGGCAAGGAGGATAAGAGAATGTTAGGGAACCTTAAGCGCATATTTTTTACCTAAGTTACTCGTTCGATTTTGGAGAGTATATTTCTCAAGTGAAACACTGTTTCTATGGTCTCTCTGAAAGTTCCAAATGATTACGAATAGTTAGTATTTAAATGATGGGCCTAAGGCTATATAAGTCTGCTCGAGAAAGGTTGAAGGTAGATGGATGGATTCAACAATCCATTTTCTAAGCCTATTAAGCTAATTTTTTCTGAATCATCTCAAAATATATCGGACTCCTTAGGCCTCATTACCTAAATCAAGGAGTTAAGCTCAAATAAATAATATAATAAAGATATATAATTGGGTTTTATTCTTCTCTCTTTAGCCCATTAGGGCTGCTAAACCCTAATTATTAATATTGATAATCCATAAAATGTTAATTAGATGTCACTAATTATAAAATAGATATGCATATTGCTTATGGGGATGGCTTTCAACCTAGCTCTCCTAATGTATATCGTATCACCGAACATTAAGCTTGTGAAAATTGCATATCTTGCCTCTCCCGTCCCTCTCTATATCACCTTTTTCCTTTCTTCTATCGCAACATCAATCCCTTCTTATTCATGTGAAGCGCATGGACATAGGGCTACATGTACATAGTTAATATAACAAACCTTACAATTATATATGATATGATAATATTGTCGTATATACTTATTACTATAAAAAAAAACTTCATTGGAGCCTAAATATAAATTTAATTTTCACAACTATAAGATATAATATGAGCATTTATTTCATTTAACATTTGACTAAGCATGTAATTAAATAAGGAGAAATTATACAAAAAGGATTTAACTCATTTTAGGACATGTGTTTTGCATCTCTTCATTTCATGACATATGTTTTTAAAATTAAGTCAATATGAGACCTCGATCAATCTATGCTATCGTCACACTCCAACCATCCAAACGGACGATACTTGGTGTCTACATATATAAAACCCAATCCAACCCTAAATAAACCCATGGTTGGTTATCCCTGGTATACTAAACCAAACAATAGAATTAAACAAAGGAAAACCACCGAATATTTTCTGTGATTGAATCACATAAATATGAAATATATTGCCTAATTCATTTTCTATCTATGGGAAAACACTACACCGTATTATTTTTTATTTAATTACAAAAAACACACACACAAAAGGAAATGATCAACCAACTTGACTTCGTCATTTGTTGCAAAGGTGATAAAAGATTGGAGCTCGTTCATCCATAAGCTTCCGGAAGAGAATAGCGACTTGGGGTTTGTGTTTCATGGTTGGTTTTCTTCTGTTTCATTGCTCCGATGGATGGATTAGGATTTATATGGGTGTCGGGTATGGTTTATTCGAGGAATGTGTTAAGTTAATTTTGGTGATATGTGTTGGCTATCTGGATGCTTGAAGTGCCACATCAAATTCAATAATGTCAACGGAAATGTACATTGGTCTTTCAATGGGATTGATCAAATTCAAATTCGGCTCCATTCTCAAAATAGTTGTAATATTGTAGTGGCAAGAAAAATAAAATAAAATAGACAAAAGAACATTAAAAAAAAAAATGAAAAAAGAGCCATTAAAAAGAAAAAGAAAGAAAGAATGAATGAAAGGAAGGAAGGAAGAACAACCAAGGTTTCCGGATTAGAGAAGGTTGATCTTCTTTCGGTCATTGATGCTAACTGTGGAGGATAACAAGCAAAATTCGTCAAATAGTGGCATTATTTACTAAAGTATATGTAACAACTTTTTTCCATTACCTGATTAGTCCTAAACAAGGGTCTGCCATTTGAAAGAAATGGATACACTCCTGAAAAACCAGGTAAGGAGATGTTAGGACTACGTGAAATGATATCTAGTGGAAAATTTTAATCCATAACATAATGCGGCGATTTCCGTTTTGTTTGAACTAACCACTGCATCGTCAACAATAAACCAAACTACACTCTCTCCAATTGCGTTTAATGCGATAGTTCCATTGCTGTAGGTCATTGTTTTTCTTTTTCATTTCAAAGTGCATGGCTAGCGTTTTTTTTCTTTTTTTTCCTTTTCTTTTAATTTTTCAAGGAGGAAGTAACCATTAGACATATGTCGACCAATATCCAGGAGGAAAACTCTATCTATTCTGTTGGAAGACAAATAATCATGCCGCTAAACCAAAACAACTGGACAACTACAAAGTGGAGTAATTTTTAGTGAAAATGCTATAAATCACAGTTGTGGCATCTGTAAAGTCACAAAGAATCTGCCACTAGTTGAATTATTTTTTTCTGTGATTTGGCTAGTTTGAGTTTTTTAATCCATTTTCCAACCATTTGACTGAGGAGAGATATCAAACACAAACATCATTAACAAGGATCCAATTGTAATGAAGATGTTAAACTAATCGATTACAATATTGTTTTTCATAACTCATTTGTGTAGGACCTATATAATATACACAATTATGAGACAACAAATAGACAGCTCACATAAAGGATTTCTTCTCAAGGTCGACAAAATGTGTAAATTCGGATGGATGTTTTCATGATCACAAGGTCCTCGGCCTATCTTTAAACCAAAGGTACAATGCTCAGCCATTAGTTAAGGGCACTGACCTCCAATGTCATTTTGCTAATAATCCACCGAGTGGCAACAACTGCCAGTCTTTTCCATCAGGGCAGCAACCCAAACAGCCAGCGAGGGCCTGTGTCAAGCGTCTTAAGAGCAGCAAGTTAAATACCGATGTATTCTTTGAATGAAATAGCATGGATCCTTGGGAATAGAAGAACACTTTCTTTTGCATTATACTC
The DNA here is from genome assembly GCA_024138005.1 of Lumnitzera racemosa. Classification (NCBI taxonomy): domain Eukaryota; kingdom Viridiplantae; phylum Streptophyta; class Magnoliopsida; order Myrtales; family Combretaceae; genus Lumnitzera; species Lumnitzera racemosa. The sequence continues at coordinate 9,320,828 of JAMXBC010000008.1, read as the reverse complement.
CTGAGATTTTTTGACCATATAGTATATGCACTTGAAGGGTATGATCTATTCTTTTCTTGGCAAGGAAATGAATTTAGACTTTTCAGTTTTGCATCATCACAAACCACTGCAAATTATAATAAGATATTTGTTAGAAGATGGTACGTGTTGGGTTTGGTATACTCAATGACAGCATGAAGAAGGCAATTACCTGTCTCAATAAGTCGCTAAGTGTCCTAGGAAGGGCTTCAATATCTTTCAAAATAATATAATATGGGAAGGGGAAAGAGTCCATATACTTTGTGAATTTAATGTTCATGCCCAGGCGAGATGATTCCTGCAGGAGAAAAAGTTAAAAAGGGAACCAAATATAAGGCTGCAGATTCAGGAAGAGAAACATATGCATGGGATTTACCAACATATCCATGATTGAGTTTTCTTGACTATCGAGAATCAGAAAGGCGACCATACACTTGCTGTTTAGGATGTCCCAAACACGGGCCTTCAAGCGTTCCTGCATGAAGAGAAAAAAGGGGCAAAATAATCACTTATGCTTTGCTAATGATGTGTTGATCTTCTATGAAGGTGACATACGGTCTGCCCGATTAATAAAATAAGCATTTGACAAGTTCTACTTGCTGTCCAACGGGAAGCATAAGTAAAATTGTTTTGTTGAGTTGCAAATAATAAGCAACTTGATGACTAAACATGAGCATCACCTTATTCTCATTCAAGCGACCATCTGCGATGATAAGAACAAGCTGCTGCAAAGGGTTATGTCCAGAGGGTAACCATGCTTTTGAAACACAGACATCCAGCATCTTTTTCAGGTACTCCAGAAGCTCAGCAACTGGTTCACCTTTTATACTATTTTCTTGCATAAAGGTCAAGCTGGAAATTATCTGATCAAGTCGAGGAATGAAAAAAGAACAAATTAGACAACCTCCTCTCAAATCTTGAATGCACGTTATTGGTATAAAAAGCAAACCAAAACCTCCATCTACTTCCTCACTTTTTTTGGTAGAAATTAATAAATACAAATAAGCTAAATCTAGAAGATATGCCAACCTCAATCCCTGCCTCTCTGGTGAAAGGTCGATCAAAATCATGCAGAAGCCTTATGTTTTCCATCTTTCCATAACTTAAAATAGCCAAATTACCCATCTCCAGTTGGGAAAGAGCTCGACAAACAGCAAACAAGGCTTCTATTGCCGCATTTCCACAGCCACTATCAGACATACTATATGAATCGTCTACAACAATCACAACCTGGTAATCACGCTTATCTGGTCTAGTCCTTCTGAGCCATATTTTGTCTTTCTGATAACGACTTGCTATATAAGGTATCACCTTAAAAAGAAGGTAACCAACAATCAGCAAATTCATAAATAAGGTAGGTTTGTCAAGAAGCAACATACAGCCAAACCAGTTACCTTTTTCATGTTAACTTTTTTTCCTGTCTTGTAATCTCCCTGTAGCTTACTAGCTAAAGTAGGTTCCAAGACAAGACGCAATTGTTCAGCCAACTCCTGAGACAATGTCATTGTATGCAGTATATATTTCCTCCACAGAGAAGCCAAATTATCTTTTGCATCTGCACGAATATCTTGGTGCTCTTGGGCATCATCTGGATCATCGTCACTGATGGACAGCCTACTGAGTTGAGGGGTTTCAGAACTTGCAAATGATCTACTGACATGGATCAAACTATCCAACTGTTTACCAGGGTGATTTTCATGCAAATCCTGAGATCTTGCGACTCTGTCATCAGGAGACTTCTCCAAGTTCTTCACTGCTTTAGGCTCCATTGGCCTATCTTTTGACATTGCAGTGGAATTAGATGCCCACTGTGCTTGATTTGGTAAATCAGTTTCCATTTCAGTAAGTTCGTCCCTATTTAATCCAGCAGGAGTTGCACTTTTAGAATTTTCTGAACTAAATTGGTGATCAATCTGTTCGGAAGTTGCAGGCCCTAAAGCTTGCGTTGTTCCCTTTTCACGCTCAGTGACATATCCATACTCATCAGCATTTCCATCATCAATCTCAGGGTTCTCAACATCTTTATCTTCCAGCATATCAATGGATAATTTTATTCTCTCTTTCCAACCTTCAAGTGCAGAGCCAACACTTCGGTAAGGGTTGGGTTGGGCTTTTTGAAAAGGTGATGCATCAGGCTGTGATAACTGAGGCTTTGGTCCGTGATTCAATAATTTTCCACCATATGTTGAATCCAAAGCCATAAACCCTGCAGAAAGTTGTGTACCGGATGGTTGCCCACTTAAAGGAGGAAGGTCATTTTCACCATTTCCACTGCTCAATGGATTTGCTTCAGGAATGTTGTTGATGAAATCAGAATGTCCAGAGTCACCCATCAGTTTTGTTTCTGATTCAGGTGCAGGTACACAATCAGTACTGGTGCTAGAACCACCTTGCTTGGACTTGTCTTCCTCTGTTGTTAAATCTGTTTCCACGTTATCTTTAGAAGCCCCACCAGCATCATCCCTGTCAGGATTTTCAGTCGATTGCTTTACTTCTCCCCCTTCCATGTTTTCATCTATACCTTGTATCCCCTCTTCTTTGCTCCCATCAGCAGATCCATCAATATCATCGATACCGCCACCTTCCTCCATTGCATCTGTATCCTCCCCTTCATTCAACATTTCGGCATCTTCTTCAGAAACTTGATTGGATTGACTTGGCTCTAATCCAGAAGGAATGGTATATGCTTCCTGTTTGTCCATAATCATCTCTTCCATGTCATCCTGTTCCCCAACATCATCTTGGTTACCATTAGCATCATTTAGTACGTCAGATCCATCAGAAACAGTTTCAGGTCCACCATGTTCAGTGGAATCTTCTTCCTTTGCCCGGAACTCTCCATCACCATCATCATCTTTAACAGAAGGGCCAAATTCGTACTTTTCATCTGTATTTCCACCACCTTGACTATCATGTCTATTCCAAAGCTTTTCATCAATAACTTCACTATCACCCCCTACTTCTCCCATTGCAGAATCAATTTGCTCAGCATCACTCTCCTCATTGGTGTTGCCATCTTCCCTGCTGTCCTCACTCACACTAAACATATCAGCTGCAAAATCCTGCTCCATTTCAATTCCTTTCTCATTTTTCCTTGGGAAGTCAGATGCAGCATCTTGTTCCACACCCAACTGCATAATGAAAAAATGAAAATAAATATCAAAAAGAAAAATTCAAGGTCTATCAGAACGACACGTAGAAATGTATAATGAACAACAATCTAATTTTCCTATACCTTATCATCGCTACCAAGAAGTTGATCCTCGTTCTCTATTTGATTGCTTACATCATTGATTCCTGCCCCAGTCCCCAGACCTGTTCCATTTGCAGTTTGAGTTCGATTCCCAAGGTCATCTAACTGCTCCTCAACAGCAGTGCCATATCCCTTTGAGAATAGCACAGAGAGATTCTCTGCTAGCGTATTAGTCATTATAGATATCTGCATGCAATCGTCAAGATGAAATATTATGTTACTTAATTCGTTGTGCTAGATCAGAAGGTCATTTTCTTAATTGTTGAAAGTTTGACCATGTTTAATTCAATTTGACAACATTTATTTTAGATTTAACCTTCTAAAATCTGTTCATTTCTTAAAAGATTTTTGTTGATACTACATAATTATTTGTTTCCTCAGCTAAATCTTAGGTTTTAGTAGCATCCCCAAAATTTATTTATTTCCTTTGCCCTCGCTTGTAATCAAGCCCATTAAAAGGCTGAAAAACAAGAAAAGGAAATTACATTCTTATTCTAAAACATTATTAGTCCATATAGTATCATATTATGAGTCTTTAAGGTATCAATGCCTACATTATTTATCTATGGCAAGAGAAACAATTTGGTGGATAATACACACCGTATAAGTGATATATATATATATATATATATATACCAATAAAATGTTAACATTCATTGCAAATACAAATCATAAGCGCTAATTGATTTAGAAACTATCAATTCCACCATAATGCATTCCAACATTTTATTATATTTACACACCATGTATACATAACACTTAGCATGTATTACTTAATGAATCCTTTTTTTGTTATGACTTACACATGAATGCAAGTTTCCAACCTAGGTTACGTCAAAGATCAAGAAAAGCCCAAGATCCTAGGTGGACACAACTTAAGCGGATTGTTGAAAGTTTGACTAGATTTAACACAGTTTTAACCACATTTATTTTGGATTGACCTTCTAGAATCCCATTATTTATTTTAGATTTTAATGTATCATCTGTATTGTTTCTCTTCTCAATTAGCTCTTAGGTTTTAATAGCTTACCCAAAATTTATTTATTTCCTTTGCTATTACTTGAAAAGGTTGTCCTCATGTATATTCAGAAAATAAGAAATAACAGTTACATTCTCCTAAAACATTATGAGTCTGTGATATCATATCGGTCTTTATTGTCTACAGAAACTCTTAAGCAAGGATAAAAATGATTACTTCACAGCGTAGAGAGAGACTAACCATTTTATGGAAAGACAACAAGTCTTTCAGGAGACCATTTCCAAAGTCCAGAATCAGCAACAACAAAGAGTGATACTCTCTCAATAATGCTTTTAGTTGGACAAGTGGACCAGGGTTCTCAGAGACAACATGATTGACCAGCTTCTCCTGGCATGTCAAAGGGGGGAGAAAAAGTTGAGGGGGAAAAATAATCTTCTGAAATTGCTTCAAAAGGAAAATTAGAGTGACACAAACATACTGCTAGACAAATTATTTTCTGAGTGTTGTCGAACAGTTCCTTCAATTTAAGATCTGCCATGCAGGAATTCAACAGCATTTTCCAACTAGTAATATTCCTAAATGGTTGATCAGAAATAGAATGACCATCCAGTGAAGCCAAATTCTGCACTGCATGCAATGCATGTCCAGCAGCCACTTTGAAGGTTGCATCATATTCAGCTTCAACCTCAAACCTTAAGCGTGTTGTTGCTTCCCTGGGTTTCTTGAATGAAGACTTGAATTGTTCCAAGACCTTTTCCCCCTGAGAAAAGCTTATTCTATTATACACTTCCAATAATCTAACCAGGACATTTGTTCAATAGGTTTATGTGAAGTCAAACCAACAAATTACCAACCAGACTTGATTGTGTTATGTAATTTTGGATTGCAAATTTATTGCTTAGGTGTAGATATATAAATTAAGGAAACACATTCGAGCCAGTAAGGAGCATGGAAGTTAAACTACCTTGTTCACTATGTCATCCAAGTTGTCAAGCAGAGTATCTCTGACCAAGCTTCTGCCAAAATTTTCATCACGGAAAGCAGTAACACACTCTTTGAGTTCCTTTAGAACATCAAAATTCTGATACACCTTTCCTTCCATTGTCGAAGAAATAATACAACCATACAAAGATTTGTTGATTATGATTATGTAATCATCATGGTCAAGAAGATAATCATCCAATGCTTCCTGTAAGATATTTTTAAGAGCTCTGTGATTGATATTCAAAAGAATAAAAGAATTTCTGATTGGAAAGAAAAATTATTACCTTTGCTTTCTGAACTTTTGGAATCAGTGTCTCAAAGAAGCCAAAGATTCTATTTACTTCATCGAGGACACTATGATAAACTGTACTCTTCGCTTGTTTGAGCAATAAACACCCGTCATGTAATGCAGTCCAAAGACTATCAAAGAGTTGCTGCAAACATTAGCCAAAATTGAACCATCAGAAACCCAAAGCAACATGTGCATAACAAGTTATCACTAACAGAGAAGTAGGTCACAGACCTTCTGTTGCCACAAGCATTGCAACATCATATGCTGATTTTCAGCAGTGACACATTCGGAACTCATATCAGAATACAAGTTATACAGAGAAGCTGTGCATTTACGCAAGTGCTTTAAAAGAGCGGCAAGATCATAAAGGAAATCTCTTTGCTCCTGCTGCTGTACCAACAGATGGAAGAGAAATGATTCCGACTGGGAGACCTAAAATATTAGAGAAGGCAATAGGGATATTAGTCAGCGTAAATAGCCAATCTCTTTGCTCCCTTATCTATTTATGTTTCATAATTATGATGGTAGTAATTAGAGTGTTAAAATTGGAAAATGAAATTTCATATACTTTTAAGAGAAAAAATTTGAAAAAATATATTTTTTATACTGGAGATATTTTTTTAATTGGTATTGTTATAAACATAAATAAAGTAAAAAGTAGATAAATTCAACTTCATTGAAATTTGTTGAGCGATTAATTTTAAAATAAGGGTACATATGAAATTATATTTCCATCTTTTTAGCACCTTATTTTTACCAAACATAAGATTCAAATAGACATAAATGACACCAATAAGATGGAAAAAAGATGAACCAAACAGAACCATATCCTTTTCCATTTATTCAAGCATAGATGGTAAAGATGATAGACTAAAAGTAGAAGGATTCTGCACCAATACAATCTTTTGAATTGTCAAGGAGGAGGTGACGTGGCATAGAGCTTCATCACACTAGAGTTCATACCTGTTCAAGTGTAAAATCTTTATGGGGCTTTCGACAAATCTGCTGCAATAGCACCCTCGACATGATGTTTTTGTAGTAGTGTTCATTTGCAGTCTTCCACTCAGCATCCATTGTATCAAAGATAGAGCAATTAGAAGCAGTTCCAACAGGCATTGGCAGCAGATGCCACATGTTATGCGCGGGCTGATGAAGCCACCAGCTATCATTTTTGCCCTGTTCCGTCACCAGTATAAGAAAGTCAATGTTTCCATAATTACACCAATAGGAAAACATATAACGCAGAAACTACCTCCATTAGTGGAGGCATCCGCTTTTGTAAACCATGGCTTGCTAGTAGCTGTAGAAGATTGGATAAAGCTATCTTCTTCCCAACACCATCTACTTTTTCCCAAAGTTCACCACAACCTACTATACTCGCACATATGTTACCAAGAGCGGACCAAAGTTCCTCCCATTTTCCCTGATACCAAGGACAGAGAGACTGCACAACCGAACATCTCCTCATAATTCTTTGAACCTCTGCACTCGGCAAAACAAAAATATTAGTCACTAAAACAGCTAGATATATTTTAAACCTCATATAAATGAGACAAGTACTAAGCAATAAAATCAATAAAGTTGGTGAGATGGAGCAGAGAACCTTTAGAAACCTGGAGGTATGGCAACTCAAAATATTCTGCAAAGGACTGCAAATTTCCTGCAACCTCATCAGCTTCTCTCCTCCAATTAACATACCAGACAAACCTACACAAAAGATATTGAGTAAAAGCAAAGTATGTGAACGTCGTCATTGATTTTCCAACCATCTAAAGTGGATAAGAACAAGGTTAACCTGTCCCTTGTGTAGGATTCTGTTGATTCTAACATCATCTTGTCATTCCCAGCAGCAAGAAGACATGAGAACTTTTGAGCAGGACTTTGAGAATTTAATCCATTTTTTTGGATAAAAGAACTTAATCCATTTTGTGCTGATTTCTGGTTCAGAACAGCCTCCAGAGGTTGCTCCAACACATCCTTTATACAAATAACATCAAAATGGAATGTTGCACAAATTTTGTCAAGGGAAAACTCTAATAAATGAAAAAATAGAAAATATATGGAAAAGAAAAATTGCACATAATTTGTTTAAACCAACCATTTTGACCGTTCTTTATGAGGAGAAGACTATGGAAAGATTACTTGCAAATTCAGATCTCACCAACCATTTGACAACTCTTTATCAGGTGACCACTTTGATTAAATACATTAACAATTGGTAAAAGCATCAATTAAATCTAACCTTGTTAAGTGAAATTAGAACATATAACAATAATAACAACAGCAACAGTAACCAGCAACATATAATCGACTGGAAATACAGACCCTCAGTCTTCAGTAAAAGAACAAAGTTATCTTTTATTAGGGAGGGTTTGGTTTCGATAAGAGTAAAGCCACCTTAGCAACAAATAAATCAGCATCAGAAGCATCACGAGGCTTCCAATTCACGAATGGAAAAGGAGTTCGATCAACAGAATTATTCCAACCTATGACATATATCACCGATTGTTGCAAGAAGAGAAAAAGAGAAGGGGGGATAGGGAGAAAAAAAGAAGAAGAAGAGGGCGTAGCTCTTTTTCCAGAAGCCACATCACAGCCGAACATGAAAATGAGCAATATTTGAAGTATCATACTAAAAATGTCAACAATAAACTCTTTCAACATAAACAAAAATAAAGTAAACCATGAGAATAGCCCAGAAAACATCAAGATAATTTAGTCTATGTTCTTTGGCTATATGTATACTGGAATTCAAAGTTCAACCCTGTAAGTGTCAAAAATGAATGTGTCAAAACCAATTATTTCTATGCAATAAGAACTTCATCAACAAAGTTTTTCTTGGCACATATCCAAATGCTGTTTTACACACAACCACTTTACTGACCAGAAGTCTGACCATTTCTTAAGAGAACTATACTAACAGCAAGAAACCAAAAATAAGTGTGAACAACAGCCTGAGAGGTGGTGTCACTTACACTATACTTCTGTACAAGCTTCCCGAACTTCTGCCTGTATCTTCTCATATTCTCCATTGATAAACAACTCTCAACATGCTCCCAGTTACAGAGTATAGTAAGTTCTCCAATCTCCTTCTCAATGTTCTTTCGATTATTCTCTATATGCTCCAAAATTCTGCGGTTGAAAGTACAATGAGCAAAAGAGAAGTAAAGAATTCTATTGCACAAGTAACAAGACCAGAGCTTACATAGGCAGGAATTGCACAAAATATCCAAATGAATTGTAGAGGATTTTCAGGATCTCCGTGTCATACAGACTGCAAAAGTAATGCCAAGAGGTCATCAACAAAGATAACTACTTAGCTACTTGTGCCAATGAGATATCTGAGTGACTTTCTAATTAATAGAATTCTATAGTGCTTAACACAATGAATGTGCAAGTGACAAAACATCACATTTACACAAGAAACAAACTTGAAATGGGCTTCTAAGTTCTACACTGCATCGAGTAACAGACCTGGAAGAGTCATCCAATCGTAATCGACTGCTGATATGAACAGCAAAAGCAAGGAGGAGTTGTAGACGTTTTCTAAATTCTCCAACATTTGACGTTTGAATTAATTCCTCTAAGCTGAAATTCACTTCAGTCACACAAAGAACTCTACAAAAGGTAAATCTAAAATTGCGTCTAATTGAAAGGAATAGATTCATCAACTTATCCCACACCTCCAAATGGTGGATTGAACATGCTCAGAAATATTGGCAGTAACAGCACGTCTATTAAGGACCACACACAATGGAAACCAAAGCTGCAAGAGAATAAAAAGAGTTGCAATAACACCACATTACTAAAAGGTCCACAAGAAAAGGCACTAGATCTGCAGATACTATAGATCTAAGTAACACTTTAGGGAATTCCTTTTGCCATAACCAAGAGAACATGGCCATCATATGATAAATAATATTTCTATGTGGAATCAGGATTTTTCCAGCTGCAGCTCTTGCTGGTGCTACACTAGTGATTTATACAACATAAATCATGCCCCTTCTACTTATCATCTTTGCATACCTTGGCAGCATTAGTTTCATATTGATACTGCAACTCGTCTAACAATGTCAGCCAAGACTCAGATTCCAACTTCTGCCAGGAGGCTGCTAAACCAACTATAGGTTCTAATTGATCTGCTAGCCAACAGAAACCAGATGATCAATGTGTTCTGTTATATTAAAATAATTTCAAATTACAGTACCAAAAGCCATACCTGAGAGACAGAATTTAGAGCCACCTTCCTGAATTTCGTGAACTTTGTTAATTAGGAACTGCAATCCTGAGAGAGCCTTCAAAAAGAAGCATCACTATCATAAGTCTCCCCACAACTACCTTTTTTTTAATTACAAAATAAAAGAAAAAGAAAATCATTGAAAGATTTTGCTGACAAAACCTTGCATGCCTTATTGTTATCATATATTATTTATTAAGATAATGTCCGATACATAGCATGTTTATCTTTCAACATTTTCTTTCACATGGCAAAGACATTCAAATAGAAGTTCGATTCACATTTTACATCCTTTAATGATACCAATGATGATATGAAAAAAATCTATTCCACCAGTAGAGGAATCTAACTCAATGCATCCATTACCTTAACCAAGGGGGAATCAAGAGGGATGGCCAACAGCATTCTAATCACATCCAAAACTTTGTGAAGATCTGGATGATCTTCCCAATCACCAAGAAGAGAGGAGACATGCCGTTCCAGAGAAACAAGATACTTAACCATTTGAAACATCACAGATGCATTTGAATGCTGCTGACAAACCAAATATGCATTAAAAATATTTACTACATAAAGGAGTGACAAAATAAGGAACAGTGCTAGCAAAACCTTGTAAATGTTATATCCCTGAGCTGGGGTACGAGATGAAATCTGTTCATGATTCAAACAAAGGTGGAGCAGGTGTTCAGGCATAAGCCTTAAATCCAAGGCAGCAGAATGCAGACTCTGAAAACCTGCCAAAGACAAGGGATATCAAGTATGTCTCCATCATCCCAAATAATGTATGCACAAATTGAACACGATGGGGAAAAAGGAAGAACCTTTGATCATCCCTGCACCCAATTTATAGGACTCCATGAAGGATTGCAATGTGTTCATATCAAACTCCTCGAATGTTTTAGGCTGAAAAAGAAGAAAAGAAATGAATTCATCGACCATTTGATATAGCGAAAGAGAAGTCAACTCACAAAGCATTTCAAAGAGTATGCTAAATACATAGATAAAACTGTATACAACAACAATAAAGTTCCCCATGAAAGAGGTGCAGTAAGAGCAAAACTCCAATAGACCCTGACATTGTCAATATATCAAACTTCTAGATGTTCTACTGCAAGCCTTAAAGGGTCATTACATCCATATAGACGCTATTTTTAATGTCGCTTCATGCATATAATGCTTAAACTTGCTCACCGACAAAAGATCACTTAGCTAAAAGAGCGAAGCAATTAACTTCATGCCCAAAATATAGAGTAGTCAACAACACACAGCAAAATTTGCACCGGTTACAAGATCTCCCCTAATTTTGCAATGATCTGGAATGAGCTATCTCCTAAAGCAGTTGTACCATCGTGGTGGCAAAATGCAATCAAATGACTTGAGCTCCACCAAGAACCAAAGCATTAGAAGAAGACCATTATTACCTCAGTAACAATATCATGGGCAGAGACTACAATCTATCACACTAATTACAACAAAAGCAACTTACAGGAAGGACGAGATTGCTTGATCCAAATAACCGGTTGTGAATGCACACAATGCTAGACACAACGGGATCCTGCATTACATCCCAAAATCCCTCCAAACCATCACCCGCATCAGCAGCTTTAATCTAAACATTGAATGATCAAACCCGTTATATGATAAGACACTAATGCATATGAAAAGTATACCAGCAGGAAAATACAGAAGAATTACACTTTCAGCAGATTCCTCTCCTGCTTCCAACATTTGCCATTCCAGGAAACTCTCACTTGCAGATGAACCCCCAAGAGTTGAAATATCTACTTCAATAACATTCTTCATCTCAAATCCTCGAGGCTTGAATTTGAATTGCCGGGAAGCAAAATCCTCTCTTTTCTTTGTTTGAGTTTTCATGTCCAACCAAAGTTCTGCAAACGCATTAAATGCTTCATCTAGTAGCTGCAAGGCCCAAAAAATCAGTGTATCAGGACAACTACCATACTGACTTTTAGCTGAACTATTACAGGAGAGATTGACATACAGAAAATGATTCCCTGCTCATTGCTTGTGCATTCCCCACAGAATGGGCCATTTGATGTAGAATATTATGAAGAACAGCAAGCTTATGATGTGACTCTGATACCTGTTTACAAGTACAATCAAATCAGGCATCAGGAGAACCTCTCCCCATCACAAACACCGAGAAAGACACAAACCAATTCATCTTCACTCTGAGAACTTTGTTGAGCCAGCTCCACAAGTAGTTTTACATCTGAGGAGGAAAAACTGGCCGGCATATTCACACAAAATGCGGAATCATCCTGTGAATTGCAGCAAGTCACATCAACAAGTTCTCTTGGTCCGCTTCTCGGGAATCTCATGAATGAGTAAATCACCTCCTGCCATATTTTGTGAGGTCAAATTTAGAGCATTAGATTTCATACTAAATATACTATTTCCATCAGAAATGAATGAACATTTTTCATTACCATAACCCACTCCATATCCTTCTCCACTAGGGTATTAGAAACATCACTCTCCAAAATATTTGAAAGGACCAAAGACAATCCCAATTTCATTTCGAATAATGCGACTTGAATTGGTTGAGTTATATCAACATAATCAGCATATTCAACCGCTAATCGTTCAATAAACGAAGTTGCTGTTTTCTGCCAAACAACCAAGGTTATTAATAATTACAAAATCACTAAACACAACTGGAACCAATATATATTCAGCTGGTACCTGCCAATCACAGGCAACCTGTGGCAAATCTGGGGCTGTATCATCCACTGAGAGCATCAAAAGAGAAGCCTGCTCATCTATCTCACCTTTCAGCTTCTTGAACTTTTTTGGGTTTGCACGAAACACAATCTGATGGCAAGAAATAGGCACAATCAGCACAGAAATGGTATTATTTTAGCCAACTTAATGTAGAAATGCTAACCAACACGTGGGAACAAGGAAATCCTCTATTATCATAACCAAGAATATTTTCCCTGGATTACAAAATAGCAAAAAGTTATGCTTGTTAGTGTAGATTGGCGATTCACAATTTTAGTTCTCCAGCATTTGAACTCTATGTCAGCATGGATAGCAAGTTCTACCATGCTACAAACATCTATCAGATTCTTTTTCCCAATTATGAATAACCAAACTTGAGAAGCAGTACACACTATAGCTACACAAACCTTTCTTTCTATCTTGTTACGTTCACTTTTGAGGCTCTCCAGCAACTGCCTTCTTTTATCAGGCGCTCTTGCAGAAAACTGACCCACCAGATTATCACACTCTTCTCGAACCTAAGAAATCCCATATGCAGATAAATTAATCCTCACATAACAACTTCCATTGCCTTCATACAAGAATTAAAACAGATTTTTCAGATAACAATCTTCTAGTGAAAATAAAAATTTCAAGGCACCTTGATCTCAAGTTCAAGTGAGGAGCATTGTCTTTCCAGCTGCAACTTCTTACAAGAGTACTTCAATACAGGGTCCAAATCATCAGGATTGCACAAAAGATAACGGAGACTGCCAATATGCAACCATGCCAAACCGAGATTGTGGCTGAAACCTACAAATGAAACCAGCGGATAGTCAACAAGACTATGAATCTATTTCATGTGAAACAGGTCTAACACAATATAAAATTGGACAGCTATTGAAGATTGAATCCTATATAATGATAATACCATTAGGCAAATAGTGCAGATAAAGCTCCTTCAGTGCTGGCTCAATGTAAATAGGCACCAAATTCCTCAGACCTTCATGGTTTGATAGAGAGATAAGCTCCTTCAAGATTTCAATGCTAGCAGGCTGACAACCAAAGTAGATGCCAACAATGTGAACAAGGGCTTAAAGAATTGTAGATAGATCATAATCTCAATTAGAAGCTGAAAGAATGTAGCCATCCTAATGAATTTATACACAAGAATAAAACATACCATATCTGCATTCTCATGCAGGGAACTAAATATGCACTTGACCTTAATGAACGTATCAGCGTCAAAGGATTGATGATGAGCATATATAATCTGAAAAAAGCTAATGATTAAAATCATGTCAATTCTATAATAAATGGTTATAAATTGATAGCCAACCTGTTGTAAGAGAACACGAGCAGAAGATAAAAGAAAATCAGATATACTTGTCTTGGGTGCAGAAGCTTGCCAAATGTTAGATGAAGCAACTCTAAGCTTCAAGCAGTATGCGAAATAATCCTTGATATTACATGAACTCTGACTACAAATTTTCAGCAGATATAAATCAGACAAAGGATGAGTTGAGATATAGACACAAAAGATTTCAAGTTCATTGATATCAGCAAGGAGATAATGCATAGACCAACACTATTGGTAATAAGAGAAAAACCAGGAAAAAAAAAAAAAAACAATCGTATGCAATGGGCCAAACAGTGTCTTGATTGAGCATTTTTAATTAATAATATATGCAGAAAGTCAATAACATCTAACTTATCATATTTAAAAACTCAATACATCTTCACCATCCACTCAAATTGAATCACTGAGAATTATTTTAGATGGTAAGTCAAGATCCAACCGAACAAAAAGAAGCATTCCATGTAAGTTAACAAAAAAAAAAACACAATAGAGCTATAGACTTGAAATAGATATCATACAGAATTCGTAGTGTCAATGTGGTCCTGATCGGTTGAAACATTATATTTGGTAACGAAGCGTCAAAACCTTCAGGTTTTGAGGGCTCCTGCAACAAAGTAAATTGCACATCAATCTTATTCCACAAAAATGGGCATTGAAAAGAAACTTATAACATTACAAGATGAAGCTTAAGAGCTGCTCATGTACCAAGAGAGAAGTAGGGCAAAGGTCCCACAAAGACAAATGCCACCCGAACCACATCTCAAGAACAATAGCAGCAATTCTCACACTTACTGCACAAAGAAGATTGTGGAATGAGGCCACGCCAAATATGCTACACATAGTTAGTAAGATTGGATGCACAAACCTTGGTCCACAGATGTCCATGCATCCAAAATCCACAGAAGTTTTTGGTGAGCTGAGAACAATTGTGGAGGTCTAAGCATGTAGTTAAGAGAGTATTCCAAGAGAAACTTGACAAGTTGAGATATGCTGCTGAACACCTATATTTCACCATAGGAAAAAGGCAATGCAAATTTTTTTTTTTTGGGGTTGATTCAAAATATTCAGGATATACAACAGCAATGTGCAGATATGGATGGAGCCCAAAGGTCAATACTAGGCAATACCACTCGGTTAATTAAGCCAACAAAATGAACAAGAGATTTTTTTTCTTTTTCTTTTTTTTTTTTGGGTGAAATGTCAGTTTTCATTAATTTTCAATACAAAATACGAGTAAAAGAAACAAATATACAAAGACAAAAATAGCACTCACTAAAGAACTAAATTTCAATCAAGGCACCAAGCAAAAGAAAAGGGAGCCAAATCAAAGAGAGCTATCAAAAGTTTTTAACCTATTCTTCTCTTTATGTGTTCTGATGAGCCCACTAAGCTAAATTGTGGCTCTCTCTAAAAGCATGAAAAGAATAACATAAGTCACAATTAAAAATGCAAACTTTCAATTTTTGAAACCCATATAGAAAGAGAGGAAGATATGATCGCAAAGAGCAAATAAATGCTGCAAGTTAAAAAAACAAAAAATACATTATAAAAAAACAACCATCCCACTATAGAGTTGATAGCAAGAACTCATCCAAAATCCAATGCAATTAAGGAAAAACAAATTTCGAATATTTACCGGTATCTTACTTGAGATTGCGCTAGAATACATGCATTAATCCCACAAAAAATACTTAAATTAGAATGAGTCTCTGACAAAATGGACCAGCAAATTCTCCCCACTATCACTCAATTTGTCACAAAATCAGACAATTTTAACCTCAAGTAGCATAGGGAAGAGACTGACAAAGAATGCAAGATCCCAAGTACATACAATTGATGCCTTGGTTACTATCGAAGGCTACATTATTATGCAAGTTGAAAAATATTAAAGAACTGAAGATAGTGTCATGTTACAGATTGGCAGCAATCATACCTCTTGGAATTTATGGGGATCCAGCAAAATTGATGATGATACATTCCAAAGTAGATTCATATCTAGACAAAGACTTGTGCAATCATTTAAATAAAGTATCTCCAGCCAATGAGCCAAGTCAGAACCACTGCACAAAATGTGAGATAGAGAAGAGACATCCGCTTTAATGGCCATATCTTCCATACAACTCAAGTGGGTTTCTACTTTGCACTTTTCATATTCAAACCTCTTTTTGAGCATCTGAAATTAGAACAAAAAAGATTATCGATCTAATACTCTGAGAAAACCTTAGATTTTAACATAAGAACATTGACCAATGTTTTCTCTCCTGACAATCCCTCTCACATGCAAGTACTGCCTCTGAAATCAACCAAAGAGATGGCAAAGACACCGTATAAAAGAACTCATGGTTAAAGAACCAGCATTACATTGAATGGTTGACCCATCTAAAAGCTTAGAAAATTAAAGCACCTTCTAATATCACAAGATTCAGTAGCATGTTAACCACTTCTCCAAAAATAGAAATTAACAATTAATCGAAAAATAATTCAGGATTCAAAATAACCTGATGCATTTCTTCCAGTCGCTGAACAATGACACCATGATCATAAACTGAAAAACCTGATAGATATGATGCAATACAAATACCTGCATTGAAATAAAACCACCATTGCAACAAGCACAATTTCAGATAGGCATCCACAATGATTTGAATACAAATACAATATCATGAAATTTGTTCTATTCAATCTTAGATTATTTCACAATGAATCATCTGCCTCTCCACTCTCTTACTCTTTTAATTGTTGATTAGACAGTAGAATACCAAGGGAACCAGCATTCAAGAGAAAAGGTTCTCTTACGTACTCTTAAAACAAGAGTGTCTAGGACACAAGTCTCAAACTGGAATCTTTTATGGTTTCAAAACTATGGCATTACTTCTAGACATGTAGAAAGAGAATTACACATCCTTCTCTAGTTGTTGTTTGGGTTGTGGGGAAAAGGGAAGTATACAAAGCACAGGCAAAAATATTTCAAAGGGAGAAAAAAATAAAAGAATAAATATTCAAGAAAAATTCCAGGACACATATCTCATAATAAAAATTCTCTCATTGGCTGACTTGGAGAGTGAAGGTGCAGAGATTTTTCTTTTTTCCCTTCTTGGGCTAATCATGCATTCTATTGTACTAATGGGGAAACCAAAGGATTCAATGTACTAAAGTAGTTTAGCCAAGCTTCAGCCAAATTATTTTTTTTTATACCTGGAATTTCCAATCTTCTTAAACATGAAAGGACAACAAACCAGAAAGCCACATATTACATCAGTTGGATGAGATTTCCCAAGAAAACTCTATTAATGACAAAACAACTCCTTTCCAATAAGGTAAATTGTGTTTTCTTCCATTATTGCATTTATTACCAAAGTACTTTCTAGGGAAAGCATCAAATCAATATGAAGCTCAATTTAGCAACCTATATAGTTCGTAAAACAATGTAGCATTTTAAAAAGAAGTCTAATTGCTTATTTTTAAGGTTAATTGAAAATACACCCCCTTATATTTATTTCATGTGTGCTTAAACCCCTTATCTTTAATTACGATTAGCCTCCCAAATCTTTAAAAAGAATATTTTAGACTTATTACTGTTTTGCCCTTTGATAAAATGATAAAGTAATCATATAGGAGCCCAAATGCACAATATCAAAGAGAAGAGGAGTAAGCACACATGAAACAAATATAAGACTTTGTATTTGTAATTTACCCATATTTTAGTGAAAGACGACAACATAATAATGCTAGAGTAGATATATGACACTACAAATATCTAGATTGTACCTTTCATTGCCAGATCACGAAGTTCTGTGTTTACCATTGTAATAAGTTCAACTTTCCGCTCATTACCTACATAAATAATCAAAATTAAATTATATGCTTAAAATGGTTCCATCTCATAAATTATTTTAAAAAAAAAAGGTACAAAACAAAAATTTGGAAATGAGCCCCATACAATTTCTCCACAAGTCTGCTTGCAAGGGCCAAATAGAATCACAAAGTCTAAAGAAATTAAGTTGTTTGTAGTATATATCAGCAACAGGTGGCAAAGAAGGATGGCCACCATTGACCCATAACAAAGGTTTCTGTGAAGATGAGCGCCACGGAGAAATTCTAACTGCATTTATACTCTTTTCCTGTATAACAAAACAATATAGTGAGTACTATGAGCACAACCTACAAAGCACTAAAGAAATGTATAATCACAAATAGAGGGATCAAAATCTTCCAAAAAAGAATAAAAACTTACAAGATCGTTTAAAGTAGAAGCTGCTTGAGCACAAAAGGGTAGCAATTTCCTAGTATCCTTTATCAAAGCACGCCAAAAAATTATCAACCTATCAAACTGAGGTGATGCAACACTCGCTTCAAGAAGGTGAGTGGACAGCATTCTTTTTGGGTAAGAATTACACAACTTGACAAGACTGTCCCAAAACTCTACATGGTCTTCAAGAAGGTGATTATACAACTTGAAAAGAGTGTCAAAGTTAGCAGACTCAACAAGCATTGTCAGCACTTGCTTCTCTAAAACTCTTAAAGATTTCAGTAATGGTTGTAAATTCTTATAATCACCACATGGACTCCTCTCCTCCCTTTCCTCAACATTCCACTGGCGGTAACTGCACCTCAATAGCCCAACACAATTTACAGCTTTACAAAAAGCAGTACCACATTTTTCAGCATCCTCAATAGATGCAACTAAATCCACCAATTCAGATGAAAGCATAGGTCTTCTTTGCAAGTCCATGTCAACTTGATTAAAATGTTTCAGCATAACCCCTTTTATATGTTTCCAAATAGCATGGTTCAACTCTTGTTTCAACAAAGCCAAAAAAGAATTGAAGAATTCATAGAAGGGAGCCAACTGAGAACCGAACCAGCTGAGCCAGATGAGATACAAGTCAATATCAATATATGTTGCCTGTTCTATTAACCAATCAACGGCAAACAATAACATCTTCTCAGCCAAAACCAAATCAATGGGAGTTACTCTTGGATGTTGCAACATTGTATCCTTTGGAAATATCATTGTTTGCAGCATTTCTCTGTCCATCCGATAAGCCACAGCATAGCTACCAGTTCTGAACGACTTGTCAACTGAAAACCTATTTTGTATCAGCAGCTCTTTCAACTGTGATTCATGTTTCTGCGCATCATACAATGCACATCTTGCCCCTAGAAATTCCAAATACAAGCAATTTTGTTTGATTGAAGCTGCTCTTGGATAAAGATTGAAATCGAGCAATTTCAAAGGTGTAGGCCATCCTCCTGGTAAAAATAATGGTGATACCAATGAGAAGGATTGGGAAAATGAATTCGCAGACAAGTAGGTATCAATTGCATGGGTAATAACTGCCTCTCCTT
Organism: Lumnitzera racemosa; assembly: GCA_024138005.1. Lineage (NCBI taxonomy): Eukaryota > Viridiplantae > Streptophyta > Magnoliopsida > Myrtales > Combretaceae > Lumnitzera > Lumnitzera racemosa. The sequence goes on along the minus strand of JAMXBC010000008.1, from coordinate 9,301,632 downwards.
CCATATCCCTAAATGATGATGAATAAGTGTGCCCCCAACTAACTTGCAGACTCCATAGAGGTGAATTTCCTCTTATGGCAAGGCACTGAAATAATTGAACCCATCGTGCAAGCTCTAGATATGATATGGAAACATTCAAATGTAGACCTTCATCACGAGCATACATATGTGCCTTAGCCATTGAATTCACAAAATCGTCCCTTGGAATCCCTGATTGAATAAGAAATCTTTTCACATCGTTTAATTCCATTTCTGCAATCTCAAATCCTTCACCCTCAAACAGCCAAAATGGCTGCATCATATAGATCTCCACTCCTCTGTTCCTCATAGCCCTGGAGACTTCACCATAACAAGGATTAACCGTCAAGAACATCCTGAAGTTAGGATGCGGATGCAGAACAACTGGTTTTCCATCTATGATCCCGCACTCATTCAATGTAATTGATCCACGTGTCTCCACCAAAGAATTTATTCTATCAAGAACCTACAACAAATAAAAGTATAAGTTGCTAACATGAGGATGGAAAAATGAAATGATAATATCATAAATACCATTGGTAACATGAAGATGGTATATATAAAATTATAAAATAGTAACATAAACATGGTATATAAAAATGAAAAGATAACATTATAAATACCGTCGGATTGCAAAGATTTGCATTCTCAAGAACAATCCATTCTCCTTTCTCAATTGCCCTAACTAGTAATCCAGTCAACCATTCAAATTTTGCTGAAAATGGAGTTCTCTCATGATGTTCTTGCAGCTTCAAGATTCTACTCTGGATCTTGTCCATTTCCTCACCCGACCAAGATACCGGTATGACATTTCTACCCCTTAAAATCTTAAGTTGCACAACAATCTCAACTAGCAAGTTGAAAGAACTAGCAACTCTTCCCAAATCATTCATGAGCGTTGAAGAGGTACCAGACACATCATTGAGACTGAAGTGAGCGAGAAAAGAGTTCCATTTAGAAATTAAATCTTTCATTTCATCTACGAATTCTCTCACTGAATGGTTTAGGTGTAATCTGCAGTACTCACTAACATAATAGTCAATCTGAGTTACAAGAGAATGAAGATGTCGAAACACACTATACTGCTCAAAGCATCCAAGAAGTTCAGATAAGTCAGTTGCTGGTGAAAGATTTAATTCATGCAGTACATTGCAAGTGAGATGAGAAAGCATCCTTATCAGGGAAGTCTTTCCAGAAGAAGATGGACCAATCAAAATGCATAACCATTGATATTTCACACAAGAAGCAACAGCTTCCAAGTTTTGGCGAATTCCAGGAAGAATTTTCAACTCAGAATCTGAAACTGAAGATAAAGAAGTGTTGTTTCTTTCAATGGAAGTACTACCCACAGTTAAGTACTGAGAAGTGAGTTCAACTCGAGGAAAGGGATTTATATATGGCTCTTCTCCAAACACTTCCTGATAAAGCAGAAGAACTTGTCGGCGATCTGCCACTGTACGCATTCTTTGCACATATAAAAGATTGAGAAAGCAATCAACTTTTGAACTTTCAGGTGCATCTGAATTTTGACAGTTAGAGAAGTAGAAAAAAAAATTAAAATAAATAAATAAAAGGAAAACCAAAAAACAAATTTAGGAGGTCAGATTAGGATAAGAAAATTAAAGCTTTAGAATAGAAAAACCACGTATGCAAACTAAAGAAAGAGGAATTTCTAAGCAAACCTGTGATTATCTGACATGCCCTAATAACATCACGCAGATTAAACTCCCATGGTGATCCGTCCTGTGCAAATTTGTGACGCAACATTGTTTCTTCAAATAATCTTTTATTAAATAAAATCAACCTTGAAAGAAGGGGTCTTGGAATAGACGGATAATGTTTACTGCAGATGGTAAGGTAGTCATCCTCAACCAATTCATCAATATAGACCTAAAACCAACATTGTAGAGCAATCGTGATTATAGCTAATTTAAGCTTCAAAGTTCAAAAGGAGCATTTTGATTAGAAGAGAGCTATGAATACCTTGGTAAAGCGATTGAGAAATGACTTAGGAAGACCTTTTCTTCCACCACCTTGACTAGAAGGATTTTGACATGCAAAAACTCTAAAGGATGGAGGGCATCTATATGTATGACCAAGTTCTGGGATAAAAACCTCCGCTCGATGATCTAGAATAGCATTCAACCCCTGAATAGAATCAACAAGATGTCAAAACTCTCTAGAAGGTATAAGAACAGTAAAAATTCCATAACCATTTTAATGATAAGGAACAAGAAATATAACATAAAAAGGTCTTGCCCTCATTATCCAAAAGGAAAACATGTAAAGTGCAATTTCAGAAGTTCGGAATCAAGAAAATTATACAGAAGTTTCAAGTTTACCTCAAGCACAGATTGTGGAGCAAGATTAAGCTCATCAAGCAACACCCAACAACCCTCCTTCAATGCCTATAAAAATGACACAGGGTAAATAATTGCATGTATCATATCGAAAAAACTTCACATATTCACATTCTAAGCAAAACTTTGACATGGAAGTAGGGCCAAGGGAAGCTAATAACTATCAACCTGAAGTAGTATTCCATCAGACCATGCAAATGCTATTCCTTCATCACTATCAATCGGTAAGTCTGAACCCAATAAATCCATCATATCTGCCTGCGCAAAAGTAATAGATCATGGTTAGCATAAAACCAAAAATCACATATGGGCTACATTAAGAAATTGCCACAACTTACCTGCTCAGACAAATTAATTCTCACAACTTTATGGCCAGAATATTTACCCAAAGCAACAACTAAGCTTGTCTTTCCAACACCAGGGCTGCCTTCCAACAAGACTAGAAACATGCAACAAATTGGATCATTACAAAAAATTACAATCCAAACAATTTTTAAAGGAATGTATGATAACAAAAAAAAAAAAAAGAAAAGAAAATGTCCTACCAGGCTTTTTAAGCTGCATAGCTCGCAGCACACGCAAGGCATTTCTGCGAGTTGTTGGTGCAACAAACTCAAATCCTTCAGCTTCGCAATTCCAATTCCCTGAAAGAAGAAATACCTTAGAAGAGCAAGGAGGAGGTACTTATTGATCAAAACAAGATGGACTAAACAAAGAGATTGAGCATATAGCAATAATGTCAAACTGCATCAGAAGGGGAAAAAAAAGCCTGAAGAATAAATTAATTCTATATTACCTTTCTCAATGTAGAATGGATCGATCCCAAATACATTACCATATCCTGTCATAGGAACAACTACCGCACTTTTGGGATCATCCCAACCATAATTTTCCATTCTGAAAAGGTGCAAGTAGTCCAAACTATTATTCCCAACCTGCAAAAAAATAAAGAATGCACTTCATAGTGAGGATATAGAATCAATTTTGGGTCATAGATGTGACAGACATTGGAATCTTTGATTCAACATGTTTTCATTGACCCATTTCTGAGGTGAGTAATGCACCATAACACTTATTCACCCTCTAAGAATCTAGCTTACAACAAGCCAAGGTGAACAGGAGGGACAAACTCACCAACTACTGCATTCTAGAATACAACATATCAAATGGCTCCAAAAAGGATGGAATATAACCATGCAGTCTCTATTTATAATATCAAAAGAAACACTTAAATTTTCCACAACTGGGTCATGTATCCAGCAGAAAAGCATATGACAAAATCAAAGGATTCTTTCACTGAAAACACACCACTAAACTTTCCAGAAACTTTAGGCTTCTCTCCTTAAGCTCTTCAGCATCGTCTTTCAATATTCCTGTCCCTGCATAGCAAATGAATGTTAAAGCATGAATGCAACAAAAGCATTTGCTTATACCTTTACTATAAATCAAGTCAAACAAAATTCAAGTAATGTGTATCCCAAAAATCTGAAAAGAGAAGCATCTTAGGAAGTTCATCATAAGACTTGAGGTAAAATCAAATTCCTTTTAAAATCCCTTTGTAATAATATAAAGTATGAAATATAAAAACCCATACCAATTTACATGTTTGAACTTTCAAAATCTAATTAAATTTGGCACAACGTCAAAGAAGAAAGTCAGGTCCTAATTTTTCCCTTTTTCCTTGCATCATCATTTGATTAGCCCATTCAATTATTTCCATTCTATGGGCCTCAATTAACACCCAAGCTCACATAAAGGTAATGTTAAAGCATGAATTTTAAAAGCGCATACCAATCAATAAGCTTAAGCTTTTACTTGTGGAGAGCAGAAGGCACACCATGACTTTAGCCAGATTAAAAGCGTTAGCATATTGCATAAACACAATACAAAATTAGTGCACAATAAATGCTTTTTATTGACAAGATCCCTATAACTGCATATGCTTCACTAAAGGAGTCGTTTGATAACAGTATTTGCATAGTGTATGTTCTAATGGATTAGAGTTATTGCTCAAAACCACATTCAAAGTATGAGATATTTGCATGTAGTTTTTTCATTTTTTTTCAAAGAATCTCAACAACCCAATTGGCTTATGCCTCTAGTGACAACAAAAAGTACCCTATCAGGTTGCACTGACCAAGAATTTGGACAATCCTTATCTTTTAACTAGTCAAAAGCTAGAAGTTCAAGTGGCTATCATAATTTCTAAATCAGTATGATGAACAGTCATGAGATTTGTTAGCAACCCATTGCAAAAAATTATTGGTATGAGAAAAAGGCCATCCAGAAGAACAAGAGGGAAGAGTGAGAACAATGAGCAAGTACCTAAACCTAATCCATCAAGCAGAGTGAGGAAAAGCCCGTGGAACAACGAATACTGGCCTCCTAAAATCCCCTCCGTCATGTTTACAAAGGTAACCCAAGAAAGGATATCTCTCACGGTGACAGTTATCCCAGTCTCCATATTGTTGAACCACTGCAATAAAGAGGATGGATAATGCTTTAGTACAAATTTTGTAAACATTGCATTTGACAAAATAAGCCCAAAAGGCAAGATCTTATAAAAGAGAAAATAATATGATAACCAGGGATAAGCAATTCTTTATAAATGAGAACTATTTCTTTTTTTAAATATAAGTGAATGGTGAATAAATATAGAAAATGAAAAGTGACCTAAAATGAATTCACAAAGAAAGACCAGTCTATGCATTAAAAGCTCCAATCCCTCCCTCCCTCTCTCCCCAAAATAGAGATGTTTTAGGATGACAATTCAGGAAAATACTTTTAGAAAGAAGAAAAAGGAGGAGAATCATAGGCAAAAGAAGACAAATTAACATTCTGCCAACAATTAGTCTTTAAGACAAAGCCATATAAAGAACTGCTCAAGCATAAATTTCCTCCTATAAATCAGAAGTCAAAAGAGAATAGCAATAGTATTCACTGTCTTCTAAAAGCAAAGAGATAGACTAAACGCCATTAGAATGACTTCACATGGCAATACAAGTAAGAACAAACACCTAACAGACAGAAACAGTATGAAAAATTCCGCACGAACTTGAACAACTAAGCTAACCACTTATTTAGTCAGCAAATTTAACTTTACAATCATTATCGACACTGAGATAGTAATAAACTGTAGCACCCACACACCTCCCTGAAAACTACCAAATGCCGAGGGAAAAATCATTATTACCTCCCAGAATTTTGCTATTGGATCAACAACATAAGAGATCTCTCGATTGGAGACACTGCACGTGGAGATGTGATGATGAGACACTAAATCAGAAAGGCATATGCAGCTTAAAAAGCCTACAACTCATGTATATATCTGTACTCCAAGATATGCGTAACAAGAGTCTTACCTTTGCATAACAATATTTCTCAACTCATTTACATTGATTATGGGAGGTACCCATATCTCTGTAAATCTGTTATGCAGTGCTGGAGATAGCTCCTTCTTACCATAATCACCACCAGGATTCATTGTTGCAAGAATAAAAAAGTTCTTATGTGCAACAATCTTCTCCACTGTAGGTCCCCCTTTCTCCGGCAAAGTCTACAGAAAGGAAATGTGAGAGAACAAGAATTATTTGACTGACAGCAAAACTACTAAGATTAAAGTATCAATTTGCATATATACACATGAATCAGAAAAGCACTACTCACCAATGTTCTTTCAGGCTCCAAGACACTATTTAATCTTTCAAGCACACTGTCATCAGCCAATGATATCTCATCCACAAGAAACAGATGTCCAGACTTCATTGCTTGCACAAGAAGCCCATCTTGCCATGTAAAGATAGCCTGCCACTTTTGTTGGACCTGCTCAAGGTCCCTCTTTCTTTGCTCAAAAGAATCAAGCTCTTGCAATGATACCCCAGAAGATAAAACTAGACCCTTGCGGTAACTATCCATAATCTTACTCAACTGATCAAGAGTTGAAGCAGCCTGACCAATATCATATGATATCGACTGCAATAAAAAACACTATAAGAAATGACATACAAACAAAGGCATGAAAAGACCGTTTCTAATCCAAATACATACCAAAGACCCAGGATAGTTGACAAAAGCCTTTGTAAGCATTATATCTTCAACTAGAGATTTAAATTCTGAAACCAGCCTCGATCGCTCACGAACAGGATAAAAACCCTGTACAGTAATATCATAAGCCCACTGATTGAAGGAAAGAATTTAATCTGAAACTCAATCTTTGACATTATATATAGAATATATTTCGATTTTCCTAGTTTTCCAAGAAGAAGATCTACAAAGTAACATACCCCAATAAAATCAGAGGTCTCTGTGTAATGTTGGCAATTTAAAATGTGCAGTTTAGACTTCAAAATAATACTCAGCATCTGGCATACTGTTGTTTTACCACCACCAGCTTCGCCTACTAGAAGAACAGGCTCACGCATTTCATAGCAACGCTTGATGAGAAAATACAGCCTCCACATGCTCCTTGTCCAAACAATACTACAACAAACCAAACAAGCATAAGTAAAAATATAACCCAACATTGATTTATAGACAAAACATTTCAGATGTAGACGTACTTCTTCAAGCTCTCTGAATCCTCAATATTGTCAAATTCTATAGCATGCTTAATGTCTAAACAATCCTGCAAAAAAAGAGGAGTTAGGATTACTTATGAAAAATACCAAACAAGACATCACCCTAAAACCAACACATGCAGATAATAAAAGTATATGCATTCTACCATTAGCTCTTTCAAAAGATCTTCATTCATCCACATAAAAACTTAACTAGTATATTTGACAAAGCCCAAAAAATTTACACATTCAAGTGAAAAATAGTAGACATTTCAATTTAAAAGAAAAAAAAACAATGGTTTTTAAATATTTGATTTCCTTCAGCAATAAATTGAAAAGGTAATGTACTACTAAATACATCTTTTTTTCTTTGAAAATTATTATGGGGTTCAACTAATTCAATAATTAGATGATTGGAGTTACCGAACTATTAGTCTAAGTTGGTAAGAGAGCCAGCAATAATTAACTTATTATCTATTCCAGGTATATTATAATCTCTAAAAATAAACACAATTCACTCCCTTGGAAGAAAGATCAATACCTGCCAGTAAATATCTTCATCTAATGGTACATGAAAATGATGGCTAAGAACTTCTTTGACCACATTTTTCTCTCCTTCGTCTCGCAACCTCTCTGCTAAAATATAGTACCCTTCCTTGGCTAAATCTTCATAACGATGTTTTTTAACAGAAGAAAGCTCATCTGATTTAGCTTCCTTAACACGATTAGCCCAACGAAACAAATCACGTGGAGTTATGAATCCATGCTTTCCAGCAAAAACGTTGCTTTTCTGCCTGTGTAACTGCAAATCCTTCATCACATCCACCATTTTTTTTGCATAGCTTCCACTAATCTTGCATCGATTCTCTAATATCAAGCTAAGTTCTTCATCTGGGATCTCATCCACATGAATCTCCACAAACCGGTTACGGAAGGCTCGAGAAAGCACTTTCCGCCCTCCATATACAATTGGTGGATTTTGGGTGGCAAAAAGCATGAAATCTGGATGTGCCCTTATAGTCTCTTGCAATTCAGGTACGAATATCTCCCTGTTATCATCCAATAAACGGTTTAAAGCTTCCAAGACATTTGAGGGAGCTAGGTTGAGCTCATCTAGAACAATCCAAGAACCATTACGAACTGCCCTTACTAATGCTCCTTCATTAAATACCAGCTTTCCACTACCATCTGTTATGTAGGAGCCCAAGTACTCCTGTATGTCAGTGTGCTCGTGGTTATTGATCCGCACAAATTCATGACCAGTCGCAGTGGCAAGATACCTTACAAGACTAGTCTTCCCACTAGAAGTGGGTCCCTGCAAAAGAACTGGATATTTTTTCATAAACACTGCACGAGCAACATTTTTGAGTTGCTCCAAAACACTCTTAGTCAATACATAATTCTTCACAAAATCATCTGTACCAGAGTTTGCCTCAATAGTAATATAAGAATCAAAATTTAATTTTGGAAGCATTTTTTCTTGGATACCCCCTAACAAAACTGACATGATCTTTTGGTTCATTATCTTTGCACTAGGTCTATCCAACATATTGACAAAGAACATGCAGAATCCATCATATAAGGCCCTCTCAATTTTAAAGGATTGTCCAGCCTTTCTCGTGAACTCTAGAGCTCGGAAAAGAGACCTCAAACTATATTGCGGCTTCTGATTAGCACCATCCTGAAGCCATTGTTCAGAATCCCTTGCGGATTTGTAGAAACTCCTTATTTTCTCCATCCACTGTGCCTTTTCCCAGATACCATTCATAAAGCAATTAATAAATCGTTCCAGATCATCATCATCCAATGCATCATCTACGAAGTACTCCGTGAATCTACTACGTACAGAATAAGGTAACTCTCGCTTCCCTACATCAGTTGCAGGATTCATACAGGCAAATATCCTAAAATTGGGGTGCCTTTTGATATAACTAGCATCTCCTCTTTCAGCTAAACAAAGAGACCCCTGATCCCCTTCAAGGACTCCAGTAACTCTCTGCAAAATTTCTGGAGGAGCCAAATTAACCTCATCTAGTAAAATCCACTCACCCTTTCTAAGAGCATTGACAAAGGCCCCTTCAACAAAAGAGAATATCATTCCTCCTAATCCAATTTGTCTGCATGCCACTTTTAGTTTAAAGGAAAATTTCTCCCATGCCTCGTTTGTTTCCTCATTCAATTTTCTTTTCCGCTTCTTGCCAGGCCTACATGCTGCAGCCTCCATTGTCTTATGGAAAAACTTTACACCCTTATCAATACCGTTTAATAAAACTTTCCAATTCTTATCACACACATGCTTTTGTAAGCAAACAAGAAAATCGGCATTAACCTGCAAACCACCATAAAAGATGACAGCTTAGTTAGATAATTGTAGTGCACATGACTTGCTGAAAAAGGTGTCATTTCAATTCAGATTAACGACCAACACGTTAGTACACCTAAACTAATAGATACGAGTACAACTTGGTTTTAAAAATATTCTTTACTACTCTCTCTCACTTGTTGAAAGGTAAGTGACTGAAGCTCTGCAAGTGGAACAATTATGAAAGGGTGAAATAAACGGCAATTCATGACTGCCTACTCCAATATCATGTTATATACACGTAAAAAGAATCTTAGTTAGCTGAAGCCTGAGCCATTCACACTAGATGCCTATTCCACTCATCCATATCACATAATAAGAAAGAATGAACACAACAAAATGAAAACTGAAATGCTCCAACAGTTTCAGGGTACCTTCATTGAAAATGTCTTGGAAAACAGATCCTCAAATTCCTGATACAATTGAAGGCATACAAATTGTGCATTCATAGGCTTAAAACCCCCCAGCAGATCAGCAATATCACTTTGTTGACTCAAGTTCTGAAACCAGATGATAAAAATTTAAACAAGAATACATAGTCATACAAAATTCACATACAAATCCAAACAGAGATGTCCTACAATTACATATGCCTTCCCTGAGTAAGAACACATCAACAGGTATATGCAGTCAGTATGAATGAACAGGTATAAACTCACTAACTAATCTCCAGAAACTTACCAAAACTGTGAGCCTCTCACCCAAAGTTGAAGCTAGGTGCTGCACGAGTGTTGTCTTCCCTGTACCAGTTTCCCCCACCAGGAGAACAGGCTCATTGTACTTGACAGAACAGGCTATTCTTTCAATTGCATGCAGGCACCTACGAATTCCTACAAAAGGTTTCTTCTGATCACGTAGCTGCAATGGACAAGAAGCATTCCAAGTCACTGAGCCAACACAAAAGATAAACTATATTAAGAACAAGAAAACTTCCACCAACCAGTGCTGGAGCAAGAGGGAGAGAGATGCGACCAATTTTAAGCCGAGATGACAGATCCTGCAATACACGTGGTTAGCAACAAAAGACAGCAGAAAGCAAGAAAACAAAATCTGCCAACATTAAATGGAGGAAACCTGAATTACAGGCTCATCAACAGGATATAAAGTCTCTGCCTCTGAAACAGGAACAGCCCAGATCCTTGCAATCTCCTTCCTTATGGCCAGTCTGCTCTCCATTGTCATTGAGAAGGCTGCAAATATATCTATAGCCTGAAAGAGAAAAGGAACATAAAATGATCACAAAGTAGTAAATACAATCACAACTAAATCATTAAATAACATCATGTTATTCCAAACCTCCCGATATATGCAATAGACATAAGTTGATGAACTGTGCTCTGTGAGGTCATCACTTAAACCTACTATCCGTTTGCACCATTTGAGGAGATCCCTGTTACAAATTTACAAATATAAAAACAATGAAAAAATAGAAAAGCATTTACCCATTAAGAGGTTATGCCTTAACACACAACAGCAAGATTATCATGCCAATATACTATTACCTTAATGAAAATCTCCCAGAGGAAGGGGACACAGCATTATCTCTTATGAAATTCTGGCCAGTCACAATATTTATCCTTTCAAAAGTTTCTGCACAGATAAACCAGTTATAGGTTAAACTACAAAGTCTCTCCTTCCAACAAGGAGTCGAACCAGGATACTTAAAAAGAACATTGCAGTTCACCAATTAGCTTGTCAGTGAAAGACTCCAGTTTTGGAAACCAAGCAGCCACTATGTCTTCCAGGTCCTCATGACTTAACCGCCCAATCATAACCTTCCTCCATTGTGTTCCTGGACCACTTGAACCTGAGAGTGGAACGAATTGCATTATGTTGAAGTATCAAAAAACCATCAATTGGGACATAAAGTTCCCATATAAGACAAATCTAATTTGTACTGACCCAGCCCGACAACAGGGAATCACCAGGACAATAAGTAACTAATGGGGCCTTTTTCTTAACCACTTAAACCAAAAGTTCTTAACTTTGTATTCACTACCCTGTCCTCATATAAATTTATCACTACGTCTCCTGCAATTGATGCAGGATAATCATTTGGGACATCGCAAGATTGATGGTAGTAGTAACAATTCCGATGGTGCCTATAATAAAAGGAGTGGAATTGTCGAAAGCAATATTTTTTGAAATGCAGAACAAGACATAAGGTAGGGAGTCTTTTATTTTTATATCTATTAATGAAAAAGTTAAAAGAAGGCACCAAGCAAACCTCTTGTGTGAAAACTTGAAGTTGAGACGGTTGAGAAAAGTCGAAAACTGTCTGCTACACTTATTTCCTGCAGAAGGGACAATGATGCACCAGAAGCTTAAAATAATTAACCAGAAATAGTAATATAACATTTTTTTTTTCCTGTAAGTTACTAAGATCCTTAAGTTCCTTTTATTTCACACAGTATTAGATATGGATACTTGCAACCATCAAAGGAAACATACAGGCCTACATACACATGTGCTTGTGTGTGCACACAGACACACATATACATATAATCAACTTAACCAAAGAACAAAAGGTATGCAGAGCACCATGGATCCTTTTGCGTTGTATTTCGTAAGTTTTTTTTCTACTTTTACCTTCCTTTTTTCTTTTAAAAGCAAGCTTATGAGCTTCTGGTTGAATGGTGAAACTAAAAAATATGATGCTAATAGCACAGCTTTTATGAGATAAATAAAATCAACAATAATTTTTAAGATAAACCACAACTACTGATGAAGGTTACCCACAAAAAGAAAAAAGGGGGCAACAAAATGTAACGACTGGAATTGGTTCTTTTTATATATATTTTTTCCTTTTGGTTTTTTTTTTTGGGTGGTTGGTTGTTTTGGGGGTGGGGAAAGCTTGATCAAAAATGAAAGAATTCACCTCTCCATGGCCCGTTCGAAAGTAGCTAGCTCCTTCAAGAAGAGGTAATATAATTGAATGAACATCGGCAGGTGCTTCATCAATGTCCTCGAGAACGACCCAAAATCCACTCATTATAGCCTGTGCATGACCCATATAAGTAATGGAGAGGAAAGAAGGAGGGAGGGGTGGGGTGGGGTGGAGTGGGGGTGGGGGTTGGCCTTTAAGTATTTACCCGTCTGGAGAAACAAAAGTATTCATAGTACTGAGTATACAAACCTGAGTAAGCGACCCCGGTTGCCATTTAAATTCACCAGGTTGCTCTGCACAAACATAACTCCCAACCAATGTCTTGCCATCTATTTGGTCATCCATGCGAATAGACAAAACTGAGATATAAATAAAACACATAGACAATGAGAAAAGGGGGAAAGGAAAAAAAAAAAGTGGGGGGGGGGTGGGGGAGTGGTGGGGCGGAGGAGAATTTGGTCCCCCAAAAAAAAGAAAAAACAGCTGCAGCAGCAGAAGAAGAAGAAGGAAAGAAACAAATATGATCCACATAAGTAAAATGGCATGTACAAGAAGAACATGAACTGTCACATTGAAAATGTAATCATTGGCCAACAAAAATAAAGCTAACTGACACTGGCTCACAACTAACTGGAAGCTGCCACCTCTGCCAAGGTTTGGAAGGATAGCTGATGCAGAAAGTGGCAAAAGTAATCTATAGAAGCTGTATTATGATAGGATGGAGTAGTTCAATCTGCACCTGATTCTAGCTATTCGACAGATGTACAACTATTACAGAGTACAATTTGGGCAAACCTGTTAACAATCATTTTTGATAATTATCCTCTCAGTTTTTTTTTAAGAAAAACCCTAAACCTCTTGGCAATTTTTACTTATCTTCCTAAGAAATATTTTACTTCTCAAGAAAGTCTCTATGCTAGATGTAAGTTGATTAAGATGTAAAAATGAACAAGACAACTGCATTGAAAATTTAAAAAAAAAAAAAACATAGAACCTATACTACCATGCTCAACAATTATGCTAGAAAAATACTAATAAGAGTAGTAATAGCCCAATATGCACAAGAGCTAGAAACTAGAACCCTTCATCATGCTCTATGAATGGCTCTCTTTAACCTAATACTCCATTCTAACTATGTAAATAACATTCTATAACGCCCCTCATGTCAAAATTTTGAATCAACCACCCGACCTGAGGTAGTGGTTTCTAACAAGGAAATTTCAACGTTTAAAAGATATTGTGGATAAATTAACATGGCACAACGTATGTTAATACATACCATAGTTGCCACTCTCTTCAGCTAATTTCTTTATAAGAGCAGATTTCCCAACTCCTGGGGGGCCATAAAGAAGAACAGGCCACTTCTGTGATACAGCTAACAGAACCATCTCAAAGCATCTCCTTACTGCCGATGTCAATACAAATGGTGTAGTAACAGGTTTCTCATTCCTGAATGCACAGAGACAAATCTCAGATATTTTCCAATTCCAGAGAACGTTTTCATAAATTTTCTGACTACTTCAGGGCTAATTTGAGTAAAATTAGCAATTTAAAGGTATAGGAGGTATAGGAAAAGCCTTGCATGCATACCATGTAGCTAACCTTTGACTTGAAGGTGATGGCTCGTTGTCTCTTAATAGAGACAAAGCCCTGGAGTATACAGGAGAGGACTCAAGAAAATTATTTTGACTGAAGTGGACCTCTCCTTTGGATTTTATTTCTTCAGGTGATCCAATATACAATCCAGCTTTCTCAAGGCATACATCACAACAAAATTCCTGCCAGCTAAAATAGGAGAAAAAGCATAGGTCCTGAGCAAATTTTGTAGGAAGGTGATATTAGCATTCACAGCTATTTAAATAGAAAGAAAACGAGACTCACCGCATCAAACATTCAAATGCTTCCTTGGGCTGTATGCCAAAGTTCATAGAATCTGTATATGTCAATCTGAAAATAACTCTTATAATCTGAGTTGTACACCATCTTATGTCATATTCCAACTCAGTATGAATTGAAACATCCATAAACTTTGTAGCAAGGTCCAAAAAACAAGACCAGTCCCAAAGTTTAGAGAACATCTCAGGTGAGATTAAGAGCATGCGATAGGATGTCCTCAACACACGAGAAAGATGATCTACTCCCTGGTTGAAGACAAGGGAGGAGGGAAAAAAAGGAAAAAAAGGTGTAAAGGAGACCAGTTAGAATATAGAACTTGTTAAAAAAATTAATAAATAATTACATGGCCTGCAACATAGTTCTAACAATGCCCGTCAAAATCCACAGCAAATCACAGTTGCAGGGCTATCCCAAAGCTGCTGCAGCAGAAAGCTAGCTCGTAAGTAAGAGTCAATCTCTTAAGAGCAAAAAGTACCTCAAAATCTGTATCTTTCTTCATAATTCGTTGAAAAGGTGCCGGAGCAAATTTAAAATAATCTAACACAGACCTGCACAAATGAGTAAGTTCTATCAGAAAGGAAGGTGAGAAATTTATTGCAGATCTAATATTTGTTTTTATGTCATGTGTCTTAGGTTGAAGATTTTAAAAATTTTCTTAAAATTTACCCCATCAAGAAAGGAGCCAAATCAAGGGCACGACAGAAGGCAAGGCAAGCGAGCTCGTGAAGGTTCAATCCTCTTCCACTCCGAACAAAAGCCTCAAATAAATTACTATCCCAAGTGTCTATGTTCTCCAAAATTTTTTTCTCATCCACCTCTTCAAGACTACTCTCCGAATTTGATCTCAAATTAGGCACCAGTCTAAGTAAAGACACGACTTTCTTCACGATCTTCAGCGCCAGCGGACGGAAACATCCGATGAGTGTTATAGTGTAATCCGGATGCACAAACACATCCCCTAACAATCTAACAACTTCTTCCTCCGTCATCAATCCTCCCTAAACAAAAACAAAACAAACAATCAATGAGACAACAAAATCCTACAGATATCTATATTTTCCACCGAAAAAAAAAAAAGTTTATGACAATGTAATACGTGATCAGACGAAAAGTACTATGTGTATACACCTTTTTCGCAAGAGAATCGAACCGAGGCCGACGCGAAAGCTCGGGGCAGCGAGCAAGAAATCTATTGAAAGAAAATTCGAGATTGAAAATCCCGTCCATTGTCGTTGAAATTGTGTAACGTGATTAAGTTGTTTAACACAAGTATGAGTGAAGAAATTTCAAAAAATCGTGTCTAGTGTATGTACGTGTGTGATGTGTGTAGAGAAACTGGTTCTTTCTAGGGTTTAAGACAAACCCTCACAGCCTCGAATGTGATATTTTAGGAAGGAAGGCGCGGTAGCGCGGGCAAACGAGTTCATAAAACGTGCATGCATAAGGTTGATCAAACTTGGCTTCCACGTACAGCTGAGCATTGAATATATATATTATTATAGTGAAGGTCAAGGTGATTAAACAAGGAAGGTTAGCCACGGCCAAAGAAAATTATTTAAGAATTGTATCTTATTAAATAGAAAAAGAAAATTTTATTGGGTTTTTTCAACTAAATAGTGCAACAGTAAGTAAGTTTTAATTTATAGGAATCTATGATGTATTTTAATTTTACAATGACTTTTTTGCGACACACTTAGTTGATTTTATAACAATCAAATAAAATAACAATTTCTCTCCTTCCCGTTCATTTTACTTTTGATTGTAGCAATGGCTACTCAATAGAATTGTTATTATTGAAAAATGAGAATTACAATTTCTTTACAAGACCAACTGAATAATTATTATTTGATTTTTTTCTAGCTATTTTCAATTTTATTTATGATAACTCAAAATAACTATAAGAAATAATTATTATTTCTCTATTTCATTCTTGAATAATTACAATTCTATTCCTACCATATTTCATTTCCTAAATCCAACATTTGGTAAATACATAATTTGAAAATGATTCCAAACTATATGCAGATAAAAATCTAAATTATAATATATATTTTTTTACTTTTAAAAATAAAATATTTAAAGACAATTTATCTAAAGTATGGACGTCATTACATCTTATAATGTGATATACAATTTTTATATAAAAAACAACTTAAAATGAATTACTAAATAGTAATTTACTACAATAAAATATAAAAGGTAAGATTTTGCAAAATTATATTAAATATGTTAAAAAATGGTGGAAATATAGTAACAATGTTATAAAAATTTTAAAAAGTTTATGAATTATATATTATAATATAATATGATATAACAAAGAATTATGGAAATGCATTGATAATACCGTAAAAAAGTTATATAGAAAATGAAAAAATTTTCAAAACTATATGTTATAATATGATTAATAAAAGCAACAATTTGATGGTTTTACTTAAATGAAAAAGCTGGTATAATATATAAATAGTCATAAAAATGGAATAATTATTATTATTTAATTGTTTAAGAAAAATAATTTATTACAATTTGATGTGATGGTTTTCAATACAATAGTGCATCATTTAAGAAGTGTTATAATTTTCAAAATGTATGGAATAAATATCATGAATGCCAAGAGTTATGATACTTTAGAATCAAATTATGCAAAAGTAGGAACTATTCCCAAAATTTTATCACTTGTACGAACGGACATGATTACTGAAAAAGATAATAATAATAAAGGATTCAATATAAATGACCGCAGACAGTACAAAAGGATGTATTTACTGAAAAAAATAATAATAATAAAGGATTCAATGTAAAATATACTTATTAAAAAATAATAAATTTGCTTAGAACACTTTATGACTAATATATTAACCACATATATTTATAAAGTGGTTATAACTACCAAATAAATATAAGCCCTACAAATTAGCAACTAGAATGTTAGCACCAAATTTAGGGTGAGCATCCTCCATCTAAGTTTGAAATTTATGATGAGACTATAAAAATTAATAGAAATGACTTTATGAGTTTGGATTTTGGGAACAAAATGGCAAAGTATTGATATAGTTAAAAAAGCTAATTGTTATGTAAAGAAAACATGAAATTCAAGTTACCATAATTAATAGATTCTTTAGAGATAAATTATTTTGGTAATAAAGTTGATAAAATAATACTAAATAATAGTCAAAGATAACACGTACTTACTAAATATACTTAGTGTGTATTACAAAATATTAATACTTTAAATAAGTATATAATATACCTATATTTGTTAAACAATTAATAAATAAATGGGAAGACGTGACCAAATACGAGGAAGTCGCCATAATTAAGGCGTGGCAGCCCTGGGGGAAATTATACGTGAGAAGAATATCTGATGACACGTAATATTATAAGGAAATTAAAAAAAAAAAAAAAAAGAAGATAAACCCTCAACATGTTGAGCTTGAGTTGCATGCATTTTTTTTTTTTTTTTTTGCCTACCCCATGCGCTTATATAGTACTCCACCTACATCCCAATCGTCTCTTTAGACAATTTGAAGTTTGAGGAAGTCAGAGGGAACTCAAAAAAGCTGAAGGAGGATTTAAAAAAAAAAGATTTGGAAAGAACGGAAGGAAATCAGGGTATATGAAGGTAGAGAGTCCAACCACAAAGGAATGCAAAACAACCACCGATCCGCTATAAAGTTACCTCAAAAGTGGTTGCTGACAACCCTTTATTGACAATCATCATAAATAACTACTTGTTGATAAGATATTTTAAACATGTACCTCTTGAGTCCATGCTGACCTGTTTAGACCTTAAGTTGACTCGATTGGACCTTTGGCCTAATCTGATTTGCTAACACCCAGCCTTGTTACATTGCTAACTAACCTTAGCATAAGCTTATAAGGAGGCTTGCCTAAGCTTAAAGACTTGATCAAACTATCATGGCTCTACAAATCTAGAGTACATCAAACTCCACATTTTAAGTCGTGCACATGTATCAAGATATTACTTATGCTCCCCTAATTCTCAGTAGCCTTCCTCTGAAAATATTAGTAAGCATCCAAACAATAACTTACTTACACTCTTTATGCAGTCGGACTATATTTGAGCTTTTTACATCCTTACTATCTCCCTTAAGCATAAATACTAACTTAAATATTGGAGTGGCAATATTGAACAACATTTTAGTGGCCCTTAACATTTTTTTTTTTTTTTTGCAAGCTCATTATGTAAATGTAAAGCCCAAATCTTATTCACTCTACTAATTAAATCATACTGATCACATTTGACGTCGTTTATAGGAAACCAACTCACCCAATACTCAAAACACTGCAAACACATTTCTCTCTTAGCCTAATCATCATGTCTGGCATTGTAGATCCAAACAACAACCAACCTATTGAGCCTACCTTGAGCGGCATCGATTAGAGTAGCTCAAAAAAATGATAACATAATTGGTAGTAAAGAGCACCCAAATGGAGGAGCACAATAAGAAGCTCCAGACTAGGTTGGATGAAGTGGAAAGGCAAAGTAGGATACCTTCCCTCGGGAATGCTTTGGATGCCAATGGTAACTAGAATCACCCTTTCCATTAACAATAGACAACGGGGCATCACAACCCAACCTCTTAGTACAAGAACAACAAGTGCTATCTGTAGTTAACTGCGACCGTAACCCTATAGGCAATGAGCAAGTGGTCAACTCCCATTGTGAAGTTGCCTATTCAGCAACACGTAAAGTTCATGTAGCTAAGAATACCAACCTGAACAAGCTCCGCTAAATGGTTAAGAGGGTCTTCAAGAAATAGGAGAGTAAGGCAATTAAAGGTACTAAACTTGTCACAGCAACAAAAAACCCCTTTACTAGGGATGTTTAAGACAAGGTCCTTTCTTTGAACTTTAAGCTCCCTACCTTTGATGTATGATGGCACTAGTGATCCTAATGATTGCCTGCTTCGCTTTTATACCCTCATGAACATCTATGGTCCTAGGGATGCAATCATATACAGGTCCTTCCTAAGCATCTTGAGGAAGACAAGTCAGACATAATTCAACCATGTGCTTGACAACTCCATTCCTTCCTTTGACGAGTTAACTCTTCACTTCAACCTCCATTTCCACACGTAGTAGTGAAGCTAGAAAAATCACACCTAAACTTAAGCCTCAAAGTCTAAAGAAAAACCCCTATCACCTTAAAAAAGGGGTTTAATAAATGGCAGGCCACAAACGTTTCTTCGTCCTTCTTAACTTCCTTAACAAGCTACAAGGTGGATAAAGTGGGAACATTAGTCTTCACATTAAGACTTTGAATCATACTTGGTCTTGCTTCATCCGTAAGAGTTAACAGGTCATTTTCCCGAGAGCCCATCTAAGGATACCTCTTCCTTACACCTAATCAAGCAAAAGGAAGGAGAAACCTTTTGGGAATATGTAGTATGGTTCAATAATGCCGTAGTAGAGATCCCTTAGCTCAACAAAGGACTTGCTACACATACTACATAACCCAACATTAGACCTTGTAGAGACTTTTTCTATACAAAAGCAAGCCTAAGACTCTAGTTGAGTTCTAATAGAAGGCCTAAAAATAATAGACTAGGAGGACAATATTCATACCAAGTACGAAGTTGACCTTGAGAGGTTAGGTAGAAAAAAAGACAAAGACAAGAGGTTTGTTAAAGACTGCCTTGACTGTAAGCAACCAAGCCACCCTGATGGGGGGAGCCTCAATAATAAGAAGTGCCCTTCACCTCCGCCAACATATGCCTTTGAATCGACCTTTAGCCAAAATATACATGGAAGTTTAGGGAAAAAGCTTACTGTGGAAGCCCCCCAAGACAAAGGGGAACCTTAGTCTTTAGAACTCAAACAAATTTTGTCAATTTCATGATGATTATGGCCATACCACTAATGAATGCTTCTCGCTAAAACATGTCATGGAGTAAGCCATCTAGAGGGACTACTTCATGAATACATGGCTTATGCCAATGATGGGGTAAAAAGGCTACCTTAGAGGTGATGGATTGAGGATGCCCGAAAAGAAGAGAACAATGACCATTGTAACTGTAAGCTCTAAAGCTAAGCCAAGTGACCATAGGATTGAACTTAAAACATAAGGTTTAGGGTGATCGGTTAATGGATCCGATAAAACCCAAATTATAAACTATTGAGAGAAATAATAGTAAAAAGGACCCCGTTAACTTAAATTTAAGCAAATAAGTAATAAAATAGGAGATTATAAAATTTTTAAATTTTAAGCATAATAAATACTAATTACCGAAAAGGCGAAAAATGTAATCGAATAACTAATAAATTACTAAAGATAAATTATATATATACTAAAAATTTTAGAATGACCAAAATAATAATTAGAAATGTTCACATGTACCCCACATGTATTTACGTGTAAATAAAAATACGCGAAATTACCTAAATTGGCCAAAAACTAAGTAAATAATTAAAAAAAATTATAAATTAATTATGAAAAAAATCAAAAGAGGCTAGAATAATCCAAATGAAGTCGTGGCAGGTCAAGATCTGTAAAAGAAAAATCAACCAATTAAAATTAGACAACACAAAAGCCAAAAATCAAGGAAATTGAGCAAAGTCTTGTCTAATTAATGCATAATAATTACAAAAATCGTCTATAAATAGGGAAAATTTTCTAGAACTCATTTAGACAATTTAGCATTAGGGAAAAATAGGAAAATTGAAAAAATCGAGAGAAATCTAGAAAAAAAAGGAAAGGAAACTGTGCAAATTCGAGTAGTGAGAGAAACCCACATATCACCACCACACCACTTTAGCCCCACCGTCTAGGCCAGCCAACAGCCTTGGACCGGGTTTGGACGGCCAGCAAGCTTCAGACTGGTTAGTCTCTTAAATTTTTCGATTTTAAATAATTTTGTAAAATTAGTTATTTTGCCCAGAAAATTATGAAACTTATTATTCTGAGATTTTATTGTATGTAGATTTAAGGGAAAATATTTATTTAGTTTAATTACGTCTGAAAATATAGGGTTCTTAATAAATTGTTCAAAACCGAGCATAATTAAAACGGAAAATAAATAGGCTTAGGAGTGTAGTTTGGAGCTCAATTTTTTTTCTGTAGGTAGAACACCTGGGGGTATCTGATCAAAACCTGGGGGATAGTCCCTACCGACCTCCACTAGAGCTGGAAAATACAGTATAGGAATTCTCACTGATAAAACTCCATTTTCTCGAAAATATCTCTTCTCATAAGCAGCAATAGCAGTATACTCATTATACGCTGGCCCTAACTCATCCCTCATTATTCTCCAATCATCTTGCATGCTATAGGACATTCCATGCTTATAATTATCAAAAATCTCATCAACAGTGTAAAACAACTTCCAGTCAGCCAAATCTAACAACAGATTCTGCATCCGAATCCTATATTCAATAGGAGTTTCATCCCCTTCCCATTCAAAGTTCAACCATGCATGTAACAAACCAGTTTTTCGAATCTGAAAGGACAAGTTAAAGTCAGTTTATAACCCTGTTTTACATATATATATATATATATATCTTATAATCTAAGTCTTTCAAATTCATTATCAATCCCACTCTCAGTGATCCTATTGTCTACTCATTTTAATTAGACGCTTCAAAGCTTGGTTCCTTTTAGAACCATGCTTTGATACCAACTCAGAATTGTCACGCCCCGAACAAGAAAAGTCATAACAGTCCCGCCGTGTAAACTAATCTAAGATAGAAGCTGACCTCACAGCTGCTATCGTAGACACAGTTTACACAAGGCGTACAACTCAACCAGCTTGAAACGTCTGTTCTATCATCTGTTAATATCCAAACCTGTGGTAGAGCTTATACAAAATACTTGTTCTATAAAATCTGCTGTTTAGTACCACAACAGTAATTATACAAACATTTCACATCCAAGGGTAAAGTTTACAATCAGAGTTTATTAAAAACCACAGGTTTACGATTTATATACAATAAGTTAGAAAACTAGTGGGCTCCCAGGGAATTCCCATTTAGTTTTCTTCAAAACTTAAAGACAAGATAAAAGCTCAGGTTCAATTAAATTCCTCGATCCTCACTTTCCTACACAGCAGCACACTAACCTAAGAACGGTGGTACCTGAACATCTTTGCCTTCACTCAGCACCTGCAAAAGAGTCTGTAGGGGTGTGAGCACAACTAGCTCAGTAAGTGGGGCGGAGTCAGAAGAGTACTTTACAGTCACAAATAAGGTTAATAATTATGATGAAATGCAATGCAATCACTCAAATGAAAACATCGCACAGTATTAACCGGTCCACTGTGAGGTTAGAGAAATTTCATCCTCTCCAACCCGGATTGAGGAGTTTCACCACGACTCAAGTTAGACCAAACCCGGGCTTGTGCAATGGGGAACACCCCCCTCCCATGACCGCCTTCGAACCACGGCCCCCAACCTTGCCGTGACCTCCTCGCCTATCACTTAGTTCGACTAAGGGTGGGGAAAGGACCATTTCAACTATCCTCATCGAAGGAAGTCGGTATTTGGTCTAACATTCTTATTCGTTTCCCCTATCGGGTGATTATGCATGACCAATTACACTTTAGTCGAATAACCGTTAGAGTTAATCAGAGGGTGACCAACAAGTTCACACAATACAGAATCCATGCAAATATGCAAAACAACACACCAAGGAATTGAACTCCTGTCACAATAGAGTATCATTCACATACATAGCATGCGCATAATCATCTAACTACAAACACAACCAGAAGTACTCTTGGGTCTCCGGATGCTTTTAAATAGTACCCAAACAGTGGCGAAGCTACCATCCCAACTTACTTGTTTAGATGTTCGCTCTTGTTGACTTAAATTGTCAACCATCTTTGGAAGGTCCTAATTACACAAAAGGTCCAAATTTAGTTTTCGTAATAATTACGAAAATATTAGGGTTTAATCTATAATGGTTATATATATATATATATTATTTTCATAATATACAGTCATGTTATTACTATATATTGAATTAAATTATTAATAATTATAATAAAAATTTCCATTAGTCCCATCTGATCAGCAATATATAGCTTTTGGTTAATTCATTTTAGCCTATTAATATTACAATTATACCCCAACTTGTAATTTAAGCTATTTTACTTGATAAATTCATAATAAATAGTTCGGGTTACCAAATAATTCTCCGAAAATTTCTATGAGCTTCTAAAAATATAGAGAATTCAGTTATCACTTGGTTTCAAGTTTCCGACCTATTGCCTATATTTTCATATTGACGATTTTACCCCTAAATTTGATAAATTATCCAATTATGATTCTTTTAGCATCCAATTAATTTCAATCTGACTCATTACTATTACTATTCATAATAGATCAGTACATATCCATTTCATCAATTAATTTCATAATTTCTTATTAAATTTATAATTTCAGCCTATTTTCGAGCTAATTTCAGGCCTAAAAATTTAATAAATATTTAAATTATTTAAATCAAAATTCGGGCTACGTAGCAATTACCTATATATCATATACATCCTACACAAAAGTTTTCAGCTAGAAACAACATCATATAGTACATTTATTTCATAAATATATATTCGGATGAACAGTAGATTTCTTAATAAAGTATATTAAATATTACGAACTTTGCAAAAATAAAAATATCACATGAAAGCATGTATAAAATAACCTAAGTTTAATTTTTTTCATAATTTTCTGGGTGGATTTACTATTTTTTAAAAACTATTGAAAAACAGAGCAAGAATTTGACCTTGCTGTTCTTGGGTGCTCCGGTGGCCGGCGGCGGCTGGGCTGTTGTCTGACTGACGGCGCGGTGGTTGGACCATGTGGGGTTGGCTGGGTTTCACAGCAGATCTAATCTAGGTTAGGGTTTTACACTTTCACGCAATTTCCTCTGTTTTTTCTAAATTTCTTTTTATTTTCTACAATTTTTTTCTGATTTTTCTCTCTACTGTTTTTGGTTCCAAATTGCTAAACATTGTCATTCTGCTGCTAGGATAATTTTTATAGCATCCTTTCACCGCCTATGGATTTTCTTTATTTATTTTTCTTTTTTTTTTAATTTAAGTAAGCATGAGGTGTCACTTTGTTGATGAATTGCTTTTTGAATCAGCAATTCAAATGTCTCTTCTCCTGCCACGCCTCCTTCCAGCAATCTCAATGTTATTTAATTAATTTTTCTTTTTTCTTTTATTAAATAATTACTTAGATATAGATATTATATGTTAAAATTAATTATTTAATTGATATACAAGGTTATACCCTATGTAAATAACATGCGAAATATATAACTTTACTCATATAATTAAGTTTCTAGTATATCTTTTATTTTTAGGATATGTTCTAAAGTCAATTTCATGAATTTAACACAATAAATATATAATTACACAATTTTGGGTTAATTTACGGGTATAATTATTATTTGTACCGAGTATACTAAAAAATTACGTGTATTTTTTTATAGTAAATTATCCTACACTATCTCATTTATAGCTCAATTAACTTATCTCTAAGTTCTCGTTGCAATCTAAGTTCAATTTTAGGAGTTCTGAACATTTTAGTGCTTTAGTAAATATTCCAATTTCTAAGGGCAAAATTGGGATTTCGGGTCATTATTACTAAAATCTAACTTCACTATAATATCTCGACTAACTTTTTCATTCTAGTCACAAAGTTTGGGCTCAATTGGATAAGTTACCCTAAAAGCCCTAAATCTGAGCTCGGTTGTCCTAAACTCAATTTTGGGAGCTTACAGTATAAAATTGTTTGAACACCCTAAATGGAATTTAATTTTATTCGACCATAATAACCGAAAATGTCATGCATTGCAACCCATTAGGGGATCATAGGATTCTCCAACTAAATACCAACTCCTTCGAAAGGGATAGCGCAGGATTGTAAAAAGATCACTTCTTCATCCTTAGTCGAACTAAGTGACAGGAGAGGAGGTCGCGACGAGGGTAAAGTCAATAGTTCGAAGGTAAAGTCAATAGTTCGAAGGTAGTTACTAGAGGAGCGAGGTCTCCATTGCACAAGCCTGGGTTTGGTTGTGAGCTGTTGCATAACATGGAAACTCCTCAACCTGAATTGGAGCGGGTGAAATTTCTCAGATTTCACAACGGACCGGACTACGTTGTGTGGTGACACTTGATTGTTGCATTACATGAAAATAATTGCTTGATAACCCTGTTTGTGTTTGTATGCATTCATGGGTCTCCAATTCAACTTATTGAGCTATAGTTGCTCATACCCTTATAGATCTTTTTGTAGATTCTGATTTCTGAACACTTCAAGTACTATGCCGCCCTATAATTACCCAGAGGTTAGTCCGTTTAAAACCAGGGGTGTGAGGATCAAGTTACTTAGTATAATATGTAATTAGAGTGACCATGTAATTAGGGATGAAAGACTGATAGTTGTTATGTAATCTAATGAACTGTTATATTTATGTAAAACTTCCTAGGAAGCTCTGTGGACTTATATATATAATTATACATGTTATTCGAAATTTGCACTATTTATCATAATTATAATTTAATTGTTAATCGGATTGTTTACTTCAAAGCGTGGAGTCGTCGACGCCTTGTATAGATCATGTCTATAGTAGGCACTGTGAAGGCAGTTATTATCATAGAATGGTTTATACGGCGGGACTATTGCGACTTTGCGACTTCACGACTTCGGGACTTCAGGGCGTAACAATAACAACCAAGCCCCAACGATATTATCAACATTATTGTTAAAGGTCTCATCTAAAGAGCTAGTCAACTTACACATCGACTAACACCCCATCCGAAGTGATGGTTGTAGGAGAAAAGAGGTAGAGGTAGGACTCCTCTATCTCTTTCTTTGATGAAGACCTCGAAGGGGTTGACAACCTTCATCAAGATACCCTTATGATTAGGATAACGATCTCAGACTTTGAGGCCTTCAAAATCATGGTGGATACCGACAGCTCCGCCGACATCCTCTTTAAGCACATTTATGATAAGACATAGAAGAAGCTACTTATGTAAATGAAGTTGTATCACTACAACCCGATTGGCTTTAATAGGGGAGTTATCCAACCTAAGGGCATCATCATATTGGATATGGAATTGTATGACGATGATAATGTCACTAGACAGCTAATAGAGTTTGTGGTGGAAAATTGCACTTTCCTGCATAATGTGATTATAGGATGACCGAGCCTAACTAGCTTTAAGGTCATTATGTCATCCCTCCACCTGAAGGCTACGTTCCCTACTTTAATTGGAGTAGGAATTTGCATATGTAGAAGCTCTCTAGGGAGCAGTATCTAAAGGCAACCCAAGGTGATGACATCTTTGCTCTAAAAATAGGCCTATAGGAGAAACCGACTAAGAGGGGCGATTTAAGCAAAAAATAGAAGAGGTACAGATTGATACCAACCCCGACCAGACTACTAAAGTTGAGGTCAAAACCCCTTTAGAGGTGAAGAAGGCTATTATTCGACTCCTATGAGCCAACATAGATTGGTTCACATGATTACCATCAAATATGCCTATCATCTTAACTAACAAAGCAACCCATAACCTTAAGATCGATGAGAAGATCTAACCTATCGAGTAAAATAAGAGACACTTTGCTCCAAAACGGTAAGCTACAGTAGAGAAAGAAGTGTAAAAACTACTCAAGGAAAGCTTCATCCGAGAAGAGAAGTATCCAACCTGACAAGCAAATGTGGTGCTAGTAAAGAAGAACAGTAGGAAGTAGCAGATGTATATCGATTATGGCCACCACAATAAAGCGTATCTAAAGAATTGCTTCCTTCAACTAAGGATGGTCAGCTAGTCAACTCCACATTAAGATATGCTCTATTGAGTTTCATAGATCCCTTATCGGGTTATAACCAAATTAAGATGAACCTTAAAGACAAAGTCCACAACTCTTTCATCATGAACTTCAGCACCTACTGCTACATTATCATGCCCTTCGACCTCAAGAATGCTAAGATGAAGCATCAATGAATGGTAACCACATTATTCAAGCCCATGCTCGGACGTAATATGGAGGTGTATGTGAACGATATGATGGCCAAGAGCAAGCAGCCTAAAGACTACATCAAGGATCTATAGGAGGCCTCTAATGGGATGATAAAGTATGATATGAAGTTGAAACTCCAAAAGTATGTATTTAAGGTTACATCCAACAAGTTCTTGGGCCTTATGGTCACTCATCGCAAGATCGTGGCCAACCCTCAAAAGATTACCGCCATTAGAGGCGTAAAGGCCCTCATTACAGTTAAGGAAGTCTAAAAGTTTACCAATATGGTGGCTAAGTAAAGCAGGTTCATCTCTAGAAGTGCAGACCGTTAAGCGAAGTTCTTTAAGACCTTAAAGAACCCTAAGGTTTTTGAATGGACTCTCTAGTGTCAAGCGATCTTCAAGGAGTTATTGGATTTCCTAAAGCACTCGTCAATCTTGTCAAAGCTTATGCCAAGAGAGGATTTCTACCTATACATGGTAGTGATCAACAAAGCACTTTTGTCCGTACTAGTTAGAATAGAAAGAAGGGAGCATAAGTCTGTGTACTATGTTAGTTACATCCTCTAAGGGATTGAGGTCAAGTATTCCAAGGTAGAGATATTTGCCTTAGTAGTCATGATTTCTGTACGCCAACTCCGACCATACTTCTAAGCATATTAGATCATTGTGCTAATAAATCGACCACTTTGCACACTTCTATAAAAGCCCAATACATCTGGCCGGATGGTCAAGTACCCATTAGAGATGAGTGCATACGTCATTCATTATCAACCACAAATGACCTACAAAGCATAAGTGTTGGCCAATTTCATCATAAAGTATACTGGAGAGGAGGAAGCGCCAATTGGAGATGATAAACCGGTGTTGACTCTCTACTTTGAAGGTTCTTCCACCTCTAGAAGAGGAGAGACGGGTTTAGTTCTCACTGGGCCACACAAGACTACGATTCGTAATGCTCTAGAGTTTGGGTTCAATACAAGCAACAATGAATCTGAGTACGAGTCATTGATAGTCGATCTCAAGTTAGCCAAGGAGATCGGTGCCGAGCACTTGAAAGTGTTCTCGAACTCTATGCTTGTTGTCTAGCAAGTTCGAAATAAATATGAGGCTAAGGACAACATTATGGTTAGGTACTTAGAGAAAATGAAGGCTCTCTTGGCTGAGTTCCCTTCGCAAAGTATCACAATGATCTCCCAAACTGAGAACTCAACAATCGATTAGTTATAAAAGCTCACTTCTATAAGGATATAAAGACCCAAGGTAAAAGACAGGAAGATATACATAAAGTACCTATCATAAAAAAAATATAAAAAAAATCAGCTTAGATAGAGTTAAGGTCCTTGAGCTCAACATGACACCAATAGAGCCGAGCTGGATGGACCCTATCAAAAATTATTTAGAGCAAGGCACAGTACTAGCTGATGAGAAGGAAGCCAAGAAGTTGAGACACTAAATTGCCAACTACATTTAGTTAACAGTGTCTTGTATTAAAGAGGCATCAGTCTCCCTTTGTTAAGGTGTCTATGACTTGAAGAAAGGTTACACGTAATAGAAGAGCTACATGTCGGAGTATGCAACAATCACATCTAGTCTCATGTACTCTACACTTGAGCTCTTTAGCTCAAATACTACTGGCTAACCATGAGGTAGGATGTGAAGGTAGTCATTCAAAAGTATCTACAATGTTAAAAGTACGCTCCAGTTACGTATGACCTAAGCTCTAACCTCCAGCCTTTGACCAGCCCATGGCCCTATGCTTAATGGGGCACTGATATTCTTAGTGCTTTCTCAATGGCGTATGGAGGACGGGAAATTTATCATCGCGGCTATCAACTACTTCACCAAGTAGGTTAAAGCCAGGGTCGTTACCAAGATCATTGAAAAGACCATAGAGTCTTTCATCCATAACAACATTCTCTTCAAATTTAAGGTTCTACACACCTTCATAATGGATAATAGGCGGTAGTTTGACAACCCCAAATTTAGGGAATTTTCCAAACACCATATCATGCCTCACTTCACCTCGATTGCATACCCCTAGTCTAATGACCAGGTTAAGGCGACCAACAGGATCATCCTCAATAGCATCAAGAAGAGGGTTGACCAAGCTTAGAGTAAATGGGCAAACAAGCTCCCAAACATCATATAGAGATATAAGACTACTTATTACACATCTACAAGTGAAAGCCCATTTCGCTTAATCTTTGGCTCAGAAGAAGTCCTCCCCATAGAGTTGGAGCTTCCCAATATCCAAACATAGTCATTCAATGCCCTTGCGAACGAATCCATCTTGCAGGCCAATATAGACACCATATAAGAGATTTGAGACTTTTTCGCAACTTGGGTAGTCACCTATTACCATAGGGTAGCTAGATATTACAACAAAAAGGTTCGGCATGAGGAATTCAAGGTAGGAGATGTGGTTTGCTAAAGACTTCAAGCAACCAACTCACAAGAAGGGCAAGGGAAGTCAGGCTCCAACTAAGAAAACCTGATCAAAGTTAAAGAGAACTTGGGGAATGGTACATACAATTTAGAAAGATTAGATGGGGAGCTCATCCCGTGCACATGAAATGCCAACAACTTACACCTATATTTTGATTAAATCAGTGTAAATATGATTGTATTTTTTTTAATTATTAATGAAAGTTCATTCCCTAAAATTGTCATATCTCCTTTTATCTTTGTTTCATTCTTATTTTGCCCTAGCCCATAATGGGTGAACAAACCTATAAACGACTAAAGTTCTCAAAATGACCCTTAACTCATATGCCTCTTTAGTCATTAGTAGGCTGGAACACCACTAGCTTAATCCCCGAAATGACTTAAGCTATTAATAACTGAACAGTCCCCCTCGAAAGAGCAACATTAAGTATTCCTTAAGCTAAGTGACCTAAGCTACCAACAAGTAAACGATACCTATAAAAAAGCAAACCTAGCTCTTCCCTAAGCAAAACGACCTTAGCTACTAACAATTAAGTAGTCCTACAAGAAGAGTAACACTAATTCTTCAACCAAATATGCTAGATATCAAAAGTGTTGATTCGAGAATTTATTATTTGATTTCAATGAGAACAAAATCAAAGTAAATGATGTGCTAATATTGAGTTGATTGGAATTAAGTTTTATTTTGTAAAATATCAAAAGTTCAATTAACTCTTCAAACACTCTAATTTGTATTGTATG
Organism: Lumnitzera racemosa; assembly: GCA_024138005.1. Classification (NCBI taxonomy): domain Eukaryota; kingdom Viridiplantae; phylum Streptophyta; class Magnoliopsida; order Myrtales; family Combretaceae; genus Lumnitzera; species Lumnitzera racemosa. Next base: position 9,271,375 of record JAMXBC010000008.1, on the reverse strand, counting down.
TTTAATTCATGAGAATAGGTAAAGTTAAAGTACCCGCATAGTAGCAAGTATAAGGACATCATATGAAAACAACAAGTGAAGATGTTATGCTGCTTGTTCTATTTAAAAATGCTCGTGAAACAAAGGGCTAGCATCCAGACGCCATGAATGCTAGCATCCAGATGCCACGAGGAATTTTACAAACCCTAAGGCAAGCATCCGAACGCCTATAAAGATGGAGTCCAGACACCATCACCAGAAAATAGCCATAAGAGTTCATTAAATGCAAGATAACAAGAAGATCACCAAGGCTATAAATACTTCAACTACCCATCAAAGACAATAAGAGAACTGAGATTCTATTACAACTTATGAATATTCTCTTCCATTCTTGTACTTTTCTCATTGCTCTTTGTCTTGCCATTCATTAAAGAGAAAATTGATAGTATAGTGCTAAAGTTTTCCCACTTGTAAATATACATACCGAAGCACTACATTAGAAAGATAAAAAAAGTGTGCTCAAAGTGTAATTATGTGATTGTTGTGTATCTGTGAAGGGGTGTAAGCTCTTGATTGAGTATTGTGGTTTTGAGATTAATAAAAGTGGTGTCAAGCCCTTAATTGGAGGCATTGGTGTTTGTAGAGAGTAAGGGGCAGTTCGAACTCTATGTTATATCACTGCTTGATCTTCTCTTACCTTACCTCTTTTAATTTCACATTTATTATCATTGTTTAATCATTAAACTTGTTCACTATTATTGCATTTGTCAATAGATTCATAAGAAAATTTTAAATTTATCATTAATACTCAATTCATCCCTTCCCCCTTTTGAGTATTAGTCTAATGTTTTTCAACTGGTATCAAAGCTAAGATCTTATATTTATTACTTAATCGCATTTAGAGTAAAGATCACTATACTAAATGCACTAGGCTTCATGGAAAAAGAAGTTATTAATAGGCCATTAATTCTAACTAGTGGAAATTATCTATATTGAAAGTGTAGAATGAAAATTTTCATTAAAGTAGAAAATAGAATGCTTTGGCATATAATAGAAAATAGTCTAATCAAGATAGAGGACAAACAAAACTTTAATAGGACATATACATACTTCAGTACTAAAGAAATATAGGATAAATTGCAAAATACTCATGAAGGAACATCAAGAGTAAGGGACACCGGGATAAGTCTCTTAAGAGGAGAATTTGAAAACTTTAGGATGTGTCCAAATGAAATAATAGATGAAATGTATAAAATATTTATTGATATTGTCAATCTTTTGATAGTACTTGGAACTAAACTCTCTAATTTGAAAATTAATTCCAAAATTCTTAGGTCACTACCAAAGCATTAGGAGGCAAAAAGAACTGCTATTGAGAAAGTATATGACTTGGAGAAGATGTTAATGGAAGAACTCCTTGGAATACTTAAAACACATAAAATGATCAAGGGGCATGGGAAAGACTCCAACAAAAAAGCAATTGCTCTTAAAGCAACCGAAGTTACTACAAGCAATGATGAAGAACAAAGTGATGATAAAGATGAAGAAATGGATATAAGGGTAAGAAAGTTCCAAAAATTCATAAAGTTCAATAAGAAATTGAGAAATGATAAGGATGGTGGATAGAATATATCCAAATTCAAGTAGGAGAGGAAAGAAAGAAGTATTAAAGTGATACAATTGTTGAAAGCTCGATCACATTCAAGAATATTATCTGCTTCTCAAAAAGACGAACAAAGCATCGTGAAAAAAAAGTAATGGTAGCAATATGCAGTGATAGCAACTTAAGTAACTTCGATGAGGAAACATGTTTTTATGGTAATTGATGATAAGGTATGTTCCACATCGTAATCCTCTTATGATAAATTGAAAGATATGTATGATGAATTTGATATCTTTGTAGCTGAGCCCACATAAAAGCTCTCAACCACATATTTATTTAACAACAACATCCTAAGTAAAAACTTTGGACAAATAAAAGATCAAATATTATCTTCCCTCTCTTCTCTCAATACTAATAAAGTACAATCTCTCTCTCTCTTCGTATTCCCTGTACTATTCCTCAGAAATTAAGGTTTCACTCTTGTGTACTTCTTTAACAAATCTGTACAAGAAGGTTATGGGTTTATGATCTATGAAAACAAATCTATCAATCTATATCACTATTGTGACTAATGATTTGTGTTTTGTATTGGTATGAGGTGAAAATAATTAGGGTTTAATGAAATCTCTAGAATTCGAGTCTCATAGCAACTCCAAGAAATAATGAAGATGGATAAACTAAAACCGGATATATGATACCCTTTTAACTTATGTTATTTTTCTTTTTATACACTTCTATAGTAGTTGAAAGTTGGTTTACGCAGTTGTAACTAAAGTGGTAGTTACTGATCTGATCCAGTATATGCCATTTCATTATCTTATGATACTCTACTATAGCTATACTATTACATGCATAAGTTTGTAATGTATTGGTATGATATAATTGTTAGTATACATAAGTCTTGCTACACAAAATCTTCGAAATATCTAGGTCTTTTAATCTTTCTCTTAAGCTTATTCATAATAGAATTGTTAAAGGAATTTGTCAAAATTCAAAAGAAAATAAAATATTAAAAAAAACAATGAATGAAATTGAAAATAAATTTGATGCAATCAAAAGTGAGTATAATATAAAATTTCCCAAAACTCAATGATTTAATTTTGAAAATCTAACCATATAGCATTTTAAGAGTCTATTAAAAAAAATTCAATTCGAAACTATAACATTTTTTTTCAAAAATGGGATCAAAAATTAATTGTCGGGATGTTTTTCTTAAGGACTCTATACTAGCACAAAAAAATTTGAAAATTTGGTTTGAAATTTGAATTCTTCATGCAAAAATATTTAAGAAAACTAAATTTCAAAATTTTCAAAAGTTGTTTGCTCTTTTTGCAAATTTTTATTTACAAATGAGAAAAAGCGATCACTTACTAGATATTGTTACTCCAAGCACCGTTGGGGGGTGGGGTGTGGTGGTGATGGGTGGGGTAAGGGTAGTTGTCTGCTAGATTGGGTGCAAGCCATTACTTTAGGTGGCAAGGTTGGATTGCTTCCATCTTTCGTAGATGATGGCAAACCCATACAGCCTTGGTTCAACGCCATTTCCTTTTTGTGATCTTTCTCCTTACCTTTTTCTCACTCAATCTCTCTCTAATTATGTTTTCCAAACCTCCAAATAACAAAAGTTGTAAATGAAAGTCATTTTATGATTTTTATAATCTAAGTGTTAGGTATTTTGCTTTTATTCTCTTGCCAACTCATGTGATGTACCCATACTTTATGTGTTAAAAACAGTGTTTAGTATCTATTATTTGTTTAACACAAAATCCCTATGTTTGGCACAGCATAGGAGAGATTTTTCTAGTTCCCATGTAATCTTTTTAATAATTTTTCATTAATTTCTTTTATCACTTTAGTAAATTTTTTGTATATTCGAGTATTTAAATAATTACAAGTTCATATATTTACATACTATTCATATTTGATGTATATACATGTCTACTACATATTATTTTATGTTCACTAATAATTTTATTACTTATATAACTTCGTTCTAAAAGTTCGTTAATCAACGATGTCTAATTTGCGAGTTTTGGTACGTCTATAATAATATAATAATTTTTTCCTATTTTAACTATATTTTTAACATTTTATTTATTTTTGAGATCTAAGCTTATGCAATTTCCTTGACTAATATTATTGATCCGCTCATGAATTTCTAGCATGATTGAGTTACTTTGACGATCGCTTTAAAGCATCTATCCAAAACTTAATCGCACAAATACAAGACTTATATCTACTTAGCTATATGTTGTAACTTACCCAGAGAGATAGAGAAGGTAATGTGACTTGTGAGTGCTTATGTTAGTAAAGAAAGTATTTGGACATTGATCAAGATAGAAGAAGAAGAAGAAGAAGAAGAAGAAGAATAATGAGTTTTATGAGATTTACTCTTGAAAGTAGAAGAGTAAAAGTAAAAAAATGTACTAGAAAAAAAATAAAAACAAGATAAAATCAAATGTCAATATTATACAATTATTAATAATAAACGGGTTTGTGAGGTGGATTTATGACTTGTTTATAGAACTTGTTTAATAAAAAGATTTGTAAACAGATTTAAAATCTAAACTTGAAACCAGACATGATTTTAAATATATTATGTTTAGATATGATCCCTTAATTATTTGTGTTGATTTTTTAGACCCGCACCCATTTATAATCATGTCACGTCGTTTTCTGGTTTATGGGTACAGTTTCAAATTTCTAACCTTATGGAAAATTAAGGAAATCAAGGGAAGTTTATTGTGTTTTCGTTATATTGAACATTGCCTAATCTCTTAAAACAGTGATTGGAAAGTAGCCATTGGATTTTTTCTGGAGGTATCACATCTTAGGATTTACAAAATGCATTGTGGCTTTCACCTCTCTATTCCTTGAAGTGCTGTGCAACCAACAATGGTCATTGCTCAAAAAGCTATGTGGACTTATGTAAATTAGTTCTCGAGTAATATCCTGGTTTGCAGTGGAAAAATACATTCATTTATCCTGTTGAAGTGCAGATTTATAAAACTGGGGTCACCTGGCTACTTGACCGGTGCAGTCCAAGTGGAAATTTTAGGACCAGATTGAAGGAATCTATAAAGCCATTAGAATGTTTTGTATACCTTTTTTGATTATTTCCCTAGCAGATGATCTGTTTTGTGGAAATTGTATGCAGTCTTAAGTCTATGCTCTTTACTCTGCAAACTGCCTGTAAAGTGCATTTATATTGACAGATTTAATGAATGCTGACAAAGATAGAGAAAAAGAAGTGAATCAACCAAATGCACAACAACATGGACATTGCTAATGGTTCTTTGCTTCATAAGGTAGTTTGCTTGCACCATTGACAAATCATCTTGGTGTCAAAATTCTAGTTGAACTATGACATTACCTAAGTCAGTGTCAGTTAATGAGTTCTAGTATGAAAATTGGGAAGAACATCAGCTGGGTAAATGTAGAAAACAATCACTTATTTTTGAGGAACTTTTTCCGGGTGAGGAAATTTCAATATCAATGGAACTGGAGTTCTTCCTCTAAAATGCTAGTTTTTTCAAAGATGACAAGCCAGGGTCATCGATAGCTATATTGCAGTGTCAATATTAATCAATGAAATTTACTGAACTTATCGGAATAAAAGTGTGGATATATGTTCCCAATGGTTTTCTTGTTGAATTTTTCCTCATTCTAACACTTCATCCTCTCGACTATCGGAGTTCCTTTAGGCAATCAGGATTAGCTGTGCTGGATATCCTACCAGGTGTACCTTCTAGGAATTTCTGAAACATTAGTGTTCTAGCACCAGAAATTTTGGACAAAAAGTACGACACTGTAGTTTCCTTGGATCCCGGATGGTTGATGAATTATGGTCATAGTCTATCGTCTTGAGCTTTTATTAATGGGAACTTTGTATCGTTAAAGCTATGATGACAAAGCTTCTTGCCAGTTGCCAGTTGCCAGTTGATTCTAGAAAAATAGGGATCGAAAAGAGGCCAGATAACTAAACTTTTTGCTGCTGCTTCTTTTATTTTTCTGATGACATGTTTATAAGAGGGCACATAAAGGAGGTGCATGGGGTGCCACTTTAGAATGTTAAGCACTTTCTTTTCTTAACAACTCACTACTTTATAAATCGGTGCTTCACTAAAGTTACTAACCAATTTTTTAAATTTTTCCAAGTCCTATATTCACATTTTAAAAGAGACGGGAAAAAAAAAAAAAAATGGTGCTTGGAAAAGCATCCCTTGAGATTTAACCATCGTGCAGTGCTTCTATTTTATAAAGGAAAATGGGGTGCTTGGTTGGAAATCCGTGCCAAGATCCTTTATAAACATGCCCTAATATCGTTCTATCTCACATTTTGGTATTGCTGATATGGCATATTGCTTGGTACTTTATGGAGCATGTACAAATTAATTACAGTGGTTTCATTCCGGACTATCTGCTGTGACTTTTCGTCTACAGATGGTTAGTTAATTGCGAGTCCCGTCTCAGTCATAAGTGGACGAGGTTACCATGACATTATTGTTTTGTTGGTTGGAAGGCGAACGAAAGCGGCTTCTCTCAATAACAATCTTCTCACAGCTTGTCAATCCTATTATTGAGCTATCTAAAATGATATTGTTTTATTTAATGTAATCTTAAGATTGAAAAACTACTGGAGCTTCTATAATTTATCCCTCTGAATAATGTCTTTCAGTTTATCAGAATCAGATTGATCCGAGGTTGATTCCTTGTTAGCCGCTGGGTTAAGATCCAGTTTTAAACTTGAAAGCTGATGTTTCAAATCAACCGAAAGCTGTCTTATGTTGCACATAGTTTCTTTTATAAGATTTGTCTGCAGAAACATGCTAGATGGGATTGAAGAAACAAAGATTTTCTTGAAAGCTGGTCACATGGTGGAGCTAGATGCTAGGGGGGCTGAAGTGCCTGGAAATGTGGCCAAAATGATAGAATTGCAATTTGCATGAGTGAATTTTATTGCTTTCAAGCACTTTGTTTCTCTATGCAAAGCTTCTATCGATCTGCAGTCTTACTGCCTTGTTACTTGCATCAATAGCCCGAGATAAGACATTTGCAGTCATATTGTTGATTATATACATTGGATCTTCAAATTGTAGCTTTTCTTTTATAAAGAAAGTTTCCAATGCCTTCATGTTCAATAAAATGCTGACTTCGTGAAATAAGTTTGAGTCATGTGACGGTGGCTGGATGCTTGTACTCATCGAATTTGCATCATTATACTCGACGAGAGAAGCTCCAATGGAAAAATATTGGATGCCTGATAAGACATTCTCTTCATTCAGCGGGTCTTGCTGCAGTTTGTAAAACGATGGTAATTTGTAAAACATGTAGATGAAGACAACAAAATTTCGTCAGACTAATGTCTATTGAAATAAACACGTACCACCATGCCCCATCCAGGAGTGCCATTATCCGAGAAGGTTGCTGAGTTACCATCAAATGCATATCCAGAGAATTAAAAACAGAAAATGAAAAAGGAAAAATGAAACAAGAACATGGTGGAAGATGAAGATAAATGCGTCTGGAGTACAAAATGTCTATGAAATATTATTAATATTTCTGCTCATCTGCAGCTCGAGATCTGGTGTTCTTTCTATTGATTTCAGCACTATTTTGAACCCCCTTCTAAAGCAAATCTTTACACAAAGATGGAATATGCTTTGTTTGTGAGCCTACATCCACAATCGAGTGAAACTACTCTACGACAATCATACAGCTTTCCCAGACGACAAAAGAAGCAAAAAGATAGAGAATAGAAGGACACCAAGAAATAAGAACAGAAAAGGATATGACCAACAACAAACAATGAGGAAACACCCAGACGACAGTATCAAGTATTCAAGTAGCAGATGCTGCATCTAAGCTGCCTCGTTTTCTTTTTACACTTTTCATGAAGGATCACTGCTCTCATCAGCGCATACCAAGAAAAAGGGCATTTTTGAGATCCATACTTACAAATAGAAATAGATGCATCTATATCAATCTATTTTCTCCTTCTGATAGGTGATAATCAAACACAAGGAGGATGAATAAGTCGTAAACTTTTTATTCAAAGTCAGCAGGAAAATTACAACCAGCCCAATCAAAGATCAACTCGATGGAAAAATGGCATCATTGCTTTTCTGCACAGGCCAAATCATAAACCCCTAGCACCAAGACAATGCCTAGTTCTTCAAAGAAGCAATTTATCTAAGAACAATATCACAAAAATGACAACAATGCCTAAAATGAAGAAAATGGTGTCATTGATTCGCCAAATATTGTGGAAATAGCCCAAGAGCTTGCTTTAAGGTACAAAACAAAGTCCCAGTTATGCCATACGGACAAAGCAAGCTAGCTAGCTTCACTTGGGAGCTTTGCTCAACAATTGCTTCTTCAGGACATCCATAACCGACCCAAAATCCGCCTTCACTTGCACCGGAGGATTAGCATACCGGCAAGCCATGTCCTTTATATCATTGGAGTGATAGTCGATCTTTGATTGCGTGAACTTCAGCCCGTGAGCTGTACTGACCACAACAGTCTTATCCGTAGGACCAATAACACCACTCTTCCTAAGCTTAATCAGAGCAGTTAACGCAACGCCGGTATGAGGACAAATAAACATCCCAGTTGAATCGGCTTGTGCCATAGCATCCATCAACTCCTCTTCTGTTGCTTCCTCAACAATGCCATTAGAATTCTTCAAAGCATAAACTGCCCTATCAATCGACACGGGGTCCCCGATCTGTATAGCTGAAGCAAAAGTTGTACTTGCTTTAACCGCCTTAAAATCAGTCCAACCCGATTTATAATACAAATAGAGCGGATTCGCATTGGCAGCTTGGGCACATACCAGCCTAGGAATCCTATCAACCAGTCCCAACTCCTTACACATGTAAAACCCTTTGTAAAAAGCAAAAATATTCCCCAAGTTTCCACCCGGAACAATGACCCAGTCGGGCACTTCCCAATCGAACTGCTGCAAGATCTCGATTGCAGCAGTTTTCTGCCCTTCCAACCTCAAGCTATTCAATGAATTCGCCAAGTAGATGGGTAACTCAGCCGTAACTTCCCTAATCAACTGCATACAACCATCGAAATCTGTATCGATGCTCAACACAAAAGCCCCATTGGCAATGGGCTGAACCAACTGAGCAATGGAGATCTTATTTGCGGGTAAGAAAACAATGGAAGGGATACCAGCGGAGGCACAATAAGCTGAAAGGGCGGCAGAGGTATCCCCAGTGGAAGCACAGCCTACACCGACAAGAGGCTTACCCAATTTCCTCAACCTATTAACTTGAGAAACTAAAACAGTCATACCCAAATCCTTAAAACTACCAGTATGACTAATCCCGCAATGTTTTACCCACAAATCATTCATGCCTAGAAACTCTTTGCCAAAACGCTCAGCCCAAAAAAGATTGGAGTTACCCTCGAAAGCCGACACAATATCATCGCTGTCGATTTCGGGCAGTACCCATTCCTTTTTTGACCAAACGCCAGAACCATAAGGCCAAGTGGTCTTACCAATACGCGAATCGAATAAGTTACGCCAGTACTGACCATCGTAGTTCTTTAAAGCGTTGAAATCGTGCTGGACGTCAAGGAGGCCACCGGACTGGGAACGATAAACGATTTCGTCGAGGGAATAGGACTCGGTGGACGACGGGTCGGCATTGAAGGGCACGTACTTGGCTGAGAAATGATGGGTGTGTGTTAATGGATGAAGACGAGCTTCTTGGCGGATGTTTTGGTCGGCTGGACGGCGGTGTTTTGAGGGTGGCGGAGAAGGAGGGGATGGAGGTTCGGAGGAGGAGCATTTGATGGAGAGAGAAGCAATGTGGGATTTGGGTTTGGGTTTGGGTTTGGTGGAAGTGGTGGTGAAATGGGTGTGGAAGAGAGAGGAGGAAGAAGACGCCGCCATTGGGGACGCAGAGAGAGAGAGAGACGGCGGAGGAACGGGGGAAGGTAGAGAGAGAGAGAGAAAGAGAGGGTTTTTCGGTTTTTATTGAGGAAGAGAGAGATAGAGATCGCGTTGCATGTCTTTTGTGTTTTTCTCCGAGGATTTTTTTTTTTTTTTTTCCCTTGACTCGGAAGATTGGTTTTATATTGGGATGCAATGGAGGCGGGATTAGAATTGGTTTCACTAAATGTAAACTATTATATTTATTATTTTTTAAAGTTTGAGAAAAATTTTCTAAAATTTTTAAAATGTAATCTGTGATTTGTCCTATAAAATTAAAGCTAACCTAAAACTCGACGGAGACATCTGCAGATGGATGCCCAAATCTTTCCAATAAATATTTTCTTTTTGTGAATGCTTTTACAATCCGGAAATTAGATCCATGGAATTTTATCTACCGGCAGGGCATACGAGTCAGAGTAAGGTGCTTCTCTCCCTATGTGTGTCTTTCTTTGCTTTAAAGAATCTTAGTTCTCTCAAAGGAGCATTAATTAATTTTTTGCTTTCTCACCCCTCCATTTCCCAAGAGGGGCGCCCTAAAAAACAGTTGTCCCGTTGTCTTTAAGCTTGTGTGTCTGCATTCATTCCCTTTTCTGTCCTTTCCTCCTAGCAATTCATTGGAGAATCGGTCAAGAAAGCCCACTTTATGAAATCTCTAAGAGAAAAAAAAAAAAAGTATAATGCTTTATTTATCACCAAGTGGAGATGAATACTATATGATAGCGGTAGGAAATTATTTGGCGCTGAATCAGGATATTCAAGAAGAGCAAGTTGTTCCAGCTTGATATTGTTAAGAATTCCTGACTATTGCATGAGAACAGGTTCATCTTCGAAGTCTTTTTCCTTTTCAATATTTTTCTATTGTAGCTTCTCTCATTCCTTTTATATAGCATAATGATGCGAATCGAGCTTTAATTGAGTTCGAATATGCAATGTCAAGCAGTTCCACTTTATAGGTCCGAAAAGTGCATTGTTAGAACTGGATTGGAAGGCCAAGCGGCTCTAGATTTAGGGGTTATCGCTATAGCCGAACACGAGGAAAAGATCATTTATACCAATACTAACAAGATCATTTTATTGGGCAATGGAGATACTCTAAGCATTCCATTTGTTATGTATCAGCGTTCCAAAGAAAATACTTTAATGCATCAAAACCCCCAGGTTCGATAGGGTAAATGCATTAAAAAGGGACAAATTTTAGCGGATGGTGTCACTACAGTTAGTTTCGTCTGCTCGCTTGGAGTTTAGGACAATAAACATCAGATAACCTTAAGGAAAGATGATGAGACTGAACACAAAGCCAATCAATGGGATGAGATGGGAGTCAAATTCAACATAGATAATCGGATTCGAGCAAAGAGCAGATGAAGAAAGCCAGAGTCATATATGCGAAGAGTTAACATATCAGGATCCACCCAAGAAAGGGGGTTGGTAAGGAAAGATGGGAGGTGATTGAGAGATCACAAGCCTATTCCACTTGTAAAAAACCTTGATTTTTTTAATTAAGAAAATGCTAATGAAAGTAATGAAACGTATAAAAAAATAAATAATTGCAATAACTTTACAAAAATAATTATGAAAATTTATGCGACATTCACAAATTATAATGTACCTTCAGTTATAATAACTAAAAGTATAACTGCTAGCTGGTTTTTCAATTAAGAAACCGACACACTTATCCATTCCAAAATCTACATTTTCATAAAACCTTAGTCTAAAATAAAAAATAAAATGAAACAGATGTTGCAAACAAACAACTATGACTTAATATTTATCTTTAAAATATATAACAATATATTTAAAGGAACAAAATCTATTACTCAAAGGACTCTATAATACTTCAAAATTCCCCAACAGTATACTCTATTATCTTAACATCTCCAAATCATAATATCGTATTAATAGTCCTCTATAATCAAACGAAATACCACAATAATGTTTTATGATAAACAAAATAGGAAAAACAAGATACCATACTAGAAATAAGGGTATTCTTGTTTTTATTTTAAGCAATAATAATCAAATCAATATTTATATTATTTTTTATTTATTTTTCCTTAGTTGAGTTTTCTATCTGATTTTTTTTTTAAATCGCATAATTTGACTTTAATCACTATTAGGTTCTAAATCACTTTCCAGAACTTGATCCTAAACCATATAGGATTTTTAATGGGTCAAAGAGTTTGGGTATCTTATTATAACTTACTCAGTTACATTTATATGTTTTTTTTACATGACTTCTTGATACATCAGGGTAATTTCCTTCTTTTCTTTTTTCCTTTTTTCTTTTATGTTTTCTCTAGAAATGTTGAGTTTTATTAGTTTCAACATTTACCTGTTTTTTTCTTTTTTCAACTTTAACGTTTGTTAATTTTTCATTTGCTCACAATAACTAATTTAATAAAGTAACGATATTAAGTACATATAACTATACATGTAATATAAAACATAATCAAAAAATTTTGGAGAATTACAGCACATAAAACTATAATTATGTAATGTAAAACATAATAAAAAATTTGAGAGAATTATAAGTAGGAAGATAAATGTTTGAAGGTAAGTTCATTTAAAGGATTAAATTTTAGGAAGTTAAAATAAATAATAAACATTTTAATTAGTAAGCTAAATAAGGATGTCATAACGAGGTTATTCCATGCTTATGTGGCAAATAACGGCATAAGTTTGGACATTGATGTAGAATTTAGAGACACATGTGATCTGACATGAGTATCTGAATTTTGAAAGAAAAAAAAAAGGATAAAAATGGCTAGCCCAAAATGAAAGAAAAAAGAAACATAAATCATAAATTGTTTAAGAATAACAATTGAATTAATCAAACATTATAACATATGGAATACAAACAACGTTGAAAATGGAAACCTAAATGCAAGTGAAATCCTAATCTACGAAGAAACAATTGAAACATCAATCAAAACTTACCCAAAATCATATGTCGAATTACAACATCAAAGAGCATTTCAATCTCTAATAAGTTTTCTCCCATTTTCCCTTTCAGTATTTCTCCATGTCAAAATCCACTCTTATTTGATCGTATCCATCCAAGTTTTTCTCCACATCTATGCACCGAGGACAATTAAAAATATAATTCTGATGTCTTTGTTAACAGTTTTTACTGTGCTTTACATATGTTCAATGGAATGCCTAAATGGTATAATGCTCAAATATTTTTAGTTAATTAATTTGCAAGAATATTGAACTTCCACTTCCACTAGGTTTGTTATGTTCCCAAATTCCTTCTACGTTATGAAACCATTTTAATAAGGCTTATAAGAGTAAGAAAAATGGGTAAATTTTTTTTATTAAAGCTAATGTCCTCTTTCTGGTAGTAATATTGCAGATAGTCTATCAAGATTCACCGATTAGGCAAAAACTATCAAAAACTATCTAAAGGGAAAAGGAGGTTGTAGATCACTTAAATCGTATTTTCCTCTTTTTTAAAAAAAAAATTAAAAATGGTATGTAGAATATTATGTGATACTAATTTATGAAAATAAGTTTATAGCTTTGGAAGAAACCTCATTATATACATTGATTATTTTCCCATTATCATTTTTTGCAGTATTGCAAGCATCATTTGCTTGAAAGGACTTGCGAATCTAATGTAGATGGAGGAATTGCATGCTAGAAGAAGGCTAGGCAAGAATCTTGCATCACCCGATGTAAGACCATGTAACGCCCTACCTTTTAGGTATTTACTTAAATTTTTTTTTTCAAACTTTTGGTACTTGAAGGCGGTTCATTATTGCCATCCTTGGATTAAGGATAAGGCAAAACTTATATTCAACCTGCTGTTTTATTCCATAAATAACCACTTCTAAATCATTTCCCATTCAATACGATAAACAATAGCGAAACCTTTTACATTAGCAAACTATACTCAGAGTATTATAGTTACATACTTCTTACAACATAGTAACTCTTTTTTAAATACACGTTTTTAGGCTACCATGACCATATTAAACCTTCAGTGAAGTAACACCCACCACTTTCCTAAAATGCTATCTTCCGGTACTCAAGCTATATCTTGTAATCAACAACTTCTCTCAAGAGCTCATCTTTAGCTAGAGTTTTGAAGTCTTCTTATCGCTCTAATTCTTTTGTCCATTCATTCCATAACTTGAGGATAAGAGAAATTTATCTCCTCACCTATTGTGAGCTAAATGAGAGTAGATAAACACACAATAACAAACATGACAAAATAGGCATATTATTAAAGTAGTTAGTCCAATTATGTTAACTTATAGTTCTCCAACTAAACTATGCAAATGTGACAAGTGCGTACTATACTTATGTACGTGACATGCATCGGTATCGATATTCTTAGCTCAAACAACAACTCATCCGATTTAGTCGATTACAAATCCGAGCATCCAGATAATATCTCCGGGAACTTAGCAAATATTTCAGTCTAGTAAAATTACGAAGCGCGGTTAAAGTTTTAGTCAATGCAAAACTATATGCACGAAATCCCAACTTTGTAAACTTATCCTAGTAAAGTCATAAGTTTCATAAAGCTAACCCGTAGGTCCTTTTTGTGTCATGCCATGAATATATCGACTAGTTTTCAATCAATATCAAGTATAACAATAAAGTTAATCATGTTTCATTCTACCTTTATTTTGAGTTATGAATTTGCTTTTAAATTAGCTTATGAATCAGACACTTATTATAGCACAAGTTTTCTTAAGATTTGACTCACAATCTGGTCTAGGATATACCACATAACATATTACCAGCATTATACTCACAAAGCAGAGCATCACCAAATATTTACACAGCAAATCGAAGCAAACTTTCTCATTAGGTATTAAGCCAACCTTTACTCAATATCTTTGTCAATTCTAAGATCTCAGTATTGGGTTCACTTAAGTGAACGCTTTAGGAGGCAAGGTTAGTCCCTAAAATCTTTTCTTGGTTAATACAGATTTCAGTAAATGTTACATAAGCATTTATCAACATACAACATAGAAACTAAGTATAGTATCAGCTCATCATTCAGTCTACAATAGTTATAACAAAAAACATAACTCGCTAAGTAATACATCAATTCGTAGCCATATTTAGCCAAGCTAAACATCACAAAGCATATAAAGTTAGGAGTAACATAAGTTTACTTGAAGCACATACAAATATCCACTTATTTAGCTAGTGGTACATTCCTAAACTTACTCGTTAATGTAAGCTTCTTCTTCTACGAATTCATCTAACAAGAGTAAGTATTTTTAAGGTCGATTACAAGTCATGTATATATATTTCAACTTAGCATTCACTTTTAGGTTGTTAGTTCACTTTAGGCTAGTTTTGATTTATTATCTGATTTGATTCTGATTTAGATTCTAAAATAACTTTTTTATTATTCTTTGATGCAACCTACTTCAAAATTCTTAGTTAGGTACCTATTAACTTATATCCTCAGTTTATTAGCTAAAATCTCCAGTATTATACCTAACTTTGTTATCTATATTCAACTTACACAAAATACCTAACCTAAGTATAGTAGTTTGTAATTCATATTCTGAATTAGGTTCCAACTCGCCTAGAATATCATATCTACTTATCCAATTTCCACTTTTCAAATAAATCAACCTACAATCAT
The DNA here is from genome assembly GCA_024138005.1 of Lumnitzera racemosa. NCBI lineage: Eukaryota > Viridiplantae > Streptophyta > Magnoliopsida > Myrtales > Combretaceae > Lumnitzera > Lumnitzera racemosa. The sequence continues at coordinate 9,256,225 of JAMXBC010000008.1, read as the reverse complement.
TATAAACTACTCCATTTACAATAGCAGCCAGAACTCTCTCGTACTACATCGCCAATCATACCAAATTTACCCTTTATCAACATATTAAGCGAAATATGTATAAAGGCTAGGAAAATATATAATACTTTAGTATCCAACTCTATTAAAGCTACAAAAAAATATATTATATTCAGTAAATTATGATTGTTATATTTTGGTTATGAAAAATATTAAAATAGTGTCACATATAATATTTCTTGAAATATCGATTTTAGATCCGATTTTGCTAAAAATTAACTCAAATTAAGTAAATGATCGAATAAAGTTAGAAGATTTGATTCGAATATTTCCAAAATCATAACTAAGCTCCATAGATCATTACAAAACAGATTCATTAAGAAATGTTACTAAAAACCCAATATTCCTTTAACTTGAAAAACATGGCAGATTATGTAAAATAAATTTAATAAATTATATACATACAGTTTATCAAAAATTATTTTTATATAAATTAGATATATCATATGAGGAATATACGCACCAAAAATGAGCTCAAAGCAACATCATTTACTATTTTTAAAAAATCATACAAAATTCATTGAAATTAGACATATTTCTTAAGGAACCTATATAAACACTTCTAAATTAGAAGTTCTAGGTTGATATTATGATTTTACATGCAAAAATACTAAGGGAAACCAAATTTCATAATTTTTTAATATTGTTTGATATTTTTATTAAAAATAGGAACTTATAAGCAAAATTCATGTGTTTTTGGTTCTCCGGTCATCGACGCTCTCGAAAACCTCTATCCTAGTGTCAGACTTCAACCCACAAATGATCACCATGTCAATCTTCATATGGTATGCTTTCTAATTTTATACTATATTTTCCCTTATTTTTCATAATATTTTCTCTATTTTTTGTTGTCTATCAAATCTAAGCTTTCGAGAGCATTCTTCCTTATTTCAAGATTCCAAATGAGTGTGCCTTAGTCTTTTTATAGTTGACTTGTTTGGTGAAAAAGTGGAAAACAACTTTTTAAGTGTCCTTTCCTTAAATAACAAGGTGTAAAGCATGATGATTAGGCTTAGTCTTTCATGAATTTTTATATTCATGCCACACCTTGTTCCGATTGTTATAGGTGGGTTTCCCCTTTTTTAAATAATTTTTAATAATTTAATGTATATTTTATCATATTTATTAATATATATATACTAAGTATATATAATGCATATAATATAATTACATAATTACACTACGCGCTATTTGACTTCCAAAATTATTTTTATAGGTTAAATAATTCATCTCTAAGGTCTTGTAGGCATTTAGAACTCAAATTTTTAGTTTTCGATAATTATCAAGGGTACCCAGTAAAAGTATGTTTTATTGAAATTAAATATTATACATACTTTATTTTGAAAAATTAACATTACTTATGCTCTTTTTCTAACTTTTCTAACTTTATATTAAAATTCGGTTCAATTTAGATAAAATTATTCGAATGCTCTAAATCGTTTCAAACGCCTTAATTCGTGTTAATATTGAGTAGTTAGAGTCTTGCGAAACAACTAATCTCATTTCTCAAACTTCCCTTAATAGCAATACTTTTGAGGCCTCACATGTAGTAAAAGTAGTTCATTGCTTCGACTTTCGAGTAATAGGTCGAAGATCGGGGTTTCACAACTAAGCATCATTATCCAGCGAAAACTCCATGAAAGACTTTGTGAAATATTTTTTGTGTAACTTATTTATAAATTGAAATCTTAAGAGCAAGTTCCATAACTGTCTACATCGTAGAGGTGATGGGCATCATTCATTCTTTTGATGGGTAGATCCAACAATACCTAATCGTGTGAGAGGTGATCTTAAAAATTTGGGAGCAATTAAGTGACTTATTGAACTCAAATATACTTGTTCCTTCAAGTGTTGATGATGTAGAAGCACAAATCTCTCTAGCAATCTAGTTACCTATCATAAAGGATGAACTAGCTCGCTTGAATAGAAGTTTGAAGTTAGAGAAGAAGAAGATGATGATTTTGACTTATTCCTTAGGAATTTCGTAGTTAGTCTTCTTTATTGTGGCAAAGCTATGCTCATTAAGATGTGGAATGGCAATAGTGAGGAGCTTGTTGGTATTAATTGTATTAATAACTTTTGTATTAATTGTAACCGATGATTATATAGTTATTGATATTGTACCAATTATTGTAAATGTAATAACTTTTGTTTACGATGGTGAATATTAGAATGAAAAGAAGTGTTAGCATTTTCACTATTATCAGGCTCTACTTAATTTTTTGTTGCCATTTTCGTAGAAACTTGGGAAAAAAAATTTAGCAAGTGCAATTTATAGTACTTAGTCTATAATTTCGGGTAGTAGATGGAGCATGAGAACAAAAATTGTTAATAATTTATACATACTATATCTTTACGCATATTTTTGTCCATACTTTTGATGGTCTTACCATGAATGAGACTAATTCAATTAACAAGGTAAATTAGTTGATGTCTAGATTCAATTTTTTTTAGCTAAACTAGAATAAAATAAACCTAACTTTTCGGTCTATCGGCTTCTTTTTTCATTAGTTTACATGGTTGGGTAATTCCAACGTGTTATTTGTTATATTGATTGGTACTAGGATTGTTCAAGCAAGGAGAGCTATGGGAACAAAAATTTTAAGCTTGCAATGATAATAATAGGTGAATCAAAACAAGCATTCAAATTGAAAAATTATTAGGAAAAAAAATTATTTCGGCATTTTAAACTCTCATGAGTAGATTGTTTATGCTCCATATCTTAAAAGATAATGCAATAGACAGAACCAAACTAGTTAGCTAAAGCATTTTGGAAAGTCTGACAATTCAGGAATCCAATACAAGCTCTAAAGTCTAAATTGACAAACTTGCTAACCAAAGCTCCCCACGTATAGGATTATTACATAAATTCTTAAGAAACCATTTTGAAACATATACCTTATCATTAAAAAGTTGAAGCCTCAAAGTAGCAAATGCAACAAGGAAAATGAACACACTAAGAATATTTATTCCTTCGGTAATCCCTGTATCCGAAAGTGTATTTTCCATAATTATTTAATCTAAATCAACATGTGCCATCTTGGCTTTAAACGAATTGTCTATGAGATCGTATTCTTCAATGAACAAAAGGGACATAATAAACTACTATAAACCTGCAATGTTATGCATCTCGCAATTTTTTTTTTTTTTTCCCAAAAGTCTTTCCACACGATTATATTATACCTAATTAGTCATCCCAATAGAAAACACTACTCCATCAATCTGTAGACTAGAAAAGAAATTTTGTGCAGAAGAAAAAACACCATATATCTCAACATTAACAATAATATGTGTGATTTACAACAAATAAATAACAGCTTGGCTGATTTTATGTAATATGGCCAATTGATCAACACTAACCTCTGTTCTCAATGCCAATGTCATACAGTTGGTAAGGATATTCACATATGCTATTTAAAGAGTAGAAATGCATACGATTATTTTTTGTTCAACAAATTGGGCTTACCTTTTCTCCAAAAAAAATAAAAAAAGAAAGAAAGAAAAAAGAAAAAAGTGAACCTACCCATCACTGATGGGCTTTGCAACATGTATTGTCATTAAAAAGCAAAAAAAAGGCAACAGAAAATCCATTTCATGCGAACTATTTACTTCAACAATGTAGCCATATGCACTTAATCAAAAAAAAAAAAGAAGAGTTATTAGTCATATTACCACATTTCAATCACCATAAGGCCAAGAAAATAAAACAAAATAGACAATTCAATCATGCAATTCCACAATGTGAGGCTGTCTATCCTTGTTTATTTGCTTTCGAGGATGCATGATTCGAACATTCATAATTCTTTGACTCATTCTAATAGTTGTTGTAGAGCTCAAGGTGTTTGTATAAGTAGAAGTTCTTCTAACTAGTTGTTTAGCCGTTAGCTGAGTTGACTTGTTGGTTAATTTGTCACTGCTTTCTTAGGTAATCACACCACTGATATGCTCATTTTGATAGGCTTCAAGGAAATCTACCTTCTTGTAGCTTGGATCAACATAGGACTCAACATCTTACTAAAGATAATTAATAGTTGAGATGCCATGTAGGCATTGTATCCCCCCTCAACTGCCAAAGTCTACATGTGCATGTTCTCCTTACTATATCCACTACATAGATGTCATTGTTCTACTCAATTTCAAACACATTGTTACTAGCAAACTTCACTTTGCATCACCAGCTTTGATATCACACCTTTGCTAATATCTTTAGAGCTTGAGGTGAATATTCACGCGCCCACTTCAAAATGGATTCTCTTTACTTCTATACATGTGTCGTCACATGGCTTCTTATGCCCTGTAGCATAGTTGTGATGGCTTTTCCTCTTAGCTAAGGAATATTTTTATTCAAAGCCTTGCACATGTTTTCTACAGCATCATAACTGGACCTAGTTTAGAAATGCGCCTTTACCTAATGTTTGAAATCATATAAACTTTTTAGGGTAACATGCGCAATTAGAGAATGATCTAGTACCAATTCCATATTCCTCTAAAAATCTGCCATATTAGTACTCTTTGAACATGCTTACAATAGCCTCCATAGCTTCTTTGCAAAATACACTGATCCCCAATTTGCTTCAAGGTAATGAGCACAAAAAACAATGTTTACTCCTTAAAAAGATCCTTTTGACAGCATTAACTAACCCCTATTATGATGAATGTTGGTTATAATTTTAACAATTGCATTCAAAATAAAGACAAATTAAATATAATCATGTACCTTTGATGTTCATTAATGATGATCTGTCCTTCGCCTATACTTTTAATGCCAAGTTTTATCTCTAGTAAGCTAAGAAACCAAGCCTAATTATCATTGTTTTCAACCAACACCATTGCCTAAGCAATGTAGAACATCCCATTGTTTGCATCTCTACTAACTACACATAACCATTGGCCTTTGGATAGACCAATGAGGAAACACTCATCAACAGTAATGATACATCAACATCTAGCTAAAATATCTCTCTTACATGCATAAAAACAAATGTAGATATGATTAAACTCATTTTTTGCAACTCCTTGACACTCATTAACATCAAGAACAACCATTGCATTACTTTGCCTCAACTCCTCCACATAGTCCCATAATCTTTCATATTCATTTATATAATCATACTCTAATTGATCCAAAGCCCTCTCTTAAGTCCTTCTATTATTGCTAAGACATATTCAAACCAAGATACCTTTTTATTAATTCCTTTTAACTCCCCTTGTTCGATTCCTACAACTAAGTCAATTGTTTCCCTAAACTCTTCAGCTAACCACTTGAATGTAACACACTTATTATTGTAAACTTGTTAGTATTCGTGCCTCTCATCATAAACTTTCACCTAAAACACACGTATTCTTTTGTTAATGGATGTTGTGATAGTGTATTCTTTTGTTAATGGATGTTGTGATATTCTAAGGACAACGTTTGTCCTTAGTCAATCTCACAAACCTACGATTATTCTTTTTGAGATAAACATCCCATTGATCCAATATAACCCACCCCCCTCCCCTAAATTGTTCAACATCATTAAATACCATCGTTACAGAAAACACAGGGAATGCTACGGGTGCATCAAAATTAGGGCAGCTATGATGCATTCTCCTAGCGATGCTTAATTGATCATTATCAAACTCCTCAAATCCCATAAGCTCATCTTTAGACTTTGCACAATTTGTTGCATCATCATCATTGCCACCTAGATGCTCCATGACATTCAGTTCACCCTCATTAACTATAATCATCTCTTTAGTGTTATTTTTCTCCACCAATTGAACTTTCATCACTCATATACCCTTCATCATAATTGTCATTCTCACTTCTATTCACATCACTACACTGCTTCAAGGTCATAGTCTACATCTACTTTGACAATGTCATCATGAAGGTCCTCCTGTCCTAAGATTTGTTGTTTTGACACCTCATCAACTTCAGCTGATCATGCTCAACATAAACCTCATCAACTTTTCTGTTAAGCAAGTCACATATAAAGTCTGCAAGACTCGTGTCATTATGAATTAGTAAATAAGACAGTTTATCCTAAGGGGATATATAAAAGGTTCTCTCAGCATCAGTTCACTCAAGCCCTCGACATATGTCTTCTAAGAGTTCAATATACGATACTCAACTAATGTGTACAATGACTACTGCCAGTGTTCTACTTACATACTTAGCACTTGGGTCATCACTAATGAAAGACCCTCTATGGTTTATTACGAGATAAATTATATTATCAATCATTTCTTAACCTGAAAAAGGGGTTAATGTCGTAAATAGCACACTAACTTTAACAAATTTTCAATTAACTACTTAAACTTTTAAATGGTCAATTTAGTGCCTAATTAAACTTTTTGTCATTGTTTATAATATTTGACCTAACTCTAATAAACATTGTTAGATTATGTTAACTCTTCAACCAATACATGTTTGACACATGTCATAAAATGTAAAATAAATATTATAATAGCCACTTAAGCATCCATGTGGAATAGAAAGGGAAAAAATAAAATAAAATGTCTATAAAATAAGGAAAAAAAAGTGTGAATAAAACATAACCATGAATCCACCTATATATTTTTTAATAAAAAAGGCCTAATGGAGAGAGAAACCATTGAAACCCTGAAAATTAACCGTTATAAGAGGAGATAATAAAACCTTAACTTTTTCCCAAAAGAGACCACACTATAGTAAAACCTTAACCAACTAGATAGAAGGGCATCTAATAGTGATCGTGGACCAATTACTCGCTTTTAAGCTCAAGGACTCACCCATATGGTTCATCGAGCAATCCAAGGGGAGTTGAGCTTTAGAGAACAATGCATTCTCCACTTTAACTTACCGAAGCACTCTGTTTTAACCTCTTATTGTCTAATTAAAGAGACCCTCGAGATGCCTAACCTATTGCCAAGCTAACCTATTGCCAAGCTAACCTCTTTATGATACATCAATTTAAGGCCAAGCACTGAACTCGCCTCTTACCAAGTTGACATGCCTCTAAGACCAAGCTGCCCTACTTCTAAGTCAACTAGTTGAAGCAGATCTGAAGAATAGCTATCTATTAGACCGACCCTTCCTATGCCCTAAACAGCTAAACTGTCGAGCATCCGACTTACTGTGCTTTACTAAGATTAGCATTACCCAGTAAGTAGTATCATCGAAACCACGGGATAAACAGTTAACAGGTGCCTTATTTTTCTAACATCCGTACTGTCCTTACAAGAATATTCCCTTTCCATTTGATTACAGATTTACCCTTGTAAATTACGTACTTTCTCTTTTTTAGTAATAATCATTTTTGTAATTTACATCAACCTAGAACTTGTCCTAATTGAGTTATATAAATACTTGTAATATGTAATAGCAAAAAATAAGTAAGATTAAATTTAAGACATTCTTCTTCCTTCTTGAGCTTGTCTTTTCTTGTTGAGAACCGAGTCCTTAAAGAGCTCTTATCTAATCCATTAAGTGTGGACTAGTAGCGAGCAACCTCACATTATACTTGTATGCCGTATTAAGTATAGTTCAAGCTCGTATGAGGTGTTAGTGAATTATATCCATCGTCGATGCATGAAGACCCTTACTTAACCTTCAATTACCATTTATCTTTCAAACCGTATTGTGATTCAAACCCACCCTTTTGATTTGTATGATTATCAATAATTGTGTGTCAACTTTCCTGGCAATTTGTATCAACGTTGAAGCATCCCATTAGCCATTATCCTTGGTTATCTTTCTATCCCTCTCTATTGTCTTACTCGTTCGTACTTTCTCTCAAATTAAGGTTTTACTCTTTTTTTCTCAAATTACCATACGCAACACAACTATGCTACAAAATCAAATCAATATTGTGGGTTAAAACCTTCAATGGAAAATTGGTGTATTAAATTATAAAGAAGAGAGCTAGTAGACCTAAATGCCCTATTACTAGAAAGAGGATTCAAGGGATTCCACAACTAAGACCTCCTCAGTATAAGAGATCTAAGTTAGTTAGGAACCATAGGATTGTAAACTGTACAAATGGTGGCGTACTATTTGTTGGAACTATATGGGAGAGGATTATTTGAGCCTTTTTGGTAGAAGAGTAAAAGATTATGAAGAAAGTTTTGAAGATTCATAAGGCAAAGGAGAAGTAAGCCCCATGGAGTTAAAGAATTCGATAATAATATAAAGGTTTTTCTCTTAGGTATGACTTAGTTATATTTTATTTTAATTACTATATGGGGATTATGATGATTAATGAAATGTAGATCTTACAACCAAATATCCTATTTGTTATGCCGAATTTATGAATTACCTTGCCATCATAAAATAAAAAATAAACAAGTTTTCTATTTTTTTTTTCTTGCATGGCCATTTTCCTTTTATTTTAATCCAATCAGATGCCTAGTTGGCTTCATTTTGTATTTATTTAACAATTTAACACACATATTACTACATTTTTTGATGTTGTGTCTACATAATCTAATGGTGTTTAATAGAGTTAGGTTAGCTATCAAAAGTGACAACAAAAAGTTTAGTTAGATACGGAATTCACCATTTATAAGTTTAGTAGTAAATTGAAAATTTTGGTAAATTTAGAGTGTCAAATGTAATATTAAACCACCTAAAAAAAAGGAAAAAAAATAAAAATTTTTGTGGTCATATTGTAGAGCTTACATATAAGAGCAACGTAGTAAAATATATTTTGCGAGTTGATGAAACATTTAAAAGTATGACTATTGTCAACTTAATAAAATGAAGTACTTGTTCTTAATCTCACTTTCTTGTATGAATAGTGGAGTTTTTTGGTATAAGAACTTTTGATTATTGTCTTAAATGTTGATTTAAGACCATATTTGACTTCACATGATTAATAGTAACATTTTATATCCTTTTTTTTTTTTTTTTGCTATAAGTCCTTACAAGAATAGGTTAATATTGCCTACTACTTATTGATATGTTGCAGCATGAGTTTATTCGTGATGAAGGAACTATTATAAGGAAGATTGTTGCTTTAAGAATAATTTAGCCAAAACTAGTCAAGACAAAAAAAGAAAAGAAAAGTATCTCTTTCTACAGTGTTATTATCCAAAGAATCTTGTGAATGAATCAAACATAAGAACTTGGAAATGAAGTCTTAGGGTGCCAATAATTCTAATGTCTAACATCATTTAGCATCAATAAAATTATTGCGAAGAGATACACCTAAAATTAAATGTTTGATTAAATGTGGCACAATAGGTAAAACCTAAATTTCTAACATTGAACTAAAACCCCATAATAAATATAATTCCAAAAATCAAAAGTTCTTATAAAAAACAAAAACTCCATTAATTTAATTGTTATACTAAATAGAGAAAAAAGGATTGATTGGTCAATGTACAACCAACCCAAATTGTCAACATTAAACACTCCAATCTTTCGAACCTAACTACATCAAGCCATACTCTTGCAATATATATCTTAGAGTGCCAATTTCTTTTTTTTTTCCCCCTTCTAGAGCGAGTAAAGTGTTAGTTATTCTATGGAGTTAGTTGTGCATGTATCTACGTTCTAGGATAGCAAAAATCTATCATAAGTTGTAATTATATGGAAAAAAATGGGTTAATGTTATAGTTTATATCTTAACTTTACTAATTTTTATAATTATACATCAAAAGTTTCAATTTCCTAATTATATATTTGATTGTCACCATTTATACCTCAATTAACCTAATTCATACCCTTAGTTCAATCAGTATGACCAACCAATGGAGTAGCCTCCTATGGGCTCATGGAGGTTGCGTGACCCCTATAAGCAATAGCCAGTCACCAACTACAAAATAGTAGGTCATGAGACCTATTAGGAGCTATGCTTGGCTACATATGGCTCTTGGGGGGTCACTCAATTGAAGATTTATACCTCAACTTTGCTATTTTTTTATGATTATACACCTAAAGTTTTAACTTGTCTAATTATACACTCAATTAAAGATTTAGTTATTATTATCTATACTTCAATTAACTCTAATTCATATCCTTAGTTCAGTTAGTACGATCAGCAAATGGGGTGACTACCTATAACCTTAGAAGATTGTGTAACCTTCTGTAAATAGCCACCGGCTACCTAATATAAAATAGTGGGTCCTGAGACCTATTAGTGGCCATAGGTGGTTGTACAAGGTTGTTGGGGGGTTGCACGATCCCTCTAAGGCCATGGACATCCAGCTTATTGGTTAATTGTCCTAAATATACTATCTAGAAGTATTGCAATTTGATGTTTAGGGTTCGAACTGTAAAATTGAGGGCGATCGAGTAAATTGTCTAATCAAGCCTAAATTTTACGACGAAGTTAAAAATATTAATAAAAGTGATTTTTTGGATTTGAATTTAAGAAAATAAATAATAAAATAATTAATTGTTATAATATTGAATTATATGTAAATTTCTTATTATTTATTGGAAATACGTAAAATAAGTTCTAATAACTAACAAATTGATAGAAATAAATTATATACATACTAAAAATTATAAAATAACTTAAATAATATTTAAAACTATTTATTTGTGCTATATATGTATTTATATGTAAGTAAAAGTACATAAAATTACTTAAAATGCTTGAAATATGTTAAAATAATGAAGCGTAGCAAGTTATAATTGATGAAAAAAAAGTAAACCAATAAAATTAAGTCAAATAGAAAGTGAAAAAGTAAGAGATAAAGGACACTTGGCAACGAAAAATTGGAAGAAAAATCCCAAACCCAACTATAAATTCAGCAAGGCACTTCCAAAATCTCATTTGGTCGGTTTAGCATTAGAAAAAAAAAATTAAGGAGATGAGAGAAGAGATGAAAAATCAATTTTAGCAAAATTAGATAAAATAGTGTGTGTTTAGGGCTTATAATGGGAACCCACATCTAACGACTACACGTAGAAGAACGGCCACCACCAACAGACATTAGACCCCATGTCTAGAGCTATAGACTGTAAGCCCCAAAACTAGCTATTCGAGGTTTCGATCGGTTGAAATATCCGATCGAGCCTAAATTATAAAATAAAGTTAGAAATATCAGTAAAATGACCCCATAAGTTTGAATAATAAAATATAAAAAATATAAAAATTCTAAATTTTAAGTATATAACTCGTCATTTATCGAAAATGCGTAAAATGCATTCCGATAATTAACGAATCGCTAGAGATAAATTATAAGTATACTAAAAATCATAGAATGACCTAAATAATATTGAGGAATATTTATTTGTACTAAATATGAATTTACATGTATGTAGAAATACCCGTAATTACGTAAAATATATATAATGTGCTAAAATAATACTAAATAATTAAAGAAAATTCATAATTAATTAAGGAAAAATAAAGAAAAATAAGGAATAATCCAGATATAGGCCATGGAAGCTAGGAAAAATAAAAAAAAAAATTATCCAATTAAATTACAACAACACAAAAGTCAAAATGGAAGAAGATAAAGCGATTGTCTAATCAAATTAATGCATAATAATTTCCATAAACATCTATAAATAGGAAAAAAAATTCAGAGAACTCCTTTGGACAGTTACGGATTTGAGAAAAATAGAGAGACTCAAAAATTCAATGGCAAAACTAGAGAAAAAAAAAAGAAAAGGAAAATTATGTAGTTAGGGCCACAAAGGAGAACCCAGACCCAACGAGCAGCTGGGAGTGGACAGTCACCACCACCACACGGTGGTGGCAGCTCCCAAGTGGGCCGACACACCTATGGCGGTGGCCGGAGCCACCAAAATCAGTGAGTTCGATTTCCAATCCAATTTTGTATAATTTTATAAAAATAGTAAATATTATTATAAAATTATGAATTTAGTTATTATGGAATGTTTTTATATGTATTTTTTAGGAAAAATATTATTTTGATGAAAATATGTTTCATGATATAGGGTCCTTAACAAATCGTACAAAACCGAGCATGTTTCGGTTTAGAAATAAATGACCTTAGGAGTGTAGTTTTGAACCTAAAATTTTTGTGTAGATTACTTAGATGATATAGAACAGTACTATGAAGCCCATTTTCAAAAATTAATTTTCAAAAAATTTAGATAATTTTTAGGCCCTAAAATGAGGCATGAAATGGGTAATTTAGGGTTAATTAAGTAATTAAATGGTTAATTACCGATTTAGTGAATAAGTATGTGTTTTAGGATGTTGAAATCTGATGGAGTATGATACTTGTAGTATTTAGGGTGTTAGATGTATTATTAGGTTAATTATGTAGTAAATGAGTTATAGAGAAAAATAGTAAATTTTAAGTTAATTTTGTAAATTAGGGTAATTAGGTATAAAATCTGATTTAGGATGAATTTAGACATTTTGAAATGATAATTGATGTTAGGAGATAGAAATTAGAGTAATAGAAATATTAAATGTGTATTATATACATAATAAGTAATAGTACATAATACACAATTATTAGAAATATAATAAATAGAAAATATTAGAATAAAAAATTGATATTATGATAATAATAAAAATATACAATAAATCTTATAGGAAACTTGAATTTATGTAATTATATGAAAAATGTAAAAAATTCTCATATTAAGGATAAATTCGGTACACTAATAAGGATTTAAGTGTACCGGGTGAAATAAAATACTGACTAGGGTAATAATGATATATAGGAGATCGGGAAGTAATGTGATTAATTTCACATTATGGGTTGAAACAAATTCTTAAGGTTGGAATATAAAACACTACTTATAAATCGAACTAAAACCTAATTTAGAAATCGATGTGAAAACCGAACCCAAACCTAACCCCAAACCTAGAATAACTGTAAAAGACTTAAGACCTAGATAATTAGGCATATTAAACTCTAAACAAAACATAACAATAAGCGTTATAGAATAAAATGAACTTATAATAATTATATGAAAAACTGAAACCGCTTTTGTGTTATAGGGATGATTAGCGATAGCCTGAGCAAATCAGACCTCAAGTGAGTGAGCGAAGAGTCGAGATAAGTTGAGATTAATATGATGCTGTATTTTGGAGGCTTAAGATTATGCTTGGTTGTTTTTATTAAATAGTTGGATGTATGCATGTGCTTGATTATGAGTAATGCTATGATTCTGTCTGTTGTCCTGGCTTGTATTATATGGTTTGTATAAAATGATTGATCACCCTAAACTGGACCTAATCAAATATATGACCCATAATCATAATCGGACCTACATGGCAACCCATTAGGGGAACTTAAGACTCTCCGGCCAAATACTGACCCCTTCGAAAGGGATAGCGCAGGATTGCAATTAGTCCCTTCTTCATCCTCAGTCGAACTAAGTGACAGGAAAGGAGGTCGTGATGAGGGTGAAGTCAATGGTTCGAAAGTAGTCGTGGGAGGAGTGAGATTTTCATTGCACAAGCCTAGGTTTGGTCGTGAGCTGTTGCATTAATGGAAACTCCTCAACCCTGTTTAAAGCGGGCGTAATTTCTCTAATCTCATAACGGACCAGACAACGTCGTGCAATGGCATCTGTTTGAACATGCATTGCACCTAATAAGTTGATTGATAACCTTGTTGTATTTGTGGTATAGTTTTAAGTCCTCCATCCTAACTTACCGAGCTGTAGTTATTCACATCCCTATAGACATCATGCAGATGCTGACTAAGAAGCGGCAAACAACTACTCTGAAGCTAGCAACTGCTGAATCCTGAGGAGTGAGGAAAAACATTGAAGAATGAACACATATTTTTAAGGTCTAAGCTTTTATTTTAGAATTACTTTTCATTTCTGAATAATGTAATAACTAGGAAATATATTAGGGAGAATTATTGTAAACTTTAATTGCAATAACTGAATTATAGTATATATATATATATTTCCTCACTTTCTTAGGTAAATGATTTATTTAAATTACAAACTGTTTACTTCAAAGCGGGTTAGTCGTAGATGCCTTGCATAGATTAGGTCTAAGATAATGATTATAAAGTCAACTTCTATCTTAGGATGGTTTACACAGCGGGACTGTTATGACTCTGCCGCTTCGGGGCGTGACATAGACAATAGTGGAGCCACCATTAGTGGTTGGAAGTTTGTCGATTGGTAAGTTTCAAATTTTCCTTTCGAATTTGTTTAATTTAATAAAAATATCAAATATATATGAAAAATTATGAAATTTGGTTTTATTAGGTATTTTTGCATGTAAAATCATAATATTAAACCATTTTTTTAAAAGTAGAAGTGCTTATATAAGTTCCTTAAGAATAAACCTGATTTGTATGAATTTTCAAAAATAATAAATAATGTTATTTTGACCTAATTTTTGGTGTACATATTCTTTATATGATATATTTAATTTAAATAAATTAATTTTTTATAAACTACGCGTTTAGTATTTATTAAAATTATTTTGTTGAATCTGTCTTGTTTTTCATATGAAATAAATGATACATTTTTAATTAAATTCCTTAACAAATTTGATTTGTAATGACTTATAAAGCTTATTTATGATTTTGAAAATATTCGGTTTGAATCTTATAATTTTATTTGGTCATTTACCTAATTTAAGCTAATTTTTAATAAAATCGGACCTAAAATCAATATACTGAAGAATAATATATATATATATATACTATCTTAATACTTTTCATGATCATAATATAACAACCATAATTTATTGATTATAATAATTTTCCATAGCTTTATTGGAGTTTGAGGCATTAGATGTATGTATTATGCATAATATGTACTAAATATGTAGATAAATGGTATATATTAAGTTAATTTTGTAATTTAAGGTTAATTAGATATAATTTCTGATTTAGAATGTGATTAGATATTTGATATGTTATTGGAGGATAGAGGATGATATATATAGTGTTAAAAGTGTTAAATAGGTGATTTAGGGATAAATTATGTAATAATACATAATATGTAAATATAGGACATTAATGAATAGAAAATATTATACCAAAAGTGATAATATTATAATAATATTAATATAAGATAAATCTTATATTAAATATAAATTTATATAATTATATGAAAAATGTAAATTCGGTAGTTAAACGAGAATTAGGGTGTACTGTACAGACTTGATTATAATATGAATAATTTCATATTACAGTTCAGAACAAGTTTTTGAGGTTTAGAAACCGACTCCAAAACTGAATCAGAACTCAACTTAAATTACGAATAATTGTAAAAGAGTTAAAAACCTGAATAATTAAGTACACTAAAACCCCAAATTAAAGATAACAATAAGCATTATAAGATAAAGCCAACTATGGCAGTTATGTGGAAATTGAAATAATGTTTGTATTATAGGGATGATTGGCGATTACAAGTGCAAGTCATATCTTAAGTGAGCAAGCGAAGAGTCCAAGTAAGTTGTGATTAATACGTTAGTATATTTTGGAGCACTAATTTATAATACTCGGAGGTTTAAAATTGTAATTGGTTGTGTTTGCTAAATAGTTGAGTATATGCATACCTATATGTACTTATTTTTGAGTTTGATGATGTGATTCCAATTTGCTATTCTAGTTTATATTTGTGTGATTTGTTTGAAATGATTGAACATTTTAAACTGGATTTAACTAAATATATGACTTGTAAGTCTAAATCGAACTTACATAACAACCCATTAGGGTTCTTTGGCCAAATACTGACCTATTCGAAAAAGATAGCATTTAATAGCATAATTAGTCCATTCTTTATCCTTAATCGAACTAAGTAATAGGTGAGAAGGTTGCGGTAAGAGTGACGTCAATGGTTTGAAGGTAGTTATGGGAGGAGCAGTGTTTTCATTACACAAGCTTAGTTTCAGTTATGAGCTGTTGCATCAAATATAAACTCCTCAACCTGGATTAGAGTAGGTATAATTTCTTTAATCTCATGACGGGTCGGACAACATTGTGTAATAGCATTTGCTCTTATATGCATTGTATCTAACTAATTTGGTTAATAACTCTATTTATGTTTAGGATATAGTTTTAAGTTTCCGTCCTAACTTATTAAGTTATTGGTTGCTCACATTCCTATAGACGTTGTTGTAGTTGCTAACTAGAAATGGCTTATATTTACCTTGAAGTTAGCGACTCGTGGATCTTAGAAAGTAGGGAAATACATCAGAAGAACAAACATATTTTTAAGGTCTTAGCTCTTATTTTAGAATTTTCCATTTTCAAATAATGTATTACTTAGGAAATATAATACGATGAAACTTTACAAACATGATTTGTAATATTTGAATCCTAGTATATATATATATATATATTCATACTTTTGTAGGTAAATAATTTACTTAATTTATGAACTATTTATTTCAAAATAAGTTAGTTGTAAACGCTTTATGTAAATCAAGTCTAAAATAGTAGCTGTATGGTCAGCTTCTATCTTATAATGGTTTGCATGACAAGACTGCTATGATTCTATCATTTTGAGAACACTATCATTATGAATAAAAGATAATTTACATATAGAAGGTGATAACCAAATTTTCAATTAGGTGTATAATTATACAAATTGAAATTTTAGTTGTATGATTATAAAAAGTAGCAAAGTCAAGGTATAAATTGTAATATTTGCTAAAAAAAATTGACTTTAATTTAAAGGTCTATAACTTGCAATTTTTTTTCTCTATTAGCATAAGAAGAAAAAAGGAACAAAACAACCTTTTCTTTTGTCTTCTTACTTCTTCTAAAGGACCACCAACAACAACCGGTCCTTTTCATTGAAAAAAGAACTAAATACTTCAATCTACAATATTATAATAAGCAATAGGTAAAGCCAACAACCCTTTCCAGCCTTTTCCTTTGTCTTTTTTTTTTTTGTTTCTTCTAAAGAATCCATCAATTATATTCATTAAAAAAGAACACAAATGTTTGAATTAGCAATATCATAATAAGCTATAGATCAACTCCGTACATCAATGCCCGCACACATATATTGCTATAGGAACTTCAAACAAAATAGCATCATCCCTTATAAGTGTACACTCTTTAACCTCGACCAATAGCTTAAGTCACATTCTTCTCTTGGCCACACACACACACACACATACTCTTCAACAACCATATAAACGTAGAAGTAAAACCCTTAATCATTATCCAAAAAAAAAAAAGGTACTTCCTTTAACAAATCTAAGTGAAAACAAAAATCATAAACAAGAAAAAAGAGAGAGAGAAAAAATGCCAAATATACATAACTTATTGCAATTATGACATGAATTAGGGCTTCTAATGTGTTTTGATTTGCCTTTCTACAGTTAGGCAAATTTAACTTTATGAAATTTTGATCTCCTAAATAAACTTACCCTAAAACGTTTATCTCCTCACTTGTAATTCTCCCTCAAAATTTTAGAGAGTGAAAGAGAATTGTAGAAAATCATGTAACCCCAAACCAACCTCAGCTGGCCAAATTTAAGTCTAATAAGAAATTAACAAATATTAAATATGGATGTAGAATTGAAAAGAGTTAGTCAAATACCTATTTATGTAAAAGTTAGAAAATATTAAGTGTTCACATATAAGGAAAATAAAAAGGTTGATTACTGAAATTAAAACTAAGAAAAAGTTAAAGGATTAAACATGTAATTCTTTTATAATATATTACTTTTTCATTTAGCCAAATGCTCTTACAACAACTAAGAGGAAACAGGGAGTCGAACCTAGTTCGTCCCGTTGGGAGATCGGTATTCATGCCGCTTGGTTATAACAGTTTTTTCCTCATATTATGTAAGCTCCCGAAATTGACTTTAGGACAATTGAGCTCAGATTTAAGGCTTTTAAGGAAACTTATCTAATTGAGTCCAAACTTTACGATTAGAATAAAAAAGTTAGTCAAGATATTACAGTAAAGTTAGATTTTAGTAATAATGACCCAAAATCCCAATTTTGCCCTTAGAAGTTGGAATATTTAGTATAGCATTAAAATGTTCGGAACTCCTAAAATTGAACTTAGATTGCAACAAAAACTTAAAGATAAGTTAATTGAGCTATAAAATGAGATAATATAGTATAATTTACTATATAAAAATACACGTAATTTTACGAGTATACTTGGTATAAATAATAATTATACCCGTAAATTAACCCTAAATTATATAATTATATATTTATTGTGTTGAATTCATGAAATTAACATTAGAACATATCCTAAAAACAAAAGATATGCTAGAAACTTAATTATATGAGTATAGTTATATATTACACGTGATATTCACAAGGAATATATACTCGTATATTAAGTAAATAATTAAGTATTAATAAAATATACTCAAAATACCTTAAAAAATTGAAAAATATTATCCAAAAGCCTTCCAATTGCTGATTCACACCTGGAAATTGCTAGAGAACATCAAAGCTGGACAATTACTGAATCAAAAGGTGAATTTACAAGCCAATGCCACCTCCTACTTGCAATTAATGAAGGAAAAATCAAGAAAAATAAATAAATAAATAATAAATAAAAAAGAATCGACCTAACAACTATAAATCTGTTGAACAAATCACTTTACATCTTTTGGAACCAAAAACAATAGAAAGAAAAATTAGAAAAAATCGTAGAAAATAAAAAGAAATTTAGAAAAAACAGGGGAAATTTCGTGAAAGTGTAGAACCCTAACCTAGAGTGGTTCTACTGTGAAACCCAGCCAACCCCACACGGTCCACCCACCGTGCAGGCCGTCCGGCAACCACCCAATCGCCGCCGGCCACCGGAGCACCCAAGAACAGTAAGGTTAAATTCTTGCCCTGTTTTTCAAGAATTTTTAAAAATTAGTAAATCCGCCCAGAAAATTATGAAAAAAAATTGTACTTAAGTTTTTTTAAACATGCTTTCATGTGATATTTTTATTTTTGAAAAATTCGTAATATTTAATATACTTTATTAAGAAATCTACTATTCACCCGAATGTATAATTGTAAAATAAATGTACTAAATAATATTGTTTCTAGTTGAAAATTTTTGTGTAGGATGTGCATGATATGTAGGTAATTCCTATGTAGCCTGAATTTTGATTTGAATAATTTAATATTTATTGAATTTTTAGGCCTGAAATTAGCTCGAAAATAGGTTGAAATTATGAATTTAATAGGAAATTATGAAATTAATTGATGAAATCGACATGTACTGATCTATGATAAATAGTAATAGTATTGAGTCAGATAGAAATTAATTGGTCGCTAAAAGAATTATAATTGGATAATTTATCATAATTTAGGGGTAAAATCGTCAATATGAAAATATAGGCAATAGGTCAGAAAATTGAAACCAAGTGATAACTGAATTCCTTATATTTTTAGAAGTCCATAGAAATTTTCGGGGAATTATTTGGTAACCCGAACTATTTATTACGAATTTATTAAGTAAAATAGCTTAAATTACAAGTCGGGGTGTATTTGTAATATTAATAGGCTAAAATGAATTAAATAGTTAAATAAAACCTATATATAGGATTGCTGATCAAATTGGATTAAATGGAGATTTTTATTATATTTATTAATATTTTCTGATCGGGATCACTTTAGGTGTATTATAATTGAATAATACTTATATTGTTACAATATAAGGACAAATTAGATAATATATAATTTAAATCTATAAATTATGCATAATAGAATCATTTTTATATAATTATGTATAATTGTATTAAAAACTCAAACTACCTATTAAAAGACATCTTTACAAACAGGACTCGTAAAATATATCGTTAGGTCTATACAAACTCAATGACATTAATTTTGTTGAAATCGGACAACCTTAAGTAATTTAACCTATAACAACATCATATTCAAGAATATACACATTTTATTAACCTTACCAGAATGAAAACATGAATTAATAAATAAAAAGTACGTTTTGATACGATCAAAACGATATATAATACGTAATAGTATATATGATGTATAGTATCAATAATTAATAATTTAATTCGATATATAGTAATAATATGACTGTATATTATGGAAATAATATATATATATATAACCATTTTAGATTAAACCCTAATGTTTTCGTAATTATTACGAAAACTGAATTTAGGCCTTTTGTGTAATCAGAACCTTCCAAAGACGGTTGACAATTCAAGTCAGCAATAGCGAATGTCTAAACAAGTAAGTTGGGATTGTAGCTTTACCGCTTGTTTGGGTACTATTTAAAGTATCCGGGGACCCAAGAGTACTTCTGGTTGTGTTTGTAATTAGATGATTATGCGCATGCTGTGTGTATGAATGATAGTCGGTTGTGACAGGAGTTTAACTCCTTAGTGTGTTGTTCTGCATATTTGCATGGATTTTATATTGTGTGAACTTGTTGGTCACCTCTGATTAACACTAATAGTTATTGGACTAAAATGTAATTGGACATGCATAATCACCCGTTAGGGGAAACGATTAAGAGTGTTAGGCCAAATACCGACTTCCTTCAATCCGGGTTTCTCCTCTCGAAGGTGGTCATGGGAGGAGGGTGTTCTCCATTGCATAAGCCCAGGTTTGGTCTGACTTGAGTCGCGATGAAACTCCTCAATCCGGGTTGGAGCGGATGTAATTTCTCTAACCTCACAGTGGACCGGATAGCACTGTGCGATGTTTTCATTTGAGTGATTGCATTGCATTTCATCATGATTATTAACCTTATTTGTAATTGTACAGTACTCTTCTGACTCCGTCCCACTTATTGAGCTAGTTGTGCTCACATCCCTACAGACTCTTTTGCAGGTGTTAAGTAAAGACAAGATCTTCAGGTACCACCGTTCTCAGGTTAGTGTGCTACTGTATAGGAAAATGAGGATCGAGGAATTAACCGAATCTAAACTCTTGACTTTGTCTCTAAGTTTTGAGGAAAACTAATTGGGAATTCCCTAAGAGCCCACTAGTTTTTGTCCTCCTACATAAAACTAGTTGGACTACTTTGTGCTAAGTTACAAAAGTGTCTTGTCTTTAATTGATTTGTGGATCTACCATAGTCATAGTGTAATTCTCATCATAGCTACTATGATGCATCATTTATTTTACTTTGGGCATGACATGGTATATGTAAGGTTAAGGTTGAATGTATATATATATATATATATATATATATATAAAATATTTATAGTTAAATATGTGTTGCAAATAGTGTTTCCATCTCATTATTTGACACACCATTATAACGGTTAAGTACAATTAGTCGTGAGCCTGTTCTCTATATATTTTCTTTTTCTCCCCAATATGCTCCATGCTCAATACTTTTTTAAACATTGGTATTAGTCAATAAAGGCTTGACCAATATCAAAATTAGAGAAAGTGGTAGGCATAAAGTGAATTAGGGAGCAAAGAAAGTATGCGAAGACAAAGAGGATAAATACTTGCATGTAACCGATATATGTAGCACCATAAAAATAGATGACAACACAATTTGCAATACTTTTTTAATTATGATTATTTTTTCATGCATTAGACCATAATCTCATGTACTCTATTCCACCATGTCGGTATTAAAATCAGCATTGCATTAAAGTAGTTGCCTTCTTCATCTCTTTTCAATTCTTAACTTTCTTTACAGCTTGACTCCGATCACATGTTTTAATAAATCAAAATTTCTAGAAAATGGCGTAAAATTTGTTATTACAATCGCGTAGGACTACTCTTATAATACTTGAAAATATTAATATTAACAATGATGCAATAATATCCATATTTTGGTTTTTTTTTTTTTGTTACTTTCTAATTTTTTCATGTATAGGTAGTAGTATTACCTTATTTGCTCCTTACGTTGTAGTATCTTATAAATATGTCATGGAATAAATGAATGAATTTTGCATTCTTTCACATTAATGATGCAATACCAATAGGGAATATGTATAGTTGTAATTTTTATTATGTCCAACCAAAGTGAAATTATTGAATATTGGTGCTAAAATTAGAAAGAAAAAATTGGTTAAGCTTATTCATGGATCACAAAACCATGACTCATATCAATACGAAACTATTTGTTAGACCCCAGGCCTGTCTTAGTTCATTCTCTTAGGGAACTAGGAACTGGAAATCGGGCTAAGTCAAAGCCCTGTGCCCAAGTTTATGTTGTGGCTTACGGTGTTGGCCAGTAATATGTTGTCGTTAAGTATGTGTTCTTTTTTCTTTTTTTTCTTTTTTTCTTTTTTGTTGTTGTTGTTGTCGTCTCATTGAGTGTAAGGTTAGTTCTTTCCAGAACAAGACCCTAAATTGGAGTCACTTAGAGAAGTAGGATTTGATTTACTTTTAGTGTTGAACTTGGTCGAAATAATAGGTGGAAAGTGTAATTAAGATTATATCATCTTTAGGATATCAGTTTCTACTTGGTTTTAATCAAATTCAAGAAAACAATAGCTTTCAAATGATTTGATAATTTTCAAATGATCCAAAAGGGAAGAGTTTTGGTTAAAGAAACTATTACTTCTCTTGAACTTTTTTATTATTTTTGAGTCAGTATGTTAGTTTTTTAGGGTACTTTTGGGGTTAGGAATTCGACTAGATTAACTTTAGTTCAATCCCTCATTGAAGGATTTTCGGACGAGGTCGCTAAGGCGCCAACCATGCTCTACTCCCACGTGGTTGACCACATCAAGCGAGAGAGAGCTTTATTTGACCAATTATGTTGAGTGTTTTAGGCCTTAATAAGTGGATTTTAAATATGCTTTGGGCTTTGAACCCAATATTAGAGTTTATTGTTAAGTTTTAACATCCCGTTTGCTAAATTGACATATAATGAGCTAAATCTGGGCACATGGAATGTTTCATCGTGTCTTGATTGTGCTTGCAAGTTTAAAGAGAAGAATTTAACTCTTGCTGGACTGTAATGTGATGTGCATTAGCTTATGTATGGACGAAGACTTGTAAAAATACCAAACAGGTGGGTCATAGACCAAATTGCCTGATATCTTATAGGATACGAGTTAGGATGAACTCGTCTTTAGGTACTAAGGCTAGTAATTATGCTAGATAGACAATCTGTCTATATCATGACACTTTGGCTTATACAGATGAAGACAACCAAAGAGAAGTTGTCAGTCTGTTGCAGAAGCAGTAGGGACACTATTTTGCCCAAGCCAATGGAATGGATTATCAATGACTAATACAAATGACGATTCTGGCGCAAGACTATTTATCTTCTCATTTTTAAGCTCTTAGAAACTTTAGATTCAATAATACTGGACTTTTGGGTTTTCTTTTTTCTTTTTTTTTTTGTGTGCACATTAAGTTTACTCGTATATGTTGCCTCCATAAAAATAAGATGATTAATAAAGATTATGCGTATTATTTCATGTATCTTGATTCAGTGATATGTATGCTTATGTATGAATGTGGTATAACATAGCATATGTATTAGCAGGTGTTTGTATTTCCTTGCCGGGTTTAACGAGTCATCCTCCTTTTTGAGTATGCTTTTCAGATCAGATGGATGAAGATTAATACGATAATGTTGACTATGACCTTTGGTTTGGTGCTTAAGGTTTAAACGATAACTCAATGGAAGCCCTTAGCTTTACAATGTTCTAGTATAAAGCTTTTCATATTATCAACTCGTAGTTAAAACAATTTGTGGTATTACTAGTTCCTAGTTACCTTTAGTGATTTTCTATTATCAACATTAATTTAACGAGATGGACATAGAGCTATACATGAGTTGAGTCAAGACAATACGATATTAAGCTGAAACTTAATTTTAATGTAAAAACTCGAAACTCGAACTTGATCGAGTTTTAATATATAAAACTTAAGCTTGACTCGAAATGAAACTTGATGAACATGAACTCGACTCAATTAAGTTCATTTAGATTCGATAATCTTTAAAGATGCTATAAATTTAATTAAAATAATAATATTTAAACTCGATTTGAACTTGACTTAAGTTCGATTAGACTCATCAGCTTATTGAGTCAAGCATCTCAAAGCTCAAACTTGACTCAAAAAGCTACTTCAATTACTTAAACTCAAGTTTGGCTTAATTATGACGGAGTCAAATTCAAGTAAATATTAAACCAAATTTAAGTAGCTTGCAAGTAGACTTGTTTTATTTACATTCTTAGATAAACATATATTTTATGCTATTTAGATGAATTGTATGTTTATATATTTCAATGGATTATCTAAGTATGACCGTAGAAAATTACATTTCCTTACCATGTCTAGGAAATATGCAGAAAAGTGGTTGTATCTGATAGTCTCGGGGGGCATGACAACATTTATATGAAATGATGTCATTAGAAAAGAATTAAAACCCTTTAAAGTATGGAAAGATTAACAAAATATACCAAAATTGTTCAATTTCACCTCAAATCATAGAAAGGTAGTAATGTTGTTATGGGGCTAAATGATCTCTTAAATATGTGGCATAAATCTCGTATTCAAATATGCATGAAGTTTTCAATGAAACAACAGTATAACCATTTTATACTTCATGCGATCAACCATAATTTTAATTTGACTTCGATTTGTTTAGTTAAAGATTGTGGTAAAAACTTCAATCATCCACGTTCAAGCATGTTCAAAACACTTCATTTTTGGGTAACTCTAAATCCTCGTAAGGTTCAAACAGTAGTAGATCGGCTAAAACCATAAAAACATTAAATTGAATACTTAGAAGATTTCCTGGTGTTTGCATACGTATCTGGAAAATTTAGACGATAATGTGTAAGTCTTTTGTACTTGCCAAGTTGGTAAAGCAAAGCCATTTTTGTAGGCCAATAATAGGTTAGTAACAGTAGATTCGAATAAGGGTTAATTTCGAATCTTGAATCAATTCAGCTCATTAATAATTGGGCTAAACTGTCATATCTGGTAGTTTAAAGACCAGCATATTTATTAAAAAAAAAAATTCAGCCAATCATACCCTATCCCCCACCCCCCCAAACTTTAATCCATGTCCTCCGTTTATCAATCTGTGTAATTTACTTTTGCACATACACTACAAATTTTAAATTTTAAGTTCAAAATTTAAAATTTAAAATTTGCGAAGTTGAACAGCCTAAAATTTTAAATTTTAAAATTCAAATAATGCGTTTTCACATTTCTCGATACTTATAAATAGTAGTTTCAAACTTAGTAGAAATACTTACTTTACGAATTACTTAAATCTCTCCAATTCTAATCATTCTGCCTTCATATTTTTTTCAATTATGAAACATTGTTAACAATATTTTCTTTTACTAACACAAACTTCTGTGAGTAATTCTCCATTTTATTACATAGAATAATTTGCTTTAGCAAATAACGCTAATATATAATTTATGTTATATTTTTTCTTGTATATTATATTTGTCTTTCACTCATAAATATTTGCACTAATGAAAAGATTTTTACGCTGTACCTTTTCTAGTAAAAAACACGGTTTATAATTTAGTGGTAAAAATAAGGGTAAAGGCGTTGAAACTTTCAATACGTCATCTGTATCATTATGGTTTGAGGACGTTCAAGTGATTCGAATAACAAATACAACCTGAATAAGCAAAGGACACACGATATGGTTGAAAACACAGAAGAAGAATTTACACCATCTCTAGGCTTCAATGTAGAACCTCATCACACGAGTAATCGAGGCACACCACCTCCTGCCTTTGACGTTAAACATCAACATATGAGTTACTGGAGCACGTCGCCACCCCTTCAATTTCGAACTTCCACGCATAAGTGTCCCTTAAACCTCCTCATATGAGCGTTCTTACACGAACCGCGTGATTTGAACTCCTACGGATGAGTTGCCTTGCAAGCATATTTGAGGATGAGGATGACAACATTGAAATTATTTCTGAAATAGAAGAGCAACATATGGGACAATGTAGGCCCAACAGTTCGAGATCATTTGGCTTAGGTAAGCCCCCTAAATTCAGTAAGTCTAATATTTTACTACTCATTTTCGTAAAGGTATAGACGAAATGGGGAACTCGATGGCATTTTGCAACTATTACAACGTGAGTTATTTGTAGAAAACAGGAGAGAGATATGGTACACTTAACAAGCACTTAAAGTTGAAGCATTCCGAAGAGGTGAGAATAGATATAACGCATCAACAAATTACCCGAGGTAGTGGTTCATCCAAACAAATGCTAATGAGATATAATGAAGAGAAGCAAAAATATAACTTGGTACAGTACTTGGAGAACATGTACCCCTCATTCAATGCGGGTGCATTAGAGTGGCAAAGTCAATATGAGCAAGAGACGTTTAACCTCAGCTCGCGACAACTTAACCGCTGAACAATAACTCGAGCCATGCAGGAGCTCTACTGCAAAGGTAAGATGAAGTTCGAAGGTAAGTTTACTTTCCTCGATATGCAAGTGTTCATATGTGCAGACATATGGACGAATTTTTTTTTTATAATAATTCTTATATGGGTGGTACTGTTTACTAGGTAAATGATAATTGGCAACTTAATAAATGACTATTGGCTTTAAGAGAATTTAACGCTTGACACATAGTGCAAAATATTTATAAAATTATTAAAGAAATCTTAAATGAATACGGATTAGTGAGGAAAATTTTTTCTATTGATTTTGATAATGCAACTACTAATACTGCACCAATATCTTATTTGCAAAATTACTGTCAAGTAGCGTTGGGGGGGGCAGGGGTTTCTACATACGTTGTGCATGTCATATTCTTAACTTGTATATCAAGAATTGCATTATAGCTTTGCAAGACGATATAGCTCCAATCAAGGGCGTCGTCAAGACAATAACAGACAGGCCATCCTTTCACAAAAATTAGAGGAACTTCTGCATGGAGCACGGGAAGAGACCTCGAAAGTTTAAGATGGATGTGCAATATCACTAGAACTTAACTTATAAGTTGTTGCATAGCATGGTACAATTCCTTATAGCGAACTGCTATATGACTTCGCAATGTACAACATGCAGGGAGTTGATATTTTCTCTAGTAACTAAGATATTTGCTTTTAATTATTTAAAGTTTTGAAAGTTTTTTGTGATGCTAGTAAGATTTTTTCACAAGTTTAAAGACCTAGTGTTCACTTCTTTGTTATGTCAACTGTTAGTATACTTAACGTACTAGTTTAGGCCTATGAGGACCTAAATCTACACGCATGCATATACGATATGACGTTAAAGTGGTTAACTTATTATAAAGAAATTCCTCATATTTATCTTGTAGGGATTATTCTAGACCCTCATTATAAAACAAAATTATTACTAATGTATTTAAAAACTTATTATGGTTATATTCAAGATCTAACTTATTCTCAAGATGTGTACAACTTAAAAGCATAGCAAGAAGTGTCGGTAATAACGGGTGACGTAAAGAAGATGCTTAATTGCTATCAAAGTCGGTACAGTAACTAGTCATTAGTCTCTCCTTCACCACCCATCAAGGAGTGGTACTATTCTTTTATAGGTGAGTAGTTACTGGTATAAAAATTGAAGAGGCAACGGTTTAATAGACTAACGTTTGAGATGCAGCACTATATTAATACAAATTTCGAGTTTTCGAAAAATATCTCCATCAAGGATTTTGATATTTTAAAGTGGTGGTAAAGGCATAGAAGAGACTATCCACTGCTATCTCACGTCGCCCGTGAAGTATTCGGTACTATGGCTTCAACAGTCGCTGTTGAGCAAATGTTTAGTATAGCAAGCCTGATCGTCGATGAATGCCGAACTTTCCTATTTGTTATTAGTGTTGAGGCAAATGCTTGCATAGAAAATCAGTACAAGGTGAGCTATAAACAATAAGAACTATGTGGGACATCAAGCAAGGAGGATGATTATTTCAGTGATTAGAACTGATCTGATGCAAGCCTAAGCTTACTAATAGGTTTCACTCCTACTTATGAACACGAATAATTACCTTAAGATGATACATAGTAAGTTTTCTTTTCATTCTTTATAAAAAAGTTTTATCACGTAGAAAAATCTTTTATTCTAATTGTCCAAAAAAACTAAATGGTATAGTTTTCCCAAAAGTGTTGATATAAAATTACGTTTTTCCAAATTATGATCGATTGAAAATTCAAAAAATTTAACTTAGATAATTATGTATATTTTGATGTTTTTTCTGAAAACGTAAAATTAATCAATAAACTAAAGGTTTTCTAAAAATCTACTTGAATTATAGCGGTTTGTTTCTAATTAGCAAATATGTGGGCATCTTATGGGTGACCAAAAAATATTATAAAAAATATTTTTCCTCTAACTATTTCATTTTATTCAATCAAATTAGGACATTACATATTTATACTATAAGAGACTTTTTTTGTATTTTTTTTTTCGTTTTTAATGTATATTTTATAGACGAATTGAAAAAAAACATGGTTGAAGGATCGGTAAGGTGAGAAGAACAAAAAATAATGCAAATGTTTAAGAGAGGGAATACGGAAAAAAAAAAAAACCTGGTTCAAAGGCCATAAATCGACAGATCACATGAATCGACCCTAAATTGCCGGCTCATGAGCCGATCACAGTTTAACGTGACCTTAGCCTGTGAACTGGCGATTCAAGACCAATTTCGAGTCGAGCCAAACCGATGACAAGGTTTAGATAAAGGTAGGTTTGTGATGCAACATATAGATCAAGGTTAAACCATAATTCTTTATTGGTAAAACTTGGACTTCGATTTTATTTAATTTCTTGAGAAAGTGCGTGTATTAATTACAAGTATAAATACTTTTAAAATAGTTGATATACATTATCAATGTCTCTAGATAAAAATAGTAGCTAACAAATCAACATAAAGATTAAAAAGATAATAGATATGGAATAAACAAAATTTCACATTGAAGTTAATTTTATAATTCTTTTTTTTTTCTCCAGGTAAATCCAAGATAATATATATACATAATATTTAATTTTGTATCCTTAGCAAAAATCAATCTATCATTAATTGGAAGGGGAAGTGACAAAAAATCGATACTACAATTTACCTTGTATGGAGAATTGGAGAAATGATTTACGGCATAGTATACATTATTCGAATTCGAGGTGGTAGTAATGAGTAATTTTCTAAAAGTCCACTGTTATATCTAGATGTAATCATTACTTATGTATCATATGTTCATATAGGAATGCTAAAACAAATTTCTCCTCACGTTAAATGGTATCGTCGCCATCTTATTTCATTTCGTATTTGTTTGTACACTATCTACCGTCTAAAGATAACATTTGGTTAGTATAATTAGACAGAATAAAAAAAATTAAATGATACAAATGCAAAAAATACATGATCATATATTATTATTATATCATATTTGATTTATATGATATTTGATAGAGATTTTTTATAATATCTTTTGTTTGACATACATAAATATTATATTCGATATTATATTTTAATATTTATACTTTTAATATTATCTACTATTTATTTAATTATATTTCATATTATTTAAAAAGTACAGATTTTAAATATTATATAATATTTATACTCAATATTGTTAAATATTTATTTATATCCTGAATATTTTGCTTTGTCTAAATATTTTTGATAAAATAAAATTTGAACATTTTATACAATCCTCTAAAGCTTTTCTTATCTAGTAACAAAGTATAAATTATAAATCAAATATTAGATAAAAATTTTGTGCAATTTAATCAAATAAATTTTATGCAATCAAAATGTACCGAAAAGAAATGGGAAGGAAATAAAGAAAAAGTTTAAAATAACCCCAGTGTCCAAACAAGCAATTGAATCAAGGAAAAGCCTAAAATAACCCCCGTGTCGCGTCCAAACAGACTTCTCAAAACTAGCGGGAAAGCAACAGCCATATTTTCGCGCGAATTCTTGCCTCCTTCCCACCATAAAACCCACTAACCCTAACCCTAACTAACCCCAGCTCTCTCTCTCTCTCTCTCTCTCTCTCTGTGTGCAAATCCTTCCAAGCTCTCTCCATGGACTACCCAGCTCCCTCTTCCAAATCCATACCCTTCAAATCGAAGAAAAAGATGGTCTCCAAGCCCTCTAATCCAAATCCATTGTCCTCTAAAACCCCAGAGAAGCACTGCTCTCGCCCCATTACTCGTGCACGTAACCGCGGTGTTGCTCTCTCTATCTCTGACATTCGGAAAGCTGCTCTAAATCTCCGTGAATCCACTAACAATCCATCTATTAGCAATCGGAGCGAATCCGTGAAAAAACAGATCTTTTCGTGTGATTCTCCTGTTAAGAAACCAAGGACATGTGCTGCAAAATTACCGGAAAAGTAAGGCTTTTTAAATAGGCTTCTAATTTTTAATAATTTTTTAACTTAACTTTTGCTGATATTTGGGTTTTATGTATCTTTTCAGGTATGAAATCTTGGCGGAGTTTTTTGACAGCTTGGATAGCTCAATTCGGTTGCTGAAATTAAAGGGATCGATGCCGACATTTACGAATATTTGCCCCAAAATTGAATGTCTGACTGATCGGTATGATCTCTTAAACGTAATGAAAGTTTTTATTATTATCAATAACACATGAAAATGTCATTTTGTCATCAATGTTCTTCTTATTGTTCTTAGCTGATTCTTTTATAGTACAAGTTGGCTAATTATCTCTCGTGATTTTTTCGGGTTTTGTAATCCATGGAAGGCAGATTTTTTTTTTTTTTTTCCTTTGAGTTGAATTGAATGATTTAGATCAACATAACGCAATATCGTGTGCAGGATAATTAGTTCACAATGAGGTCCTGTAAATAGCATATTAGATGCTTGATAAAAATAAATGAATTTCCCGTTATTTTACTTTTGGACGGAGTATCTGATCTTACGGTGCTGTACTCAGGAGATTTACTTATAAGCATCTAGCCCAGATGAAGTTTATCTTACCCGAGGCACTAGAGTTTAAGAAGGTGCTCACGTTCAATGAGAGAACTAGTTGTATGAAGCCAAACCTGCACATTACACTGAATGCTGATGCCATCGAGAAGTATGGAAAGTCAAAATCTGAAACTGCCAATATGAATATGAGGAAGATTTTTCGATCAAGACTCCTTGATTTTGTTAATGCGCATCCTGAGGTAAGAAGATATTTTGATATTCCCAATTTTGTTGATTACTAATGTTCTGCTAATGTCACATTTAGGGAGCAAAGCCAGAAACAAAGATTTGTTAGATCAAATTTAATTTTTTCAATATTCTTGTACACAGTTCACTATAATATACTAATATGTGAACATAATCTTTAGGTGACAACTTTGAGTTAAATTTGCAGATAGATGAAATTGATAAATAGTAAATATTAATTGCATGGGACTGGTTTCTTTATGAAACTGCGTTAGTATTTAAGTTAGAAAATTGTATTGATGCTTGTACGAAAACCTTGCAGCTTATGAAAGTACATGATACCTACATTGCATCCATCTATCTGTACATGTTTTGTTCATTGATGTGGAAATGCAACAAGATTATGTATCGATTTAGACCAAAAAATGAGTAAAGTACATGGCGAAAATGAGTATCGTCTTCTATGAAGCATTGATGCATTGAGAGATAGGAGAGAAACGAATTATTTTCCATTCTTTGCTTGATATTCTTTTGGTAGTTTGTGTTTACTGGTCAAGCTTTGTTCTGTTTGCATTAATTGAGTGCATTTCTTAGCATTTTCTTATTTGGATTAATCTTAGTGATCCTTTTAATCTATTTCAGGCAGAAGAAATTCCAGAAAGACCACTTCCGGATCCGTTTAACAAATCAATGCGAGACTTACACTCAGAGATGGTTTCACAGACAAATTCGTCCTTACCTAGAGAAACATCACTTGAAGAAACTATACAACTGCCACTGGCAAAAGCATCTCATTTGCCTCACAATTTTCAGAGACGTTTCTCCCGTGGAGCTTCTTGCCACAAAGCAGAAAGCTCTCTGCAGATATCTACGTCGATGTCCCTTCAATCTTTGGACCTTACATCCAACAAACAACACGTGGATCAGATATCCTTTGAGGATGATCCTAATTCCTCTTCTCCTTCACTGCAAAACGAGATAGCCTCAGAAACCGATGAGAAGCATTTTGTTGGAAGTGCAGCTATGGAGTCTTCTTCATGTTCTTACATAGCTTCGACCCCTGATAGTAAGAAAACATTTTCTAGAGGTGGAGATAATGTTATGGAGAAGACTTCTAGCGTTGACACCACACCTGCAAAACTTGCTTCAACTCCAGCAAGGCTAATGGCTGCTACACCAGCATTAAGCACACCAAAGAGGCGCTATATGAGTCCAGAAGACAATTCTAACAATACGCCGAATAAGTTCGCCAGGCATCCTCCACGAACACATTCAAGGATGAAAAGATTGAAATTTGACACACCTGTGAAGGACAAGAAGGTTGAGCTTGAAACTGATACGGAGCATATTACTTCACATTATGAAGAAGTTTATGATATTCTTCCTGAGAGTCTTATAAAGTCGGTAAGTTATACGAGAAAACACGCACATTTGATGATGGAAAACAATGCCAGAAAGTATTGTGGTGGTCAATTAGTTTGAAAATATCTGGTGGAAGAATTAAAAAAAAAAAAAAGGCATAAAAATGGATGCATACATGAACTCTAATTGAGGATGATTTTGTACCTTGAGGAGTTGGATAATATGCTGCTTAACCTTGCAATCTAATATAAACATGACATTGAAATGGTACAGGCAACAATTTTAGGACAGTGGGCTTTGATAAGAAAACTATTGTTAATACTTCTCGTTTTTTGCAGATCAGAGCTAAAGAGAAGAAAGTTAAGGAGGAGAGTGATCCTATCACATCACAGGCAAGGAAAAGAAGGGAAATAATTGCTGCGCTTCCCAAGCTGTTCAACACAATTCATTTTATGTTGAAGTCCTCCAAGAGTTCCATTATTACTAAACAAGAGCTAATGCACAAAGTTATCACTAGCCAGTTAGATATAATTGATAGAAGTAAGTGAACATAAAAAAAAAAAAAAAAAAAGGGAATTCTTTCATGAAAAAGAGTTCAAAGTGCTAAATTTCCTTCTCTTTTTTCTCAGGAGAATTGGAGGACCAACTTGACATGATGAAGGAACTTGTGCCTGAGTGGATATCAGAGAGGTCTGCATCTACTGGAGATTTGCTTCTATGGTGAGTCCCTTCTTCACGTTGAGAGAAGTATTATGACACTAGTTTAAGATTTGATGGGAAAATCTCACTTATTGTTTTACGCAGTGTCAACATAATGTCTCATCCCGATACCATAAGGAAGAAGCTGGCAGAAGCGAAGTGAATGAGTGATTTCATGAAACTGATAATGGCGGCAATGAAGAATGGACTGAAATTCTCCTGCATTGCTGATTGTATATATTAGCTGTAGCATGTAACATAATCTATTTCCCTTTTTACTTTCCCATCCTGAGTTAAGCATGTTTATGAGAGAAATCCACCCAGGAATGAAAACTACATGCCCAGGTGTATGTATGTCATTTTGTAAAAAGTTAAGTCTTCTAGGGTAGTTTATACGCATATATCACACTTGCATTGATGGATGGCAAGCGTCCTTTTCTAAGTTTTTCTCTTCTTTGAGGCAATAGTGAGCATGGAAAGCTACTTCATGAAACAAATCCCGATATTTTCACATCAAATGTTCGATTTATGTTTTTGTCATTTTGGCATTATTGTAGAATCAGGCCGGTGCAAATACTTAATTATCTTTTATGCATGGAAAAATCAACGGCAAAGGATGAATCAATTTATCCTAAAGTGGATGTTTTGGACATAGAAACAAGAATGGATTAATATGAAATGAATGGTCCCACATTCTAGGAATAGTCAAATGAATTTAAATATATATTTCAACATCAACACTTACCTTCTCCGTTGGACTATAACTTTGGATTGAGACAATCGGACGTAAAAGCGTGAAAAAGAAAAGCAATAGATATGTATGTGTCTGTTGAAGGAGAACTTATGAGCGACCAAAACAAGAGAAATTTTATAATTTTTATTTTCTCCATTTAAGAGGGAAAAATAAAAAAAGAAATCATTCGTGTAAAGTTTTTTTGTCCTTTACTTGCCTTTAAAATTTAAAAAAAATAAATAAAAATAAAAACTGATATTTAAAAAATATTTGTCTTGGAATCAAAATAAATATTTTATATTGTATATGAATATATACATATATATATAATCCTGTTTACATCTTTTTGTAAATTATAAACAGCCACAAAAATGTAAAATATCCTTTTCTTTTATCATACTCACCTTCTTCTTTTTTTTTTTTTTTTTCTGAAGCATCTTTTGATAACTTTTAAAAAACTTTCCCTTATTCAAAATAAAACTTAACACTAAAAACATTGAGCCATTATCACTAATATATACATAAATATTATTAGTATTTACCTATCATTCATTAAAACACTTAGGCTATTAATATTCAAATGAATCTTTTCTTCCAAAACACAAACTAAAAGATAAAATATAAAAATCCAATTCCCTTCCTTCTCCTTTCATTTCCAGTTTTCCCCCTCACTTTCATTCCTTCTTTACTTTTATCAAAACAAGCCTTCAAAAAATATCGACAAGTAGCTGTCAATACCGGTCAACCCAAGAAAAAGGTGAGACACAAGTCGCCAAAACATCCATTCATGTTCCACCACTTGCTCCTGTGTAATAATCAAGCAATCGCCAAACTCAAAATCTTTAAATTGCATTGAAATGAGCTTGATTTCTCTATAGTTTTCAGATGACCTTTTCTACTGTTTAAGATCTTATTTTCTGGAAAAAAAAAAAAAAAATGGAAGCCAGACATGACATAAAACACTTCAAAGGTCAAACAAGACTACCTAAGTATGCAGTACCGAAGCGCTATGATCTTCATCTAAGTATTGATCTTGTTGCATGTGCTTTCTTGGGTAAGCTTCAAATTCATCTTGACATAGTGGAAGAAACAAAGTTTCTTGTCTTGAATGTCCTCGAACTTGATATAACTGAAGTCTGCTTCACTAACTTGGTTGGGCAAGTAAGTGGTATAACATACTTTCTGAGTGGACATTTCTAGTTATGGTCGCGAATCTGCTTCATTAACGTTTTCGGGTTTTTTAACGTGCAGAAGAAGAAGCGTCCTGTTGATGTGGTTTTGGATGCTGATGATGAGATGCTAGTGTTGGTTTTTGATGAAGTGCTTGAACTTGGTGATGGAGTTTTGGGAATTGAGTATTCTGGTATGCTCAATAATCAATTGAAGGGTCTCTATAAATGGTTTGATTCCTTTTCCATGTTCTTTTCTTGCTCTTAACAGATTTGTTTGCTCCAATAAGTCGTAATAATTTTTTTTTCACTTTGATTGTGAAGTTGGGAGCTTAAGATGCATTCGTTTTGCTGAAAATATTTTCAGGGTTTTCGACATGGAAATGCATTGGCTAGTGAAAAACAAATTTGAAAACATGCTATTGTAAACAGGATTTAAAACACTAGTCGCCATTAACATTTTGTTGATACAATAATATTGGTTCAACAGTACTCGTATTGATGGAGAAGAGAGAAAAAACATGGCTGCTACTCAATTTGAAGCTGTAGAAGCGAGGAGGTGTTTTCCTTGCTGGGATGAACCTGCTTTTAAGGCAAGTGCTTGTTTTACTGTCTATAAGTTTTGTTTTTATGGGGTCCTTTGAAATCAGTTCAAGAAACAGCCAACATGAAAATTTAAGTTTAATAAATATAGTGTAAGTTTTTATATTTGTTACTCAAAACTGCTCGTCACTTGTGAATTGAGACTGTTGGCTGGACTCCATCAAATGAACAAGTTAATTAAATGGGTTAAGATTCCTTACTCAAGTTGGGAACTTAAATAAATGTGCAAAACAAGAACAGGGATTTTAGACACAGGACCTTCTGCATGGATACCAGGATGAATCAGCTTCATAACCAGCCAATGTGAAAGTTTAAGTTGTAGATATGATGTGAGCTTCCATATTTGTTATTTTACAGGGTCAATAATTAACTGCTTGGATTGGTATAGTATAACATGAGCTTTGTTTTATGTCGTCACATCTCTTATGCCATAGTGGAAAGTCTTCTGAAAGTGTTACAACAACATTGGCATCTCCTTAACAGTGCACATTCAAGATCACATTAGATGTGCCGCCACAGATTACTGCACTGTCTAATATGCCCATCTTGGAAGAAAAGCTCAATGGTGATGTCAAAACTGTTTACTTCAAAGAATCGCCGTTGATGTCAACTTATCTGGTGGCTATTGTAGTTGGTGTGTTTGATCATATCGAGGATACAACCACCTATGGTATGGATAGAAATCAAACTAGATACCAGAATGCTTCACTTTTCTCTTTCACCTATTCTTGTTTTCCCTAACTAATTTCAAGTTCTAACAGGCACTACAGTTCGGGCATATTGTCCTCCTGGTAAAAGTGATCAGGGGATGTATGCATTGCATATTGCTGTTAAGGCACTTGAGCTATATACCGAGTAGGTTCTTCTTTCACTATGGTTATGACAGCGCTACACCGAACCACTTGATCATGAAAAGAATGATAATCAATTGAATGATAGGGGGCAAACTATAGTATTTAAAAGAGATACTTCACTTCCCGTCTCAGGGTTAGCGTGATTAGCCCATGTTCCTTCAGAGTGCACTCAACTAGATGCGCATAACTCTTAACCCTTGAATATGTTCATGCTTCTTTTCATTTTTTCTTAGGTATTTCTCAATGCCTTATCCACTTCCTAAACTGGACCTAGTTGCTGTCCCTGAATTTTCTGGCGGGGCAATGGAGAACAATGGGTTGATTATATATCGCGAAAATGAAATGCTTCATGATGAATTGCTGTCAACAGCTGCTAAGAAACAACGTGTAAGTTATTCGACATGTAATGCGCTTCAATACCGAGTTTCTACATGTTTTTTCCCTAGGGAATATAGAAAGCACGTTCATTTTACCGTGCACATTTCTGATTGTAAATTTCCTTCTAACAAAATATCATGAAATCTTTTATCATCTTCAGGTTACGATTGTTGCAATGCATGAAGTTGCACATATGTGGTTTGGCAATCTGGTTACAATGGAATGGTGGATGCATTTATGGCTGAATGAAGGTTTTGCCACATGGGTAATTTTGATTATTCCATTGTCCATACGGAAAATCCTTCTCTTAATGATTCTCATGGCATCAAATTGGGTTCCAGGTGAGCTACATGGCGACAGATAAGTTGTTTCCCGAATGGCAAATCTGGGCTCAGTTTCTTCAAATGTGTTCTAGTGGACTACATATGGATGCACTAGAAAAATCACATCCTATAGAGGTACTTCTCATCAGTATGCTAAAAAATGATAGCAGTTTCAGTTTCATTTGCTGTTTCACCTATCATAAATACCATGCAGGTTGAGATAAAACACGCCAGGGAAGTTCTTGAAATATTTGATTCTGTAAGCTACGAAAAGGGATCAGCTGTTATCAGAATGATGCAGGGATACCTCGGTGATGAGATATTTCAGGTGATACGTTTATGGGTTAGTAACAAAATAAAAACTTGAGATTTCATGCTTTTTCACTTTGTATATCTGGATTATTATCACTATTATCGTTCTTTAATTTACATCATCTAAATTTGCTACTGTTATGAAAACATTATACAGACTCAACAGAAACAGACTTGAGATGCACATGCTGGCCAAAAACTCCCCAAAATCATCTCTCTCATTCCTTTTCATTCTAAACCTTAAGAACAGCATATAATGGGCTCCATAAGGAGAAATGAGAGAAAGATGATGATCTTTGGGGATTTTGGCTATCACATGTCTCTCACCTTAAGGGCAGCATAAATTTTCAAGACGGAGCAAAACTTGGGTTATCTAATTAAAAAGGGAAAAAACAATGATATACAAAGTGAAAATGTGCAAAAACTCTCTCTCTTTTTCCTTTTTTTTAAATTTAACCTGAGTATGTAAAAACTTGGATCATGTAGAAATATCAGTAGAAAAGATGCCATAATCATTTGGCCCTTCTCATATGTTTTCTGCTTTCATCAGAGATCATTAAGTTCATATATACAAAGATATGCATGGAAAAATGCAAGGACCGAAGATTTGTGGAGTGTGATGACCGAGGAATCGGGAATTCAAGTTAATACTATGATGGATACTTGGACAAAGCAGAAAGGATATCCAGTAATCTCTGTTAAATTAAATGGACATGTCTTGGAATTTGAGCAGGTTCTGATTATTAATCATAAGCTTTTGTTTCATAGTTTGGAAAATAACAGACTAGTTGTGGCTTTATCATGCTGAAGTCTGATATACTGCTCTTTCCTGCAGTCATCATTTAAGTTATTTGGTCCACATGATGACAGACATTGGGTTGTTCCAATAACCCTTTCCATTGGTTCCTATGCCAGACAGAAAAAGTTCCTTTTGGAAACAAAATCTGGAGAAGTTGATATAGCAGACTCCTTCGATTTGTCCAGAGGAAGTTCAAGCAAGGACAGAAAAGAACTTGATGAACAAATGTGGATCAAAGTTAATGTTGACCACAGTGGTTTTTACAGGGTAAAATATGAAGACAAGCTTGTCACTCAACTTATCAAAGCAACAGCGAATGCTTGCCTTTCTGCAATGGACAAATTTGGTACATGCTATCTGCCAAACTTATTAGCATTGGAAATGAATAACTTCAGAATTTCATTTATCTAGAAGAAATTAACAAGGTATACCAATTCCATGCATAATGTTCTGGACAGATCGAGCCAAAGATAGTGACCTTGTCCTGGTTGAGTTTGGTGATGGCAAAAGTGGATTGCCGTGTTTTTCTTCTGCTTTGCTAGATGTGTTCACAGCTTACAACAGTGACCCTTAACATAGAAAAACATGAAATTTCTCCTCGGAGAAATTGATTCCTTGCACACATTGTGTTTTTCCCCCGACTCTGGATGTATATGAAACAAAAAAATGAAGACTACCAGATAAATTTGTTTTTCTTACTGTAATGCACTTTTTGTCATACTACCATAAAGAAATTGGAGTTCACCTTTGGAAATACATGAGGTGCACATAAGTGTCATCCTGCAGCCAGTTGGCCTTATCTGTCTTCATCTGAAGTTACAATAGACTAACAAGGGCTTTTGTCAACTTCATTTTAGGCATCTTGGATGATGCATATGCTCTTTGCGAGGCCAGCCAACAATCATTATCCTCCTTGCTTCTCTTGATAGATGTATACAGGACAGAGGTTGATTATGTTGTGCTATCAAAACTCATTGATGTAAGTATTCTGAACATACATATAAATATCTCCGTTCACGCTATATCCTCCAAGCAGGTTTTTTTTTTTTTTTTTTTTTTTTTTATAAACTGAATATCGTAATATTTCTCGCCTCTTGGAAAATTGTTGCATGACCTTAGTCATCAAACAGGTTTGCTACAATATCATGAAGATATCTGTCGACGCGATCCCTGAGTCGACGGACTGCTTGAAACAACTTTTTACCAGCATCCTCCGGTTTTCTGCTGAGTGAGACAATCTACTTTTCATGTGATTACAGATAAAATAAAAATGTTATGTGATAACGTCTGGTTCTTAGAACATGTCTTCCTTTCCCTTCTCAAACCAGTTTAGCACCCTCTAGAACATACAGTTGAACTTCATCTCTCACCACTCAATTTGAAACTCCTTTGCACTTGTACTCTGGTACAGAAGGTTAGGGTGGGAACTGATACCAGGAGAGACTCATTTAAATGTGTTGTTGAGGGGTGAAGTGCTTATGGCCTTGGCTAAGTTTGGGGATGAGACAACTCAAAAAGAAGCACTGAGACGGTTCGAGTTATTACTAAGTGATAAAAATACCACTTTCCTTTCAGCTGATACAAAAAGGGTATGAAGAAAGCTTAAGGAATCATATTCCTCTACATGACTATGTACTTGAAATGACAATTTTATCACTGTCTGCAGGCTGTTTATATTTCTGTCATAAGGAATACTACCACTGCAAACAGAAAAAACTTTGAGTCATTATTGAACATTTACAGAGAAACCGACACTATCCAAGAAAAAGAAAGAATTTTGCGTAAGATACATATCTTTTAAGCTACAATGATGTTTCCAACGCACTCCATCTACATCTATGCTCTTTCATACAACAAAATGTAACAAGAGTAAACAATATTTTTTCTAAACATTTTACAGGTTTCATTGCATCCTCTCCAGATTCAGAGGTAGTCTCAGAGGTTTTGGATTTTCTAGTTTCTGATGAGGTACTCGATCTCCTAGTGAACCTGCAAGTCAGAAATGGACGCAATGGTTATATACTAGTAACTGGTTTTTCTTCGTTCTAGGTTCGAGATCAAGATATTACATATGGATTTGCAGGAATAAGCTTAGAAGGGCGTGAAACGGCATGGCAGTGGTTGAAGGTTTGAGCATATATATATATATATATATATATATATATATATAAGTTTAAGTTTTTAGATCAGCTAGTTGTATCATTAATTTTGCCACATATGCCACGACCTATTAGGCTAGGTTTAATTTCATATAATGTCTATTTAGGATTTCATCTAATGCATGTGGTTCACTGGTGCTTCTGATGTTGTTTCTCCCAGTGTGAAAATATGTACATAAAGCCTTTTACAAAAAGGATGAGTCCACTGCTTGAAGATGCATTTTGGCATTTGTCTGGTACAAGCGTTTGTTGAATTACAGTTAGTGTTAAATACCTAATTCAATTATTGTTTTGGCTTCTGTGGTATTGAATGCAGGACAATTGGGATTTCATTCTAGAAAAATACGGTACCGGGGTTCTGTTTACGCATTTCATTGTCGACATTATCACTCTGGTAAGGAAGGGAAAGAAGATAAGAGCTTACATGAATTACATCCCTGCACTACATACTTTACAAACTTGAACGAAGTACTCGAAAGACATTCAAACTCTAAATATATACACTTCTGCTTCTTCAGTTCGCAAGTGAGGAGAAAGCCGATGAGATGGAAGCATTTTTTGCTAACCGCAAGACTGCTGCGTTCTCCATGAATTTGGAGCAAAGCATCGAACAGGTCCGAGTTAAAGCAAGGTTGGTGCAAAGTATAAAGCAAGAAGAATCTCTTCAAGAGCTAATCAAACAGTTAGCCAGCAAAGAATAAGGATACTATGTTCTTACAGAACAGATGCTTCACTAGTATTCCTCAAGGAGTGCATTGTGTTAAAACCAACTAAATAATGCATTACCAAGAACAAAGGATCTTCACTACATTACAAAGCTCAATAGAGGAAATTCTATACAAGATTTAGTAGGCATTTACAAGTGTGCACTTTTACCCTAATGTATGGGCATTTTTCACATTTTAACTTCGCAATTCTATTTCTATATGCACAATATTATACCGATGGGCCAATGGCATAGCTGATGGCTTAAGATGGCTCAACCTCATACCATACTATTTGTCTTTGTTTCGATCACGTTTGACCAGCATTTTGCTGTTTCCTCCACAACTGGTCATCCACAAGAATAATTTGAAAAAGATACATAAAGTATCACAACAGGATTATGAACAGAGCAATCACCACAGCAACTGTACATATCATTGCCTGCATGAATTACAAAACTAGTAATCGAAGGAGGGATAGAAAAGAGGGAGAGATAATAGACAAAATTAAAGGAGGACATGGTCAACTTAAAAAATCTCCATCTTATTCATCATCCAGGAAATTGAAAACTTTTATATAAGTTTATAATCCATCCACCTAATATAATTTCTATATATAACCATTCTAGATTGGAGCAGCATTTCAGCTAGTGCCAATTTGCTTTCATGTTTCAGCA
The DNA here is from genome assembly GCA_024138005.1 of Lumnitzera racemosa. Lineage (NCBI taxonomy): Eukaryota > Viridiplantae > Streptophyta > Magnoliopsida > Myrtales > Combretaceae > Lumnitzera > Lumnitzera racemosa. The sequence goes on along the minus strand of JAMXBC010000008.1, from coordinate 9,214,506 downwards.
AGAGTAAGATTATTAAGGACAGACTCCATTCTAGAAACATATCTGGTAATAGCCTGTCAAACAGAAAGACAAAACTCAAGCAAAAACAAGCATGCCTAATATCTCTACTTACAGCTATAGCAGACGCAGCAAGTCCAGCCCGCTCCCTAGGGTCCCTTTGGTAGTAGTTGCAGAAATATAGTACTGTTGCAAAGTACCATGCAATCGGGAAAACAAATCCAAGCAGAAAACTGCAAAAGTGAAAACACATTAGCAAGGGAAAAAGGGAGAAGCAGAGAGATCGGCAGTTAAAATGCAGTAACACTTACGAAAACCACCCAATTCCACAGCCGCAAAAAGGAAGAGGCTTATCAAACATTCCAAGTTGAGGCTCTTCCGCATCTTTAATGAGGGTATAGTCACCTTTCCTCTTTTCCTCCCCATTAGTTGAAAGCTCTGTGCTTAACAGAATGAATTGAAGAAATTATGAAAAAGAGGAAAAGGAAAAAAGAAGGAAACAGTAGATTATAAAGGGAGGATTCAAGAAGATACTTTGAGCCATTGGTACTTGATTTATACCGGCACGTTGATTCGCTAACCTTTGAGTTTAAGGCTGGTGGCACAAGCCTGTCATGTCAAAATACAATCAATTCAACAAGCATGCTTAGAAATAAAAATGACAAGTTCTTCTGGAGAAAGTAAAAGTTTGGATGGAAAGATAACAACATAAAAGAACAAGTTTGTGATCAAAACTCAAATTAATCAAGAAAATATGGAGAATAACACGACAAGGATAATAGCAAACTGATTCTTATAGCAAGTGAAAAGAGATGGAAACAGAAAATAAGTGGAATCAGATTCTCCCTACCCTACATTGGACGCTTATAAAGTAGACAATCAGCAACTTAACATGTTAGTCACTTCCAACACTCCATCCATGGTGTAGCATGTTTTTTATTTCAACATATTACACAATGAAGCATATGAAATGATTAAATCATCCAAATGATGGCATCGATAGATTCAAAAGAAAAGGCGGTAATGTCCAAATATAAATATTATAGCTACTTATAATTTGAAAACATACGTGGTCCTCCAAAACAAAAGATACAAACAACATATCAGATAAAAAAAAAAAAGGATTAACCAACAGCCAAGCAAAGGGAGATTGCTCGAACATTAGTAACTTCCTATCTGAATTCAAAAAGGTTCATCAAGACAATTAAATACAGGCATGCAGATAGGCTTTGTCATTGTCAAAGCAATCGGCAATGCAAAATGTATCTCTGCATATAAATTAATACCCAAATTCATCTTTTAAGGTGTCTTTTGTGAACTGAACAATAGTGGGTGTCATGTTGCCTTTATTAAAACTTAATCATTGCCATTTGGGCATTCTTTTCTTGAAGCCTTCTTAACAAACTTGCTAATGCACACTGCCTTCCTACTTACTAGTAACAACATACTCTGTAAATTGATTCCATTTTTCATCGAAAGAGACGAAGGAAAAAAAAAAAACACAAAAAGATACTCTAATATCAGCATAATATCACATAGAAAAACATTTAATGCAATTAAACTTAACAAAAGGAACATCTTCCTTTCCTCATAAGCTGGCTAAAACACAAGCCAGTAGCAACTAAGTTTCTACCACAAATTTAACTAATCTTCCAAGTATTCACAATTAGACCAATAATGTTTCACCCTAGTATTTCTACAAGCAGAAAAGCCCATTTTCAATATCAAGTAACTATCATTAAAAAGCACGTAAACTGTTTCCGACGAAATAATCACCCCCTTAATACATGTCGAGAATTTTCTCATATTTCACAAGACCCAATGTTAGGAACTTTAAACAAACTCAACTAATATAACCTTAAACTCCCATATCCTAAAATCTAAGCTTGACAACTCTATCATAACATCATTGAACAATCAAAGGGAGAAAAGTAATTAACTCCTTCAAAATTAATTGGGGAAAGAAAAGCTCCAAGAATTTCCAAAAACCAAAACCTCACTAACATTCTAAGCCAACGATAATGTTTCCTCGCTCCTTCACATCAACAATCCAATCTTGGGAGAAACAGTAACATAAACTCACTCAATAAACTAGAATATGAACCCATAAACTGCTAAGAAACTGATGGAAACAAATTCTAGAACATTCAAGAATCAAGACCCAGAAATATTACAGTCAAATAAACAATGAAACAGTCCAAAAAATTCATACCCGATATAATAAAAGGAGACAGAAAACCTTAATACAGTTACAAGTAATGAATTAAACTAAAAAAGTTGTTCTTTTAACTGTTTGATGATTGTATTAACAATGGAACTGGATTGAAAAGGTTCTTGCTTTACGAGAAAGAATGTTAAGCGTAGATATCACTAACCCCACAACTAATCAACTTAGCAATTATGAAGAAAGTGTACACACCTTTCTCTCTCACTCTCTCACTTTCTCTTCCTCCGTAGCTGTGGAGTACAATGAAGTTTCACATCTCATGCTTTGATGGGGTGTGTTTTGGACCGTTTGGTTTTACTTTCTGTTCAGCCCCACGCACGGTACCGGAGTTTTAAATATTGGTGACGTGAATGGAAATTTTTGTTAATAAATAAATAATAATAAATAGAAAAGGAACTATTGTTAATTATTTTTAAAACTTTGGCCCAAAAAATGATTAATATTTTTTAAATAATAATAATAATATTTTTTATATGTATTTCATCAAGCTTTTTTCTTTATTTCCTTTTTTAAATTCTAAAATGTTAAGTAAACCACTCTACCCCTATTACACATGATTCGAATGATCAACTGATTTAAGTCTTACTTTGTTAACTATAGCCTTGAAGGTATACATTAATCAACCGATCGTAAACTACTCAAGTTTTACTTAAATAAGATTAGATAATAATTGAGTAATTAATAAAAAGTATGAGCTCAATCAAACTAATTGAGCTAAACTTGAGTTTACTTGATATATCTTGAATTTGAGCTCGAGCTCAAAATTTAAAACTTTATCAAATTCGAGCTAAATTGAAGTTTCAAGTTTTAAAGTCTAAGTTTGAGTTTGAACTTAATATCATAGTAGTTCGATTCAACTCAATTATATCCTTACTTGATCGTAAGTAGTTGATCATTCCACTTATTTTTCTTTTTTTTTTTAATATTTTTTCATTATCATGATTTTATATATTTTTTATTAAAAAATACTTATGTAGCTTTATTATTCTCATTATATTTTTTAAGTAAATGTATTTAATAATTTTTATAAATTATGAACCAATCAAAATTTAACACGTGTTAATTAGTCAATATCAACAGAAATATAAGTATCCATTGTATCAAAATGAACATATGGGTTAATAATGTTATGTCAAGAATTTTATCGATAGAAATTCTAAAGTGGACCTTGATCGGAAGACTTAAGCATGCAAAATAATACACCTTCAAGAGGTTATGTGAAGTTGTTCGATATGACTACTTTAATATTTAGATAGATGTAAACTTTAAAAGCAATAATGTGAATATGTGTAAAGTGATTTACCAGTAAAGAAAATATATCTTCCTACTTTCAACAAGCTTTATAACAATTGAGGAGTAGATATTTTCAAAATTTGATCATATTTAGAGTTCACTCAAATGGGAAAATGTATCTTCCTACTTTTGATAAGTTCCTGAATCTTCAAAAGTGACATACAGATCAATTCCTCCACTTTTTGCTTATGATTAGAGTTGTGCAATTGGGTTAAGTGTGTCAATTTGGCTCTATCCGCATAGGCTTACGAGTTAAGTATTTAGCTCATTTTTGCCAATTATAAATGTTGGATGCAATTTTTAGTCCAATTCATTTCGTTGGAAGTTGTGAATTAAACCAATTAACCCATAAATTAAATATTTAGGGAGGATATTTATGGACTTATTATTAAAGTTTATCATTCAAATTAGTGAGAATCAAGCGAATTTTGATTTATTTTGAGAATTATTTATTAATATTTAAAAATAACTCACAAGTAATTAAGGAGATTCCCCAAAGACAATGGCTCCTCATCGTCGGTTGTGACTAAGTTGCTGGAGCTTTGCGTTGCGGCTTGCGAGTTGGGATAAAAGTGAAGAAATAAGGTATGGAAATTAGCCTAGAAAGTGTGAATGGGATGGGATTAGGTTTAGTAGGTCTTCCTTTTGTATTTATTTGTAATTTTTTATCATTATCCTTTTAAAGTTTGTGAAAAAAAAAATTGAAAGTGAATTTATAAAATCATAATCCCTGTTTTTATTACTTATCAGTAGTGCCGTAGTCTAGTCTCCACTCTCGACGTTAGCATGCCAATACTCTCTAGTCTCCAAGCAAGGCTATACGTGAATAGGGTGACGCACCGATTTTTTTTAAATTTTTTTTTTTTTTTTTTCTTTCTGGCTTGTAGGCTAACTTACCTCACAATTCGTCGGTCTACTTTGCGGGACAAGTTAAAAAATTTAGCTCAAACTCACGTAACCCGTCTCGCTTATATAGTTTTACCTGTGAGTGTCCATCAACCCAGCTTCCAAAGCAAACCCTCGATCCATAGCTTTCCCAAGCATAAGTGCCACAGGAGAAATCGAACACTTAGAAAACTCAAGTGATAATCTATAGGTAGGATACGAACTCTGAGCAAAGATCATGTATTGAAGTTTGGATTCGGACCTAAATAGCTTAAGTTGTCCAAAGAAAGGCCTTCATAGGTGGAAATGGGCCTTAAGGGCCCAACTACCAAAATAGCCCCTCAATAAACAAAGTGTTAAAATATGGATGAATAGTGAAATGATGATTATCCGTACTGGAGCATAGTATACATTGACATGAGAGATAGCGTTAAGGAGGGTACAGAATACTGGTTAATTGCCAGAAGAAAGAGTTTATTACACTTTCCGGATTAATTATCTAGAAAAAATCTTAGAGAGATTTATATAGTTTTGTTTTTCCATTTCAAAACATAAGTGCTAAGAATTAGTCAAAATACAGCCTTTATGACCATTGTTAACAAAAATGGCATCCTATTTTTACCCTTCCTCGATAGAATTACGGACGGGCGGATTTTGGAAAAAATACGCAGGAGGTAATCCAAGTGAATGGAATTTTTGGAATTCAGACGAAACATAAATAGACATATGGAATTCAAGCAAATATAATCCAGCCGGAACTGTTGAGCACTTGTCTGGAACTCATGAACCCTAACTTGCAGCCCACATTTGTCAATTGAAAAATAGGCCCACGTTGAAATCTTGGCCCATGTGAAGGAAAATTCCACCACGTATTGCAGCAAGGTCCGGCCATGCTCTCACTTCATCAAGTAATTCAATTCGTTCAGTCCATGAAGCCATTAACGATTTCCAGCCCACGTTTGGTCCATCCAAGTCCAGCGTGCTGCCCAGCCCATAAATTGTCTAATCAAACAAGGGCCCATCCATGTCTAGCCCTAAACGTCAGATTGTAAAATTATAAAAACACACATACCGTAATTCACGCCGTAAGAGAGCAAGCCGCCGGATGGAGATTTTTTTATCAACAATGGAGATGAGGGGATTTGAATAGTGGCGATATCGGTAGATTTACACGGTTAAAATTATAATTATTTTAATGGTTTAGATTTAGTTGATATAAAATAAAAAATGAAATAAAATGTTAGATTGGTCTGAAATCATTGAAAATTTTGAAATTAAGGTTTTATTTTTTCATAAACCTTTCTTTCTCAAGTCATAAGGGCATAAGGAAATCAAGAAAGATTGAATTAAAACACGTGATTGCACTCCAAAAATAATAATATGGTTCTTCCACCATCTTGCTTTCAATTTATTATCATATCCGTTGAACTTTCTTGTGTATTCTTTATAATTTTTATGAAATAAATTAGATTTAATAGAATTTTATCATTATTTGGTGATCTTATTGTGTGTGATTCTATTATATGTTAGTGGTACTTAATTAGTTGTGATTTTTAATTATGTAATATCATGATTTATAATTTTATTACTCAGCCAATGATATTTGTAAATAGTATTTGAAAAACTTGAAATGAAATAGACAGTGCATATGAAATAGGACTAAAGCTAATTTAATTATTATCATGTGTACATGCTCCTTAAATTGATTTTAGCTATCAATATCAAATTTTGTAGCATAGGAATAAGCATGACTATTGATATCAATTAAATTATTAATATTTGTGCGAAAAATTTACTATATAATTGAAAATTATAGATAAACCACTCAAAAATAGTGTTTCTACTATGATTAGGATAATAACAACTTGAATGGGGAGTGAGTTCTTGTGAGTTTGATTAAAAGTCAACTAATTAGTACTAATATATCTTCAAAGGATGCATTAATTTGTCAGATGATGGAATAGTTAAAATCTCATGTTGTCAAATTAGAGAATTTTTACCTTATTTGTGATTTTATTTTAATTGCTTCTTTTTATTTAATTTGCTTTAATGTCTAATTTCAACCGTCTAGCAAAAAATGAAATTAAAATAGCCTAATAGTTAGTTTTTAGCCCTTAAGAACAACTTAGTCTTCACCAGTTTTTTTCATCTCTACGGTATATAATTTGATCCACTTGCTAGAATGTTTTTATTGAAAAATTATTTTTAAAGAAATCATATACATCTATCTATGAGGTAGGAGAACACTATTGGTGATGATTTGAGGAAGAAGATGAGTTAAGGTGTCGATTGGGTCAGTTACAATAGGTGTTATTGATCAAGTAAAGAAGATGATGCTCTCTAAGGTGATGGTGATGACAATAAACACTAGTGTAATGGAATAAGTAGTCGTTGTGGGTATCTTCACATTAATTTTAAATGTCTACATACATGCTCAACATTGCTAAAGACATAACTCCCACTCATTAACTTCTCCCCTCTTCATTTGTATCATTTTCAGATATGCTAACCATTAAGTTAGACTAAATTCTCACTCTCAAATCACACCTTTATTGATTTCACTCTCATCTCTTATTTCAACCTCAATTCCCTACACTTCCATAATCTCACCCTTGTCTTTTGGTCCTTCCTTAATGCCTAAATTAGTAGCCCCACAAAGTGTAACTGTATATTTATTTTCCCCTTTTAACTTATTGATCATGTAATATAAATAATTTAATAAGGAATTTACAAGATTAGCCTAAGCAGCATGGGAGTTTATTCGAAGGAAATTGTTGTCCATAATTCTTTTGCTTATTGATTTGTATATATGCATTTATAATCTACTCTTTAAAAAATAAAATATAAAATCTTCCACCAAAGTACGTAAGTAAAGTTATAGTAACAAATGTGTATTAAGAATAATGAAATGTAGTCAAAACAACTAGGTATTTTTTAAAGTGCTTTAAACCAAACTAAATTAAACTAAATGGAATCGTGATTTAAGTAGTTTGGTTTAATAAGGGTTTGAATCGAATGGTTTCATATATCATTCTGTTTGATTGGATCCTTGAATCAAATTGAATGAACCATGAAGACCTCTAAAATGAACATATATATGAAAGAATAAATGAAAAAATGATAATGCGAAAAATCATGATGAGGGGTAAAACTTTGTAGCAAAGGAGTGTGTGGTGGGATTACATTAAACAGTCGCTCATGTTTAACAAGAAGTTTTAAACTAATAACATGTCTTGAGATATTGTTAAAGAGTGGCATGGGAGAAGGATAAGGCAAACTTAATATCGTGTTTTGGATCATTCTTCACTTATTCTTAATTAATTTATTGGTTTAATCTTTCTTAAAATCAATTTGGAAAAATTTTTAGATTTCTTTAAAGCTCAATTTCGACTTTTATATTCCAAATAAGGAAAATGAGACTCTTTTTTTTTATAGATTTTAGCCCTAATCTCATCCCTTAGCTGAATTTGAGACTAATTTACTCGATAAGCCATTGAATTGATTTCTAGCGATCGATGATCCAAATTGAAACCTCCTTTGCTTTATGCTTTATGGATCCATGTACGTTAAGCTTAGTTAATGGGTTTGGTGAAGCTTAGCCCATCTTTAATATGAAAGAAGCATATTTTCTTTAGAATAAGCTTAAAAAATGCGTCTCTGGGGTTGGATATATGAAGAAGCACCACAACGAACTGAAAATAAATAGGAAAAAAGTTAGTTAAGTCCGAGCAGTTACCGAATAGATATAACGCTACTCGATCCTACTGTGCTTATAATCCACTGGATATAACACATCGATTCAAACTGAAAGGTCACTTATTACTACTCTTTGCTAAAGGGAATAAATAAGAGTTGAACGATAATAAAAATACTAGGATTGCTTAATGTGAATAATTTTGTATTAATTAGTTGATTATCTACATACAAGAAAGTAAGGGTTTATATACCCATCCACTAGGATTACTTTATATGTATAAAAAGATTAAAGAGTATTCTACAATTAAGTTATATAAAACATACTAAAAAGGAAAAGGGGTAAAGAATATTCAGTACAAAAAAAGAAAAAATTATTCTAGAATATTGTGTCAAAAGACACATGTCGCTTGGTGGCTAGATAGGAGAAATATGATATAAGGTAGGTGGAAACAGAATAACGTTTGTAGTTAAGGGCCGACCTAATCTCGATTATTTTGGGAGCCAATTAATCCTATAAAGAAGTCAGTCGAATTAGAGTGAGATACCTGTGGTCAATTAGGGAGCTAGGTTCGACTAGTCTTGGGCTGTCTTCTAAAATGAGACTTCATTGCTAGGTAAGAGCATGTCTAATACATGTGAAGATCTTACAGACATGTTAGCAAGAGATCAATTCGACATAGGGATCTCCGTCTCGGCTTTGGTTTTGAGTTAGTATTTTTCGCGTGAGTCGTTAGAGTTCTCTAACTTAGCTACGAGTGATTAGTTAAGAAGTCTGATTCCTATTATCTACTTAAGGGTCAGAAAGATTTGCCCTCAAATATGGAGTGATTTCTACTTCCTCTTTTGGGTTACACATGAGATCTTCTTGTGCTGGTTGGTAAGGGATCAGATCAAACATATTGAAGGTAGAAGAAATACCGTAGTCATTAAGTAGCTCGATCTGGTAACCGTTGCGGTTGATCTTTTCCACGACTTCAAACAGACCATCAACTTGAGGAGATACCTTGTTTTGTCTTAAGTGTGGGAATCGTTCTCGACTAAGATGTATTCATACCGAGTCTCTTGGGTAAAAGGAAACAATTTATCGGCCTCAACTACCAATTTCGTACCATCTCTGATTGAATTTGGCAATTTTTTTAGTTATAGACCGATGTAGTTCATGCAGTTCTTGGGCTTGGTTAACTCCAAATTAACTTTCTTCAGTAGCCGCTAAAACATTGATCATATCTAAGGAAATAGTAAGTTTAAGACCATAGATGACCTCAAATGGGGTCTTCCTAATAGTATTATGAACAGTTTTGTTGTATGCAAATTCCACAACTAATAAACATAGATCCCAATCTCTTGAGTTCTTTCCCATGACAGCTTTAAGCAAATTACCTAGCGTCCTATTCATCACTTTAGTCTAGCCATTAATCTGAAGGTAGCTCTTGGAGCCGACTACAAGTTTAGTTCTAAGTCTTCTCCAAAGAGTTTTCCAAAAATAGCTCAAAAATTTTGTGTCCTGATCTGAGACATTAGTCTTTAGAACCCCATGTAGTTAGACAACCTCCTGCAAAAATAAATCAGCAATATATAAAGTATCGTTAGCCCAATGGCATGAAATGAAGCGCGTCATCTTATTGAAGCGGTCTACTACAACAAAGATAGAATCTTTGTCTCTAGATGTCTGGAGTAACCCTGGGACAAAGTTTATACTAAGGTCCGCCCAAGGTAAGGTTGGTGTTGGTAACGGTATGTATTCTCTGTGAAGTTTTCTCTTTCCCTTAGCTTGCTTACATACTTCACAACTACTAACTATCTTATGAACATTCTTGGCTAAATTTGGCTAGTAAAAGGTCTCCTTCAATAAATTGGCTGTCTTGGTCTTCCCAAAGTAACATGATAATCTGCTACTATGAGCTTCTCTGATCAATAACTCACGCGTAGAATAGTTCAATGTGTATAGCCTTCGATCCTTGAATAGATAATCTTCCTTAAGATAATATCCTTTAAAAACAATTCTATCCTTGCACTGTTCTATGATAGGCCCAAAATGAGGATTATGAACGTACTACTTAATAATGAGTGGGAATCCTAATAGTTTTGTTTGCAAAGTGATCAGTAAGGTTTGCTGCCAAAACAAAGTGTTGCCAATTACATTTGTGCTTCTCTTTTTATACCGGATAACGTACGAGAACCCTTCCATAAAGTCCAACCACTTTACTTACCTCTTCAAAAGCTTATTGTGACTCTTTAAATGCTTTATAGACTCATGATCTGTATAAATGACAAACTCTGGTGGCAGCAAATATTGTTACCAAATAGTAAGGACTCTGTAAAGAAAATGTAACTTTTTCATATATAGAATAGTTCAAGGTAAGACTATTAAACTTCTCGGTATAGTAAGTGACGGGTCATTGCTCCTGTGTCAGAACAATACCAATTCCCACTCTCGATGCATCGCATTACAATTTGAAGGGTTTGTCAAAATCTAGTGGTGAAAGGACAGGCATCGATGTGAGATTCTCCTTGATCTCCTTGCCCAACTAGATCGTTCCACCCGAACCCTTCATTCTTCTTTATTAGCTCAGTTAAGGGGATAGCTATGGTCTTGAATTTTTTGATAAATTACCTATAAAAAGAGGCTAGGTCATGAAAGCTTCAAACCTCAAAGACATTCTTTGGTGTTGGCCACTCAAGAACAGCTTGGATCTTCTCCTCATCTGCCCGGAGTCCTTCCCTTAACACTATAAACCCTAGGAAAATCACCTCTTTCTAGCAAAATGTACACTTCTTCACATTCTCATATAACTTCTAAGTTTGCAAAATGTCAAATGCTTTACAAAGATGTTGAATATGGTCATTTGGGTCAGCACTATATACTAATATATCATCAAAATACACGACCATACACTTTCCATTTAAAGGGCGCATTACAAGGATCATCAATCTTATGAACGTGTTTGGTGCATTAGTAAGTCCGAATAGCATAACCAACTATTCATAGAGTCTATGCCTAGTCTTGAAAGCATTCTTCCATTTATCATCCGGCCTCATGCGAATTTGGTGGTAGCCACTTCACAAATCAATTTTCGAGAATATCTTAGCGTCATGAAGCTCATTTAACATATCATTGAGTCCGGTATCAGATATCTGTACTTGACAGTAATTTAGTTGATTGCTTTGCTATTGATGCACATACACTATGTTCTATCTTCTTAGGGACGAGAAGAGCTGGTACAGCACAAGAGCTCATGCTCTCCCTTACATATCCTCGCTCTATGAGTTCGTCCACCTACCTTTCCAGTTCAACAACCTACTTAGGGTTTATCTTGTATACAGGTTGGTTTAGCAGGGTAGTGCCTAGCTGCAATTTAATACAATGCTCAATGCTTCGAATTAAATGCAGTTCTTCAGGGAACAAATCGGAAAACTCATTTAGTAAGCTTCGAAATTCATCAAGGATATCCTCCAAATCTCTTATTTCCAACAATCTTCTAATCAACAGGAACATAGGTTCTTCAACAACTCGGAGCTTTCTTCAGCTCATTATCAAGGCTTTCTTCTTATTAGCTCAGGTGAGCTGGTTATGGGTTTCATTTACGTGGGATGGAGTCATAGGCTGTAATACAACCTTCCTTCCATCCTTAAGAAAAGTATATGTGTTCTTATACCTATCATGAGGAACACTTTCTTCAAACAACCAAAGTCGTCTAAGCAGTAAATGTGAAGCTCCTGTAAGGACGACACCGTACACTATTTCATCCTTATATACACTCGCAATACTGAACGATACAGTCACTTGTTTAGTTACGTTTAAAGCATCCTTATCATGAAGTCAATGCAACTTATAAGGTCGGGGTGTAAGACCCACAATCAGTTACTTAGAATTTAGTTTGTAGAACTTAGGACGATTAATTAAAAGACCCGATTGAGCCTAAATTATAAAGTAAAATTGGCAATATTAATAAAAATGATCCCGTAAGTTTGAAATTAAGAAAATAAGTAATAAAATAAAAGAATATAAAATTTTCAAATTTTAAATATATTACTCATTATTTATCGAAAATGCGTAAAATGCATTATGATAATTAACAAATCACTAGAGATAAATTATATGTAATATAAAAATCATAAAATAACTTAAATAATATTTAAAAATATTTATTTATACTATATATGAATTTATATGTAGGTAGAAATACATAAATTACTTAAAATATGCAAAATGTGCTAAAATAATGCTAAATAATTAAAGAAAATTCGTAATTAATTAAGAAAAAAATGAGAAAAAATCCAGAATTGAGGCATGGCAATCTGGAATTGAAGAAATAAAAGCAACCAATCAAATTACAACAAATAGAAAGTAAGAAAAAGAAGGGATAAGGCAATTATCAAATCAATTTAATACACAATAATTCCCCAAGATCTCTATAAATACCCCAAATTATTTAGAAGCTCATTTTGGATGTTTGGAAGTTTAGAAAATTAAAGAGAGGTGAAATTGAGAGAAAATTAGAGTTTTACAAAAAATTAGAGTAAAAAAATGTACAATTAGGACTTCTAAGAAGAACTCAGACTCAATGAGCAATCAGGAATGGACAGCCACTACCACCACACGGTGGTGGCAATGCCCAGGTGGGCCGATAAACCCATGGCCACCAATGATGGCTGGAGCCACCAATTCTAACAAGTGCCAATTTTTCTTAAATTGTTAAAATTATCAAAATTATCAAAATTAGTTGGAAAATTATAAAACTTGTGAGTCTAGAATATTTTTGTATTTAGTTTTTAGGAAAAATATTATTTTGATAAAAATATGTCTTGAGATATATAGTTCATAAGAAATCATGCAAAACCAAGCATATTTAGGATTAGAAATAAATGACCTTAGGAATGTAATTTTAAGTCCAAAATTTGTGTATAGACAACTAAGGTGATATATAATAGTGCCATGAGGCCCATTTTCAAAAATTAATTTTAAAAATTTTTAAATAATTTTTAGGCCTTAAATTGATACATAAAATGGATAATTTAGGGTTAATTAAGTAATTAAATGAGTAATTACTGATTCGATGCACAATTATATGTTTTAGGATGTTGAAATTTGATGGAGTATGCTATTTGTAGGATTTAGAGTGTTAGATGTAATTTTTAGCAAATTATGTAGTAAATATGTAATAGGTAAAAATGATAAATTTTAAGTTAATTTAGTAATTTAGGGTAATTAGGTTCAAACCTAATTTGAGATGAATTTGGATATTTGGAATATTATTTAATGTTAAAAAATGATATTTGAAGTGATGGAAATATTAGATGTATACACTATGTACACATTAGGTGATAATGTGTAATATGTAAGTATGAAAAATTAATGATTAGGGAAATATTGGTTAGAATTGATATTATCATAATAATAGGAATATATAATAAATTTGATAGGAAACTTAAATTAGGATAATTACATGAAAAATGTAAGATTTTCTCATAATGGGGGTGAATTCGAGAGTACCATACGGACTAGAATACTACTTAAAAACTAAAAACAATATTTAGGATATTCGAAGATAATGTGATTAATTCCACATTATATGTCGAAATGATTTCTTAAGGTATACATATAAATCTCTAACAAAAAATTGAGTCAAAAACCTAATTTAGAAATCGATGTGAAAACTGAAACAAAACTTAACATGATTCAAGAAGAATTGTAAAATACTTAAAAATGTAGATAATTAGGTATATTAAACCCTAAACAAAATATAATAATAAGCATTATAAGATAAAACCAATTTATAATAGTTATATGAAAAACCGAAATCACGTTTGTGTTATAAAGCTGATTGGCCAATGGGTTGAGCGAGTCGAACCTCAAGTTAATGAACGAGGAGTCCAGGTAAGTTAGGATTAATATAGTGTTGTATTTTGGAGACTTGAAATTGTACTTGATTGTGTTTGTTCTGAGCTAATGATATGATTTCGATTTGTTGCATAGCTTGTATTGTATGATTTGTATGAAATGATTGATCAACTTAAATTGAACCTAATCAAATATACGACTTGTAATCATAAATCAGATCTACATAGTAACCTATTATGGGAAACTTATGATTCTTCGATCAAATACCGACTCTTTCAAAAGAGATAGCGCTGAATAGCATAATGGGTCCATTTTACATCTTTAGTCGAACTAAGTGATAGGTAAAAAGGTTGCGATAAGGGTGAAGTCAATGGTTCGAAGATAACCATAGGAGGAGTAGCGTCTCTATTATATAAACTTGAGTTTGGTCGTGAGTTGTTGCATTAACAGTAACTCTTCAAGCTGGATTAGAGCGGGTATAATTTCTCTAATCTTATAATTGACCGGATAATGTTGTGCAATGACATTTGCTTGAACATGTATTGAACCTAATAAGTTGGTTGATAATCTGTTTGTATTTGTAGTATAGTTTTAAGTCCTCTATCTTGACTTACTGAGCTATAGTTGCTCACATCCCTATAGACGTCGTTACAGGTGCTGGCTAAAAAGCAGCTTACAATTACCCTGAAGCTAGTAACTGCTGGATCCTGGGAAGTGGAGAAAAATATTTAAAAAACAGACATATATTTTTAAGTTCTAAGCTCCTATTTTAGAATTTTTCATTTCTAAATAATGTATTGACTAGGAAATAGATTTCAATCAAACGTTGTAAACGTTAATTGCAATATATAAATGGGTTATATATTTTTAACTGAATTCTAATGTATATATATATTTTCTTACTTTCTTAGATAAATGACTTATTTAAATTACGAACTATTTACTTTAAAGCAGGTTAGTCATAAACGCCCTATATAGATCAGGTATAGGATAGTGGTTGTAAGGCTAACTTCTATCTTAAAATGGTTTGTATGGCAGAGCTGTTACAACTCTGTTACTTCAGGGCATGACACGAAGATGCTTTGAGGTCAACGTATCTAGCCTCTACATAAAGGACTGTGCAACAACATTAGTATAACTTTCCTTATTTACAATGATCATGCACAACTAGACTTTGACGATGCTCTTGGTATGGAAGAGTTAGGTAAGGAACTCAGTACTTATCTCAAGACTAGGGTCATCACTTCTCCTTGGTCAATACAGACATAGGTCTCCTTTTCCTCTTCAACTTTGGGTTTTACACCATCCTCTTCTTTCTTAGGCTCGCTCTCATTGATGTTATCCGTTACATCTCCTCAGAGCACTATGATATGTCGGTTTAGACATTCAATGGCCATATATCCGAAGCTTAAGCATTTAAAGCAATTCACTTTGCTAGTCTTTCATCCAGAGGTCTACATTTTCTCGTATATCCTCGGGGTTAGCCTAACCTCGGCTCGACCTGGCTAAGCAGCTTATCCTTACTAGCTTGCTCAATTGTTATCAGATTAGTTATTCCTATCCTCGGCCCTATATGGCCTCTTCGGCTCAACTTAAATAGGTTATAACGGAATTAGTCAAGAGAAGGTTAGCCCAAGTCGACTTGGAGTACTTCTTCTCTATTTTTTTACCCTCTATACTATCTTCATCACCTCTTCTAAGCTATAAAACCTCTATACCTCCACAATGTGGCAAATTTCATATCGAAGTATAGAGATGAACCTCGACATAGTGCAAACCTTGGGTTCTTCTATGTCAGCCTGGATCATAAGCATCCAAAACTCTCTGACATAGTCATCAACAGATCGGCTTCCTTAGTGAAACTCCTACAACTTTGCAAATGTATCTTATAAGTAGGTCTTAGGTATAAATTTACCTCTAAATAACCTTTTCATCTCATCCTTGGTTCTAACACATTGCCTTCTATATCTTGTTCTTGTTTTATTTGGATTTTTCCACCACATTGTAGCATACCCAGTAAACTCCAGTATAGCAAGTTAAACCTTAACAACATCTGTATACTCATAACATTCAAACACTTTCTCGACTTTCTCTTCCCACTCCAAGTATTCATCTACATCTCCACTTTCACTAAAGGGTGGGAATTGAACCTTAACAGTGTTTAACCCTCAAAGGACTCGGCGTCGCTATCCTTACGTCTGGTAATAGTTAGCTTCTTCTTCTTCCTCCCAAAACTCTTCAACATGCAACTCCTCATCGTCTTCCTTAATCTCCTCTAACTCCGGTCTTCATCTAACAGCTCGATCTATTACTCCTCCAGCTCGCTGCGGTCAAACTAGGCGATTGATTCAATTATGCTGGCCATGGTGTCTCTTAAGGGCATTTTCTTGTAGGCTATGGTGTTGGCCATGGTATTTCTTAAGGGCATTACTGTGACTAGACTCTCAAAAAAGTTGGTCAATATATCAAGTTTGTCATCAACCAACCTTAAGGTGTTATTACCATTACGACCATGACTAGGTTGAGCACCACTATTCTGGTCAATAATAACACCCTGAATACTCAAATTTGACATGGTGCAATACGTCTCGGATAGATTAATAACTTACTAATAACTTGTATTCTTAATAATCACTCGAACAGGATAGTAGCGGACTTACTCTGCTTTCATAATGAAAAACAGAGTAATAATGAAACTACACTTACACACAAACATACTACGGCAACTACAGAAGGAACACAATAACTACTAACAATAAAGTAAACCTAAACTTCACTATAACTTCACATACTCCCTTATGGAACTGTGCTTTGATACTAACAAAGATGATGCGTCTCTGGGATCAAACATAAAGAGAAGCACCATGACGAAACATATCGAAAACAAACGGGGAAAAAGTTAGCAAAGTCCAAGTAGCTACCAAATGGATGTAATGCATCGCTTGATCCTACTCAGCCTATAATCTACCGAATACGATACACCGGTCTAAATTGAAGGGTCACTCGTTATTACTCCTTACTAAAGAGAATAGATAAGAGTTGAACGATAATGAGAACACTAAAGTTACTTAATATGAATAATTTTGTATTAATTAGTTGATTGTCTGCATACAAGAAAGTAGGAGTTTATATACCCATCCACTAAGGTTACTTTATACGTATAAAAAGACTAAAACATATTCTACAATTAGGTTACATAAAATATACTAAAAGGAGTAAAGAATATTCAGTCCCCCCCAAAAAAAAGAATCATTTTGGAATATTATATTAGAAGACACATGTCGCTTCATAGCTGGATGAGAGAAATATGATATAAAGTAGGCAGAAGCAGAATAACATTTGTAGTCAGAGGCTGACCTAATCTGGATCAAGTCAAGAGCCAATCAATCGAGTAAAGAAGTCAGTCGAATTAAAGTCGGACACTTGTGGTCAGTTGGGAGTTGGGTTTGGCCAGTTTTAGGTTGTTTTTTGGAAGAAGATTTCGCCGTTAAGTAGGAGCATGTCTGACACATGTATGGATTTGACAGATAGGTTGGTAGGAGATCGGTTTAACATAGGGATCCCCGTCTCGGTTTTGGTTTCTGTTACGCCCCGAAGTTACACAGTCGCAACAATTTCGCCGTATAAATCAACCTATGATAGTAACTGATCTTATAGTGTTTATCATAGATATAATCTACATAAAATATCGACGACTCTTCGCCTTGAAGTAAACAATTCAATTAAGATTTAAACTAAAATTTATAAAAAAGTTAGAACTATCATTGATATATATATATATATATAATTACATTCATATTATCGTAGAATTCCTAAGAGATTTTACATATTACAATAGTCTGCTAAATTACATATCATACATGTAAGCTCCCAAAATTGAGTTTAGGACAACCGAGCTCAGATTTAGGGCTTTTAGGGTAACTTATCCAATTGAGCCCAAACATTGTGACTAGAATGAAAAAGTTAGTCGAGATATTATAGTGAAGTTAGATTTTAGTAATAATGACCCGAAATCCCAATTTTGTCCTTAGAAATTGGAATATTTACTAAAGCCCTAAAATGTTCAGAATTCCTAAAATTGAACTTAGATTGCAACGAGAATTTAGAGATAAGTTAATTGAGCTATAAAATGAGATAATGTGGTATAATTTACTATAAAAAAATACACGTAATTTTTTAGTATACTCGGTACAAATAATAATTATACTCGTAAATCAACTTAAAATTGAGTAATTGTATATATATTGTGTTGAATTCATGAAATTAACCTTAGAATGTATCCTAAAAATAAAAGATATGCTAGAAACTTAATTATATGAGTAAAGTTATATATTTCGCATGTTATTTACATAGGGTATAACCTTGTATATTAATTAAATAATTAATTTTAACAAATAATATCTATATTTAAGTAATTATTTAATAAAAGAAAAAGAAAAATTAATTAAATAACATTGAGATGGCTGGAAGGAGGCGTAGCAGGGGAAGAGACATTTGAATTGCTGATTCAAAAAGCAATTCATCAACAAAGTGACACCTTATGCTTACTTAAATTAGAAAAAAAATAAAGAAAATCCATAGGCGGTGAAAGGATCCTATAGAAATTATCCTATAGAAATTATCCTAGTAGCAGAATGACAATGTTTAGCAATTTGGAACCAAAAACAGTAGAGAGAAAAATCAGAAAAAAAAAATTTGTAGAAAATAAAATGAAATTTAGAAAAAACTGGGGAAATTGCGTAAAAGTGTAGAACCCTAACCTAGATTAGATCTGCTGTGAAACCCAGCCAACCCCACACGGTCCACCCACCACACCGGTTGTTCGACAACCGCCCATTCGCCGCCGATCACCGGAGCACCCAAGAACAGCAAGGTCAAATTCTTGCTCTGTTTTTCAATAATTTTTAAAAAATAGTAAATCCGCCCAGAAAATTATGAAAAAAATTAAAATTAGGTTATTTTAGACATTCTTTCATGTGATATTTTTATTTTTGCAAAATTCGTAATGTTTAATATACTTTATTAAGAAATATGCCATTCATCCGAATATATATTTATGAAATATATGTACTATATGATGTTGTTTCTAGCTCAAAATTTTTGTGTAGGATGTATATGATATATAGGTAATTGCTACGTAGCCTAAATTTTGATTTGAATAATTTAAATATTTATTGAATTTTTAGGCTTGAAATTAGCTCGAAAATAGGCTAAAATTATAAATTTATTAGGAAATTATGAAATTAATTGATGAAATGGATATGTACTGATCTATTATGAATAGTAATAGTAATGAGTCAGATTGAAATTAATTGGATGTTAAAAGAATTACAATTGGATAATTTATCAAATTTAGGGGTAAAATCGTCAATATGAAAATATAGGCAATAGGTTGGAAACTAGAAACCACGTGATAACTGAATTCTCTATATTTTTAGAAGTCCATAGAAATTTTTGGGGAATTATTTGGTAACCCGAACTATTTATTACGAATTTATCAAGTAAAATAGCTTAAAATTACAAGTTGGGGTATAATTGTAATATTAATAGGCTAAAATGAATTAACCAAAAGCTATATAAAGGATTGCTAATCAGATGAGATTAATGGAAATTTTTATTATAATTATTAATAATTTAATTCAATATATAGTAATAACGTGACTGTATTTTATGAAAATAATATATATATATATAACCATTATAGATTAAACCCTAATGTTTTCGTAATTATTACGAAAACTAAATTTGGACCTTTTGTATAATTAGGACCTTCTAAAGACGGTTGACAATTCAAGTCAGCAAGAGCGAACATCTAAACAAGTAAGTTGGGATGGTAGCTTCGCCGCTATTTGGGTACTATTTAAAAGTATCCGGAGACCCAAGAGTACTTCTGGATGTGTTTGTAGTTAGATGATTATGCGCATGCTATGTGTGTGAATGATACTCTGTTGTGACAGGAGTTCAACTCCTTGGTGTGCTGTTCTGCATATTTGCATGGATTCTGTATTGTGTGAACTTGTTGGTCACCCCCTGATTAACACTAACGGTTACTCGACTAAAGTGTAATTGGTCATGCATAATCACCCGTTAGGGGAAACGAATAAGAGTGTTAGGTCAAATATCGACTTCCTTCGATGAGGATAGCTAAAATGGTCCTTTCCCCACCCTTAGTCGAACTAAGTGATAGACGAGGAGGTCGCGGCAAGGTTGGGGGCCGTGGTTCGAAGGCGGTCATGGGAGGGGGGTGTTCCCCATTGCACAAGCCCGGGTTTGGTCTGACTTGAGTCGTGATGAAACTCCTCAATTCGGGTTGGAGCGGATGAAATTTCTCTAACCTTACAGTGGACCGGTTAACACCGTGCGATGTTTTCATTTGAGTGATTGCATTGCATTTCATCATAATTATTAACCTTATTTGTGACTGTAAAGTACTCTTCTGACTCCGCCCCACTTACTGAGCTAGTTGTGCTCACACCCCTACAGACTCTTTTACAGGTGCTGAATGAAGGCAAAGATGTTCAGGTACCACCGTTCTCAAGTTAGTGTGCTGCTGTATGGGAAAGTGGGGATTGAGGAATTTAACTGAACCTGAGCTTTTGTCTTGTCTTTAAGTTTTGAAGAAAACTAAATGGGAATTCCTTGGGAGCCCACTAGTTTTCTAACTTATTGTATATAAATCGTAAACCTATGGTTTTTAATAAACTCTGATTGTAAACTTTACCCTTGGATGTGAAATGTTTGTATAATTATTGTTGTGGTACTAAACAGCAGATTGTATAGAACAACTATTTTGTATAAGCTCTACCACAGGTTTGGATATTAACAGATGACAGAACAGACGTTTCAAGCTGATTGAGTTGTATGCCTTGTGTAAACTGCGTCTACAATAACAGCTGTGAGGTCAGTTTCTATCTTAGATTAGTTTACATGGCGGGACTGTTATGACTCTTCTTGTTCGGGGCGTGACAATACATCAATTCATATACCTAAAGTATTGCTAACATTAAAAAGACGCGATCATATAGCCATTTAATCCTTACTCTCCATGACTTCAAAAGAGAACTAACCTCTTAATAATTGTATCATAGCATGGTAATCAAAAGTTAGAACCTACAAAAGAATCTATATAAGTATGAATAATTACAGTTTAATAAGTTGAATTAGAGATTTATGAAAGTATACAAACACAAATAGGGTTATCAAATAATTAATTATATGCAATGCAGCAAACAAATGTCATCATGTAAAGTAGTTCGGTCCATTGTAAAATCAGAGTAATTTCACCACTCTAATCTGGGTTATGGAGTTTTCGTTAATGCAACAAATTACAACCAAACCCAAATTTGTGCAATGGAGACACTGCTCCTCCTAAGACTATCCTTCAAACTAATACCCCCATCCTCACTGCAATCTCCTCTCCTGTCGCTTAGTTTGGCTAAGAATAAGGAAAAAACTATTATGTTTTCCAACACTATCTTATTTAAAGGTATCGGTGTTTAATTGGAGAACCCTAATGATCCCTTAAAGGGTTGCAATGCATGTCAAATTAGGGTATTTAAGTCAATTAGAATTAGATTCGATTTAAGGTGATCAGACAATTCCACACCAATCCAATTATAGTAATCATCAAACATAACACAAATTTCAGCATGAAATCAAATATGCAGGCACATGTGTAAAAGTACTTACAATTACACACAATCCTAAGCATCCGAGTATTCTAAAATAGTACTCTATAGCACGATGAAGTATTAAACTTAACTTACTTGAAATCCTTAATCGTTTACTTAACTAGTTGCAGGTCGTCGTGTCTCTATGTGTCCTCTAATATAAATATATTCTTTAGTATTTATATCTTGATGATATATGTATATTCTAGGTTATAATTTAGTTCAATTCTTCATATATACATATTAGTTATTATTGATTCCTCTTAGATTAGTTTAAGGTTCGGTTTTTTAATCTGATTCAAAGTTTTAAATCAGTTCCAACTACAAGTAAATCCTAAAAATTCCTTCCGAATCCTAATGTGAATTTAATTACATCAGGCTAAAGTATCCTAAGTATCGTACTTAATCTTAAATCAGTGTTTTAGCTCATTCGGTACATTATAATCCTTATTAGTATACTGAATTTACTCCAAATGTAAAAAAATTTTATATTTTTTGTATAATTACCTAAAATTAAGTTTTATACTTGATTTAATACATATTAATATTATCATTATGTTATCCAATTTAACTCAATATTTTATAATTACCATAATTCCAATTGCACATATTATCAAATAATCTTATATTTATTACATAATTCCCATTATAATTTAATTTAATACTCCAAGTGCTATAATTATGCTACCACATCAAAAATTAACATCCGTAAACATCTAATCATACACTAAATCAGTAATTAGTCTAAAATTACTCATTTTATTCATATTTTAGGGCTTAAAAATTACTTTAAAATTTTAAAAATTAATTTTTAAAAAATGACTTCATATCACTATTCTATATCGCTTAGGTAGTCTACAAAAAAATTTTAGTCCAAAACTATACTCCTAAGTCTATTTATTTCTAAATCAAAACATGCTTGATTTTACTCAGTTTCTTAAGCACCCTATATCTACAGATGTAATTAAATATAATCACTATTTTTTTCTAAATTTACATACAATAAAACATCAAAATGATAAAATTTATAATTTTCTAGATATAATTAATAATTTTTGTAAAATTGGTTAGAGAATTGGACTCACTGATTTCTTGGGCTTTCGGCCACTAGCATAGGTTCAAAGTGTGTTGGTCGGTCCATACATAGGGTTTGGAGTGTAGTAGTGGTAGTGATAGTGGTTGTAAGCCCCAAAACTAGTAATCCAAGGTTTTGATTGGTTGAAAGATCCGATCGAGTCTAAATTATAAAGTAAAATTAGAAATATTAGTAAACTGATCCTATAAGTTTGAATTTAAGAAAATAAGTAATAAAATAAGAGATTACAAAATTTTCAAATTTTAAGTATATAACTCGTTATTTATCGAAAATGCGTAAAATATATTCCAATACTTAACGAATCGTTAGAGATAAATTATATATATACTAAAAATCATAAAATAACCTAAATAATATTTAGAAATATTTATTTATACTATATATGAATTTACATGTAGGTATAAATACGTGTAATTACTTAAAATACGTGAAATGTGCTTAAATAATACTAAATACTTAAAGATAATTAAGAAAAAATCAAGAAAAATCAGGAATGATCCAGAATTGGGTCGTGGCAGCCGGGAAAAATAAGAAAAAAATCGACCAATTAAATTAAGACAACACAAAAGCCAAAAATTAAGAGATAAGGCAATTGTCTTGTTTAATTTAATGCACAATAATCATCCTAAAGCTCTATAAATAGAAATAAAAATTTAAAAACTCATTCGGATAGTTAGAAATCAAAGAAAATTAGGGAGAGGCAAAAAATTGAGAGAAAAACCAAAGAAAAATAGTGCAATTAGGACCACAAAGGAGAATTTAGATCCGATGAGCAGTTGGGAGTAGACGACCACCACCACCACACGGTGGTGGTAGCACCCAGGTGGGCTCACCTAGGTAGACTAACACACCCATGGCCATCGACGGCCACCCAAATTGGTGAGTTTGATTTCTAGCTCGATTTTGTGTAATTTTTTAAAAATAGTAAATATTATTAGAAAATTATGAGTTTTGTTATTTTAGAATATTTTTGTATGTAGTTTTTGTTAAAAATATTATTTTGATGAAAATATGTCTTGTAATATAGGATCCTAAAGAAATCGTACAAAACCGAGTATGTTTCGGTTTAGAAATAAATTACCTTAGGAGTGTAGTTTTGAACCCAAAATTTTTGTATAGATTACTTAGATGATATAGAACAGTGCTATGAAGGCCGTTTTAAAAAATTAATTTTTGAAATTTTTAGATAATTTTTAGGCCCTAAAATGAGGCATAAAATGGGTAATTTAGGGTTAATTATTGATTTAGCGGATAAGTACATGTTTTAGGATGTTGAAATCTGATGGAGTATGATACTTGTAGCATTTAGGGTGTTAGATGTAATTATTAGGTTAATTATGTAATAAATGAGTAATAGGGAAAAATAGTAAATTTTAAGTTAATTTTGGAAATTAGGGTAACTAGGAGTAAAATCTGATTTAGGATCAATTTAGACATTTTGAAATGATCATTGGTGTTTAGAGACGATAATTAGAGTGATAGAAATATTAGAAGTGTATTATATACATAAAAGGTAATACTACATAATATGTAATTATTAAAATATAATAAATAGAAAATATTATAATAAAAATTGAAATTTTGATAATAATAAAAATGTACAATAAATCTGATACGAAACTTGAATTTATGTAATTATATGAAAAATGTAAAAATTTCTCATATTAAGAGTGAATCTGGTACACTAATACGGATTTAAGTATACCGGGTAAAATAAATACTGACTAGGGGTAATGATGGTATTTAAGAGATCGGGAAGTAATGTGATTAATTTCACATTATGAGTTGAAACAAATTTCTAAGGTTGGAGTATAAAACACTACTTAGAAATCGAAATAAAACCTAATTTAGAAATAGACGCGAAAACCGAACCCAAACCTAACCTCAAACCTATAATAATTGTAAAAAACTTAAAGCCTAGATAATTAGGCATATTAAACCTTAAACAAAACATAACAATAAGCATTATAGGATAAAATGAACCTAAAATAGTTATATGAAAAACTGAAACCATGTTTGTATTATGGGGATGATCGGCGATGACCTGAGCAAGTCGGACCTCAAGTGAGCGAGCGAGGAGTCGAGGTAAATTGGGATTAATACGATGCTATATTTTGGAGGCTTAAGATTATGCTTAATTGTGCTTGTTAGATAGTTGGATGTGTATATGTGCTTAATTATGGGTGATGCTATGATTCTGTTTGTTGTTCTGCCATATATTGTATGAAATAATTGATTACCCTAAATTGGACTTAATCAAATATATGACCAGTAATCATAATCGGACATGCATGGCAACCCGTTAGGGGAACTTAGGACTCTCCGACCAAATACCGACCCCTTCGAAAGGGATAGTACAAGATTGCAATTGGTCTCTTCTTCATCCTTAGCAGAACTAAGTGACAAGAGAGGAGGTCGCGGAGAGAGTGTAGTCAGTGGTTCGAAGGTAGTCGCGGGAGGAGCGAAGTCTCCATTGCACAAGCCTAGGTTTAGTCGTGAGCTATTGCATTAATGGCAACTCCTCAACCTGAATTAAAGTGAGCGCAATTTCTCCAATCTCAAGACGGGCCGGACAACGTCGTGCGATGACATTTGTTTGCATATGTATTGCACCTAATAAGTTGATTGAAAACCTTATTGTGTTTATGGTATAGTTTTAAATCCTCCATCCTAACTTACTGAGCTATGGTTGCTTACATCCATATAGACGTCATGTAGGTGCTAGCTAAAAAGCGGCAAACAAGTACTCTGAAGCTAGCAACTGCTAAATCCTCGGGAGTGAGGAAAAAATTGAAGAATCAATACACATTTTATTACTTTTCATTTTTGAATAATGTAATAACTGAATTATAGTATATGTATATATTTCCCCACTTTCTTAGATAAATGATTTATTTAAATTACAAACTATTTACTTCAAAGTGGGTTAGTCGTGGATACCTTATGTAGATTAGGTCTAAGATAGCGATTGTAAGGCCAACTTCTATCTTAGAATGGTTTACACGGCGAAGTTGTTACGACTTTGCCGCTTCGGGGCGTGACAGTGGTTCAGTTTTAGGTGGTGATGTTATGTAGGTTTAGCCTAATTGCTCTAAGTGCGCGGATTTTTGAAATTTTTTTGAAAACTCAAATTTTCTTTCAAATTTTTTACCCTCTTAATTTTCTATAATTCCAAACAAACCAAATGAGCTTCTATAAAATTTGGGCTATTTATAGGGTTCCAAAAGAAATTTTGGTGCATTAATTTTAACTAAACATATGTATTATCCACTTCTAATTGTATTATTTTCCCAACTGCTATGACCTAAATCTAGATTGTTCTCTACTTCTCTTATTTTTTCTTGATTTTTTTTATAATTTTATTTAATTATTTGGCAAATTTTGTAGCATTTTAAGTAATTTCGTATATTTTTACTTATATGTGAATACATATGGAGTACAAGTAACTCCTAATATTATCTATGTTATTTTATGATTTTTAGTGTGCATAAAATTTATCTCTAACGATTCATTAGTTATTGAAATGTATTTTACGTATTTTCAATAAATAACAAATAATATACTTAAATTTTAAAAATTTTATAATATTCTATTATTTTATTACTTATTTTATTAAATTTAAACTTATAATGTCACTTTTATTAATATTTCTAACTTTGTTTTGTAATTTAGTTTCGATCGAATCTTTTAATCAATCGCTCTAAACTTTATATACTAAGTTTGATTTTACAGTTACAAGACTTATATTTAGGGCTTACAATTTCAAGCTAGTATTTCCCATGCTAGTCTTTAAAGTCCTCTAACTTGACTACAAGTGATTGGTTCAGAGGCCTGATTCCTATCGGTAAGGCTTTAAAAGAAGCTCTTAACACTTAAGAAGCCAATAAGGCTCAAAAGACCTCTTTTGATCCTACTTTTCACGTGTGAAAAAAAAACTAAGCAAGGTCATAAGTGAATGAATCGATCCAAGGATCTTTGTTTTTAGTCTACTAAGCTTGGTGATGGGTTTGGTCAAGCTTAGCCCATCTTGAAAGAGAAAATAAGTTTAATGCTTTAAAATAAGCTCTTAACGATTAAGAAGCCCAATAGGGCTCAAATAACCTTTTCTGAGTCTACTTTTCAAGTGTAAGAAAACCGAAGAAAGTCATGATTGAATGAACTGATTCAACAATCCTGTTCCAAGTTTATCAAACTAGATCATTCTTAAAATTAAGCCCAAGTTTCCAAAACCTACAAGTATACCAAGAAACCAATTCAAAACATCAAATCAGGCTATAAATCCAATTACTAAAACAGTCTTCTATAAGGAGTAATAAGGGAAATGTTAGGTTGAGCAAAGAAAATATTTATAAATTATAACCGCTAAATGTCTCTTCAAATGGAGTCCAAACAAATGGAGAGATTATGAGGAAATATCCAAGATACTCTTGTTCAGAGTCTTTCATTTGCCTTCAAACGTGCACTAACTAATATTTATTCATAGAATTCTGTAAATCACTTCAAAAGTAAATGGGAGGTACCATTCATAAATACCAATAGAATTAAGGTTGACTTAATAAAATAAAATCACCATTAGATAGAAAACATGAATATAGCAAAGGGCAAATTACAATATTCACATAAACTTCTAATGTACAATTTCATGTGAGAATCCCATAACTTTTATGAATGCATGTTTAATTTACGAAAAAAAAATAAGGTAGGAACTAAGTAATATGTGAGAAATATAATAGCAAAGTAATAGTTATTTCTTATGGTTCCTTTGACGTCTTAAAGATAGATATGGAAATATAATGAAAAAAAAAAAATAGTTACGCCCTTGGTACTGTATTGCAATTCCTTATTTAACTATAATATTAATTTTGTGGAATAATTATTCTATCAACTAAATGTAGATGTAAATTAGAAAAGATCTGTAGGGAATGAATGATTTTTCTATTACTCTTACAAAGTCAAGCAAATATGCCATTAAGGCTTTAGTGATGGTTCAAGGATTATTTATATATATTCGAAAGTTAAAAAATGTGCAACCATACTTTAGAAGTTTAGGAACATTGATGAATAATTTAGAGCATGTATTTATAATTATCCTTGAAATAAAAGATACAAAGAAATGGAAATATATTTTTTAATAAATACCAATTGAAATAATCATTTCTAATATATAAAATATATTTTTTCAAATCTTTTTTCTTAAAAGTACTTGAATTTTCATTTCTTAATTCCGACACTTCAATCATCATATTCATCGTAATTATAAAATAGAAATAGATAAAATATGGAAAATAGATTTCCAAATATCAAATTTTAAATAGATAATGATGAAATATAGATAATATACAAAAAAATAATAATAATAATCCAAACAAAACCTTATTCTATTAATCTCTGAACCAATAAATGACCTTTCTCTTACTCTTATCTTCATCGCTATCAAATAGTCCTATTTTGAATTATGATTCTACAATGGCCAACCGTGTTTTAGATCATACATAATTATACGTAACAGATACAGGCAACATTAATGATGAAGTCTCGTAGTATGATAAAAGTTAACAGAGAATGGGCTAGTGGTATGCTTGAAAGTCTTGTAATATTTCATTCTACTTGAATTTCTCCATGTATTTGTGCATTATCTTAAGGAATAGATGTACAAGAGGAATAAGTACAGTATATTGACTTTAGGCCGTTCACACTGGACCATGGGACATCTTTATGAGTTAACACATGGAAGCCCTAATTTGATGGCGATTGAACATGACCGTTGTGATTAGTACTATAATAGTCTGACTAGTCGCTCCAATGAGAATTAAGTATAATCGAACTATAATGACGAAGATGTCTTGCGAGGGATATTATTAACGTGCCAAAGATGGATTTCCTCGACTCCATTTGAGGGTTAAATATTCCAATTACTTAGCTAAAATAAAGTGGCACATGTTATGGCGACAGTTGATTTTTTATAGCTATCCATTCACTCGGCTGTATGAAAAAGAAAAAAAAAAATTAATATAATGACTATTACCAATGTATGAGTTGTAAGGAATATTCAAAAACTTAACAGGTTGTGGGACCCATCTTTCAACTAATCAGCTTTTTAGTAATTTTTTTTCTTTCTTTTTTTATGAGAAAAAAAAAAATCTATTTAGGGTAGTGGGTGGCAAGTTACACAACTAATTGTGCCTATCCTTAAGCTTTTAATACATTATAATTTTTATTCTCATCCTTGTGTGCAAATTACTAATTTAGCATCGTAGTGTCTACGTCATGACATCTCTGATGATCCACAGTTTTGTTTTCTTTCTTGAATCTCACATACATGGACGCACGAATCTACTAGACCTATGCTCAACTAAGCCAAGAATTTAGCAATACGTTCTAGGGAAATCAATGACATGGCAAAAGAAGTAAATGTTAACATCGTAGGACCTTAGTGTCCTATATTAATTTCCTTCCTAAGAGTTTTAAAGATAATCTTTCTCAATTGGCATGCATTTACTTTCGATTCAATCTACTTTGATTTATTTCCTCTTTACTTTCTTTTTTCCTTCTTGTTGATTATTGCCATACGTGAGAGCTGTAATGCTGTTGCTGTATTGATTTCTTGAGCATTAGATCGTTTTAATTGTAAATAGATAAGAAAGGATTTGATTTTCAATCCATTAGAATTAGGATTATAATTTGGCAGAAGTGGATGAAAAAGAAGAAAGAAATTTTCCAACTTGTTGAGAACTTTCCATGTTGGCATTGACGTCGAGTCCATCGCGACATTTCGCTAGCGTTTGATGACACCAAGGGCATCTGCTGTTGTGTGATTGGATTGAAATGCTAACTATATAAACAAACATTGACTAATTTCTCACATGTAACAAAATCGACACACAAACTTCCGATTGGGTCATACATTCTACATGCTAAAAGATTAGGCAATAAATTCAACTTTCTTGCAAATTTCATACAGTATTTTTGACACTATTGAATATATACATGTTTTATAAAACCGGTATAAAACTAAGTAAAAATTGATTTGAATAGGTAGATCATCTAAAATAGTCGATTACATAATAATGCCAACTTACAAAAACTAAGTTGAGTAGTAATATTAATATAACCTTATGTTTGATTCACTAAAATGGAATTATTATTCTATCTTTATTACTGTAGAATAGTTATTACCTTATTTGGTTTGTAAAATTTATACTATAAGTATTGTCTATTCTTTATAAATCAAAATGCAGAATAGAAAACGTATTGTAATTTCTTTCCTTCATCGAAAGAATTGCTATTCCTTATAAAATGTAACTTTTATTTTAAAAATGCTCAAATTTATAGCTTTAAAAAAGTTGAGTCAAGACGATATATCGTAAAGTTCGAACTCGATTTAAACGAAAAAAACTCAAAACTTGAACTCGATCAAGCTTTAATTTATAAAGTTTGAGCTTAACTTAAAATTTTACTCAACAAGCTTAAATACAACTTGATTAAACTTGATTATCTCTATAAAGGTTAATTAGATTAAAAAAAATCTGGAAAGATTGATTGAATTTGCGCGTTTATCGAATTGAGCATTTTAAATCTTAAGCTCGAACTCGATAGTTACTTAAATAGCTTAAACTCAACATGATTTTAGTGTTGAAACTGACTTGCTTACGGCCTTTCTCTAATTATTGAATAAAATAATATCAAGGGAATTGCTAATTTTTTAACCATATTTCACTCTAGTGAATCAAACATAATGTAGGTATACCATTGCAAATGTTTTCAAAACCGAGGAAAAGCCAGAAAGAAGTGTGTTTACCCTTTCGAGGCAAACGATTTCCTAAAAAATAGATATGCTCAAAGTAATTTGCAAAATACTATTCCTAAATTACATTTTCAAAATGCAATTTTGCTTTTTGTGTACAATTAACCACGTGGTATGGTGGAGAGATGGAATAAGGAAGAAATCGTTTTTTTTGTTATGTGATTTAAAAATTGCAAGAAGTTCTAATCACAATATTAAAATACATTTTTACAATTAGTATCAAGAGATTTATCTTTCACCATCAATGTTGGTAAAAGCTAAAGCTTAATCACCATATTGAAATGTGATTTTCAAATCAAACACTCTCCTCATGTGTCGAGTTGGCATGTTGAGTAAAAGCAAAATAATATTTATAAAACGTGATTTATCAACAGTATCTTGTAAATTATTTTGAGAGTGATAATTTTTTAGGAAATAGTTTGTCTCAAATGAGTAAATACTAAACACGCCTATTTCTCGAGGAAAAGATATTATTCCAGCGTAAAAAAAGAAAAAAGGAGAAACCTTTTTGTTAATTCGATAAATTTTATTTATAATTTACGCCTTTTCCAATTTTGGTATCTTTTACTCTCTCATGCTGTCCAAACAGAACAAAAACCGTATTTACCATCCCTTCTTTCATTAGCTTCTATTTTCTACGCTCCTGTTCGATGTAAAATCGTACGGTTCCTTCTTTTATGTTTGCTTTCATTTTCAGCTTTACTCTATCTTCTGATGCCTCCTCTGCACGTTATCCCATTTCAGCTTTTCTCTATCCTCCGATGCCTGTGCACATTGTCCAATTTTGGAAAAGATAGTTGGAAGTCTCGACAGAAAATGTCCCAAGATAGTAACTATAGCTTTTCAATTTTGGTTGACCAAATTAAACGCATTGGGACCCTCAAAAGTGAAAGTTTCTTTATTTCGTATCAAATTATATTTAACTTTTATAATACTTAGTCGAAAAGTCCAAAAATAAAATCATTTTACATTTTCAAAACTGATTATATGCTTCAGCATAAAATAAGTAAAAGCGAAGGTTTCTTCTTTATATTTATTAACCGTGTTTAGCACCAATTAACTGATTACGTTCATTCTTTCCAACTGCACTTCTATGGTGCAAATGATCTCATAGGGACGGGGATAAGTATGACACAGATTGTACTGTTATAAGCTACGATACAACAACCCTAATAAGAAATAGATAAAATCACAAAAATATAGTCTATATTTTGGGGATTTTGCAAAGATATAACTCATATTATTTTGATAAAAACATGACATGGTTTCGTAATTTTTATTAATTTTAATTAGGAACATGTGTTAGCATTTGATCGGATCATTAATATTGTTAAATATATTTAATAATTAATAAAATAAAATAAAATCGCAGAAACAGAAAGCAGAAAAAAAAGAAAAAAAGGATAAAATAAAAAAGAAGTAGATGCCTTCAATAATATGTGGGCCCTACAAGTAGGGCATGGCCGTAGTTCACATCGAAGGGGCTGCTTTTGTCAAAAAGAAATATATAGATCACCTCTTTATATAAGTCCTGAAGCTAGTTGCTTTTTTATTTTTATAATTTTCCCTAAAATAATATTTCTAATTTTTCCTTCCAAAGTTGATGCCATTTAAAAGAAGGAAAACTACAAAAAGGACCCTTTACTTTTTATTTTAGAGGAACACTTTTCCCTTTCAAGGTTTATCGAACATTTACAACAAAGAAAAATACAAAATAGTATTGCTAGTTTTTGTTACTTATATTAGAGTTCTTCAACATTTAACTTCTTTTTTTTTTTTTTATTTGAAAGGTGCACTTTTTGTTGTTGTACTACTTAAAATGATTTACTTTTAAACTATGATTTATTCCTTCACCCTTGTTAGAAAGTTATTTTCCATCATTTATCCTTGCAATTTTTTAAGTAGGGATTTTTCCATTATTATTGGCACTCAACACATTATAATTGGACAATATTTTCTTTCTTCCAAAAAATTAATACGTAAACACGCTGGAGTTAATTTATGGATTTAATTTTTTTTAAAGTACTTTCTATAGTAATGTCATCAAAATAATATTACCATAGTACTAATAAATTTAAACCATATATAAAGTATAACCAAATCTAGACCATTGATTATTTTTTAAAACACATAAACCTGTAATCTTCACAATAGGTTAAACAAAAAACAACATTAATAAATTAAAGGAAAAACATAAATATGAAATATAAATAACAACATAAAAAATAATTTATTTAATATAAAAAATTATAAAAAAAATCACATAAATTCAAAAGAAAAGAAAAAAAAATTTACTACCTCTTGAACGACTGTTTCAGGAGGTTGGATAACCCTCCTTAGGTGGCCACTGATGATCCTTTAGTGCCAACCGCCCAAAATAAAGTGAGTCTTAACCTATTTAAAGAAAGTTGGTTAACGGCTCACTGAGCATGACTATTCTTTCAGTCATAAATAATTTTATTTCAAAAAAAAAATTAAGGAAAGACTTGATCAAATTATCACTTCTAATTTCTCTTCTTTTAAAAGGTGACTGTAGGTGGCTATTTATGGCCGCTATGACCCACTTCATTTTTTTATGGCTGATCTAGCCACCTTAATACTAAGGAGTGATCGGTGGTTAAATGAGGGGATTCACGTAACCTACAACCATCTCTTAGCTTCAAAGTAGTTGCTTTATTTTTTGGTTTTTTTTTTGAACTTTTTTCAAAATTTTAATTAAATAAATTATTTTATATGTAATTATATATTTTTTTCATATTTCCCTTTTTTATTTTTTAAAATTTTCATGAAAAAATTTATTATTTTGTATATAATAATATTATATATATGTATGATTCTTTATTTTAACTTTTTTTTTCAATTTTTCCTTTTTCAATTTTTTTTCATTATTCATATTTTTTTTTACTTTATTATAATATGGATTTTCTTTATTTTTATTTTATGAATTTATATATTTTATTATAGTAGACAATGTTTTACTATGAAGTTCTCTAACAATAACACATATATCCATAATAGTAAATGTTCATCCACTATAGTAAAATCTCCCCAATTGCTTCTAGTGAAAAATAGTTCACAACAATAAAACATAGATCCAAAACAATAAATGCTTGTCTATAACAGTATAGATCATAACAGTAAAAAAAAAAAAAACAAAAAAGGTTTGCAACAATAGATACATGTCTATAACAGTAAAGCCTTTCCTTTAAACATTAAGGTCTATAACAATAAAACATAGTCCATGGCAGTAAAAAATAGGTTCGTGACAGTAAATACATATCCATAACAATAAAGTCCTCCTTTTAAACATTAGGGTCCCTAATATTACAACATAGGCAAGAATACTAAATGCATGTCCATAATAGTAAAGTCTATTCTTTTAACATTAAAGCCCTTAATAGTAAATACATAGTACACAACAATAAAACATGGGTTGAGAATAGTAAATACACGAGATTAACAGTAAAGGCCTTTCTTGAACATTAAGGTTACTAACAGTAAACACAGTCCTCAACAGTAAATACATGTTCATAATAGTAAAATACCTCCTTTAAATATTAAGGTCTCTAATTATCCATAACAATACATAAATAACCATAACAGCAAAGTCTCCCCTTAAACATGAGGGTCCTTAACAGTAAAACATAGTCTATAACGATAAAACATAGGTTTGTAATAGTAATTATATGTCCTCATAATAGTAAAACATAGTACATAATGGTAAAATATAGGTCCGTAACAATAAATACATGTCCATAATAGTGAAGCCCTCCTTTAAACATTAAAGTCTAACGATAAAACTTATGTTCATAACAACAAATATATGTCCGTAATAGTAAATACATATTCATAACAGTAAAGTCTCCCTTTAAATATTAAGGTCATTAACAGTAAACATAGTCCACAATAGAAAAATATAATTCCTTAACAGTAAATACATGTCCATAACAGTAAAGTTTCCATTTGAACATTAAGGTCCTTAGTAATAAAATGTGGTCCACAATATTAAAATATAGGTCCAAAACAGTAAATATGTTTCCATAACTATAAAGTCCCTCCTTCAAACATTAAGGTCCCTAATAGTAAAACATAGTCTACAACAATAAAACATAGGTTCAAAATATTAAATACATGTCCATTACAGTATAATCCCTTCTTTTAACATTAAGACTCCTAACAGTAAATACATAGTGTACAATAGTAAAACATAGGTCGAGAATAGTAATACATGCCAATAACAGTGAAGTCTTAGTCTACAACAGTAAAACATAAGTCCTTAACAATAAATACATTTCCATCGCAGTAAAGTCTCCCTTTTAAATATTAAAGTCCCTAACAATAAAACATAATCAATGATAGTGAGACATAGGTCTGTAACAGTAAATGCATGTCCATAATAATAAAGTCTCCCTTTAAACATTCAAGTCCCTAACATTAAAAAACATAGTTCACAATGGTAAAACATAGGTTTATAACAGTAAATTTATGTCTATAACAATAAAACATTGTTCACAATAGTAAAACATAAGTCCACAATAGTAAATACATGTCCATAATAGCAAATACATGTCCATAATAGCAAAGTCCTTCTTTATACATTAAAGTGCTAATAGTAAGATACAGTTCATAACAGTAAAACATGGGCTTGTAACAATAAATACATTTCCATAATAGTAAAACCCCTTTTTAAACGTTAAGGTCCTTCACAATAAAATATAGGTGTAAAATAGTAAATATGTGTCCATAATAGTAAAGTTCCCCTTTCAAACATTAAGATCCCTAATAGTAAAATATAGCAAACAATATTAAAAAATAGGTCAAAAACAGTAAATACGTGTCAATAACAATAAAGCCCCTCCCTTTAAACATTAAGGTCCCTAATAGTAAAGCATATTTTCCAACTGTAAAACACTTATCCACAACAGTAAATACATGTCCATAATAATAAAGTTTCCCTCTTAAACATTAAGGTTACTAACAATAAATACATGTTAACCATTGATTTATTTTGTATCCAAAACAAGTAAACACTTAGTCCACAACTATAAAATAATACCAACTATACTAAAAACAAAACTATAATTACATATTTTAATCAAATGCAAGTCTATGTAATTGAATACATAATATATGTATATATATATATATATATGTAAACATAACATAATATAAATGTATCTATATAACATGATATATATGTATTACTTTATTAAGTATTTATACTTTATATATGTGTGATTAAAAAAACTTATACTTGTATCATATCATATTTGATACCATGTATCACTATTACATGATAGTAATATTATGGCATACTATATTCAAACGCAAAATTACATATAGTGTATTAACATGATTTATATGGAATTATTATATAATAACATACTATTTGGAACATTATATTTATTTAACATTAAAGTATATTTATTTATTACAATATCATTACAAATATAAATTTATATATATGTTTATAAATATATAAACTAAAAAAGTATACCCAAATTGTATTATATATATAAAATAATTATAGGGTAGTACTACTGTAGAATAAAATTTGAAGTATCATATTACATAATATAATGATGTGATTTGTTCATAACATGTAAGGTATGCATTCTTATTATAAGATATTAAACTATAGTCTTCCATTTCAATATATTACTTACGATCATTCAACTTCAATAATGCTATTCCCAGATATTGTGTATATCAAAATACTATTGAAGAATACCACAACCAGCGTTTTCATATACAGTTGCCATGCATTCGTTCTCCCAATTTTATGAATACAATTTATGTACTGATCGTATCTTGACATCATTCCAATTTAATATTATTCTAGAATTTGACAGTCACTCCTCTAACTCTTAAGATCTCATTTACAATATCCAATGCA
Organism: Lumnitzera racemosa; assembly: GCA_024138005.1. Taxonomy (NCBI): domain Eukaryota; kingdom Viridiplantae; phylum Streptophyta; class Magnoliopsida; order Myrtales; family Combretaceae; genus Lumnitzera; species Lumnitzera racemosa. The sequence continues at coordinate 9,178,100 of JAMXBC010000008.1, read as the reverse complement.
GAGTTTCAACCATAGGTTTGATTCTTGATTAACTTAATCATAAAATTCAAATATTCACAAAATAATCTTCAGAAATACATTTGAACCTTTATATGTTACTAGTAGACTCAATACATATTAGTATTTTCTTCAGTCTCTTCTTTATAGATATTAACAAACTTCTCATAATTTACCATCAGTAACTTTCCTTCTAAATTTCATTTCCATCATATTATATGATTTTGTAAATTAATATCTTTTCTCCAATATAAATTATAAACTGATAGGTAACAATAATCCCAATCACCTTAAATCCTTTTCTATTCACTAGTTTCTAACTTATAGGGAATGAATACCTCAATATCATCATTATACTTGCATTTCATCCATTTATATATTCTATGGTTAGGGTACTCATAAACTAATCATTTTGTTCATATTTATTATTATTCAACTAAAATCAAATGAAGTCTTTCGCTGAAATCACTACTTATCCCTTATCTTCTTTAAGCTTCGATTCTTAAATAACTATCTGTAATTAATATTCCTTATCATCCTATCATAATTAGTTTACTAATAGATAACTGTCTCATAAAATTTACTTTCTAGAGAGTTATGCCTTTCTAGATTGATCCTTAAGATAACTAAGTAACTGTTGATTAAAATTCCTAATCATCTCTAACATTTTATTTTAATTTCATCTCTACCATTACTTGTTACTCATCTTACTAATTTTTTTAGGGTGTCTGGATACATATTCAGTTACAGTTTACGTAACAATCTTACTTCATTTCTTATGTATCATTTAATAACTATATATTGCCTATAACCAATTATAAATACCATATAATGATATAATTCCACTTACTTTAGCACTACATAAGGATCTCATTATCCATTTTATATTCATTTGGCTTCACTTACACTTAATTATCACACCAAATTATAATTCTTCAATTCATGATTCAATAAAAGCCTAAGGATTCTTAATCTAATTATAACCCCATAGCACTATTTCTTCTACTGTTTTTACATATATAAAGGGCTTTTAAGATTGATTATCAAAATACATTTGATCTCTTTACACTCCTAGCTACAAATATGTCAATCGTCATTGTATTTGCACATGTCCAAAACCTTTCGTCGAGAAGCATAATTACATCCATTAAGAGATCGTTAAGAAATCTACATATATGAATAATTAACGCAGGATCAATTCTGATTCTCAAAAAAACATGATCAGCTATCATGGTATATCCATAATTTAAATTACTTATAACAACTATCATTCAAAAGAATTCCACCACACTATCTTCTAATTAATTCAGTATCATTTCCACTTATTGATTTAGTACTTTATACTTCCATAAGAAAATAAAAATAACGATAATTTCATATACCTTATCATTATTAGACTCCTTATTATTGTCATCATTTATCATTTCCTATACTGCATTCTCATTCCATACAAGAGTTACTTCTAAATTAGGTTTGGATTATATTTTTAGTATAGGTTCTAATTCATTTTTGAATCAGTTTCTAACTTTTCCCTTTCAATGTTTTGTCTTTCTAAAATCCTCTTTTACATCATGCTTTGTTTCACTTCAAATTATAGTACTTCATATTTATACTAAATACCAAGCTAAGATCATCTCAGAAATCCTATAAGTTTTGGATTCACCTTAATTTTTTGTACAAATCACCATATCTCTCTTGTTCCAAAAACTCAAATTGATTTCCACTATTGTTTATGAGTCTCATTACTTCATCACATCTCATCGATTACGATATAACTTCATCAACAACTTCTTAGGAATTTCATTCACAAAATTAACATATCCTACTAATAAGTTTTATCAATATTCTTTACATCTCAACTCTATATTAACTCAAAGATTTTTCTTCAGTCAATCTAAACCACTTTAATAAACCACTAATTCTTACATATACAAAGCACTTCCAAAACTGGTCACCTAAGACGCATCTAATCCCCTTTTACATTCTTATTTAGAAGTGTATAATGCATTATAGCATATGTACATATCCAAAGAAAGCACATCTATCAATGAGCACAACTACATCTATTAAAATATCAATAGGATCTTAACTTATATGAATAACTAATCATATAATCAATTTTAACTCCTGACAAAATATAATCAACTAATACCTTGTATTTATCATTCAAATCAATTATCACCTCATATACTGTATTCTCATGCTGTATATAATCTTAATCTACTCCAACTGATCTAGGAAAATGTGAAAGCCATTCAATAAACCTTTGGGGTTAATCATCTAAAAATATATGATGTATTAATTACAGTATAAATCGTATTAGCAAAATATGGTATCTTTCTTCTATCGTTACTACACATATCTTACTAGCATCGCTTGAGTTATAATTCTTCACTTCCAAATCATCCTTATTTAACAAGTCATATCGCATGATTCCTATTATGCTAAAGCTCAGATTAATCTCCATTATTATCCTTAAGTCTCATCACTTCTCATCAATTGCAACATAACTCCATTAACAAACTCCTCAGTAATACCGTTCATAATATTAAAATATTCCAACTAACCAATTATAATATTGTTCTCTACATCTCAATTTTGAATTAAATCAGGGTTTCTTTTTCATTTTACTTGAATCACTTCAACTAATCACCAATTTCTCCATATGATTCCATCAATAGAGTTAAATTTGGTTACTGCCCATCTCAATTTAGCATTATAATCGCTACTTATCTTATAATTTGTAGTACGATACTTTAATATCCCTTTATTTCTACCCACTCTCAATGTACTCCTAAAATGTCTAATTCTTAATTGATCATTTCAAAGCGAGTTCACTAAAACTTTGCTCTGATACCAATTTAGAATTGTAACGCCCCGAAGCGGCAGAGTCGTAACAGTCCCGCCGTGTAAACCATTCTAAGATAATAGTTGGCCTTATAATTGCTATCCGAGACCTGATCTACATAAAGCGTCCACGACTAACTCGCTTTGAAGTAAACAGTTTGTAATTTAAATAAATCATTTATCTAAGAAAGTGAGAAAATATATATATACATTGAAATTTAGTTATTACAATTAAAATATATGTTTGTTCTTCAAATGTTTTTCTTCACTCCTCAGGATCCAGCAGTTGCTAGCTTCAGGGTAGTTGTATGCCGCTTCTTAGCCAGCACTTGCATAACGTCTATAGAGATGTAAGCAACCACAACTCAATAAGTTATGATGGAGAACTTAAAACTATACCATAAACATAACAAGATTATCAATCAATTTATTAAGTACAATGAATGTTCAAGCAAATGCCATTGTATGATGTTGTCTAGTCCGTCGTGAGATTTGAGAAATTGCGCCCGCTCTAATTCGGGTTGAGGAGTTGCCGTTAATATAACAACTTACGACCAAACCCAGGTTTGTGTAATTGAGACACCGCTCCTCCCACGATTACCTTCGAATCATTGACTTCACCCTCGCCGCGACCTACTCTCCTATTACTTAGTTCGAGTAAGGATGAAGAAGAGACCGTTATGCAATCCTGCGCTATCCCTTTCGAATGGGGCGGTATTTGGCCAGAGAATCCTAGGTTTCCCCTAATGGGTTGCCATGGAGGTCCAATTATGATTACGAGTTGTATATTTGATTAGGTCTAGTTTAAGGTAATCAATTATTTCATACAAATCATACAATACAGGTCAGAACAACAAACAGAATCATAGCATCACTCAGAATCAAGCACATGCACATAACCAACTATTTAACAAGCATAACAATGCATAATCTTAAGTCTTCAAAATACAGTAATATATTAATCCCAATTTACCTGGACTCCTCGCTCACTCGCTCACTCACTCACTCACTTAATGCTTATTGTTATCTTTTGTATAGGTTTTAATATGTCCAATTATCTAGGTTCTCAAATTTTTTATAATTATTCTAGGTTTGGGGTTTGGTTCTGGTACAGTTTCCGTATCGATTTTTAAATTAGGTTCCGATTTGATTTCTAAGTTATAATTTAGCTTATTTTTTTCCATGTATACCTATTATTTACTAATGATTCATTTTACCCAATTTCGGGGTTTGGTTCCTAAATTAGATTCTAGTTTTGATTCTAGTTTTGATTCTAGAATCTTACATATGCTCAAATCCTAATATGAAATTAATCACATTAAGCTCGAGTATTCTAATATCTTATTGGGTCTTAATTTAGTATTTTAAACTGTTCGGTACACGCTAATTCTAATTGGAATACCGGATTTATTCTCAATGTGAAAAAATCTTACATTTTTTATACAATTACCTAAAATTAAATTTTTGTTTCAAATTTATTATATTCTGATTTTTATTATTATATTATCTAATTAAACCTAATTTTCATATTTATTAATTTTTCAGTTCTATATATTCCTAATTTTCTACAATTACCACATAATTCCTTCATTAATTACACTTAACACTCCAAAGGCTAGAATTAGGTTTCTATATAAGAGATTAACATCCATAACCCTCTAATTACTATATAAATCGGTAATTAATATCTTAATCACCAAACTAACTCAAAATTACCCAATTTTTCTATTATTTTAAGGCTAAAAATTTACCTAAAAATTTGGAAAATTAAATTTAAAAAAAAGGCTTCATAGCACTGTTCTATATCACTTAAGTATTCTACAGAAAAAATTTAAGCTCCAAATTATACTCCTAAGCCTATTTGTTTTTAATCCTGATCATGCTTGGTTTTGCTTAATTTCTTAAGAACCCTATATTTTTAGATGTGATTACATTTAATCACTATTTTTCACTAAATCTACATACAGTAAAATCTCAGAATAATAAATTTCATAATTTTCTAGGCAAGATAAATAATTTTACAAAATTATACAAAATCAGAGTAGACAAAAGACTCACCCGGTCCGATGGCTTTTGGCCTTCCAACACTAGTCCAGGTGTGTCGACCAATCCAGGCAGTGGGTCTGGAGTGGGGTGGTGGTGGTAGCTCGATCCCAAGTGGTGGTGGTGGCGGCGGCGGTATGTAAGTTTGGCTCACTAGCCTTAACTACACAGTTTTCCTTTCTTTTTTTTTTACTCTAATTTTTCTCTTGAATTTTGATGCTCTCCATTTTTCTCTGATTTCTAACTGTCTAAAGGAGCTCTGTAAATTTTTTTTCCTATTTATAGAGCGTTATGGTAATTAATATGCATTAAATTAGACAAGACATTGCCCAATTTTCCTAATTTTTGGCTTTTGTGTTGCTTGATTTTAATTGGTTAATTTTTCTTCTTCAATTCTTGACTTGCCACGACCAAATCTACATCATTTTAGATTTCTCTGACTTTTTTTATGATTTTTCCTTAATTAATTAATAATTTTCTTTAATTATTTAATAAGTTTTTAGCTATTTTAAGAAATTTCACGTATTTTTATCTATACGTAAATACATGTGGAGTACACGTGAACATTTCTAAGTATTATTTAGGTCATTCTATGATTTTTAGTATACATATAATCTATCTCTAGTAATTTATTAATTATTAGATTACACTTTTCGATAATTAATAATTATTATATTTAAAATTTGAAAATTTTATAGTCTCCTATTTTATTACTTATTTTCTTAAATTTAAGTTTACGGGATCATTTTACTAATATTTCTAACTTTACTTATAATTTAGGCTCGATCGGATTTTTCAGCCGATCAAAACTCTAAGTGATCGATTGTGGGGCTTACAAATACTTAAGTCAGTAATAAACTTTTTTGTAAAATAGAATATTAAGTGTACAGGCTTAGAATGCAGAGTTTATAAAGGGAGTTACTTATTGTTGAGTAGATATTTGGTATTTATAGCGGAGTAAAGCCGGTTGTTAGAGATCAATTAGTGGGAGAGATCTTCTTTCGCAAGTGTGAGAGAGTAGAGCTATTGTATCCCTAATATTTAGAACGTAATTGTTTTATATTTATCTTATAGTTTATAACCGTTACAATTCTTCATAGGTTTAGGCCACTAAAGGTCAAACTCGAGGCACATAGAGATGAGTCTAACGAGGCAAGACTTGACAGATCTAGTCGAGCTTAAAAGGTTCCTATCCAAAGTACCTTGTCAATACTACTAATTAAATCCAAACCACTGAAAATATATTTAATTCAATAGTTAAAATTTAATAAATATAAAATCAAATGTTAGATGAGGGAGATAGTTTTGTAAAAAAACCATAGATGTAGAAAAATCTCAATATACCTATTAAGAATAATGGATATGGACCCTTTAAAGTTATTTTCTTAAAATTCTTTCTTAAAATATAATATGTATAATCAATGATTAATATTATAAAAAAAAGGATATCATTATCTAATATCATTTTATAATTTAAATATCGAGATAATTCCAATAATTGAATTTATAATTTTATCAAACATACTTTAAATAAACCATTTTATAAGAATAATACCATGAAGGAAAAGTAACTAAGTGAGTAATTGCAATTTATGTTTTCCTCTCGCTTTACTCCGCTTTCTCTCCATTTTGGGTTGGAGAAAAACGAACGAAGGATAGAAATAAATCATCTCGTTTCGTTCCTCCGTAGGTTCTTTTTTTCTACCATACCAAATAAAGTAATAGGAGCGTTTTCTCTTTCTCCCCCACTCTCATCTCAAACATATAATCACTCTCTCCCATCAACACTCCACTTCAAGCACCTTTCCCCATTATTATTCTTCTCCCCCAAAACTCTCATTTACCTACATGACAGTGTTCACACACTTCAGAAGTCCCTATCAGAGATTTACGTAGATATAAAGGGGCGAGAGAGAGTATGATGAGAAAAGGGTGCAGAACGTGGACGGAGGAAGAAGAAGAAGCGCTTTGTTCCGGTGTAGCCAAACATGGTCTTGGCAAATGGAAAGACATCCTCAAAGACCCCAAGTTCGGTCCTTCTTTCCTTAACCGCTCCAACACCGACCTTAAGGTCTCTTAAACTTCTGTCCTTCTTTCTCTCTGTTACTGTCTTTATTCTAAGACTCGGCCCATGTCAAAGGGTCATATAACCTTTTTGTTTGAGTTTTGCTGATGCCGCAACATATAATTTATGTTTATATCCTATTTAATGGAGCTGCTTGCATTATTGGGGTTTTATATGCCACGGCACAAATGAGTGATAACCCAATGGGATTTAAATTTAATGCTGTGATTAACTTAAAAAACTTTAATCCTTTTGAGAGTGTAGTTATTGATTTTTTTATATGAATTTTTAATATAATTGACAGATTATACATGTCGATCCGATTAGTTCAACTTTATTTTTATAATATTTTATGGTATGTCTTGGACAAAAATGTATAAATTTTTTTTCCTCTTTTGACAAGTGAATGCATAAATAAGACCAAGAGAAACATTTTCAAATCTAAAATGATAGTTTAATTGTTTTATTAATATATAATATGAAATTTCTTTCAATATTTTTATTAATCTCACTCGGATCCATTTTCTCACTCATCCTTTCTCGTTCGGTCAATTTCTAATTCAGTCTGACAACATTGTGGAATTAGTGTTGATTTATTTACATGCACGTTTCATGTGTACTTTTTTACCGGCAGCGTAACTATTCTACATGGTGTGAAAATTTGGGTGACATATATTAAAAAAAAAGAAAGAAAATAAAGGTATGTATAATGAAAAATGAGCCAAAATTTAGGTTTTGTTTTTACAAATTCACTCCGTTTTTTTAAGATATTACACGGCATTTGATTTTTTAAAAATATATAAAAGATGAGCATTTCATTTTTTCGAAATTTAAAAGTTATGACGGAAAAACCCATAAAATTTCTTATAAATACGACAATAATCATTTAATAATGCATCTTGAAAGTAAAAAAAAAAAACTCTTTTTATAGCGGGTATTTTTAGGTTATCGATGAAATGACCTTTTAGGCATACATCTTTTAGGCATATTTTATTTATATTATGTTACGATATTAAAACCCTGTATCAATATTTACAAGTTGGAGCTTAGTAGAACAGATGATTCATCGGTTAAAAATCTAATTTTGATTTCAATTCAATAGCATCCAATTGAACTCAAGTAAATATTATACAATCTTAACTTGATGATCCTATTACTTTATTAGGATAAATGGCGTAACTTAGTGAAGCTAAAATTACCGCGGAGGACGAAAAAAGGAAAAGACAGTAAGACCGCCATTGCACAACCAGCTGCCAATCCAGATTCAGCGGCTGCGACAACCCAAACAAGCAATGCCTCTTCGGCAGAGGCCGTAGGCGATGCACCTTCAAGTGGCTCGCGGGATGGCAAAAAAGCTCCACGGTATGCATTTCTTACTTACAGCTTGCCTCTGCCTTGAGAAAACTATCTTTTGAAATTTTTGTACAATTTTTTTTTCCCTGAAGTTTAACACTTAACTAATAAAAATAGCTGCCAGTTGGCAGTAGCTTTTTTAGTGATAGGTAGTAATTGAAGAAGGTAGCATAGAATTGGAAGTAGTAAGCCTAGGATATGAGGATCATAAATGAATTGAGTCTAAACAGTACTAAAATGAACTTAAATCAAATAATATTCAATAAGTTTAAATTTTTGTAGGTTAAACTCTTTTAAGTTTGAAAATTTTAATAACATATATACTTTTTTTTAGTTTGAGTAATAAGATTATCTAAACTCAAACTTCAATTTAACTAATATTTAAGTTCAATTTAAGTTAAGTTAGATTTGCCAATTAGTTAAAATAAATATCATAAAACTAAAAGCTTAACCCGATCGCTATTTAGCTATCCTTGAGTACTTATTGAATCAAACTTAATTAACTTGTTAGGAGATTTATTCTATTTATCCTAATGGAAAATGATGGAAATCTAATGGGAGATAAATATTAAAAAATAAAAGAAAAATGATTTACTCTTTTCCAAAATCGATTTTCTATTATTTTCTATTTTGGACAATTTTTCTTTATCGGGTAATAGAAAAGTTAATTTATTGCAAATGCATGCCGGCTCTATCGGCTCCTCCACCGTCACCAATTAATGTCAAAAAGAAAATCGTTTTATACTTAAATGTATATGGTTTGTAAAATGACTTCTACGTTAGTTGTACATATAAAACATTAAAATCTTGAATGATTATAATAAAGGTTTAAATATATAAATACATCTGTGTGTGTATAAGAATATGTGGTTGAATTTTCATGCTTTTCATTTTTTGGAAAAATTACAATGATACGATATGTATTGCGGCAATCTTATATCCAGTTTTATTGAGATGACATATATAGGCTTTCTACTGGTACGAAATAACTAATTTAATAAAAAAAATTATTCAATGAATTTAATTAAATAATATGTTAAAAATAATTGAAAAGTCATAGAAAATAAATTAAGAAAAATCATATTTAAACTCGTATAGCTATTCAACCTCAATCTTTAAGCCGCCGAAGATCGGCCACAATGACCGGTTTTATGTAATCCCTTAAGTTGATGGTGGTGGTGGGTGAAAGCCATTAAAAGAAATATATGGTTTGTTAATGCTGTGTTATATATGATTAAAAGATGTGCAATATCAATTTATGGTTCTAGGAATGAACGACCACAACCTTCATCAGCAGCTGGGCAAAAGAAGAAGAAGAAGAAGAAGAAAAGTATTCCAATGAAAGCTCCAGCAAAGGGAGTAAAGATCACAAAGCCCCAGCCACCTCCACGTGGTGGTGCAAGGAAGGCTCAAGCAGCTGTGCAGGTTACGGTAAGGCGCAGTGTTAGAATCATGCGTTGTAGATTTAGGACTATCCCTTCAAATCCAGATGACCCTATTGTGATTGATTGACTGATGTTTGTACGATTGGGCGACTTTGTTCTCTTGCAAATGGAGGGGGATTTCGAAGGTTAGGTTTTCTAATTATGGTCCAGTATGAACTCTAACTCGGATATGAATTATCGTAATTCTCGTAAATTCTATAGTAATGACCATTTCAAATCTAATTATTCTTTCAATTCATAAAGTTCATTATATAGAAAAAGTAAACCATGAAGAAGTCTTTGTGGTCATTGTAGGGTTTGGCCGTCCCCTTGATTTACGTTGTATCGTCATATTTTAATTCAACTTCAAGATGATAAAGGTAAAAAAAAAAGGAAAAGAAAAAAATTGATTGGGTTTTCTTGAAAAATGATTTTTATCTATAATATTAAAATGTAAGAGCATTTTTTCGGTTTTGAAACGTGTTCTAACACTATATAACATTTATTTAATACGAGTAATATCCTCTATCATACTAAATTGCTAAGTTCCTCTCTACCCTATTAAAAGAAAACTATCATACACTATTACCATACTTCCATAAATCAATGAAAACGGCACTATCGATGGTCATTGTTAAATGCAAATGTGAACTTGAATATGTTTTTTCCTACAAAATGTTTCATATTTTATTTAGTTAATTTAGTAATTAATTAATTAACTATTTTATTTTAAACACATGCAACACTAAAGATCATTTGCTGATATTGAGAAGAGTAAGAGGGTAATCAAGGGTGTTGAATGCTAGGAACTTTGCAGGATTTGGTTAGACCTAGATTAGCTTTGAATTGTAGTATGCGCCTCAATTTTCTAGATGTCAATTCTAATACTCAGTTGAATATTTTATTTAACTCATAACATTTTTATTCTAAGGACACGTAACACGTGTAATTTTCCTTTGAAAGGAAGGTCAAATAAACAAAAAAAATTACTTAAACAACATGCAATATATCACATGGACGATCTCTAATCTTAATTATTACAATTGGGGTTTTTAAATTATCATGTCCCCACTTCAAGGATCTTTCCATTTAAGAATATCTCTATTTTATCCTTGAAATCTTAAAAAGTGGACATTGATAAAAGTATATAAGTGGGTTAAATTGGACCAACTCAATTCGACTTATTATATCTTACTTTTTAAAGGATAAAATAATCTCAATCTTAACTAGGTTAAAAAGCGGATTAAACAAGCTAATTTATAGGTTAAATATATAAATGTGTTAAATATTCTAGTCTAAATCGATCCACTTTAACTTATAGATTAAACAGGTTAAATTCATTTGACTTACTTTTTACATGAGAAAAAAACCTTGGTCCAAAATCGTTTTAAAAGTGGATTAAATTAGCGGTCTGCAAGCTAAATCTCACATACACAATTCTAGTCATTGATATCTATTCATTTAGGAAACACATAATATATCTATGTATGTATCTATATATACAATTTTAATAGCTTGTTTATTTTATGAAACAAAATAGATAGAGAATATTGAAATTATGCTTTGAAAATGATTATTACTAGGAATAATCTGAAAATTTGCAATCTAATATCTATGTCATGAAAATTTTAATTGTAGAGAGTATTTATTCAAGTACTTTATTTACTTTATTAATTATAGTATTAAGTTTGGAATATGATAACAAAAAACACCAATGTATCCCTATTTTTGTTTTTTATAGAAGAAAGAAAAAAAAATCATGTAACTTTTCTTATTAATTGAGGGTATGATTATTCATTACTTGAACTCTTTTTGATTGAGAGGGAATAAAAATTTTCCAATCCAATTTATATGCAAACAAGTATTTACTTTATTTTCTCACTATTACCTCCAAATAAACAATCTAAAATAGAAAAGAACTCCGCCATGCAAAAGCAACAACAAAGAGGAGAGATTGGATGAGTTATCTAATAAAAGTCAAAGTAAGGATACAAAGGAAAAAAATAAAATAAAATAAAACGACTAAAAGAAGGGATCCTTCATTAAAAAGGACTCACTTTACTGATAAAAAATAAAGTAACAAATAGGTTCGATTAAGATAATACAATATTATATATAAACTCAAGGTTGATGCAAAATTTCAAAATTTGAGCTTAATTAAAACTTAATCAAATTTAGAATTTTGAAATTAAGTCGAACTTAGATGTGGTATTGGATAAGTTTAAAGTCGACTGAAATTTATCTGACATTTAATCAATTCAAGTTTAATTAGATTTGTGAGCCAAATGTTATAATACTCGACTTCGATTCAATAAACTATTCAAGTAGTTTGACTCGATTATTGGCGAGTTGAACGTGAATAAATAATGAGTCAAATTTAAATACTTGACAAATAAATTAACTCATTTTTACTCCTGGTAGAGGAGTCCCAAATAGAAGTGTTTTGAATTTCACTATAATTTAACTTGACGTATTATTTTTTAATTTCTTTTTATCTAATAATTAATTATGTTTTCAATTTTTATTAGGAACACGTCATTGATGGATTTCTGGCTTGATGACACGCATCAACGTAACTTATAAACCCAATGGATCCACAAATGCCTCAGCGCCCATCCAAACGGGTCATCTATGGGTCCCTACCCCGCCGTGGCGGATGACTATCGAGCGACGAGCGGAAACGTACATTGCTCGGCTCTAATCATACACAATGACTAGAAGAAGTAACAACATGATAGTTCGGGTAGTTTTTCTTAGTAATTCCAATATTTTAATACTTTTCCGAAATTGAAATGATGTTCCCAGGTACTATATTTTACTTGCTATGATTATAATAACTGAAAAGGGAAAAAACGGAGAATGAGTGAGAAATTTCATTTCATAAAAAGTTAGAATGGGGCTCCTTTCGTTCGATTTTACATTTATCCTAACGTTTGTACCCTAGAGATGCTATATGATCTGGTTTGATTCTATGAGCCATGCGGGGCCCAGCAATTGGTTGATCATCTGACGCCGCTTAACATGCAGTTAGTGTAGTGTACAGACTCCGAGCCTCGTACTACTTTTCCGCTTTGAATTGAGAAAACAGGAATCGCCGGATCACTTTCTTGAAAGTCGCCGGAATTCAAAACTTCAAATTATCCGTTTTTCACTTAATATTTACTCTGTTCAATTTGATTTAGAGCTCGGGTACAATATATGAATGTACGGCTCAAATAGAGTTTCCTTATACATTTTAACTTTAAAAACTATTGGTGTATCTATTTTGTGAAAAATGTTTTTAGATGATTATTTTCAATTATTTATAGGATTAATATTGACAATGGTATCAAAATTTATTAAAATACATAATTTATTATTTTATATTTTAAAATAATTAAGTTACTATCTAATTAAAGTTCTTATGATCGATTTTACCGCACGAACTAACTTGGTTAAATTCATTTGTTGACATAAACATAAATATAAATCAAGATTTGAACTACTTACCCTAAGATTAAGAAGTGGCTAACATTACCAATAAAGACTTGGACAGTCCTATATTAAATGGTTGGTTAGGGACTTACTAACTTTTCGATGGTCAAGGCTATCGCTTAAGGCGAAGTGGGTTGCCTTAACATATATGGGTTGATACCTAATTTATTTTTAAATCATCAATATGTAATATGTTTTAAAAAGTAAGTCGTTTGATCCACTATCGGCTATGGGTTGATACTTGATTTATTTTTTATACACATAGTAAACAAATTTAACATATACCGTTAAATTTTTCAATGGATAAATAGTAGATTGCGCAATTAATAAAATTTAGATACCATTTGTAAAATTAATCGTAATTTATACTATAGAGATGTCATATATCACCATAACGATCAAACGAGATTATATTCAGTGATTTTTAGCAGTAAAAATGATTTACGATAAGGATTGCGGCCAATTGTAAAAGTGATCCATAAAGATTATATTTATTAATAATTTTTACCAATGCTAAGATTTATTAAACCTGAGCTTGTTGAGACTCTTATACTAACACGGCTTAGGTTAGATTGTAATAAATCACCGCACCCTATAACGGAAAACATTTTTTTCCTTTCAAAGATCCATTTAGAAGGGAAAGTAATTGTGTTACCTACCAATTTGAGTTATTCACTCCTTTTAACACCACTAGTTAAAATCAGTATCATTAAACTCGAGTTGGCTTTTATAATCCAACTTAATTCAACTTTTCTTTTTTTTTTCTTATAATTGAGAGGTATGATTGTATTATAAATAAGTGCTTCTAAATAGATAAACCACTCTATAAGATTGGTGAAAATGGTTTGTATCATATAAATATTCCAAAAAGTATCTACAGTATAACTTAAACGTAAAATTTTATCATAAAATTTTACGTATGTTGTCATGAGTATGTTTTAGGCTTTAATTGGTAAGTCAACTTCGATTTAATTACTAGTTGAACCTCTTTCCTCCTTTTGATCCTTGACGCTCCATGTAAGTGGATCGACTATTTAAATCAAGGCCGACGACATTGTTCAAAACAGCTAAAAGGAGTATTTCTTCACGTTTATCAACCATACCATTAAATTCAAAAACATGGATTTATCTATTATTAGAATAACACTCGTCACATTATGATTGATTGATATTTATTTCGTCTAAAAATTCACATATAAACATGATAATTTTATTTTATATTTTTTAATTATGAAATGAGATCGATATCATATTATAATTAATAAGCCAATTCTGACCTGTGTTTATATATTAGCAAGGAGCAGTATCGATTCTATGATATCTATTTTGAATTAGAAAAATCTATATTATCTGAATTATTCAAGGGATCTTTAATTGAAGAGACACTATATAATTGATTTTGTAAAACAAATAAATTACTCAAACAGAATAAAAGGATTAAAAATGTTTGCAAAATAACATCGTTTTTATGTTCCTAAAAATCAAAGAGCAAGTATATGCCCATGGGAAGTAAAAAGAATCGCTGAACAAGACAGTGTTGACAATCTTCAAAAATTCCCATCAAAGAATCTCATAGATATATAGATATATACGCGTATATATATATATATATATATATGAATGAGAGAGAGAGTAATGAGAAAACAGTATATACCGTGGACAGAGGAAGAAGAAGAAGCACTTTGTGGTGGTGTCGCTAAACAAGGTCTCAGCAAATGGAAAGGCATCCTCAATGACCCTGAGTTCGGTCCTTCTCTTCGTAGCCGCTCCATCGCATACCTTAAGGTCTTCAAAATTCTGTCCCTGTTCTTTTTTCTCTTCTTCTTCTTCTTCTTTTCTTCTTGGATTTGTTACTCTGTTATTTACCTTAAGAAGGAAAAAAATAATAATTTATATTCTTAGAGTAATCTTTAAAAAAAAAAAAACTATTTAAAATATTATTTATTAATTTTTAGTTTTTTTAATAAAAAAGTATTATTTACTAAAATCATTATCACCACTAGTTTTTATAAATTAACGTTCAATACTCCATTCCTATAGTTGAAAAAAAATTATTTAAAATGTATTTACTACATGAAACTACAAAAAAATTAAAAGAATATTAACAAAGTCCCTTAAATGTGGAGTATTCTCAAAATAGAAAGTTTTTAAAAATATTAATCAGGACTTTTTGCATTGTTTAAGTTTCCTCATGGTTTTATTGGACAAAAGTTTATTGGGAGCTCATTTCCATAGTTTTGAGCTCCATTTTGGCGCTGGAATTTAATGATATTGAGCTCAAGTAAATATTGTGTTGACCAAGCTTGACGTGATGATACGTCTTTTTTATTTTTTATTTTTAATGACTGAATGCACTTTTTACTTCCATTTTTTTTTTAGTTTTAAAGATGGAGGCAGAGGCACTGTACGTTAACTGATTACAAGTTTAACTCAATTAATTAAGCTCGTTTTGACTGAAAGTTGTTTAAAAAAAATGATAATTACTTTAAAGAAAGTAAATTTAATATTTAAAACTAGCTCAAAGTTGCTGCGACTTGGTTTAAGGTACATGCAAAATCATATTAGCTTTTCAGGACCCTTTTTTATAATTTTTTTTGCAAAAGGGTTTCGTATTTGTAAAAAACTCTAGAATGATGTGCCGAAAAGATAATTAGAAAACACAAAGACTCGTGATTACTAAATCCCCTTAATACTAATGTATGGTTACAAAAACAATGCCCCATGTTAGTAGAAAACTCTGGAATGATGTGCCGTAAAGATGATTAGATAATAGAAAAACTCGTGATTACTAAATCACCTTAGTGCTAGGTTGCCTTGCCACATCTTTAGTGGAAGTTTTTCTTAGAGGTCTCGTTTATTTTAAGAAAACCTTTTGTTGTCTTAAAATGTCTGTTTTTTTATTAATTTCCTAAAAATGAAATGTATTCATATGTTAGTAGTATTATAAAAATATTTTGAAAAAAACATTTCTAACATTTAATTTGTGAATATTAGTACTTGTAGATATACCTAAATAAATTAATATTAGCATTTCACTACTAAGACATTGTTTCAAATATTTTACTTAAACCAAAAGTTAGCTACTTTAACTGTTAATATATATATAGTTTATGTAAGGTGTTTACTACTTTTTCGCTTTGAGACATCTAATTCACATTCTAATAAATAACAATTTGTGATGTAACACTTAAAAGTAACTTTGGAAAATAAACTTATAGCTCAAATGATCAAGAAAATCAAACTTTACAAATCTTTTAGAGGATAAAAATCCCAATTCTACAAAAGTTTTAAAAGGAGAATAAGTTGACAAAATAGAACAACTAATAAAAGGGTTTATAAAAGATTACAGATTAATAGAGTATAATAACATCACCCATAATTAAAAACTAGAAGGTCATAGATAAAGACCCTATTAATTTCCATACGAGCCAATAAATCTGTCAAATAATTAAGAATACGGTCAATTACTCTTGAGTTTCACTCCCTTACTCGGTTCTCTAGTCTTCTTAGACTTAGTGTAATACCGGTGAGTCTATTGGAAATCAACAAAACAACTAGAGGGGTGTGAGTGATATCTTGCTCAATAAGTAAGATGGAAACAATAGCACATATTAGTCATCAAGTAACTAAGGTTTTCAAGTAAAGTTAATTAAATGTAATACATGTTTAAGTAAATGTCGTCGTACAATATTAACTAGTCGTTGTGAGATTATAAAAATTGTACTTACTCTAATCTAGGTTTTGAAGATTTTCACATCGTGCATTTTGTGAATCGGAACCAAATTGAGGCTTATACAATGAAGAAATACGTTCCGCTCAAGACTTTACTTTGAACTACGGTTCTTAACAGTGTCGCGATCTCTTCTTCTACCACTGAGTTTAACTAGAGGTAAGGAAATAACCATTTCTGCTATCCTCATCTGAATGGTCCGTGTTTAGCTTAAGAATCCTAGTCGTTTCCCTAAATGAGTTGTGATGCAAATTTGGTTAAAAGTTAGGTTTAGCTTGAATTAGTTTGCCTTTTTTAGATGATCAAGCAATTTTCATACAATTCAATCAACGCAATACCATAAGGCAACCAATACATAAAGTCTAACACTTTATAACAGTAATGCAATATCCAAACACATGCACTGCACATACACAGCCTAATAACTTACAAACATAAACATGACACATTCTAAGGTCTCCAAGTACACTCAAGCAATACTCCAAAGTAAAGTGAAGTATTGATTTTATTTACTCAAAACCCAATCTCTCGCTACTACACTTGTTAACTTATCTTTGTTAATGATCTTTTGATATTTACTCCGTTCTAGTATTTTATTTTGCATAAAATATTACCAATTTAAGTGCCTACATAAGTATTGAGTTATTTACTTACTATTTTATTGTAGTATGCATTAAGTATTGAAAGCTTAGTACAGTACTATAAGTATATTTTACCTTTATCACACTTGAAGCCATATCCTGAGTCATTACACCTTTAGCATATTCAACTAGAAAAGCCTTTGAGCTATTCTCTACACTATATAAGTATCGACATTCACAACCAATTCAATCTTTAAGTCAGTCTTTGAGGTTGCTAAATATTCAAGATTGTTCAATAAACACCCTTTAAACTACTTTCTAAGTTAGATCACCCTAGAAGTTCTTAAATTGGAAAGCTTTTGAATTATCATTTGATCCATATCAGAGTTAAAGTCCTATAAGATTTTCCTATGAATCATCCTTTTAAGTCTAATAACCTCTTAAGATTTTTTACGAATTACCTTTTGAAACAACTTCTGAGTGCTCATCTTCATGTATTTCACTTCAAATATCCTCTAAGATACCTTTTGAGCCAACTATGTAGTTTATTCAACTTTTAAATTTCTTGGTAAAATATCTTTTGAGCCCAATAAACTTCAAGTTCCTTAAGAGTTCATTCTCTAACTCAACTTTTGAGCCTCTTTTGTCCATACTTCTCTTCAAATTTCGCTTATGATGAAACCTTTTAATTAGTATCCAATAGAACATTTATTTCACTTCCTTTGAGATACCCTCTGATTCTTTTGTCCTATAGAGGTTTTAGGAAAACTTGTCCTATAGAGTTTTTAGAAAAACTATCATTTGGTCAAGCTTCTAAATCCCTTGTTATTATATTTTATTCATAAGTTTTGCTTTTGATTCACCGTCTAAATATCGATCTAATTCAAAACTCATTTCCAAAATTCTCTGATTTATTATATGCCTTCACCCAATGAAACACTTTTATTGGTACTTTACATTATGGTATTTTTATATAAGAGTTATTATCTTAAATAATGTATATATATTCTTATTCTAATAATTTACTTATTTTTCTTTCCTATATGAACCACCCTATATTCTAAAAAGTCCTAAAATAATTTACCCTAAAATCCTACCCTAGATCCTATTTCTTTTTTTTTTTTTTCCAACCGTAAATGTCTTCCTCTTAACTGCAACTTTTTCTCGGTTCTCATTCTCTCTATTAATCATCATTTCAATTTCTTTCTTGCCATTCTTTTCTTTAAACCTTCCCCTTAATAATCACTTTCAATCCCATCCCTTAATTCATTTCCCCAATTGCCATCCTCTCTTTCATTTTTTTTTCCTTTTCTTCTCTCCCTCACTACATTCCATAACCGAACCCCACCCGTGCTCTTGTCTCTCTTCACTCCCTCCAATCCCCTTCCATTCTCTCTCTCGTCTCTATCCTTTCTCTCCTGTCTCTGTTCCCTATCTCTCTCTTTTGCTTAGAAAATTCCCTCTTCCCCAATCATTTCAAACTAGGCCTCACTCTCTCATTTTCTCTCTTGCCCTTTAATTTTTTGTTTTCCTTTTCTTGTTCAACTCTTAAGTTTCGCCCAATTCCAAAGCTATCGGCAAACCCAAATTCCTAATTCTTGCTTTTCAACATTAGCTTGTCTAAAATTCTTTTGAGTTAAATGTATGGTTAGATTAGTTTATCTTCGTTTCTCACGTTCCAAATTAACTCAGTAAATGTTATTAATTAATTGTTTAAGTATATTGTTTTACAAATTATAATTTTTGTATTGTTGTTATTGTTAGGTTCTCGTTCATGCCCATCTAGTGATCTCATCTCGACTTAAATTCGCGAGCCGTTTCGATTTCATATTTGGTACCATATACATAGCGTATTATCCTATTATTATTATTTTATTTATTATTTCCATTATTAGTGTTGAATTAAGTAATCGATAGTATCCAATTCTTGCTATTAATTTATTTGATTATCATGTTATATAGTGTTATTTTACATAAAAATTACCGTTATATATATTTTATTGTATTTGGAATATTAATTATAGATATATGTATGTTAGGGCCAAGTTTCTATTTTTTGTTGTATTCAGGTTGGGTTACTCTTTTCTGTTTTATTATAGAGTCATATTAATGTTCGTATATTTTACATAAGTCTTGAGTATCGATTTAGTATACTACGATACTATTTTATTATTAGTGTGTCTTATTATTGATATTGATGGTAGTACGATCTAAGTATTTTTATCACATTAGTATTATAAATACGTAGCATATTATATTACGCATAATATGTTCATTTTATATGTCAACTATTATTATGTCATTCCTTACAAGTTTTTACAAATCATACTATTTTTCGATTAAATACGTATTGTTTTATTATCATATCGTCTCGATAATCTATATATTTTGATACTCTAATCATGTGTCCACTTTGTATTTTCATATACATACATATATATATATATATATAACGTACTTTACAGTTTACTATAAATAAGTGATTTTATATAGTCATGTGTATATCAACTTTTTGGCTTAATCGTATTATGTTCTATTTCTATTCTGGAATTGTTATTTAATTCAACAATTTCTTTCGAGACGTTGATTGGATAGATTATAAGTTCATAAATAACTTCTAGATAGAGCTTAGTCTTAAAATGTTTAAAGGTTAACGTATTATATGTTTTTCATTTAGATTTATGGTATTTGGTTTCCC
This sequence comes from Lumnitzera racemosa, assembly GCA_024138005.1. NCBI lineage: Eukaryota > Viridiplantae > Streptophyta > Magnoliopsida > Myrtales > Combretaceae > Lumnitzera > Lumnitzera racemosa. Next base: position 9,157,888 of record JAMXBC010000008.1, on the reverse strand, counting down.
TTATCGAGGTCTGAGCTTTTGTTCGAGTTTTAAGATTAAAGTCCTATTTTCGATTTTGGAGGGATTATAGGTACGTGGTGTTTGCTTGTATGTTTGTGCATGTTAGGCTTATAATGCAATTGGACTAATATATATAATCAACCTAAATGACTTAAAGTGTTGGTTATGCTTGAACCACTTGCTTTAGGAGCCCGCAGCGGCAGATTCTTAAAGATTAACTGCTAATCATGTGTGAGGATTTCTTAGTGGACTCATACATGGGATGACGTGGCTAAAATATCAAGTTCTAGACTCTAGATTCTAAGCATAGAGGATTTAAAGAAAAACATATATTTATATTCACCTTGTATATGGATAAAGACCAAGTGTAGTGAGGTTATGAATACCTTTTTTCTATCTGTTGGTTTAACGTAAGATAACTAAATTGTTGTTTGTATTATTCTATTACATATGTACTTTTACATATGAATGATTGGGCTTGGTATTCGTGTGTGGTTATGTACCCATACTGAGTTTCAGCTCATTCTTTTCTTTGAGCACTATCTTATTTATGAGGAGACATATGTTAATGACATCTAGAAGGGGGATGGAGTTAAGTACCTTTACTATTATAATGACTAGGATAAGGTGATGTATGTTTTGGCAGAGGTTTATGTTAAGTGTTTTGTCTTTGAGGAGATGGAGTCCTTTCTTATATTTGAGGATCTAGTTACTTGACTTGTTTATTGTTCTTAGTTATGAGTCGATATGCTTCCGAACTCTATTGGATATTACAGCTTTTATAAGGTTATGAATAGATACGGTTATCTACTCCTTTGTGGTTTATATGTATGATTGTAGTATGATTCTTTTGTGTTTTTTACTTATAGACTTAGAAGCCCTACACATTCCAAGCTAATTGGAATATGTGGCAAGCTGTAATGCCTATTTAGAATCATAAGGCATTATACCCAATTCTCTTATAATCACTTCATTTATCCATTTACTTCTAACTTCGATCAAAACTAACCAGAATAAGATCCCAATCCATACTTCCTAGTTTTATTACATCTAAGTTCCTAGTATATCACATCATTACTCACCAATTTTCCCTAAATCTCGTATCACCGAATTATTCATGTAAGTGGCTTATACATAATATTTTTATTTCTCTCAATAGAACTCCTTCAAATAGCACCCATACACCACAACATACACTAATAACTAGTGGAGCTCGAAATCAAAGTGAGGTCCTTGGGATAAATACACTTATTTGTTTTTAAAAATACCATTTTAAGCATGATTTACAGCTAAAAAATTCATAAAATTTATAGAAAATAATTTTGTAAAAAATTCCTTTATAGCATTTTAATATAATTATAGGAAAATTTATAAAAAAATTTCAAAGTCAAAACTATATCATTAGATTTATTTATTTCAACATTGAAAAGTCTTCCATTTCATTGATTTCTTAAGTATGTATACTTTAACTATTAAATTTTTATAAAATAATATTTTTCCTATATTCTACATATGAAAATAGTCAAGAATGAATTTTTCTAATTTTTCCTGGACAACTTTTATATTCTTACAAAATTATATAAAATCGAACTAAGTTGAAACCTCATTGGAATACTTAGCTCCAACCACTAGTGGTGGCTACCACCATATCGATCAGCCCAGACGATGGGTCCATCATTACCTAGTGGTGGCTACTTATACCCTACACCACCCTAACTGCATACACTTTAATAAGCTCAAATTGTACTTAATTTTTGTATTTTTTCCGGATTTTTCTTCTTTGATTAATTTGACTCACTCAATTTTTTCCTAGAGCCTAAATTTCATGTACAAACTAGTGGAGAGTATTTCCAATTTTTCAAAACTTGCAAATCATCTAAATGAATTTTTCTCCCTCTCTCTTCTAAAATTCAAGTTTAAATAATGCTAATTTTGCATGTTTACTTTGTCTTCATCCTTTAACACTTGTCTTTCAAATTCTACATGCCCTACTCCACTTAATCTGGCTACCTTTGGTTTTTTTTTTAATCATTTTTTATTAATTTAACGAATTTTCTTAGCTTAATTTACATAAAATTGGATATTTTAGATAATTACGAATATATAATTACACCTAATAATTACACATGGAGTATATACATATATTCTATATATTATTTCATGTCATATAATATTTTTATTATATATGTAATTTATCTCTAAATATTTACAAACTAACGAAACCTATTTGACTCGTTTACGATAAATAATACATGTAGAGTTAAATTATTTTTATTTTATTATATTTCTAATATCTAAGTCTACGGAGTATCCTCGACTAATGTTTCAAGTCTACTTGTAAATTTTTAGGTCATTTGAGTTAATTTCACTTACCCTTAACTTACTTGCTCGAATAACTACATAAAATTACGAGACTCATAATCCCTTTAGTTTATATCAATAATTTTCAACAATCTTGATTTTTTTCCCATTATATTCTTTCTAAGTTTAGATGTAATTTACATATTGGTTACAAAAAGAGAAAATTATTCCAAGATTTAAAAAGCATATAAATACCGGGTCTGAAATGACACTCCATTTTGAAAAGATTGTCACGCTCAAAGCAATAGAATCGCAATAGTCTCACCATATAAACAATTATAGGATATAAGCTTTTCTCATAGTTACTATCCTAAACTTGGTTCACATAAGGTGAACTCGATTACATAACTTTGAAGTGATTAGCTCAGCACTTGCATTTTTGTAAAGAATGTATAACAATACGTTAACTTTTTTTGAAAAGCCTTGTATAATAATTTCTTAATACGTATTATTTATTATGAAACTTCATATATATAAGAAAAGCTTACAAGTCAAATTGCTTTACATTCTATATTATCTTACAGATTAACTACGAAAACTACTGAGTCTGTCGTACTGGTTCGATTAGTTTCCTTAAAAATAAATAAGACTTTAAAAGTCCAATTACACATTCATTAGTCCTTGACTCCCTACCTCCATTGACTTTTAGGTTAGGATTCTAAGTAAGTTATGTCGACTCATGAACTGTAAAAAAATCTATAAGAAGGCAAGCAACCATTGCTTAATAAGTAAAATGAAAACAAAAGTGTATGTACATTGCAAAGTAAGTAGGATTGTCATCTAAGTTAATTATATCCAATGCATGATTAATCAAATGCTATTACATGACGTTATTATGTTTATTGTGTTATTAGAGAAATTATGTCTGCTTTAATAGAAGTTTGAGAAGTTTCATTAGCCACGATGCCTTCACATCCATACTTAAGCTTGTGTAATGAGACATCGTTCCTCTTATAATTATCTCTCAATCAGTGTCCTTTAACTTTACCGCAACCTCTTTTTATATTACTTAATTTGACTAATGAAAAGTAAGGAACCGTTTTAGCTCTCTTTTTTAGGCTCTGTGCGTTGGCTGAAAAAGAAGCCTACTACTTCCATCGAGGCAATCGATACATATTGCCGTCTTCTACAGTAACTTTGAAATGTATTGACAAGCCACGGACTGTGAGGCAATTTCGTTTCTTCTTTTTCATTATCAGCCTCAGAAGATTGTAAGGAGAACGACAACGTCCACAACAACTGAACAGTAGCTTCAAATGTGGTCGATGGATCTTTAGAAGTACCATGGACACAGAAATTGTTGACCATCGAAGCATAACAGCCATAGAACAACCACAGAAACTAAGAGCCTCAAGGAAAAATCTCAGCCAAGGCAAATCCAAGAATTTTTGAATCTGATGACCCTGAGTCAACTCTGCGGCGATTGGATGAGGACCCATGTTCAAGGCCTCCAAATGCCTCCCCGTCCTTCCACCACGTGCGTGTCTTGGCAATGTTGCCCCATCAAAGCTAAGGATGACGTCCAATGGCTTCAATAACTGAGATTCGGGAGTAGCAAGTTGAATTCTTCTAAAATCCGAGCATCATGCATCGAGAGCAATCCATGTGAATACGACTAAAGAAAAATGCTCAAAGCAGCTCGGATGGGTCGAGAAGCTACCTCAATAGAGAGCTCCAAAGCTCCAAACTCCATGACAGCAAGTCCGAGCAACAAATCCTACCCATGCCGATCTGTAACAAGTCATACCCGAGCAGCAAGCTACAAGCTGCTCGTGTCTGAGTAAAGCTGGCTACGATTTGCCAAGCAGCAAGTCCGAGCTCACAATGAGTCCAAACGAACTGGTCATGGCTGTGCTGAGCTGCAGCACGCCTGACTTCTGGACACTTTTACTCGGTCGCCTACCTGAGATTCCCTTCAACCGAACAACTGAGCTACTTCCAGGCGCATGGTTGGATGGGTCAAGCAAAGCGGGTAGTGAAAATCTCAAGTCCCAGAAGAGCAATCCCCAAGTAACAATCGAAGTTAAAATTCTCAACATACTACATCAATCTCGACAAGGACAAGTTCGTGTTCTGTCACTTTGCGGGTTTATTGTGGCGGATGCTATTTTCTACCATATCATGATCTGAATAGAGTTATGCATTATGTTCTGGAATAGGAACAATTTTTAGAGTATTTACAATGAACCACAGGCTTGTGATTGCTTTCACTAAAATCAGTTGCAGAAAGGTCTGAGCTGTACATGGCCTTGCTATCCGTCCGAACAATGGCTGAGCCATTCTGTCTTAAAGAGTCTATAACCGACCAAGGACCAACCTGAGCCGCCCATTCATGGGAGCAACTGAACCGAGCTCCGTGACAGCAAATCTGAGCAAGCAACCGAATTCCAAACGGCCATAGCAACTCAAACAACAGAGTGCTGCACAATATTTTGCCACTTCGTTTTCCTTTAAAGTTCTGCACGTCAGGAGAACGTCCGGACTTTTCTCTTTTAAATCCGGAGATGATACGATGTACTAAGATATTTTTTATATATTTACAGATATTATTTCTGAAAGGTACGTATTTATTGTATATATATGGTTTTTTGTTGATATATATTTTATAATAAAATTTTATAGATAATTAGAATATGTATGGAATTATAATAAATATATATTATTAGTGAGATTCCATTACATTGTATTATCTAAAAATTATTTTTGATTGAATAAATATCTAGAGAGAATATAGATATTTAAACCAATACATTGTATAACTAAAGTCATTCTTACTAGACGAAAGGAAAAATATCCGAGTTATACAAGTAGATGCTCAAAGTTAAGTGAGTATATCGAACACGAACTATTAATAGAAGACACCATATGTTTAATGTCATTGATCCCTCCTCTAAATTAACGAACGTAAATAATCCCTAAACTTGAGATATTTATATATTATATATATGGAATGCTGTACTTTACTATCGCTAAACGTAATTTTTATTTAGATTGTAAATAATACGGTTATTAGGTACAATATGAAATATAAAGAGGATAGTGACGAGTCAAGATAAAATTTATCGCTCTCTTGGATTAAGGAGTTGATATCCAAGGCTACTTGGTTAAAATAATAGTGACTTGTAAGCCCGTAGCCATGATAAGTATTATTAAGTCTATTTTATCTTGAAAACTAAGTAACATAATTAAACGTTGATGACATGACATGTAATAGTTTAAGCAGGATACCATTTGATAAAGAGATTTAATTATGTAGTAATTGATTTATAGTGATTTCTTGTTCATACTTTTTTCTATTACATTAGATGATCAATAATTGTTATTAGACGGTTACTTTGGTTTATGTTTATACATTATCTTCGTGTATAGAAACCTAGAGGGTTGCATACTATAGCACGATTAACAAGAACAAAGTTTTGACTGTCAATATTTATTTCAAAGATAGAATAAATTGATTTGAAAAAATAAATTGGAGACAATTTATTTTATCGCACAGTATATATTTGTGATCAAGTACCTTTTAAAGGTTATGTATTTTATTATTGTCTTTTTTGTATATAAATAGATGGAATTTATTAATTCCATGTTTAATTACTATTGAAAAATTTATGGCAATTGAATCCTTTATTAATTTTAATTAATGTTTAAAAGGAGACAAGAGCAGGAGAAAGAGGAATGATGATGATGATAATGATTTTCTTTTTAGAGAAATACCTTAAGAATAAGCAAAAGAGAGATATATAATTTTTGCTTTCTAGTTTTTTTAATTCTAATCCTAGTTATCTAGCAATATAAATGATTACAATTTGTTCTTGTTAACGTATGTGTGGATATTACTATGAGGATTACATTTGGAATTTTTGTGGTAAACACATTTTGAAACAACAAATTGGATTCAAATTTCAATTGAAATCCATGTCCAAGAGAAGACAATACTTCTAGTTAAGGAAAGGCAGTTTTATAATTTTATTAACATATATTTTATTACATATCACACATGAATCTTATGATAAATTTTGTAGTTTTTTTTTTTTCCATTGCGTTCTTTCTTATCTATAAAACCGAATAGAACGAACCCATAAACTCGAGCTATCCACTCTAGAGAATTGAAATTCATAGCGCTGTCCAAGCTATATGATACAACCCAGCTTAGTCAACCCTCTCCACCCTTACCATATGGTCGCTTAATTAGTAGACAAGTTGTACTTTTAAGTTCCCCTTTCTAACTAGTTAGCAGTACGTACTTTATAACAACTATGCAGCGAGCCACGTCTACCATTACTGTACAAACCCACAAGCGTATAGAACAAATTCCTAATCACTTTTGTGAAATGAGCAAAATAACATATTCGAGCACCTCATGAACACTATGTTCGAGCTCATATGACATGAAGGAAGCTACAATCTGGATAGCCTATACATTTCGAGAAAAGTACCATCGAGCAAATATAAAACCAAATTGGCACAAGCTATTGACTTACATGAAAGGAGTCGAGCTCCATCCATGTACATAACACAAAGCTACCTACAGCATCAATTACTCAAAAAGCCCGACCTAAGCTTTTACTCCACTAATTTAAGCACCGAGCTTTTGCTCATTACTGTCATGCCCCGAAACGGCAGAGTCGTAACAGTCCCGCTATGTAAATCATTCTAAGATAGAAGTTGGCCTTACAACCGCTATCTTAGGCCCGATCTACACAAGGCGTCCATGACTAACCTGTTTTGAAGTAAACAGTTTGTAATTTAAATAAATCATTTACCTAAGAAAGTGAAGAAATATATATATATATATATATATATATACACACTATAATTCAATTATTGAAATCAAGGTTTATAATAATTCTCCGTAACATTTTTCCTAGTTATACATTATTCAAAATGTGTTGATTTTTCAATGTTTTTCCTCACTCCCCAGGATCCAGCAGTTGTTAGCTTCAGAGTAGTTATTTGCCGCTTCATAGCCAGCACCTGCACAACGTCTATAGGGATGTAAGCAACCACAGCTCAGTAAGTTAGGATGGAGGACTTAAAACTATACCACAAACACAATAAAGTTTTCAATCAACTTATTAGGTACAATGCATGTACAAGCAAATGCCATCGCACAATGTTGTCTGGTCTGTCGTGAGATTAGAGAAATTGTGCCCGCTTTAATCCGGGTTGAGGAGTTGCCATTAATGCAACAGCTCACGACCAAACCCAGGCTTGTGCAATGAAGACCTCGCTCCTCCCGTGACTACCTTTGGACCACTGACTTCACCCTCGCTGTGACCTCCTCTCCTATCACTTAGTTCGGCTAAGGATGAAGAAGGAACCATTTTGCAATCCTACGCTATCCCTTTTGAAGGGGTCAGTATCTGGCCGGAGAGTCCTAAGTTCCCCTAACGGGTTGCCATGCATGTCCGATTATGATTACTGGTCGAATATTTGATTAAGTCCAGTTTAAGGTTATCAATCATTTCATACAAATCATTCAATACATGCTAGAGCAACAAACAGAATCATAGTATCACCCATAATCAAGCACATACACATATCCAACTATCTAACAAGCACAACCAAGCATAACCTCAAGCCTCCCAAAATATAGCATTGTATTAATCCTAGCTTACCTCGACTCCTCGCTCACTCATTCGAGGTCCGACTTACTCAGGCCATCGCCGGTCATCCTTATAATACAAACGTGGTTTCAATTTTTCATATAACGATTATAGGTTCATTTTATCCTATAACGCTTATTATTATGTTTTGTTTAGGGTTTAATATACCTAATTATCTAGGTCTTAAGTCTTTTATAATTATTCCAGGTTTTGGGTTAGGTTCGGGTTCGGTTTCCGCATCAATTTCTAAATTAGGTTTTAGTTCGATTTCTAAGTCCTAAACATGCTCGATCCTAATGTGAAATTAATCACATTAAGCTCGAGTATTCAAATATCCTATTGGGTCTTAATTTAGTATTTTAAGCTATTCGGTACACGCTAGTCCTAATTAGGGTATCGGATTTATCCCCGATGTGAGAAAATCTTACTTTCTTATATAATTACCTAAAATTCAATCTTAATTCAGATTTAATATTATTCTGATTTTTACTCTAATATTATCTAAATAACCTTAATTTTTTTAGATTTATTAATTTACAATTTCACATATTACTAATTTCTTATATTAATTACCTAATTTCCTAAATCAACCATACTTAATACTCCAAATGTTAGGATTAGGGTTCCACATCAAATATTAACATTCCTAAACATCTAATTACTATCTAAATCAGTAATTAATATCTTAATCACCTAATTAACCCCAAAATACCCAATTTTTCCATCATTTTAGGGCTAAAAATTAACGTAAAAATTTCGAAAATTAATTGTAAAAAAATGGCTTCATAGTACTATTCTATATCACATGAGCATCCTACAGAAAAAAAAATTGAGCTCCAAACTACACTCTTAAGCCTATTTATTTTCCGTTCTAATCATGCTCGGTTTTGCATGATTTCTTAAGGATCATATATTTTCAAACATGATTAAACTAAATCACTATTTTTCCCTAAATCTACATACAATAAAACCTTAGAATAACAAGTTTCATAATTTTTTAAAACTATTTACTATTTTTACAAAATTACACAAGAATCGGGCTGGAAATCGGGCTCACCGATCTGGATGGCTTCGGCCAATGTGGCTTTGTCAGCCGGCCTGGGCGCTGCCACCACCGTGTGGTAGTGGTGGCCGTCTACTCGTAGCTGCCCGTCGGGTCTAGGTTCTGCTTTGTGGCCCTAACTGCACAGTTTTTCTTTTCTTTTTTTTTTTCTTTGGTTTTTCTCTCAATTTTTGTCTCTCCCTAATTTTTTCTGATTTCTAACTGTCCAAATGAGTTTTTAAATTTTTCTTGCTATTTATAGAGCTTTAGTGTAATTATTGTGCATTAATTAGACATGACTTTGCCCAATTTCTTTGATTTTTGGCTTTTGTGTTGTCTAATTTTAATTGGTTAATTTTTATTTTATGGATTCTGACCTGCCACGACCTAATTTGGATTATTCTTGAGTTTTCTTGATTTTTTATTAATTAATTGTGAATTTTCTTTAAGTATTTAGTATTATTTTAGCACATTTCGCGTATTTTAAGTAATTACGCGTATTTATACCTACATGTAAATTCATATATAGCACAAATAAATATTGCTAAATATTATTTAAGTTATTTTATAATTTTTAGTATACATATAACTTATCTCTAGCGATTTGTTAAGTATCGGAATGCATTTTATGTATTTTCGATAAATAACAAGGTATATACTTAAAATTTAAAAATTTTATAGTCTCCTATTTTATTACTTATTTTCTTAAATTCAAACTTACGGGATGAGTTTACTAATATTTCGAGCTTTACTTTATAATTTAGGCTCGATTGGGTCTTTTAACTGATCAAAACCTCGGATTGCTAGTTTTAGGGCTTACAATTACTAACATCTACACAATGTTGTTGGGGTGGAGATGGTTAGTGGTGTGGGTGGGGGTGCAAGAGGTGTTGAAAGGAGAACCCACTTCCTATCCTCGCCCGCTTAATTTGGCAGGTCATGACTAACTTAGACGACTTACTTGCTTTATTTACCTTTTTATGCATTGTCAATTGGAACATCACCAACTCGATCACGTCGAGTAACCTCGTTGATAGAATCTCACTTTGTACATCTAAGGAACTTCCCTTCTTACCTCTTTCGATATCATCGGTTGGAACACCACCAACTTGACCGTATCAGGTAAACTCGTTGCTAAAACATCAGTTTATACATCCAAGGAACTCTCATCTCACCTCTTTAAACACCCCACTCTAACCTCTTTAGGTCCTCACCTATTCAGGGGACCTAAACCTCTTCAGGTCTTCACTTCTTTAGATGTGCCTAAGCCTCTTTAGACATACCTAATCCTCTTTAGATGCTTCAGCCTTTTTAGACTTACCTCGACCTCTTTGGGCTTATACCTCTTCAGGCATTCTGGTCTCTTTAAGTCTACCTTGAACTCTTTAGGCACTTTAGTCTCTTCAGGTCTCCTAAAATGAAGTTGACCTTTCCATGTCTATATATTCACTTTTTTAAGAATTAACCTAAGATCGGTCTCGTTAGGTCTAACTATTTGACTCTACTAACCTAACTACTAAGCGTAGGTCATGTCTATATTGGGCATCCTACCTACCTTGCTACTCTACCTAAGTTAGAGCTCTAGTCTACTAGATTATGGATAAGGTTAGAAGAGTTGATTCATCTAGCAATAGCTCGATTTGGTGCACTAAAAGCCTATTTATACACGTACTTTCCTTACCGAATTCCTTGGTAATGAGAATGCTTATTTTGGGGAAGAAGGGGGCTGGGACCAATTGTGTTACCGTAATTAAGAACAAATAAGACCAGTTACTAAATAAGTTTAAGCTTGCAAAATGTTAAAAGGAAAGTGATGGGGAATGATGCGAAAAGGACGAATGGGAATGAAAACGTAAGCAAAACCTACAAATAGCTCAAATGGATATAACAGGCCAATGGAACTTCTGAGAACTCATGACACAATTCAATATGACGTATGAATCGGTTCAGTGAAGTTACTCACCACTTAACCTTAAGGTCAAGATAAGAATAAATCCAAAAGTAAACGAGCAATGTTTATGCAAAGAAAGAAAAACACTCAAGTGTATTAATGTTCAATTTGTCTTTACAACTATAAGTATAGGGATATTCATACCTATAAGTTAGGGCAACTTGCCTAAAATGGAAAAGACAAAAAAAAATATTTCCTATGGAAGTAATGTACAAGATTTAAAATGGTAAAAATGAATATACAAAAAAAGTAATCACTGGTGCAATGGATTCTACACATGATACTATACACATGATGACGTTATATTGGTGATGCCGTTGGAAGATGTAAACAAAAAGTATGAACAACTTGCTTATCCGAATAAAGGTAACTTGGTTAGTCTAGACTCTTTCTGATAGGGATCAAAGACCGATTACACACTCTTGAGCCCAATGGCTCTCTTAAGTGGTTTGCCAAGCTATTTGAGGTGAGTTAAGTATCGAAGGGTAGTGTTTATCCTAGTTTAATCTACCGAGCTACTTTACTTTCCATACTATATAAGATGTTGTCGAGTTAATCAACCAACATGCCGAGTTGAACCCTCCACTAAACCATAGTTCAAGTGCTAAATCTGAGTACAACAATCTCCATTGTACCGAGATTGACCAAGACTGTTAGGAGCCGACCCACCAAGGCCAACCCAAGGTGAGCTGTCCTTGAACCAACTGTAAGCCCTAAAGTTAAGCCAAGTGACCGTAGGATTGGACATAGTACATAAAGTTAGGGCAATCGGTTAAAGAATCCGATCAAACCTAAATTATAAACCATAGTTAGAAATATTAGTAAAAACGATCCTGTAAACTTGAATTTAAGAATATAAGTAATAAAATAAGAGACTATAAAATTTTTAAATTTTAAGTATAATACTTGTTAATTATCGAAAAGACAAAAAGTAAAATCTAATAACTAATAAATTACTATAGATAGATTATATGTATACTAAAAATCATAGAATGATCTAAATAATAATTAATAATGTTTACTTATATCCCACATGTATCTACGTATAGATAAAAATACATAAAATTACCTAAATTGCATGAAATTAACTAGAAACTTAATAAATAATTAAATAAAATTATAAAATAATTAATAAAAAATCATAGGAATAGGGATTGACCTAGATTTGGTCGTAGTAGGTCAGGAATTAAAGAAAAAAATTAACCAATAAAAAACAAGCAACACAAAAGACAAATTGGAAGAGATTTAAGTAATGTCATGTTTAATTAATACATAATAATTACTACAAGGCTCTATAAGTAGCAAGAAAAATTACAGAACTCATTTGGATAGTTAAAAGTTTATAAAAATTAAGAGCACCAAAATTTAGAGAAAAAATTAAGGTTTTTAAAAATTTGCCCCAAAACTGTGCAGAGGGAGTGAGAAGGCCAAACTTACACACCACCACCACCCTACTCCAAACCCACCGCCTAGATCGGCTAACACGCTTGAACTGGTGTTGGAGGCCCAAAAGACATCGGACTAAGTGAGTCTCACATTTACTCCGATTTTGTAAAATTTCTTTAAATTATTTATTTTGTGTAGAAAATTATGAAATTTATTATTCTGAGGTTTTATTATATGTAGATTTAGGAAAAAATAGTGATTAAGTTTAATCACATTTGTAAATATAGGATTCTTAAGAAATTAAGCAAAGCCAAGCATGATCAAAACTAGAAATAAATAGGCTTAGGAGTGTAGTTTGGAGCTTAAATTTTTTCTGTAGAATGCTGAAGTAAATACAACAGTATTATAAATCCATTTTTTCTTACAATTAATTTTCAAAATTTTTAAGTAATTTTTTAGTCCTAAAATAATGAAAAGATTAGGTAATTTTGGATTAATTAGATGATTAAGTGACTAATTACTGATTTAGATAGTAATTAGATGTTTAAGGATATTAATCTCTGATATGGAAACCTAATCCTAATCCTAATCCTAATCTTTAGAGTGTTAAGTGTAATTAATATAGGAATTATGTGGTAATTATAGGAAATTAGGAATATGTGAAATAGGAAATTTAATAAATATGAAAAATTAGGTTTATTTGGATAATATAATAATAAAAATCGGTACATAATAAATCTTAAACAAAATTTAATTTCAGGTAATTGTATAAAAAATGTAAAACTTCCCCTCATCAGGAGTAAATCTAATACTCCAATTAGAATTAGAGTGTAACAAATAGGTTAGAACACTAAATTAAAACCCAATGTGATATTACAATACTCGAACTTAATGCAATTAATTTCACATTAGGATTCGAGCGTATTTAGGATTCCTTATAGTCAGAGACAATGTAAAATCAAAACTGGATTCTAATTTAGAAACCGAACCCCGAAATAAGGTAAAATTAATCATTAGTAAATAATAAGTATACATGGAGAAGTGAGTTAAATTATAACTTAGAATATATATTATCAAAGTATAAGTAATAAAAAGACATATTTGTATTATAAGATACCAGAAGAAGAACCGACCTAAGTGATTAGGTGACTGAGAATTCCAAGTAAGTTAGGTTATTACTTTACCATATTGGAGCACTATTTTATTGTACTCGGAGATTTAGGATTGTGTATGATTGTGATTGTAAGTAGTTTATATATGTGTTTAAGTATCTGAATTGGTGTTGAAATTTGTGTTGTGATTGATTGTGTATTATGACTAGATTGGTGCGAAATTGTCTGAACATCCTAAATGGAATTTAATCTTATTCGACTTTAATACCTTAAATTGTCATGAATTGTAACCATTTAGGGGATCATTAGGATTCTCCAACTAAACGTCGACACCTTCAATAAAGATAGCACTGGATAGCAAATTAGTCTTTTCCTCATCCTGAGCCGAACTAAGTGATAGAAGAGGAGGTCGCGGTGAGGATGACGGCATTGGTTCGAAGGACAATCTTAAGAAGAGCAGTATCTCCATGGCACAAATCTGGGTTTGGTTGTGAGTTGTTGCATAACATGAAAACTCTTCAACCCAGATTAGAGAGGATGAAATTTTTCTGATTTCGCAACAAACTGGACTACATTGTGTGATGACACTTTTTTGTTGCATTGCATGAAAATAATTGCTTGATAATCTTGTTTATGTTTGTATACATTTACGAGTCTCCAATTTAACTTACTGAGTTGTAGTTGCTTATACCCGTATAGATCCTTTTGCAGGTCCTGATTTCTAAATACTCTGAGTATTATACCACCCTACAACTATCCAGAAGTTAGTTCTTTTGAAACTTGGGGTATGAGGATTAATTCGCCTAGTAGTTGATATATAGCTACAGTCTCCTTAGTAGTTTAAGAATAAAAGACTGATAATTGATATGTAAATTAGTTGACCGTTTCGTTAATGTAAATTTTTTCTGGAAAGTTCTATAGAATGTACATGTAATTATATATATGTTGACTTAAAGTTCTTCTTAATTACTATAACTTTAACTCAACTCTTAATTAGACTGTTTACTTCAAAGCGATAAGTCGTCAATGCGTTGTATAGATCATGTTTATGATAGGTACTATGAGATCGGTTACTATCATAGAATAGGTTACACAACGAGACTATTGCAACGGGACTTGAAAACCAGTTTGAATGGCATGAAGTGACCAAAAATGCAAAGGTTAGGCTAGCTGTGTTGGAGTTCACTGACTATACCGCCTTATGGTGGAAGAACTTGTAAGCCACAAAAAAAAGGCAGGAGAATAGAAGATTAGGAGTTGGGATCACATGGAGAGAGTTATGCAGAGAAAGTTCATGTCGAGCTATTATCTGTAGGATACTTTCAAGAGACTGCAAGAACCGAGACAAGGAGGATCGAGTATGGATGCTTACGTTAACGAATTCTAAATGCTAATGATCTAGTATGAAGTTGTAGAGCCAAAAGAATGAATTGTGTCTCAATTCATTAGTGGATTAAAGTATGAGATTGGAGATGTCTTGGAAACCCTAGATGTTAGAATGCTCAATGATGCAATCCGGGCCACCCATAGGATAGAAAGGTGCTAAACAGGAAGATTCCAACTACTCGTTGACTGTCTTGGCAGTAGCCGACTTATTCCGAGTAGACTTGTGCGAACAGAATTGAGTAAGGTCACTGAGACCTAACTTGCTCAAACTACCCGATTAGAGGAGAAGGAATCACCGAGGAAGTTCAAGAAAGGTCAGAGTTCAAGGAAGAAGACGAATGAGATCAAGTGTTTCAAATGCCAAAGATTTTGACACATGGCTGCTCAATGTCCAAATAAGCAACAATGGTGATCAGAGGCGAAGTACTGACCATTGAGGTTAATAGTACTGATGAGGAAGTAGAGGAGTCAAAGGAGGACGAACAGACTGAGCTATCTGAGGAGGAACTTATTTATAGTTAGGAAGGCAACTTCATGCTGACCACTCTAGTGTTGAGGAGGACAATGGGTATCAGTCTTGTGCTTGAAGACAAGCAAAGAGAAAATCTCTTACATAGTGGGTGCAAGGTGAACAAATTATTATGCAAGCTGATCGTTGACCGTAGGAGTTCAACCAATGCAACCTTTACATTTATGGTTTCACAACTGAAATTACTGACCATACCCTACCCAAAACCTTACAAGCTTCATTGGCTCAGTGATAAGGGAGCTCTACAAGTGAACAAATAGGTATCTGCGCCGATTTGTATTGGTAGGTATCGAGATGAAGTACTTTGTAATGTGCTGTCCATGAGTACATCCCACCTTCTACTTAGACGACCATGGATGTTTAACCGAATAGTTATACATGACGGTTGGAGGAACACGAGTTCTATGGAGCATGAAGGAAAAATATTGAAATTGAGTCCCATGAATGCCGAGTAGGTAAAAGTCATGCAATCCCAACTTAATTAAACCTTGAAGAAGGAGGCTTTGGTACTGACCCAAGCCAAACTGAAAAGAGAAATGGAGTTAGAGGGATCGACTTATCTACTTATTAGGAGGCTTTTAGAGATGAGACCTGGGGAGGAAGAGTTGCCAATCAAGGTAAAAACCTTACTAGAGGACTTTGCCGACTTGTTTCCAGAAGAGCTACCGAAAGGTTTACCTCTAATCTGAGGCGTTGAGCATGCGATTGACCTACAGCCTGGAACCGCACTGTCAAACAAGCTTACCTATGACTAAACCTTGAACAAGCTCCCGAACTACAGAAGCAAGTAGATGACCTCATGAAGAAAGGGTTTATGCGTGAGTCTTTGTATTATGTCGGCCCTGTTTGTGTTGAAGTAGGATGGTTCTTGGAAGATGTATGTGGACAGCTAAGCCATCAATCGAATCACCATAAACTACAGGTATCCCATACCCAAGCTTGATGATGTACTAAACGAGTTAAGTGGAGCAAGAGTGTTCTCTAAAGTTGATCTCAAATCTGGATACCATCAGATCTGAATGCGTGAATGAGATGGGTGAAAAACCGCATTCAAGACATGATATGGTTTATATGAGTGGCTTGTAATGCTATTTAGACTATCTAATGCGCCGAGCACATTCATACGACTTATGAATCATGTGCTCCGATAATTACTAAGAAGGTTTGTTGTGGTTTATTTTGATAATATTCTAGTGTACAATCTTGACTTGGAGACTCACCGAGAATATCTTCAACAGGTGCTTGCGAAACTCTGAGCTAAATAGCTCTATGCCAATCTGAAGAAGTGTGACTTTTATCGTTTTGAGGTGATTTTCTTAGGATTTTTTGTGAGCGGAGGTGGCATCCAAGTTGATGAAGAGAAGATAAGAGTAGTCATAGAATGGCTTGAGCTAACCTGTTTTACCGATGTGAGAAGTTTCCACAGCTTAGCATCGTTCTATTACTGATTCATTAAGAACTTCAATACTATTGTAGCCCCACTTACCGAACTCTCAAGGAAGAATGTTGAATTCAGATGGGGTGAGAAAGAGAAGAGGAGTTTTGAGGAAGTGAAAGAAAGGTTAACTACAACCTTCGTCTTAGCTTTGCCGAGCTCCAACAAGATATTTGAAGTAAAGTGTGATACATCCGGACTAGGCATAAGTGCTATGCTGATGTAAGAAGTTGACCTATCGCTTACTTTGGTGAGAAACTTCAAGGAGCCTTACTCAACTACTCTATCTACGATAAGGAGTTATACTCCTTAATCCAAGTTTTAACGGTATAATATTATTTGTTGCCCAAGGAATTTGCAATCTACACCAATCGTGAATACTTGAGATATCTGAAGAGCCAACTAAAGTTGTCTTAGAGATAAGCCAAGTGGGTTGAATTCATGAAGAGTTTTTCTTATGTCATAAAATACAAAAACAGAAAGAACAATGTAGCGGTCAATACTCTATCGAGACGAAAAACCCTCCTGACTAAGCTGCAGACGAGGCTACTTGGTTTTTTAACCATCAAGAATTTATAGACTGAAGACCCATACTTTGGTCCTATCTACACCCATTGTGAGGAAGGACGGACACTGGATGACTATCATAGAGAGGACGGATACTTATTCAGGAAAAGGAGGTTATGTATCCCGACCTGTTCCATATGGGAACTATTAGTGTACGATGCGCATAAAGGAGGATTAACAAGACACTTTAGCTAGTGCCAAACTTATGAGGTATTATCCTCCAGATTTTTTTTTGCTAAGGATGAAGAAAGATGACCAGTCAATGCTAGAAAAGTGTGTGACCTATTGAAAAGTGAATAGTTAAGCTGACTAAGGGTACTACTAACCCTTGCCGACCCCGACCAAACATGGTTCGAGTTGAATATGGACTTCATGTTAGGATTGCCGAGGACGTCCTGAGGGAAAGACTCTATTATGGTGGTTGTAGATCGATTTAGCAAGATGGCACATTTCGTATCCTGTTCAAAAATTAACGATACTTTGGCTAGCTCTTTTGTTTTCTTGTAGGAAGTAATCAAGTTGTACAGAATCCCCAAGACCATTATTTTAGATTGAAACTCCAAGTTCATGAGTTACTTTTGGAGGACGTTGTAGAAGCGAATGGGAACTAAGCTGCTGTACAGCATGTCTTACTACCTACAGATCGATGGACAGACCGAAGTTGTTAACAAAACTATAGGAACTTTGCTACGAGTTGCTGTTGGACGAAACATGGTTGATTGGGATTTGTGCCTACCAATCATTGAGTTTGCATATAACAGGACCGCCCATAGTGTAACAAGCATATCTCTAGTCAAGATCACTTATGGGTTTAGCCCTAAATTGCCATTGGATCGAGCATTTTAGCCGATGCTTGATAAAGATCGACCAGCCATCGAGAGAGTTGAGGCTATCAAAGCCATGCACCAGAAGGTTGTAGAGTAATTGGGTTGAGTTGCTGTTAAGCTTAAGAAATGAAGTTGAGGACAGAAGAAGAGGGAATTTCAACTAGGTGATTTGGTCTGGATATACCTTACTAAGGAACGATTCTTAAACTTGAGGAAGAGCAAGTTGTTCCCTAAAGTTGATGGACCTTTCAGAGTGCTTGAAATGATTAATCCTAATGCCTGCAGGATTATATTACTTAAAGGATGTGGAGCCTTGGACTCTTTCAGCATTGTCAATCTCTAACCTTACATTCCCGAAGACTAACAACCAAGAACCAAACTAGATTTGATCCCAAATCTCAAACAACTTGGAGAGGATGATAGGGATCAAGGATCGATTACATGCTCCCGAGCTCGAGGCTTCTCTCAAATGGTTCATCGAGTTATCCGATGTGAGTCAAGCGTAAAGGAGCAGTACTTACCCCCAATCTAATTTGCTAAGCTATTTTGCTCTCCATGCTATCAAAGATGTTGCTGCGGGTGATTAACCAACATGCTAAGTTGAACCCTCGCTTAAACCATAGTTTAAGCGCCAAATTTAAGTACAACAATCTCAATTATGCCGGGACCGACCAAAACTATTAGGAGCCGACCCTCCGAGGCTAACCCAAGGTAAGCCGTCCTTAAACCAACTATAGTCCAGCCTCTTCTAACACTGAATAGAGGCTTACCCCTGCTTGGACCACAATACTGTTAAAATCACAGTATAAATGTGCGTGCATTGTCCCTAGTGACAACCGTATTGTCCTTTATGATAAACGACATTCGCTGCACATAATTCTGTGTCTTATTGTACACTAATTTCCTTTTTATTTAGTAAATAGGAATTCTTTTTTTTTAAAAAATTATTTGTAGCATAGAACTTGCCTTAACAGGATATTATAAATAGTCACATAATATAATAGCTGCAAAAAGATATACAGAAGAATACACTGGACTTTTTACCTTCTCTTGAGCTAAGTGTTCTCTTGCTCTTGAGCTACTTTTATCTAGTCCATTCGTGTATGGCCTAGTGGCAAGTGATCTCCGATCATACTTGTGTGTCATATCAAGTATGACTTGAGCTCGTATGAGACGTCAGTGCATAGGAACCCCTACTTTCCCTCGACTGTCATTTACTTTTCAAGCCATCTTGTGGCTCAGACTCACTTCCCTTTGGTTACACGTAATATTGGGTTCGTGTATTCATCCATGAGTTTGTACTAGCTGCCATACTTACAATGCTCGAATCAGTGCTAAGAATTCTTTATCATACACGAAGTAATTTAACTATGATCATTTGAGCTTTTCACTATTGAAGGCAATTGGTCAGCTTTCTTGCATTAGGATAGCGTCTATTTCAATGTCTGACACATCGCATTCCAACTCAAATATTTTCTTGAAATCAGGTAGAATAGACGCTAAGGCGGAGGTTATAAGATGCACAATCAGCTATTTGAGGTTTTGCTCGTATAATTTAAAGCGATTGAACAAATTGTTCAATTTAGCCCAAATTTTACGACAAAGTTGGAATTATTGGTTAAAGTGATCCCATAGGCTCGAATTTAAGAAAATATAAAATTTTTAAATTTTAAGTATATTACTCGTTATTTTTTAAAAATACGTAAAATGCATTTCAATAACTAACGAATCACTAGAGATAAATTATATACATACTAAAAATCATAAAATAAATTAAATAATTTTTAAGAGTATTTATTTATACCATATATGTATTTAAATGTAAGTAAAAATATGCGTAATTACTTAAAATACGTGAAAGTGGCTAAAATAATATTAAATAATTAAAGAAAATGCTTGAATAATTAAGGGAAAATCAAGAAAATTATGGGAAGTTATGGAAATCTCCAAAAAGTGGTCATGGTAGCTTGGAAATGGAGAAATAAAATTAATCAATCAAAATGTAACAAATAAAAAGCGAAAGAAATATAAGATAAGATAAGGCAATTGTCTCATTAATTTAATGTAAAAAAAATCTCTAAGATCTCTATAAATACCCAAAATTTTACAAAAGCTCATTTGGGATATTTGGAATTGTAGAAAATTAGAGAAAGTCGAAAACAAAGGGAAAATTAGAGTTTAAAAAAATTACAAAAATTTATGTAATTAGGACCTTAGAGGAGATCTCCAATCTGGGAGTAAATGGCCACCACCAACATACAATGGTGGCAATGCCGAGACCGGCTAACAAGGCTACAGCAGCTGTAGCCACCAGATTCTAATGAGTTCGATTTTCCCTTCGATTTTCCTTATTTTTGTTAAAAATACTTAAAAAGTTATGAAATTTTGATATTTTGAAACATTTTTGTATGTAATTTTTTGGAAAAGTATTATTTTGATAAAAATATGTCTCATGATATATGGTGCTTAAAAAATCATGCAAAACCGAGTATGTTTTAGTTTAGAAATAAATAACCTTAGCAGTGTAGTTTTGAGTTCAAAATTTTTGTATAGATTACTTAAAGGTTATAGAATAGTGCTATGAATCCTTTTTTCAAAAATCAAAATTTGAAATTTTTAGACCTTGAAATTATGTATAAAATGAGTAATTTGGAGCTAATTAAGTAATTAAATAGATAATTATTGATTTAGTGTATAATTATATGTTTTAGGATGTTGAAATCTTATGAAGTATGATATTTGTAACATTTAAGGTGTTAAATGTAATTATTAGGGTATTATGTAGTATATATGTAATAGGTAAAAAGGGTATATTTTAAGTTAATTTTGTAAATTAGAGTAATTATGTGTAAAATCTTTTTTAAGATGAATTTAGATTTTTTGAAATGTCAATTGATGTCGAGAGATGATAGTTAGAGTAATAAAAATATTAGATGTGTATTATGTACATATTAGGTAATCATATATAATATGCAAAAATTGAAAATTTAATAAATAGAAATTGTTAGAATAAAAATTATTATTATACTAATAATAGGAATATATATAAAATCTAAAAGGAGACTTAAATTTAGGTAATCATATAAAAAATATAAAATTTTCTTATATCGAAAATAAGTTCGGTATACCAATAAGGATTTAAGTGTATAACGTAAGATAGAATATTGATTTAGAACTAAAAGTGACAATTAAGATACTTAAGCCTAATTTGATGAATTTCACATTTGTGTTCGGATTGCATTTTTTAGGCTTTACGTATAATATCCTTAATTAAAGCTGCTTTATAACCTAAATCAAAACCAAATTTAAAAACTGAACCTTAAATTAACCTACAATGAATTAATAATAACTATTATGTATATGGGAAGAATTAAGTTAAATCATAACCGAGAGTATATACACATATACATATCATTAAGATATAAATTTAAAAACGCATTTATATTATAGGACATACGAAGACAAGTCGATCTACGGTTGGTTGAGTAAGCTACTGAGGATACCAGGTAAGTTAGGATTAATATGTTGTTATATTTCAGAATATTAGATTGTAATACTCGAAGGCTTAAAATTGTATATGATTGTGCTTATTAGATAGTTAATTGTGTGCATGTACTTGTTTTTGAGTTTCAAGATATGATTCTGATTACTGTTTTGACTGGTATTTACGTGATCTGTTGAAATGATTGAACACTTTAAACTGGACTTAATTAAATATATGACTTGAAATTTTAAACCAGATATGCATAGCAACCCATTAGAAGAACATTAGGATTTTCCAGCCTAATGCCAATTCTTTCGAACAGGATAGCGCTGGATGACATAATTGGTTACTTCTTCATCCTTAGTCAAACTAAGTGATAGGTGAGGAGGTCACAATAAAGGTGAAATCAATGGTTCGAAAGTAGTTGTGGGAGGAGTAGTGTCTCTATTACATAAGTCTAAGTTTGATTGTGAGCTATTATATTAACGGAAACTACTTAATCAGGATTATAGCAGGTATAATTCTTTAATCTTACGATAGACCAGACAATATCGTATGATAACATTTGGTTGAGTATGCATTACACTTAATAATGTGGCCAATAACCCTATTTATGTTTATCGTATGATTTTGAGTCTTCATCCTAATTTACTAAATTATGGTCATTTACATTTCTATAAACTTTATTACAGGTACTAGCTAAGAAGTAGCTTGCATTTACCTTGAAGCTAGTAACTACTAGACCTTAAGGAGTAAGGAAATGCATATGAAGCATAGATATGTCTTTAAGGTCTTAATTTTTATTAGGAATCTTCCATTTTCAAATAATGTATTACTTAGGAAGTATAGGACAATAAAATTTATAAACATTATTTGTAATACTTGAATCTTAGCGTACGTATATATTTCTATGCTTTCTCAGGTAAACATCTTATTTAATTTATGAATTGTTTACTTTAACGCAGATTAGTCATGGACGCTTTATGTGGATCAGGTCTAAGATAACAACTATAAGGTCAACTTTTGTCCTATAATAGTTTATATCGTGAGACTGTTACGATTCTACCACTTCGGGTATGATAGAGGTCAATATTTTTTTTATCTCGACAAAGCTCTTTTCCTCTCTTTCTTCTCATTGGAAGTTAGTGTTTTTTTTTTTGTTAGCTCGGTAAGTGGTGTGGCAATGATATTGAAATTCTTAATGAATTGTCCATAGAACAAAGTTAATCTATGAAAATTTCTCATGTTGATATAAGTAGTAGGAGTCGACTACTCTATAAGACAGAAACAGATAAGTAGTGTTCTAAATATTAGATTTCAAATAGATATATATTAAATACAAAATACATATAAATAAGGGGTGAAGCAAATGTCTACTTTAAAAAAAAAATTTATATGTATATGAATTAAATGAAAAGTGTTACATAAATGCAAACAATAAATTGTATTCGAAAAATGAGATAATAAAAATAACAAATGTATCGTGTTTATAAAATGTAATTTAATGTTTGAGTTATAGTAATTATTTTGTATACGCTATATTATATTTAAAAGATACGATATTAATATAATTAAATATGTATTATATCTTTAAATGTAATATAAGTATAAATATCTATATTATATTTAAAAAAATTGAGATAGACTTGATAAATATATAATATTTATTACATAAAATAATAAATAGGTGAAATTCTTTGCAAATAAGTGAAATAAAAATAAACAATGCAATCGTGGAGGACAAAGAGGTGGACCATTTCAGCATGGTTTTTTATCTTGCCTAGTCAAAAACCAAAAATAAGCAAACTCTCTGAGCGGGAAGTGTAACACAGTCTCGTCTTATTGTACAATTAAAACCTTGCTTGCACTGTTCTTCTTCTTGCTCTCGCTCTCGCTCTCAATATCAAAACCAGTCACTGTCTTCTACAATCTCTACAGATTCAGAGAAACAAGAGAGAGAGAGAGAGAGCGAGAGGAATGGGCAATCAGAAGCAGAAATGGACGGCAGAAGAAGAAGAAGCACTACTTGCAGGGATAGCCAAACACGGTCCTGGTAAATGGAAAAACATCCTTAAAGACCCCGAATTCGCTCCTTCTCTCTCTAATCGATCCAACATTGACCTTAAGGTCCTAAAGATTTCTCTTTTACCTACCTTTTTCATTGCTTTTTTCATGCTGAAACCCTCAAAATCAAAGCTTTCTTTCAATCGTTGTTTCTGGTTTGTGTTTTCTTGTTGAAGTTTGAACTTGATAAACAATGATCGTTGTTCTTTTGTTATCAATTGCCATAATGAAAAGATTTAACGAGAAGAAGAAGATTGCCGTGCTTTTTGTAGGATTTATGCGTGAAGATGTTGGCCCATGTTTGAAGGTTGAATCTTGGTTTAAGTGAATGTAGCTAGGTTTTCTGTATCCGCTTCGTGGATTCGCTTTTCAACTTGTTTTTCCTTCTCCATACTTGCTATGATCAAAGTTTTGTAAACGTTAAATATTATGGCAATGATTTCAAGGTGTTGCATACTAGTTTGTAGTGGTAGGTTGTGGTGGAAGATGATGGTAGCATTCTGTCTTTGATGGTGGTGGTTAATAAACTTGAAAAATACTCTGTTGACATTTTCCGCGGAGGTCATCCACGACCATCATTAGCTATTGGCTGCCATCTTCGACTCCATCATTATTGACTGTTAAAAAACACTAGTAATTGACTACAAATATATTTGATAGTTCTCAAGTTTTGCTTATAACAAAGGTTGAAACAAAATTGCAAACCAGCTTTCCACGAGAAAAGGCACCTTAGTATAATTGGTTTAGTTCTTCCTTTGGGTAAGTAATTAGTTATTTCTTGTTTGAGATTCATTGGTTTGAATTCTATAATGAGGTGTCTAGGAAATTTAAACTTTGTTGCTGTTTTTTTTCATTTTTCCTTTTAATAATGTCACTGGTTGCAATCAAATCACCGAATTGGTATATTTGATAATTAGTGTTAGAGAAATTTATATTAAGGAATTGGGTAACCAGAACCAGCATCGTAAGAGGAAATTAGATTATACAGAATACATTGGATATGGCTAAAATGATTTTGACACGTTTATGTGCTGTATCATTTGAATCATGATTGATAGTTGTGTTTAAATTCATAAGAGAAGCTGTTCTTTTTGTTGGACTTGGTTTGATCTTTGTTTTGGGTGCTTTTGTTTTAGGATGGTAGTTTAGAAAGCGATTCTCTTGATGCCAGTGGCTGCTCCTGGCTGTTTGTGTTGGTTACTTTTTGTATCAAAAGTAGAGAAAGCTCAATGAGAACAATTTCCATTTTTTTTCCTTGATAGAATAATTTCAATAATATGAAGATGTTTTCCATAAGGTAATAATTTCCAGGTCTAAATATTTTCCATGAGATGGAATGAGAATGCAATTAAACACAAAGAAGAAAGGACTGCAGTTGGAATGAGGAATATTAACAGGAATTGGATAAATAAATAAAAAATAAAAGTAGATTATGTCAAGTTGTGAGAAATGGAACTTGGTGTAATCTCACAATCAACTATTGCCAAATTTTACCTGTGTTTTAAGTTTTGTTTGTTAATATGCTGCAAAAAGATTAACTATATGTATGAACAAATAAGTCCAATGGAAGTATTGAGTTTGATTCTCCCTGAGAATAAATTCCAGTTACAATGTATTGCATTATTGTTTTCTTCTTTCTTAGATTCACCTGCAAGAATTCCCCATTATAAAGAAAGGTTTGGATGTATCAATGCTGCTTTGAAAATTTTTATGAACTGGAATTTATGCCATTTATCCTGCTCATATAAAGCAAAAATGTCCATCCATTCGTTTGATAGTTAAAAAAAGACTTACAAAGTGGAGTCAAATTAGAATCTCCTGCACGATAAGTTCAGAGTAATACTTTCTATTTTTGCTTTATATGAGCAGGATAAATGGCGTAATTTGAGTATCAGTACCTCTGGACACAACTCCAAGGATAAGTTGAGATTGGCCAAAGTAAAAAGTATAACAGCAACTCCATACCCTGCTACTCCAAATTCAGCACCTGCAATAGCCCCAGCAAGCAGTGTCCCTCCTGATACCACCGTGGATGATCCTTCAAATAGCTTGCAAGACGGAAAAAATGCTTCTGAGTTCAATTCTTCACTTTCTATCCACCTACATAAGTGCCATTTGTGGTAGAAGCTGATAGACTGTTTAACTTGCATATTTAGTACCTAACCCCACCCCACTTACCCTGCATTTGAAATCCTCCTGGATAGAGGCACTATCTCTTCATTTTTATTTTGTTCTCAATGTTTTTTCTTGGCCATGGGCTTCAGATTTTTGCACTCTTGAAAATGCACACCAACAACCCTCCCTCCCCCAGCCCACAAAAAAAAAAAAAAAAAAAAAAAGAGGAAAAAGAAGAAGAAGAAGAAAAGAAAGACTGATAGGCATACAAACTAAAAGTATCACTTAAAAAACTAGATTAGTGCATTTTTTTGAAATGAAGCTAAATTTTTACATGACGATTTGCATGGACAAATTAACATTCAAAGACATAGCTTTAGCCCATGGAATTTGACTCTTAAATGATTATATCACGTGCTCTTACTTTCACTTTCTAAGTGGAAGCTCTTATAAGAAAGAAAGTTACTTATTAACGGTTTCATGGATTAGAGGCATGATGACATGATGTCATCTTCTCTTTCCTCTAGCTTATTACTAGTAATCTGTTTAGGATTCCAAACTCAATGATGGCAACTAAATATAAGGGCTGTGCTTGTTGTAGCATTTAACCCAACACCTTATAGCTCGTGCTTATGGCATCCATACACCACCTGTGTCTATGTTCCCAAAGGCACATTTTTCTTTCAAGAGGATTCATGGCATGTTGAGGCAGATTTGGAAGATGTTATTGCCAGCAAATATCCCTGGATAATGAGAGGGGGCAGTGTCTTCTATGAGAGTTCTTATCTTTAGGGTTTCGGTGCTTGTTACTCCATACTCACCGTTTGTTAGAGCACATCTCTGTTGTGATCAGATAGCCAATTCCATTATGTTACTGTATGACATTAAGCTTAGGTATAGAATAATGGGCTTTTGACACCCTCCATCTAACACTTCTTGGGTCAATATGCAATCCGTGGTTATCATCTATTGATGATGGGGACATAACGAATCTGGAGGCAATGGATTTATCCAGAATTTTCATCTGGTTTAATTCATTTGAGTATGAAATGGGAGTGGTCTCTATGAAGAAAGGGAGTCTCTTCTATTGCTTTTGCTTTGCTTTGATTTTGGTTTTGTGGGGGTTCTAAAGTAAAAGACCTTGGTAGCTAGGAAAGATCCATAATTGCCCGAGGAAAATCCACTTTTAATTTGGAATCATATACTGATGGGGAAATGGCCTTTGTGTTTTTCTTTTTTGCTATTCATTTGCAAAAGAGTGAGACCAGTTTGTTGACTTTCCATATTCCGAATTTAGACACAAGTAAACGGTGATTTTGCTTTGCTTTCTTCCATGATCTTTCATCCTTCTTGAAGTGTCTTTTGCAACTCCTATATATTAGTTGTCAATTTTATGTGTACTTTTATAATAGCAACTAAGCATTTGGATTATTTTGCTTAATTTCTCACCTTGACAATCTTGTGTCAATTGTTAACTCTAGGTACAGCAAATTGATTTTTGAAGCTCTTTCAACCATAAGGGATGCCAATGGATGTGACATCGGTGCCATTGTCAGTTATGTTGAGGTTAGATTGAGAATTACCATATTTCTAAGTCCTCTCCATTTATTTCTCACCTTTTTTTTTTTTTTTCCTTTTTTGGGGCTTAGAGATACATGCAAGTTGTTATGGTAATCATTAAAAGTTCTTGCAATTGTTTTGTACAAGCTTTATTGTTTACATCTTTAGAACCATGGCTAAGAATGCAAAACCCACTACTAGACCATATGGCTAGTGGCTTCATGGAGTAATTGTTTGTGAAGTCAAAGATATATACAATGCCTTAATCATAGCCGCTGGTTTGTCTTGCAAGTGGTAACTTTTTATCTTTCTGTCCCCTGGGCATCATGCATGGGGTGGCTCTACAGTCAAAAGCAAGAAACAATGTAAAAGTAAAAAGAAAATGTTTCCTCCAGAATCTAAACTTGTGACAATATCCTTATTGAAGTTGGCTCTTGAGCTTTCTATGCTACTTTTTCCAACAAAACGCTTGTTTATTTTACTTATTGTTTGGTCTCACAGTTACCTTTAACAGAAAATCCTCCCAAAATGTGTTGTTACTTCTTAAACTGAGAGAACACCGATGTGATGGAATAACTGTTTCGTGAGCTTGTGTACCACCGAGTTTAAATAAAAAGAGCTTAGCTTCCCTTTCGCAGCTTTCCATACTATCACTCATAGTATTAATATTTGGTGCACTGGCAAAACGAGAGAAGCTAATGTCTTATACGGTGCATTTAAACCATTGGATATGAACTGCAATCATCTGTCTTCGCTCCTTAACTCTGGCCTGATATATCTATTAGAAGTTAACTCCTAAAGCCACTTAGATCATCCTTTGTATTACTGTGACAAATCTCATGCCGATGGCATTAAGAGTCTTGGAACAGGTGTTTCTCCTTGGTCCTGTTCTAGATGCTAGACCCTAAAAGATATGCATCACAGTGGAATAAATTGTGTGTCTACATACTAAAATGATTAACCTATATTGCAAAATACATGCAGCAAAGACTGGACTTGCCTCAGAATTTCAGGCGGCTACTGAGTGCAAGATTGAGAAGGCTTGTTGCTCAAGGAAAACTTGAAAAGGTACATCGTCCATTGTTGATTTACTTGAATGCTGGTTTCCCTTTGTCTATCACATGAATCTATTGTTCCATGTGAGGTCATACTCTTTATTTCTTTCATGTTGTTGATACAGGACCAGAACAACTATTACAAGATTAGTCAAGATTTTAAGTCGGGAACGAAAGCCCAAGTGGCAGAGCCGAAGGATAATCATCTACTGCAGTTACCACATGTTGAGCTAAACTGTGATATAGCATTGGATGAAGCAGCAGCTGTAGCTGCCGCTGCAGTTGCTGAAGCGGAAAACAGGTCGTATTTGGCTGCTGAAGCAGTTAATGAGGCAGAAAGGGTATTGCAGATGGCTGAAGAAGCAGATGCAATGCTGCAGTTAGTGAAAGTGATATATGAACAATGTAAGTATTTTCTACTTGCTAGTTTTGTCAATTCGCTACAGTGTGTAATTCCTTTATATGCTGCAGGTTTGCGGGACAGGTCATAACTCTATGTAAGCTTGAGAAATATCAATGGTTTTTTTTTTTTGGTCCTCCATGTAAATTCATATCTCAAATGAACCATATATCAGTCTTTCCTGTCTTAGACAATGCCATCCTGTTCATGATTTTCTGGGGCGGAAACGTTGGAAGGATCTAGTTTTATACTGGTTAACTCACCCTTCATTAAACCAAAGTTCTTTTAGCTAGTAGGTTTGAGTTACCGTGTACAATTGCTAGCAGCAATGTTGCTTAAATCTCGTTAGTCATGGAAATGGTTCGAGTTGTTCATAAATAAACAAGAGAAGGAGACTCAGTGGTTGGTATTTTGCAGTATTGTATTTGCTTGAATCCTTTTCTCTTTTTTGTTTTATTCTTTTTTCTTTTATATATCTTTATTTTGTCTATCTCCAATTTTATTATATTAAACTTATCGTTAAATTGCTCGAAACTGAAGTTTTGCACAGTACTTAGTAGCTGGCCATGGAAAGTAGCGGTATTTGTTATGATCTCTTTTGATCACTTGACTATTCATGTCACTCCTTTTTCAATGCGCCGCAAAAAATGGATTAGACTTTGAAAGGTACAAGGGGAATTTCCAACTAAAAAGTTGTTAAAAAGATTTTATTTTTATTTTTATTTTTTTTAAGTGCTAGATCCAACTCAATAGTCAAAATCAATAGATTCGATCCAAAATTTAGACTCAGTTTAAAATATGAGGAATCGTTTCCATTTTCAGTTTGGTGGACAGCTTGTTTTAGCAATGTGAACAATCTTGCAAAAGCTATTTAAAGCTGTAGGTTTAGATCCAAAAAGGAAAATTAAAGCTGAAGGCCCTCTTGAGCCTTACCTCTTATTTTCTCTTAACCATTCAATCCATCCTCTGTACATAAATCGATATTAAGGTTGAGTAAATAATCTTATCGTATAGAATATTTACTTATACTTTACTCAATCAAATGGATTTTTAGTGAATATTAAAAGTTATAAAATAAGTTTTGGTTAGTGATTCTTCAGTTATTGCTCTTATAAGATGGATTATAGCTATGAGATAGTAATACACTATATTTACCTTAAAAACTATGCTATAAGAATCTTGTATCTATCCTTTAAAATTTATTAAATGATATGATATATTAATGAATAAAAAAGAATTTTATATTTTCTTCGTCAAGAAATCTAAAAGATCGAAAACAATATTATATTAATATTAAAAAGAGATGGATCGAAACCAATATAAAATTAAAACCTAAATTAGATAATTTAAATTTCAAGAGGCAATAGTTGTTGTTAGTCCTAAAAAATTTGCACCTTTTTTTTCCCCTACATATCCTGGACATCTATCATTTAATTGTTTCTCTAATAAAGATGCAATTTAACATTAAGTTTATTCAATGTTTAAGAAACAATCTTTTGGCATAGAGTATACTACATGAAGTTGAAATATATTGGAAGTTAGGGAAAAAAAAAATACAAGTTCTATAGAGTATACTAAACCCCATAAGTTTTGTAAGGTATAGGTTTCAACATATTTATAGGGCCTCATATCCTGTTACTTTTCATCGCTTAACCTTACCTAACATGAGGCTAATATTATGTTTGGTAAGTGGAAAAGAATTATAGAGGAATGAAGGAGAAGGAAAAGATTAGAGAGGACTAGAAGTGATGGGTAAAACATATAAGTTCCCTTATTTGGATAAAGAAAGAAGGAAAGTGAAGGTAAAGTTTTTTGCTTTTTACGGGCCAAAGTGGACATAAAGTTAGTATTAAAATTATTTCTTTTATCAAAATGTAAGCCCTAAAATTAAGCTAAATGACTATAGGATTGAACTTAAAACATAAAGTTTAGGGCAATCGGTTAAAAGATCCAATTAAACCCAAATTATAAACTATGGATAGAGATATTAGTAAAAATGACTCTGTAAACTTGAATTTAAGAAAATAAGTAATGAAATAGGAGATATGAAATTTTCAAATTTTAAGTATAATAATTATTAATTATCGAAAAGACGAAAAGTGTAATTTAATAACTAATAAATTACTAGAGATAGATTATATATATATATAAAAAATTATAGAATAACTTAAATAATAATTAGGAATGTTCACATGTACTCTACATATATTTATATATAATAAAAATACGCAAAATTACTTAAATTGTCCAAAAACTTATTAAATAGTTAAAAAAAATATTAATTAATTAAGAAAAAATCAGAGGAATCAGGAATAAAGTGGATTTAGTCGTAGCAAGTTAGAAAGTGAAGAATAAAAATTAGCTAATTAAAATCAAGCAACACAAATGTCATGACCTTATAGGGGGCTTAGTAGGATTACCTAAAATTTCCATAACATGTGTATACCTATGGTATGAAAATCATCTTATAAGTCAGAGATTGCAAAACTCTAAGTGATTAATCACTAAAGTTACTGATTTTTAAGTAATTAATTTACTGTAGAATACAAACATAAATAACTATGGGTGTCCGATATCCCACAGTTTCTCAGAATCGCAGAGAATCGGTATCTCCTGCTAAATAATAAGATAGGATATACCAATATTACAAAAGAAATATAAGAAAAATTAAATTATCAACAAAGGATGTTTATATATCATCTAAAGGGTACTCAGTTACTTCTAATAATAGCATACATATCTTCATCTCGCA
Organism: Lumnitzera racemosa; assembly: GCA_024138005.1. Classification (NCBI taxonomy): domain Eukaryota; kingdom Viridiplantae; phylum Streptophyta; class Magnoliopsida; order Myrtales; family Combretaceae; genus Lumnitzera; species Lumnitzera racemosa. The sequence continues at coordinate 9,126,256 of JAMXBC010000008.1, read as the reverse complement.
CTTAGCACTCTAGACTTACCTTAATCCCAATGTAAATAAATCTGCAAGAGAAACTATGAGGAAGTGAGCAAATAACATCTCAGTGAGTTCGTTCCTCACCACCACCACCACCATTCAAGCAAGTTATTACACAGTATTATCACATATACAAGCAAGCTATCTACATACAAAATAAATGCAAGCTCGATGAATGCAAGCAATACATCCATAAGAGTCCGAAATTATGGAAGGTGTAGAATTACGTCTTCTACACTTCAATTATCCCCTGTATTTACCCATACAGGGCACTTTAGCTTACCCGCGTAAAGCTACCTAGGGGCACCATGTAAGCCCCACAACTAACCATTCAAGATTTCGATCAATTAAAAGACTCAATCAAGCCTAAATTATAAAGTAAAGTTAGAAATATTAGGAAAATGATCCCGTAAGTTTAAATTTAAGAAAATAAGCAATAAAATAAAAGAATATAAAAATTTCAAATTTTAAGTATATAACTCGTTATTTATTGAAAATGCGTAAAATACATTTCGATAATTAACGAATCTCTCGAGATAAATTATATATATACTAAAAATCATAAAATAACCTAAATAATATTTAGGAATATTTATTTGTATTGTAAGCCTTAAAGCTAAGCCAAGTGACCGTAAGATTTAAAGCTAAGCCAAGTGACCGTAAGATTGAACTTAAAATATAAAGTTTAGGACGATCGGTTAAAGGATCCGATCAAACCCAAATTATAAACTATTGAGAAAAATATTAGTAAAAATGACCCCATAAACTTGAATTTAAGAAAATAAGTAATAAAATAGGAGGTTATAAAATTTTCAAATTTTAAGCATAATAAGTATTCATTACCGAAAAGGCGAAAAGTGTAATCTAATAATCAATAAATTACTAGAGATAGATTGTATGTATACTAAAAATTTTAGAATGACCAAAATAATAATTAGGAATGTTCACATGTATCCCACATGTATTTATGTATATATAAAAATAAGCGAAATTTCCTAAATTGACTAAAAACTAAGTAAATAATTAAAGAAAATTATAAATTAATTATGAAAAAATTAGAAAAAAATCAAAAGAGGCTAGAATAATCCAAATCAGGTTGTGGCAGGTCAGGATCTACAAAAGAAAAATTAACCAATTAAAATTAGACAACACAAAAGCAAAAAATCAAGGAAATTGGGCAAAGTCAAGTCTAATTAATGCATAATAATTACAAAAATCGTCTATAAATAGGGGAAAAATTTTCAGAACTCATTTGGACAGTTTAGCATTAGAGAAAAATAGGAAACCTAAAAAAATCGAGAGAAAATTCAGAAAAAAAAAAAGAAAAGGAAACAGTACAGATTGGAGTAGTGAGAGAAACCCACACATCACCACCACCACTACACCACTCTAGCCCCACCGTCTAGGCTGGCCGATAGCCTTAGACCAGGTTTGAACGGCCAGAAAGCTTCGAATTAGTTAGTCTCTTAATTTTTTCGATTTTGAATAATTTTTTAAAATTAGTTATTTTGCCCAGAAAATTATGAAACTTGTTATTCTGAGGTTTCATTGTATGTAGATTTAGAAAAAATAATGATTTAGTTTAATTAAGTCTGAAAATATAGGGTTCTTAACAAATTGTTCAAAACCGAGCATGATTAGAACGGAAAATAAATAGACTTAGAAGTGTAGTTTGGAGCTCAATTTTTTTCTGTAGGATGCTCATATGATATAGAACAGTGCTATGAAGCCATTTTTTTGAAAATTAATTTTCAAAATTTTTAAGTTAATTTTTAGCCCTAAAATGATAGAAAAATTAGGTAATTTGGGGTTAATTAGGTGATTAAGATATTAATTACCGATTTAGATAGTAATTAGATATTTAGGGATGTTAATCTCTGATGTAGAACCTTAATTCTAGCCTTTGGAGTATTAAGTATAGTTAATTTAGGAAATTAGATAGTTATTGTAAGAAAGTAGTAATATGTGGAATTAGAAATTGATAAATCTAAAAAATTAGGGTTATTTAGATAATATTAGAGTAAAAATTAGAATAATATTAATTTGAATTAAGATTGAATTTTAGATAATTATATAAAAAAGTAAGATTTTCTCACATCGGGGATAAATCTGATACCCTAATTAAGACTAGCGTGTACCGAATAGCTTAGAATACTAAATTAAGATCTAATAGGATATTTGAATACTCGAGCTTAATGTGATTAATTTCACATTAGAATTTGAGCATGTTTAGGACTTAGAAATCGAACTAAAACCTAATTTAGAAATTTATGCGGAAACGGAACCCGAACCTAATCCCAAACCTAGAATAATTGTAAAAGACTTATGACCTAGATAATTAGGTATATTAAACCCTAAACAAAACATAACAATAAGTGTTATAGGTTAAAATGAATCTATGATCGTTATATGAAAAACTGAAACCACGTTTGTGTTATAGGAATGATCGGCGATGGCCTGAGCAAGTCGGATCTCGAGTGAGTGAGCGAGGAGTCGAGGTAAGTTGGGATTAATATAATGCTGTATTTTGGGAAGCTTGAGATTATGCTTAGTTGTGCTTGTTAGATAGTTGGATGTGTGCATGTGTTTGATTATGGATAATACTATGATTTTGTTTGTTGCTCTGGCATGTATTGTATAATTTGTACGAAATGATTGATCACCATAAACTGGACTTAATCAAATATACGATCAGTAATCATAATCGGACATGCATGGCAACTCATTAGGGGAACTTAGGACTCTCCGGCCAAATACCGACCCCTTCGAAAGGGATAGCGCAGGATTGCAATTGGTCCCTTCTTCATCCTTAGTCAAACTAAGTGACAAGAGAGGAGGTCGCGGAGAAGGTGAAGTCAGTGGTTCAAAGGTAGTCACAGAAGGAGCGAGGTCTCCATTGCACAAGCCTGAATTTGGTCGTGAGCTGTTGCATTAATGGCAACTCCCTAACCCGGATTAGAGCGGGCGCAATTTCTCTAATCTCACAACGAGCTGGATAACGTCATGCGATGGCATTTGCTTGCACATGCATTGCACCTAATAAGTTGATTAAAAACCTTGTTATGTTTGTGGTATAGTTTTAAGTCTTCCATCTTAACTTACTGAGCTGTGGTTACTCACATCCCTATAGACGTCGTGTAGGTGCTGGCTAAGAAGCGGCAATAACTACTCTGAAACTAACAACTGCTGGATCCTAGGGAGTGAGGAAAAACATTTGAAGAATAAACACATATTTTTAAGGTTTAAGTTTTTATTTTAGAATTATTTTTCATTTTTTAATAAGGTAATAACTGAATTAAAGTATATATATATATATAAATTTTCTCACTTTCTTAGGTAAATAACTTATTTAAATTACAAATTGTTTACTTCGAAGCGGGTTAATCGTGGACGCCTTGTATAGATCAGGTCTAAGATAGCGGTTGTAAGGCCAACTTCTATCTTAGGATGGTTTACACGGTAGGGCTGTTATGACTCTGCCGCTTCGGGGCGTGACACACCACCCCTCTAGGCGGCACTCGACTATTACCCTAGTCAAGAAAAGAGTTTCAATCCAAATAAGGGGATTCCAAACTAGGACTATCCACCCTCCAAGGCCCTTCAGGCACAAACTTGCGAGTCCTCTCGTAACCAAAATTAACCAAGGCCTTACAGACACAATAAAGCGAGTTCTCTCGCTATCAAGTAGAGAACTCATGCTAGCTTTGCCTTAACATTAAAAATATTATTTATGGCTCCACAAGTCCTTATAGAGATCATGTAAAAATATGTTTAAGGATAGAAAATCTTTTTCCAAAAACACTTTTCTTAAGATTTTTACAAGGCTAGCACTCTCCATTTATACCTTTTACTAAGTTATAAATATGCGACGAGTATAATTAGTTATTTTGGTCTTATACTTATATTTATCAATTTAAAAAAAATGATCACACAAATGATGGCATACAAGCAAAACAAGCATTCAAACATACAAGCAATAATAAGCAACAAAACATCATACAAGTAATACGCATAAACAAGTAGCATGTCATTAGAACTCTTCCACCTGGATTATTGCTCATTCTCCAAACTTTGGGGTTTTCAAAACTTGATATTGAATGCCTAAATCAAAATAGTAAAACTTATAAGTATTCTGAAAAGTCGAACTCCTTAATTAACTAAAAACCTACTGTAGTTTATCTAGTTCCCCAATATACCCCAAGTCTTATTGTTATAGGGTTTATCATACTCAATAGGGTTAATAGTAACTATTTTCTTATATTTGTAAGTTATGAGACTTCATTTATGTATTTTGTAACTTTTTCATTCTAATTTTGATACTTACGAACTTATAGTTGTTTTTTATCGTTTTCGGACGTACATTCTTACGGTAATGTTCGTTTTGGACGTTGTAACTCGTAATTTAAATTGTAATATAAAAATATCACCAAAATTATTATTTAAGTTTAAAAATTATAAAATATTAATTTTCGCTTTTTCTTAACATGTTTATGATTTAATAATTATTGAAATCACATATTCGATATTTTTATCGTTTTGAGTATATTTTCCTATTTTTTTTAGATTTTTACTTTATTATGATTATTATTATTATTATGACCTTTATTATTTTTATTATTTCTCATTTTCTTATTATTTATGTACTTCACGATTTATATATATATGTATATATCTATATATATATTCGGTATATAATATATGTTATACGCTATATGTATGCATATACCTATTTTATGAAAATAGACATACTCTTATTTACATATATATATTCATGTATTTGTATTTATACATAATAATATACTTATATAATTTCTGAATACTTAGATATAAATAATTTACAAATACCTATTTTTATAATATATATTTGGTATATATTTACCTAATATTTGTTATAAAATATGCATACTATATATTATATATTTTGCCATATACCCCAAAGCATATATATATATATATATGTCTTACATACATACTTATAAAAATACTCCACTACATATACATATGTATATATACAAAAATAATTATACATGTATACACACATATATATAGTTACGGTATATACATATATATTTATACTATAGTTATGTAATGAACATACTTAATACTAATTATATGTATTCTAAAAAAAAATACATAATACATATTGTTTCCATATAATATACTTATGTTCATACATGTATACATACATAGCCTTAGACATACATATTTAATTAAATCTAAGTATTTATGCACATGGACATGTATTAGTAATGTTATATGTATAAAAATACTGTACAAATACTTTATTTATACTATATACTATAGAACATACATCTAGATTACTAAAATAAATTATTTACTTATTGATTTTTTATTTTTCTTCTTATTTTCTTCTTCTTTTTCTTCTTTCTTTCTCTTTTTCTCCCTCACGGTTTGCTTCCCAGATTTTTGTATTTACGCAGATTTTTTTTTCTTTTTCCAGATTTATATTTTCTCCTTTTGCTCACGTGATTAGTAGCTTAAAATTTAAGCTAAGTTATTTTCTAATCTTTTGCATTAATGTAAATAAAATAAAAATAATCATTTGTAATCTTTTCTTTTTATTTAAAATTAACACATAGCAATTTGTTTTGCTCACGTGGGCTGCTTGATTTGGATCTTTGTTTTCCAAATTCTGAACGTACCAATTGAAGAAAGAAAAGAAAGTGACAAAAGAGATAAATTGAAATAGAATGAGAAGAAAAATAAAAATAAATGATAAATATATGTAATTTTTCGAATCATATAAATTATAACAATTTTCATCATAAATTAATTTTAATTTTTTGTGAAATTTTATCGATTTAATTGGTACCCATTACAATTATAATTTTCACAAGTTATTGTAGCGATTTCGTTATAATTTCACCCGAATAAGCTATTTAGTCCAAAATTGCAATAGACTATAATTTTATCACTATTGAGTAATATTTAACTATTTTATAGGTTTATATTTATAATTTTAGGGTTTCGAACAAATTCGGGTTCAATTTTGATTAATGGTGTTTAAAGCAGTTTTAGGGTTTTAATATTTAAGTTAGAGTTTTGATTAATTTCTAAGGTTTTTACTACTTATAATATATTAAAATTTATGATTTGTTACATTTTTATCTTGGTCGGCTTTAATGACTCTTAAAGTCATCTATAGTATTAGGGTTCACTTCTACTTTTAAATAGCTAAATTTATGGGGTTTACAACAAAAGCAAAAAATCAAGGGAATTGGGCAATGTCTTATCTAATTTAATGTATATTAATTACCACAAAGCCCTATAAATAGGGAAAAAATTTACAGAGCTCCTTTAGACAGTTAGAAATTAGAAAAAAAATAGAGAGTATCGAAATTCAAGAGAAAACCTAGAGTAAAAAAAAAAAAAGAAAACCTGTGCAATTATGGCTAGTGAGTTAAACCTACGTGCCACCACCACTTGGGAACGAGCCACCACTACCACCCCACTCTAGACCTACCACCTAGACCAGCTTACACACCTGGACCGATATTGGAAGGCCAAAAGCCATCGGATCGGGTGAGTCTTTCATTTGCTTCGATTTTGTAAAATTATTTATTTTTCCTAAAAAATTATGAAATTTATTATTTTAAGGTTTTATTATATGTAGATTTAGGGAAAAATAGTGATTAAGTATAATTATGTCTGAAAATATAGGGTTCTTAAGAAATTAAGCAAAACCGAACATAATTAGGATTAGAAATAAATAGGTTTAGGAGTATAGTTTAGAGCTCGTTTTTTTTTTTTTTTTTTTTTTTTTGTAAAATGCTTAAGTGATATAGAACAATGTTATGAAGCCATTTTTTAAAATTTAATTTTCGAAATTTTTAGGCAAATTTTTAACCCTAAAATAATAGAAAATTGGGTAATTTTGAGTTAATTAGATGATTAAGACATTAATTACTGATTTAGATAGTAATTAGAGGGTTAGGGATGTTAATATCTGATGTGGAAACCTAATCCTAGCCTTTGGAGTGTTAAGTGTAATTAATGAAGGAATTATGTAGTAATTATAGAAAATTAGGAATATGTAGAATTGGAAAATTAATAAATATGAAAAATTAGGTTTAATTAGATAATATAATAATAAAAACCAGAATATAATAAATCTGAAATAAAATTTAATTTTAGATAATTGTATAAAAAATGTAAGATTTTCTCACATCAGGAATAAATTTGGTATTCCAATTAGGATTAACGTGTATCGAACAGTTTAGAATACTAAATTGAGACCCAATAGGATATTAGAATACTCGAGCTTAATGTGATTAATTTTACATTAGGATTCGAGCATATGTACTATTCCAGAATCAAAACTAAAATCTAATTTAGGAATTGAACCCCATAATAGAGTAGAATAAATTATTAGTAAATAATAGGTATATATGAAAAAAATAAGCTAAATTATAACTTAAAATATGAATCATTAAAGTATAAAAACTAAAAAGACCTATTTGTATTATAGGATATCCAGAGACGAATTGGCTTGCAACTGAGTGATAAGGCGATTAAGAAATTCCATGTAAATTGGGTTATTACCTACTATATTAGAGTGCTATTTTATGGTACTTGGAGACTTAGGATTGTATATGGCTGTGATTATAAGTAGTTTACGCATGTGTTTGATATATCTGAATGCGTGCTAAAATTTGTAATGTGATTGATTAAATTGGTGTGAAATTGTTTGAACACCCTAAATGAAATTTAATCTTATTCGACTTTAATGACAAAAAACGTTATGCATTGCAACCCGTTAGGGGATCATTGGGATTCTCTAACCAAATATCAACCCCTTCGAAAGGGATAGCACATGATTGCATAATAGTTCCTTCTTTATCCTTAGTCGAACTAAGTGACAGGAGAAGAGGTTGCGGTGAGGGTGAAGTCAATGGTTCGAAGGTAGTCGTGGGAAGAGCGGTGTCTCAATTACACAAGCCTAGGTTTGGTTGTGAACTACTGTATAACATGAAAATTCTTAAACCCGGATTAGAGGGGGTGAAATTTCTCTAATTTCACAACGGACCGGACTACGTTGTGTGATGACACTTGATTGTTACATTGTATGAAAATAATTACTTGATAATCTTGTTTGTGTTTGTATACTTTCGTGAGTCTCTAATTCAACTTATTAAGCTGTAGTTGCCCATACCTTTATAGATTTTTTTGCAGGTCCTAATTTTTTATACTTCAAGTATTATGCCACCTTACAATTACTTAGAGGTTAGTTCTTTTGAAGTCAGGGGTGTGAGGATTAATTTGCTTAGTGGTGGATATGTAGCTAGTGTGTTTTTTGTAATTTAAGACTGAAAGACTAATAGTTGTTATGTAAATTAGCGAACCCTTATATTTATGTAGAGTTTCCTAAGTAGTTTTGTGGACTTTATATATAATTATGTATGTTTATTAAAAATTTATGATAATTATTATATTTATAGTTAAATACTTAAATGGGACTGCTTACTTCAAAGCGAGGAGTCATTGACGTCTTGTGTAGATTATGTTTATGGTAGATACTGTGAGGCCAGTTACTATCATAGAATGATTTATATAGCGGAACTGTTGCGATTCTGTGACTTCGGGGCGTAATACAAAATATGAAAAAAGTCCCTATGCTTTTATTATAAGAGAAATAAAATAATTTCAACTTAATACTCTCTCTTAGTTTTTAGTTTGCTTAAGAAAAACCATTCCCTTCCAAATTCATCCCTTCCTCATTTTTTTCCTTTAACAATCAATATGTTGAAATTCTAATTTTTCATCTCCTTCTCATTCTTTCCCTCACTGTAAACATAGTGTAAATGACTAACAGAATCAATATTGCATTGTATGGTTAATCGACTCGTCCCCTATTAGTTAAGGTTAATAAACCCATATCCCCCTATCTTCTCTAAATTCGCTCCGTTTCAACGACTTCAACCTTGAATCCTTAGGGGTCCTTTAGCATTGAAGTTAGTTTATGTTATTTCTCATGAAAGGGTTCTTAGGCTCTTTATCTTTTTTTTTTAAAATTTATTTATTTTGTACAAGTGGATAAATGTAAGACAAATTTTCATCTCTCTTTCTTGCTTTTACTTTTGCAATTAGGGTTGACAATTTGTATTATTGTATTGTGTTTTCTATCCATACCTAAACGAATTCGTGTCTGAAAAACTTTAACCCATGAGACGATCTATTTATTAATCGTGTCTTAATATGTAAACTCATAAGTTATAACCCAATCTGTTTAATAAATGTACTTCATGTCCGATTGAACTCGTTTATCCATTAAAAAGTTTTAAGAAAAAAATCTATAAGATATTTGCATATATAAAAGAAAAATGGACAATATTAATATTTAAATTCTACTTATATGAATATCATAAGATTTTAATACTTAAAAAAATTACAACCACCTAAATAAAGGTTTTAGTGGAATAGAGTTTAATTAAATTACAAGAAATCCCTAAATTTAAATTTTATAACATTACCTTAATCACCTCACCTATTTTAAGACGTACCAAAATCCCAAGTATCAACATCTTATTATCATAATTTTAGTATTTCTCATAAAATTTTGTCCATGGGTAAATAAAGAATAATTAAATTCTTATATTTATATAAAAGAATTATCATCTTCGTAATCAATTTTTTCAATAGATAGTTGTGATATAATATTATTGTACTATCCATAATCTATTTTTTTACAAGAAAAAAAAAAATCTAATCATGGTGTGTTATAAAGAATTGAAAATATAATAGGGCATATTATTTTCTTGTAAGAAATTCCAAGGAATGGTTTCCATGAAAACTATTACAAAAAAGATTATAAAGATAAAAGAATAGGTGTACACTGTTTGATGCAATGAAAACAAAAAACTAAAAATAAAAATTAATACCTCACTATGTGAAGAAGAAGATTCAAGACTTTATATTCATTTTAATGGTTGACAAAAGGTTTAAACTTAAACGCTTATGAATGTCAGATCATAACAACCTTGTCTCGTAGTTGGAAGCTAAAAAGAAGATAATGATAAAAAGGAACCTTAGTTATTAAAAAAAATATTTGTATTTAATTAATTTATCCATATTAATTCTCATGTGGAGTGAGAATCCGACCCGACCATGTATATATTTGGTTTGCTCTCTGTTGAAAATGAAACGAATAAATAAAAATATAAATTTATTAATAGTAAACAAATTTAAGGTTGAACCTATAATCTATTTATGAAATTTATTTAATAAATGAGTTCGTAAGTAGGTCTGAGACCAACACCTAAATTTAAACATAAATTCAAAAGATTAGAATGTATTTAAATGAATTTTATGTTTCGTGTTGATTTTTTTTACACCTAAACCTGTTTGTATCCCAAATCTGGTGCATTGAGTCCCTAATCACTTGCTCTATCTGCAACAGCTAAATTCTTTTTCTTTTTCAACTTTTATATTGTTGATTCCGTATGTAATAGACTACCGAGATATTAATGTGATAATTTAAGATCCCTTAGAGTTAAAAGTTGGTCGTTGTAAAACTCTTTTTCTTTTTTCTTTTTAATAGGACATGTAAAAAAAAGTTACGCTAAATGGTTACAAGCTTTATTATGTAGACGGTGTTCTTACTTGATATGTAATTATGTATTAATTTACTTTTAGGATAATGTGATAAATGGTATCTCAATTTCTAAATGTACTATTAGCTATTTAAACTTTTTAAAAGTCAATTTATTATTTAGTTGAATTTTTCGAGATTGTTTATGCTATTTGTACTAATGATATTCGTCTCCATTAGCATATATGGATTCGTTAACCAATTACAAAGGTACGTGAATTGTAAGATTAATTTATGATAATCTAAATATATGATATTTTTTACGCTCTTGTGGCATTATTTATTACAATTATTATTATATTTTATGACTATAATAATGCTAACTTGACCCCACAAATTTGAGTCGTCTTATATTAATTTTATAATTCACGTATTACTTTATAATTAGTTGAAATATTTACATATACTAACAGTGACGAACGGCATTAGTGTAAGTAGCATTTTATTTCTTTGCTTTTCTGATGTGTAATTTGTGCAAGCATTCAAGAGAATGAAACTCAAAAATATTAAAGAAGAAAACGTAAAAAAGCGGAGTTAAGTCATATTAATGCCTAAGCGTATGAATATTGTGACTTTATTGAATGAAATATGATCCAACCGCTCTTAATAAAATACCAGGTGTGATAAGCTTGGCTAAGAGTGAAGAGAGAAGCAAGTATAATCAAAAGAAAATGGTAGAAGTGTTAACTTAGTATTTAATATATGACTCTTTTCTTTTAGTTATCAATTATTTCTCCTTTATTCAAGTATTCTACATTTTATTCTACATTTTTAAAATGGATGGAATAAGTCCTTTAGTTAACCTCATTACATACTCTATTAAAGTTTGATATGTAATAACTGTTGGTTGTGTGCCGTAATTAAATATATTAAAAAATATATCTCATTAAACCATCAAATAAAAAATATAACAAAGCAACAGAAATAGAAAACTACAAAACCTTAGGGGAGCCTTTGGATAGCTATGGCCATGCGCTCTATTTGGATTGCAAGACACAGTAGAATTAAAAAAAATATATAGAAAAATGCAAATATATATTTTAATTTTTCAAGATGATGGGTGGTGACCTGTTCAAGGGTCAGCCTATAAACCATACATTGACTTGGGCCCATACTTAAGGGGATTAAATCATTCTAAACCGTCCGGTTTTATGGGCTTAGATAGTTTAATGTTGTCAACTTGTTGAGTTGGGTAGATTTAACTAACGAGTGATCGACTGGTTCAATCTTGACATCTTAAAAAAAAAAAAAGTTTAAAGATTTATTTTAGGTTGCAAATTTGCATTGATCACCATTACTCAATTTTGTAATATAACATCGTTTGGACCAGACGAATTATTTGGAAATAGTAAAGAAAAACTTGTTTTGAAAATAAAATTTTCAGTTTATAGGCAATAAAATAAAGAAACAAATAAAAAATGGATTAGGAAAATTCCATAAAAGATTAAAAACAAAGGAAATATTAAAAAAGGATTAAAAACAAGAGGACAATTCTTAAAAAAGAAAAAAAAACACAAAAGATGTTCAGGTCAAAATTAGTCTTGGTTCTATTAACTTGTAAATCGACGATTCCTAATTAGTTCGATCTGATGAACAGATTTAGCGGGTAACAATTCATCATCTTGAATGGGTTAAGCAAAAATGTTAACTTATTCAACATCCTTTTTTTTTTTGTCATTAGTTCTTTCTCCTTTATACGAGTACTCCATGTTTTAAAAATGGGTGGAACTAAGTCAATTGGTTAACCTTGTTACATTATCTTAAAGTATGATGATACATATTCACTATCGATTAGTTAAATATATTAAAAAATATATTTAATTAAATTATCTGATAAAAAAATACAAAAGATCAATAGTAATAGGAAATTGTAAAAGCTTAACGGAGCCTTTGAATCTCATTGCCATGTCCTGTATCTAGATCTCAAGACCCAATAAAATAATAAAAAATTCTAAATTTTTCTTCTGATTTTTTAGGATGGTGAGTAGCAATTCATTACCTCAAATAGGTTAGACAAAAGTTTTAACTTGGTATTCAACATCCAACTCTTTTTCTTTTCGAGTTCTTTAACTCTTCCTCCTTTTCCTAACTATTCAGTATTTTAAAAATGGATGGAATAATTCCTTTGGTTAATTTCGTTACATTATCTATTAAAGTCTGATATGTATTTATTATTAATTGGTGCACAATAATTAAATATCTTTAACAAATATATTTAACTAAATTTTCTAATAAAAAATTAAAAAGAGAAATAGACGCAGAAAATTGTAAAAGCCTACGGGAGCCTTTAGGTGGCTGTGGCCGTACCTTTTATTCGGATTGCAAGACCCAATAACAGAAAAAGTAATCCAAATTTTTGTTTTATTTTTTCAGGATTGAAGGTGACGATGATATTCCACTGGGATTTTTGTGGTGGCGTGACTACTCAAGACTTGAGAGCAACTGGATACCCTGAAATTGCTTAATATTATTAAATATTTTTGGGGCCAACTGGATTTTTGTGGTGGGATGCTCTCTAAGGTTATACCTTTTGTAGATTCTTTTTCGTTTTTTTAATTGCATAATATTATTAAATAATTCCATTACTGGAAATTAGATAGGAGCCGATACCCATCAAATATGAAGAAAGTAATTAACAAAGTTAATTGGATATTTTTGGCCTAATTTTATAATGTTATGGACTGTTTGCTTAGAAGTAATGGAATAAATAAAGAAATAGAAAAGTTATGTCTTGAGAATAATGATTATCAGGAATATATTAAGAATTTTTATTCTATTGATTATTTCCTATAACTTTTTATTGTAGGAAATATTTATATTAATATTTATTTCAGTTCACTAATTGCATTATTAAATTTGAAATATCAATTTATCTTTATTTACTTATTTTAGAAAATAACTAAAATTTATTTAGTCATTACAATGATAGTAGGAAGGTCATGATATGTTAAACTTTCTATTTCTTGTGTTGAGGGAATAGAAAATTCTACTTTTTCTTAGATAATATCTATTCTCAATAAAGTGGGAGTAGTTCCCATTAAGTAAACAAGAAAATAGGTAATTGAAAAGAAATGATTATTCTATTACCTTCTACATTGCTTCTAAGTAAATGAGCCTTAAGGGTATGTTTAGGGAGAGGGAAGAAATTGGAAGGGGTGAAAAGTGAAAGGAAAGGATTAGGGGGGAAAAAATTATTATGTATTCTTGTTTGGATTAAAGGAAAGAAGAATAAAAGGATGTGGAATGAATATTTTTTAAAATAACATTTAAAGATACTCTAAACTCTTAAATTACTTATATTATCTTAAAAAAGATGACAAAACTTATAAAAATAAAGATATAATTGGAATTTCAATGAGTTTTCATCCTAAATCCATCCCTCACACTTTCCATTTAATTCTAAATAAGGGAAAGTGTTTTGAAATTTGTGTTTTCCTTACACTTTACTTTCCTTCTTAATTCTTTCCCCCATCCTAACTACAATGTTAGTGTTCATATAAAAAAGGAAAAAAAAAAAAGTTTAAGTAATAAAGGCTTGGTTCGTTTATTTTTATTTTTACCTTTTTGGTACTTTTTCGGTGTTTATTTGAATGTTGTGTTTAAAATAATTATTTTCAATATATAAAAAAATATATTTTTCAGATCTTTTCTCTTAAAATATATATAAATTTTTATTTTCCAATTCTAATATTTTAATGATAATTTTATTATAATTATGAAATTAATACAAATAAAATTTAGATAAAATAGTTTTTTAAATACTAAATTTAAAAAGATTGATCAAATATAAAAAAAATAACGATAAAATGAGGATGAAGAAAAAACAATCTAAATAGGACTTAAATAGTAAGTATAGTTTTAAGATCAATTTTGTAATTATTTTGTTGGCCAAAGCAAAAAAGGACCAATTTTTTGGGCTTTTTTTTTTTTTTTTTTTTTTGGGGAAGGGGAGAAAAGGGGGAAAGTAAATTTTAAAAGAAAGGCTGTTAAAAACCTAAGCACGTTCCTTCCAATTTGGGCATATAAATACGAACCTGATATCACAAAGCCCGCACTTCTTCGCATAATATAACATCTCTCTGTCTCTGCGAATCTCTTTACCCCCTAAACTCCACGGCGCAGATCCGAGGAGTTTGCTGAATCCTGTTTCTCTGTCTAACGCATTGAGCCGAACGAACGATTTCAAGTACACAATTATTCGATTGATACGGTACACAATCCTGTTTCTCTACCCCACACCCCCCTCTCTCTCTCTCTCTCTCTCTCGATTGATACATTGCGTCGTAAATTATTCGTGTCGATTTGAATGAATGTGTTGTTCTTAGGTTTAGTTTTCTTTCGTTCTTTCCTCTGTGGATTTAGGTCGGTTGAGGTGTTTTTTTTTTTTTGGTGTGTGAAATTTGAATGCGCGGATGGTTTTTGTTTGAAGATTTATATCGCAATTTTGCGTTTTTGAATTGTTTTTTTAATTGGGGATTGATGATTGGAATGGTTTTGAGGAGATTGAATGGTTAAGTACTCGGATCTGTTTAATTAAGTTCCGTTTTTTGTTAGGTTTAGGAGTATTCAATTAGTGTTGGATTCAAAAGATAACTTTTTTCATTTGGATTGGAGATTTAAGAAGGAATGAAATCGATAAAGTTGATTGATGTTTATCGATGGTATTAGGATTAGGATTTGAAATTAGGTTGGATGGACGGATTCATAATTTCACCCATGGGTGGGGGGACCAGTTGCAGGGGGAAAAGAGGGAAGGGCAAACATAAGTTAATTTTATTTTTTTAAAGGACTTTTACGATTAGTTTCTCTAAGGCTTCTGAAGCGGGGCAGCAGTTCTGCCGTCCTTGATCTCATCATCGTTTGCAATGTTCAGATGTTTGGTTATGAGGACATTTTTTGTAGGGGAAAATTCTTTTTTTTTTTTTAAATATTTTCAAAATATTGAAAGTATGATTGTTTACTAGTGGTGTCACGATACATGATAAATGAAGAGAAGTCAGAAATTTAAGCTAATGAATCGGGCTGTTGATGGAATGTTCTTCATAGACAGGGTGAAAGGAAAAAATTACATTACCTAAAGGTGGGCTCTTCTCATGTATCAAGGAGGAGAGTGTCTGGTGTATCTGTAAAGATGTTACTTGTCTTAGCTGTCTCTCTAATTCACGCTCTCTCATTGTGCGCACGTGTGAAATGTGGCTGAAGTTATTTTTATCATTGTTTGTGTAGTCATGGCAGGTTCGGCACCAGATGGAAGTCAATTTGATCCTCGTCATTATGATTCAAAAATGAATGATGTGTAGGTTTCCTTTTCTCTTGCTGTTGTGGTTTTAGGTAGTAGAAATTGCTTGGTTGATTTCCTTTTAACTGTGGTTTTTGCAGGACGGCAGATGGGGAAGAGTTTTTCACCTCATATGATGAAGTGTATGACACTTTTGATTCCATGGGATTGCAAGAAAACCTTCTGAGGGGTATCTATGCTTATGGTATGTTTCCTCCATTTCACTAAACTTTTTGCCCCTTGCTTCGGTAGCTTTTCTATCTAGAATTGCTGAAGAAGATTTTTGGTCATGTGAACGCCAGTTGCATGTTTTGGTTGGGCACAGGATCCAGGTTGACATTTATATTCTTTTCCAGGTTTTGAGAAGCCTTCTGCAATCCAGCAAAGGGGAATTGTTCCTTTCTGCAAGGGGCTTGACGTGATTCAGCAGGCTCAATCTGGTACTGGGAAGACTGCCACTTTCTGTTCTGGGATTCTCCAGCAACTAGATTATGGTCTAGTCCAATGCCAAGCTCTGGTTTTGGCACCAACCAGGGAGCTGGCTCAACAAATTGAGAAGGTTATGCGTGCACTTGGGGATTATCTGGGTGTGAAAGTTCATGCTTGTGTAGGTGGTACAAGTGTTCGTGAAGATCAACGTATTCTACAAAGCGGTGTTCACGTTGTAGTTGGCACTCCAGGTCGTGTTTTTGACATGCTGCGCAGGCAGTCACTTCGTCCTGATTACATCAGAATGTTTGTTTTGGATGAAGCCGATGAAATGCTTTCAAGGGGTTTCAAGGACCAGGTCATTATTTATCTTCAACATTATACTTTGTGCTGGTTTTGTGCAATGCACATGACTTGGCTTCTTTCGATTTCCCAGTCCTTTTAAGTATGGAGTTATTCAAGTATTGTCATGCCTCTTTACATGTCTGGTCTAGTGAATTACCATTCTATACTTTCCTATATGTCTTCAGATAGCATAGAAGTGTCCTATTAATTGCTAATAAAATGCCTATTGAGATTGAGGCTTAAGTACTTGCATATTCTTCATATGCAGATCTCTGCTGATATGGGTTTTTTTTGTTTTTTTTATCCAGATCTATGATATTTTTCAGTTGCTGCCCCCAAAGATTCAGGTTGGTGTATTCTCTGCCACAATGCCTCCTGAAGCCCTTGAGATCACAAGGAAGTTCATGAACAAGCCCGTTAGAATCTTGGTGAAGCGTGATGAGCTTACCCTTGAAGGTATCAGGCAGTTTTATGTCAATGTCGAAAAGGAAGAGTGGAAACTGGAAACACTTTGCGACCTCTATGAGACATTGGCAATTACCCAGAGTGTCATCTTTGTTAACACCAGGCGTAAGGTCGATTGGCTCACTGACAAGATGCGAAGTCGGGACCATACTGTTTCTGCTACCCATGGAGACATGGATCAGAACACTAGGGATATTATCATGCGAGAATTTCGCTCAGGATCTTCCCGTGTTCTAATCACCACCGATCTCCTGGCTCGTGGTATTGATGTGCAGCAAGTCTCACTGGTTATAAACTATGATCTTCCTACTCAACCAGAAAATTACCTCCATCGTATTGGAAGAAGTGGACGTTTTGGAAGAAAGGGTGTTGCCATAAATTTCATGACTAGAGACGACGAGAGAATGCTGTCCGATATCCAAAGGTTCTACAATGTGGTGATTGAGGAGCTTCCCAACAACGTCGCCGACCTGATATAGAATGGCTAAGTCAGTTAGTTTTGTTCGTCGAGTTACTTGGAGGATTTTGTCTATTCCTGCAATTTTAAGCATTACTTTGTTTTCAATTTTCCTTCCATAAAAAGCATGTAGGTTTAATTTAGTATATTGCATGGAGAGTTTTCCTGCAAAAATTGTGATATCCTCGATTTCTGTTGCAGGAGAGTTTTTGTATGGTACGGTTTCCATTTCTTTATATTTACACCTATCACAAGTTTATTGCCAGTTTTTGTTCCTTCGTACTTGCTGAATATGTAAATTACAGTCCATTCATTGGCCATAAAACTGTATTTTGAGGATCGTGTGATGTTTCCTTGTTCGTTTAGTTTCAGTTTATTCTCTGATACCCTGTTCTCTTGGTTAGATTTTCCCATCTATTATCCCCTTTATTCTTTGGACCAGACAGAAAAGCTTCAGACTATTCCAAACGCAAGGCCAACATGAATAGGATTTTAATGTGGTATCGGCTTCTATGATTGCAATTTAAACTAATTAGATCATCAACAAAACCAAACGATTTTATATCCGGTTTTTGTGTTGCGAAAATTGGCTACACGATTTACCGTTTAGGTAGCCATGCTTCCGATCGTGATCCCTTTTATCCCCATCTGTAATAATCACAAAAATGAAAAAATAAAATAAAATAAAATAAAAAATGTTGCACATGCACGTTTGAACCTAAAAATAAGTTGAGAATTCTCGACAAAGGGAGGTCGGCTTGTAAGCTACTCGAAGATGGCTCTCAAACTTTATAAACCAAGGCGGATGCCTGGGAACCAAACAGAACATTGGGTGGTAGGAAAGAGAGATCACCCAGAGAACCAGCCTAAATGTGATTCCTATTCAGAGCAAAGAGAGTTATCCTAACCACTGACCTTCTTGAAGGTTTCTACTCAACTCTTGGCCGAAATGAACTTCCTTGTTTCTTTTAATTTATAATTTCTAAACGATCGA
Source organism: Lumnitzera racemosa (assembly GCA_024138005.1). Lineage (NCBI taxonomy): Eukaryota > Viridiplantae > Streptophyta > Magnoliopsida > Myrtales > Combretaceae > Lumnitzera > Lumnitzera racemosa. The sequence goes on along the minus strand of JAMXBC010000008.1, from coordinate 9,107,664 downwards.
AACTAAATAAACTTAATTCAAACCAAACTCAAGGTTATTACATAAGCTTGCAGCAAAGCTTGACCAGCTTAACCTACTCATCAAGCTAGAGCTCCAGTTTTAACCCTATTTGATCCGGTTTGTTTATGCCTTATCAATGACTCAAGAGCTGACTTACGCCCAACAAGAGATGGGTTGAATTCATTGTAAGAAGCAATCCATAATCGATATAAGGTGTACAATATAGCTTTACACAGAATCACATGGAATACGGCCAAATGAAACTTGAAGAAGTGCAGTCTAAAAGTGAATCGGTATTATAATATCCAGTCAAGATGAAAAGTAACAGGAAATAATGGATGCCACAGAGAATCGGCACAATCGAATTGCGTTAGGGTAGCGTAGCCATTGTAAACGGTGGTAGCTTTTCTTGAAACAATTTATTCTAGAATATTATAAACGTAAGGCCGTGCATACACACCGGCCTAATATTTTTTTATTTCTGCAACCACCCTAAAGAAGGATTGACTGTACAGGTGCACAGGGATGCGCAATGCATACAATTTACAGAGGGTAGCTGAGAATGGACCCGGAACCAACTAATGGTGCAACTCCCTTAAGCTAATGGAAACGCAAGTTCTCGATACCTCTGATGAGGCTGGAGCGTTGGTTCTTTGCAGGGGACTTGTTTTTGGTAGTGGAATGCTTTTGCTGCATTAAGTCAACAGGTGAAGGTCTTTGGACACTCGACCTGTGAGCTGCTCCAGGGCTCATATATGCAGTGCGAGGGCGGGAAGGATGAGCATCGGTTCCAGTACTGGCCATAACTTTACTGCCAGAGACAGCAGCTCTTTTGGATGATCCACTAGACCGCAAACGGTTAGAACTAGATAGCTGCATAAAAAACCAAAGAGAACTCATCTTGTCAACTACAAATGAACACCCAGACAAAGATTTTGGTCTTCCAATAAAGGAAGCTTAAAGAAAACACTTCCATCCAGGTATTATACAATTGTATATGCAAGTCCGACTGCAAAGTACTAGTCCATTACTATAAACATTCAAGCAGCATTAAGTCAACTAGTGTCAAAAAACCCTGCACGATAATATATATATCAGGAAGCAAACAGAAAATGTCAAACCTCACAAGCCACAAGATAAGTTCAACTCAAAAATCATACTTACCATAGCATTGTTTGATGCTGTAGGATCATTTACAAGTGGATTTTTTTCCTTAGATGACATTATAATTGGCCCAGAATGTCTCCGACGGGAGGGATCTGCTGGAGAGAAGCCTGCAGGTCTGCCAATTTCCCCACCTAAAGTAAAGTAATCGAAGATTCTTAATTTGAAGGTGAGATAAAATATATGGCAAAGACAGTAAACATCAATAAAATAATGGTCTCAACCTTAGCAGTCATACATTTCACATAAAAACATCTGTTACCACTTATATATAGAAAACAAGACAAGAACAAGTCATATTTTACTTAATAACCTAAGATCTACATTATCTCTTTTTTCACTTCCTATAATATTTGCTGCAACTCCAAGTAGTTGCTTTAACATTAGCACATGCGGAGCCTAATTGGTTACCAGCATTAGCAGAGGCTGAAGGTAAACCTGAGGTTTGTCTGCCACTGGTACCCTGCATAAAAGTTGTGTGTACATTATTCCGAGCGATTGAAAGTGCATTTTGCAGAAAAGAAACAAAAGTATATTACTCACAATAGCATGTGGAGGTGCAGCAGTGACCGGTGATTGTTGACATTTCAAAATGGTCCAATCAAACATGTAATCGCACTGGAAGCCTATCATGAAGCAAAAATGATAACCCAAAATGAGATGGGAACATAGGTACATCATAGAACACTTTGTTTTTTGAATAATCATTACTTGCTCAGTACTATCACACTAAATTTAAGGGCAAATAAAAAAGTGATGATGCTGGAGCCAAACCTTCACGAATAAAAAGGTCTCGGAATAGTCTTTTCAAATACGCATAGTCTGGCCTATCATCAAATCTCAATGACCGACAGCAATGGAAGTAAGATGCAAATTCTGAAGGGTAGCCCCGGCACAAGGTCTAAACGAATAAGCACATTCATCTCAGTTTAAACATCACAATAAAGGGAGATCCAATGAGTTTACTGGCGATAAAAATTCTGTGAAAAGATATGATATACCTCAATTGAAGTAGAGACTTTTTTTTCACTGATCTTCTCATACTTCTGCTTTTTATTTCCAGCTCTAAGTCCCTGCCAAGGGAGACTGCAAAATAGAAAGGGGTCATCATCCCAAGTGAAAAATTTCAAGATGAGCAAATGGAAACCCAATAAAAGTTTGCACCTTCCTCTCAAGAAGTACATCAAAACATATCCAAGTGACTCCAAATCATCCCTGCGACTTTGTTCTGGAACAAGGTCAAACAATGAAGGGATTACTACTATGTAATGTCATGTTTTCAAAATGATATCAATAAAAGACAAATGGCTTAAACCATACCTATCCCAAGGTGGGTGTTAATGCTGGCATACCTTGCGGTGCCAGTGAGATTCTTATTTTCTCTGGTAAGATATATGAAATAAGAAACAGATTAGGAAGCAGCTAAAGATTAATAATATCAAAATTAGTTGTACAAGGAAAAAATTCATAGAATATTTACGTTATTTCCACATGTATTTTACTTGACAGATGTATTTCTTTATTTGTTGTTTAGTTTTACAATTAGTTAGTTAGTTAGTTACATAGCTTATAGGCATTATAAATACTTTGCAACTCCTTTAGAAGACTTAAGAGTCTCATTTTCATTTTCACTAAAACTCTTCTTTCTTCTACGAGTTGTGCTATCTGATGGTTGAGTTGAGATTGGAAATTATCATTTGATCAGAATTCTAAATAGCATTAGAGCAGATTCCAAGTATTTTAGTTCTTGTAATTCGTCAATTTACTTGAACATTACATGAATCAAGTTGAAGTTAGAGAAATGAATAATGTAGCTGAATTAGGGTTAAATGATCCTTTTTATTTGTCCAGATTAGATAATTCTAGGATGTCTATTCGTAATATCATCTTTAATGGTAATAATTACCTTTCATGGAGTAAGTCGACGAGATTAGGATTACGAGGGAAGGTTAAAATCGGTTTTATTGATGGTTCGATTCAAAAACCAATTGAAACTGTTGAAAAATTTAGCAAATGGTTGCGATGTAATTTTATGGTTAGAAGTTGATCGTCAAATTCTATAGCCAATGAGTTGGCTCAGAATTTTCTTTATACTTAATCAACTAAAGAGTTTTGGGATGAAATCAAGGAACAATATGGAATTGTGAGTGGACCTTTGATTTTTTAGTTAAGACATGAAATCAGTAAATATTAGGCAAGGAAATGTGACTGTGAGTATTTACTATAACAAATTGCGTTGCCGTTGGGATGAGTTACACGAACTTCATCCATTTCCACATTGTAAATGCAATCGGCTGTAGTATTGTACTTGTGCATTTAGAGAACATGTTGAGGAGTATGAGTGCACATGAAAACTAGTTCAATTTCTTATGGGACTAAATGAAACTTATGAAGGAGTAAGAAATTAGATTTTATCGATGGAGCCTCTTCCATCAATTAATAGAGTATATTATCTGGTTCAACAATTAAAGAAGCAGTGTTAGGTTACTGGAGGAATCAACTTTAGTATAGATGCTACTGCTTTTATGGTTGGAGAATTAACATGACTGATTAAAGGAAGAATAAATGAGATCTGTTTTGTAAGCATTGCAAGTCATAGGGGCATTCTATGGGCACATGCTTTCAACTTGTTGGATATCTTAAGTGGCATAAGGGTAAAAAGTTGAGTTTGAAAACAAAAAATAATCCTCAAGCTTCTTTTTGTTAGATGGGAAATGATGTAATAGCCAGTACATTGAACACTCCTTTTGAAGAAGCAGCTTCACTTGGTACCAGCTCTTTAGGGTTTTATGATAAAGATTTCTTACACAATCTGTGTCAGGAAATGGTGAAGTTATTGAAGGAGAAAGAAGGCACTTAAAGTATTTCCAATGTTATTACAACAGCAGGTTTGACAGCCGTTAATTCTTTTTGTTTGGTAGCTGTTAATAATTCTTTAAGCGCTTAGATAGTTGATTTAGGCGCAACTAACCATATGACTCCACATCTTGATACACTTACTAACGTTGAGTTTTTTACCAAACCAGTTTCTATAAAGTTTCTGAATGGAACCTTATTGTCTTCTACAGCTTCGAGTTCAGTAATCTTCAGACCACAACTAGTGTTGAAACATGTCTTATATGTGCCTAGTTTTACACATAACCTGTTTTTTGTAAGCAAGGTAATTTTTGATCTTTCACTTAAAGTAATCATTGATTCTTTTTCTTATCAATTTCAGGACTACAATACTAGTGATATTGTTACGATTGCTCAAGCTAGAGCTGGACTTTACACACTTAATCTTAGTAATTCTTCTGTTATTAGTGATTAAGTTTCTTTTCCTGTATAAGCAAATCATGTTGATGCAAATGTGAGCCTTATATATAGTAGATTGGGACATACATTAGTTTCAAAACTTAGTCATTTACACAGCTGTAAGCATTTGAGTTTCAAGGACTTTGTGATTCTCATCAAAAGGCTAAATTTCACAAGCTTAGTTTTCCTATCAGTCAAAATAAAACTTCGTTTGTGTTTGCATTGCTCTACATTGATGTTTAGGGGCCTTATCAAATGACCTCCCTTACAGGTGCTAGATATTTCTTCATCATCTTGGACATTTTTGATGCATCATAAGTCACAAACATCAACACTTTGAAAAACTTTTTCTGTTATATTTTTAATCATTTTACGGCCACTTGTAAATTTGTTTGCACTGATAATGGAGGGGAATTTGTTTCTTCTTCATGTCAAGCACTCTTTCATGCACTTAGAGTCACTCATCAAAGAACTGCTCTTTATACCCCCACAACAAAATGGTCAGAGTAGAGCATAAACATTGTCATTTATTAGATACTACTAGAGTTTTACGAATTTATGCCAATTTATCTAAACAATTTTGAAGAGAGTGTGTTTTGGCTTCTACATACCTAATTAATCGCATGCCTATGAAGTCTTTAGGTTAGAAAACTCCTTTTGACATTCTTTTACGTAAAAAACCAGATTGTTCAGGTCAGTTTTTAGTTGTCTTTGCTATGCAACTGATCTTTCTCCCTCAAAAGATAAGCTTGATCCACGAGGTTTAAGTATGTATTTCTTGGTTATGCTAATGCTTTTAAAGCCTATAAAGTTTTTCATCTCGTAAATCAGAAGTTGTTTGTTAGTAATGATGTAGTTTTTGTAGAAATGTCTTTCCTTTTAGGTCTACAGATCATTCAGAGTCACTTTGTCATGTTCCTCATGTTTCTCTTGAAACTGATGTTGATCCTATTTGTTCTGTCCAACCACAATCTAATTCTACTAATCCTTTTTAATGTTCTTAGAATTCTACTTCTTTTCCTTCAGTTACTAATTGTTAGCCATATAGGAGATCTGCTAAAGTTAAACATCCATCAGCTTGGTTACAAGATTATGTATGTTCTATCCAGCCTAAAAGTGTTGCTTCTTCTGTTGTTTGCCCTGTACCTAACATTCCTACAGAGTTCTTTTCTGATGCTCCTCCTGTTTTTAGTCTTTTACTCTCTCGTTATCCTTTGTTTTCTTCCTTAGATTTTAGCAATTATCCTTTTGATTATGTTGCTTCCCTTGCGCATGTATTAGTTGTTCAATAGCCTAAGACTTATTTACAAACAATCGAACAAAATGAACGGGTTAAGACCATGGAGCAAGAATCATTGGCTTTAGAACGAAATGATACGTGGGATCTTGTGGAGTTACCTCCTAATAGAAAGGCTATAGGATATCTTTGGGTTTATAAAATTAAATATAAACTAGATAGAAGTGTTGAAAGGAATAAAGCCAAACTTGTGGCTAAGGGATACACTAAAATTGTAGGTGAGGATTATAATGAAACTTTTTCTCCAGTAACCAAATTGTCTACTGTTAGGATTTTAATTTCAGTTGCTGTTGTTTCTTCTTAGCTCATATATCAGATTGATGTTAACAATGCATTTCTTCATGATCATTTACATGAAGAAATTTACGTGATGCCACCTCCGAGTTATCTTAAGGCTCATTCCACTTAAGTGTGTCGCTTGAAGAAGTCATTATATGGGCTTGCAAACCTCTTGGCAATAGACCTTGGAGATTTCAAGTTTTCTTATCTCTCATGGCTTCTCACAATGAAACCATGATCATTCGCTTCTTTTAAGACATCATGTTGATAGTTGTGTCATTATTTTGCTCTATGTGGATGATATGTTAGTGACTAGTTCAAATGCATGATTAATTCTAGAAATCAAGCAGTAGCTCCATGATACTTTTACCATTAAGGATTTGGGTCTTGCACGCTCTTTTCTTCGATTAGAACTTTGTTGTACTTCTTCAAGTTGCTTACTTCATCAAAGGAAATTTATCCTTGATGTGCTATTTGAAACCGATTTGTTTGGTGCCAAACCTGTTCCCACACCCTTGCCTTCTGGTTTTCATGTGACTTTTGCTACAGGTTCTCCACTATCAAATCCAACTTATTTTCATTGGTTGGTGGACAAGCTTTCCTATATTACTAATACATGTCCTGACATTAATTATGCTATGCATGGTCACAGTCAAGCTTTGAGTGAAGAGCACTTAAAGGCAGTTTTTCGTGTGTTGAAATACCTTAAGGGTACTTTGTCTTTGAGCTTGTTCTATTCATCTACTGTTTCTTTAGATTTGTTTGCATAATCTAATGCCGATTGGCCATCTAATACTATTGATAGGTGCTCTATCATTGGTTACTCTATGTTCTTGGATTCATCTTTGGTTTCTTGGAAAACCAAAAAAACATTAATTGTCTCTATTTCTTCCACCAAAGTTGAGTATCGTAGTTTTGCTGCAGTTGTCAAAAGTTCTATGGGTATCTTATGTCCTCAAAGATTTTTCTATTTTGTTGGTGTTACCTATTATTATCTATTGTGAAAATAATTCCATTATGCTTATTGCTTCTAATCCATGCTTGCACTCTTGTACAAAACACATTGATATTGATGTGCATTTTATACGAAAGCATGTTTCTTCAGGATTTATTAAGGTTATACACATTCCCTCTTGGTTGCAAGTTGCTGATTTGTTCACTAAGTCCCTGCCTTCTCGGCAATTATATCTTTTTCGCAGCAAGTTGGTGTTGCAAGCCTCACCAACTTGAGGGGGGATCATAGAATATTTACTTTATTTCTATGTGTATTTTACTTGACAGCTGTATTTCTTTATTTGTCGTTTAGTTTTACAATTAGTTAGTTAGTTACATAGCTTATAGGCATTATAAATATTTTGTAACTAATTCAGAAGACTTAAAGAGTCTCATTTTCATTTTTGCTAAAACTCTTCTTTCTCCTACAAGTCGTGTTCTCTGATGGTTGAGTTGAGATTGCAGATTGTCATTTGATCGGAATTCTAAAAAAACAACAGCCATCAAGTTTTTAAACTTATAGAAATAGCAAGCAAAAACATCTAAGATAAGCCTCTTCTGTTCTGAGAAAGCAGATGACGAAGTTTGATGGAAAAATATCAAATCTACACATTGAATGGACAGCTGGAGATCTAGACATGGTCTGAGCTAAGATTCAAAAAGATAAGCAACAACCAGCCATGGCATGCAAACCCAATTCATTCAATTGGCTATTGAAACCAACCTGTAAGGAATATGTTGCTGAGTTGAGGAGTCCCTATACTTCTTTGCCAAACCAAAATCAATCATGTAGACCTGCTTGCAATAGAATCTTGAGTAAAGGAAAATACAAAAAAACTCCTATGAAAAAATGCGGGAAGGATCAATTATCCAGTCAAATCTCTCAAAACCAACCTGATTGGCACGCTTCCCCAAACCCATAAGGAAATTGTCTGGCTTGATATCTCGGTGAAGATATGATTTAGAATGCAGATATTCTACTCGATTAATCTGAGAAAAATTACATATGGAGACAAATGGATTCAAAAAGAATAAATCAATAGGACATGATCAAGTTATGCTAGATCCAAGAATTCCCACCATTTGATCTGCAAGCATTAGCACAGTCTTTAGAGACAGTTTTCTGTTGCAAAAGTTAAACAAGTCCTCAAGGCTAGGCCCTAGGAGATCCATAACAAGTACATTATAATCCCCTTCAGTACCGTGCCACTTCAAGTTTGGAATACCACCTGACCAAGAACACATTGATTGGAAAGGAGAAGCGTGTCAAAGGGACAAGTGCAGCTAACAGAAATCTAGCGTTCACATGAAAGGAACAACTCACTTCCTCCTTGGAGAATTCTATACAACTTGGCTTCACAAGATAATTGAGGGTGCTTTGTTCTGACAGTTTCCTGTGCACAAGAGTCCCATGGATTTATCGAAAATTATTCAGTTACAAAAGCGCAATCAGCAAGCTTATTAAAGCTTTCTCACTTCATTCATGGCTGAACTTGCATCTACAATTTACAGATACATCCCAATTCCCAAGTCAATAAAGCTTTACGTAAACAACTCACAGAATATGATACTTGCTTTGCTTTAAAACAGCTTGTTCGATTTTTTCAATTATGTTTAGCATACCCCATTCGAAGCTTTTTTAAAGCCAAATTAGAAGAAAATAAAACCATATTTTCGGGTTGGTACGGTTTGATTTGGACTTTATAAATCTTTTTCCCCACCCCTAAATGGTGTCTCCTCCACAGCGTAATCAATCACATGCAGGCATGTATGATGAATTTAGTAATGTATCTCAGTTTTTACTCTTTTCTCATAAATAAGAAAATGTGTTTGGAGGAAAAGGGATACTTCTGGAATAGAAATCTTATTTTTCATCAACCTAGAAATTCTTCACTTGAAACATTATTACTTTACAATATGCAAACTGGCGCATCAAACAAATCCTGAAAAGTAATCAATCAAATCTGAACACAATAACACAAATCAAGATCACACCTTTTTCCACTCAAAAGTGCAAAATGAAGTGAATAAATTACAGCCAAATCAAGATCAATCCTTTTCCCCTTAAAACTGCAAAATTAAGAGTACGAACTACGATGACAGTTAAATTTCAACTAAAATCTGAACTTACAAGCTTAATTGCAACTTCCTCATTTGTATGCATATTACTACCTGCAAAAAAGAAAAAAAAAATTAAGAATCTCTAAAGAAATCGAGGTTGGAAAGTTCTGAAACGACCCAGTAACACATGAAACAATACAAACCCCATCCGACACACAATTCACTAAGATAAAATTAAAAACAGAAATGACACTACTATCTGCATATAATAAGTTAATTAATCGAAGCATCAGATCAATTTTACACATCTTACGCTGTCTCCAAGTGAAATTTGCAACACGAACACGACCCACATCCGGAATTTATCATTACTAACGAATTTCGAATCCACTGATTCACTAACAAAAAGTTAAAAAAAAAATTACATGAATTAAATCAGACCTAGGTAGATCTCTCCGAACGATCCACTTCCGATTTTACGCCCGAGTCGAAACTTGTTACCAACTCGGGGCTCCATAACTGAACTCGTCGGGATCGTGTCAGAAACCCTGTCAAACAATCAGCCGCGAAAGCAGCAGGCTTTTCCCTTCATTTATTTGTGCCCTTTGATTGATTGTCTCTCTTAAAAGGCCCAAGAGATCCCCCAAAGACGCGTCGTACTACCTCATAGATAGAGCATCAAAACCTGGAGATGCTTTCTTCTCCGATTGCTCGACTTCTGCAAGTAAGTCCTTATCTCGAATTTACCATAACCCCTAATAATGGGAAAAAAGTGCAAAATTTACGCTCTAATGCAATCACTCCAGTACTTGTATGTGGGGGAGAGAGAGAGCGATTGGATATGGGAATATATAATATTTTATGGACATGGAGACAATTATTTACTTATAATTTTATAAAATACGTGAAATGGATGGCCTGATACTTTGATGTCATCGTGGGCTCGTAGCGGAGTATCTTATAAATTCCTACGACAGCTTTATACCGTATTTGGCAACCTTTCTATTGGAGAACAATCAACGGAGAAGAAAGGGAAGAGCATGGATTCAATCCCCGACCTATACTCAATGTTTTTCACATTTTATAAAAGAGAATTCTATTAATATCGCTTTTACTATGCAGAAATGATTTTGGAAGAAATGGAATTGACCTGAAAGAAATAGAAAGTGGAATGAAAAATCTCTTTGTAAATTTAAAAATATCTATAATAGAATGAAATAAAACGAAATTAGATGCATATATAATAATGATTAAAAAAATAGCTTTAATTATTGAATATTATAATTAAATTAAATATTAAATAAGTAATTTGATTAATAATAATAAATACAAAAAATAAAATTGCAATTTTACTCTTTTAAAGATAAAATTTACTGATTTTATGAAATTGCAATTTCAATTTTTAAATATACTTTCAAATATACGGAAATGGAATAAAACCTGTAATCGAGATTCCATTATAGTCTATTCTCACGTAGCAAATATGACATAATTCTATTAAAAATCTAGCTTTCCTTGATCATGACAATTTCTCATAGGTTCGCAATAATTAATTTACTAAAATAGTATTATCACATCACTTCAATAAGAAAAAGAAAATTTGAATATATATCTATTTTGAAAAGTTAGGGTGTCCTTTAAATAATTAGCTAAAACCCAAAAGCTTGGCACTTAAGCATAGTTGGTCATTTAGTTCGAGTTAAAGCTATTTTGAGAACATTACCTCTATTATATATAGGTCATGCAACTATCAACCAAGGTCTTTTATAGGATTACACATATTATTTGAATCTTTTTATGGAATGGTGTGACAAATACAAATAGTCATCATTGAGTAAATTGTAAAATAATAATAAAACCAATAGAAAGCGAAGGTTTGGGTTTGCTTAACCTAGAGTAACGGAATTAAGCTTAAGTAATAAAATTATATTGGGAATTTTAAAATAAAAAGGTATCATGGACTCTGTTAGTTAAAGCCAAGCATCGATAATTAAATGTCATCTCCTCTAAGGATATGCTTAAAATAGGTCTTATCAGGTTGAGGATTTTATAGCTAGTCAATCTTAGGTAAATGAACATAATCACAAAGCTTTAACAAATGGGAAGCAACCTAAATTTTGGTAGGATAAATGGCGAGGAAAATCAATAATAAGACAATTAGCGAAAGGGCTAATACACTAAGAAGCTATAGACTTAACTATTTCTAATTGCTAGCTTGATGAATTTAGTTTGAATGAACAAAATTGGATTTGAAATTCCAAATATTATCCTCTAATTAGGCCTTGTTAGTTTTTAACAACAGATGGAGGATACTCCTTATTTATTCATGGAAGTAAGCTTGAAATCAACAGTAGCCAGTATTTACCAATATTTAAATGATTGTATTATAAATAATCATATAAATTGGAAATAGATTTGGTCATCTTACTTTCCTCTAAAGAAAAAATCCTTTCTATGGAGAATATTGCATAATAGCTTACCAACTACTATGAAGTTGTAAGAAAGACATATATTGCAATCAACTACATGCCCCTATTACGATGTAAAGGGGAGGATTTGGAACATATATTTATTACTTGTCTAGGGTTTAAACAATTATATAAGAGATGGGAAACATATATGTATAACGGAATGTTACACTCCGAAGCAGTAGAGTTGTAATAGTCTGACCGTGTAAACCATTCTAAGATAAAAGTTGGCCTTACAATCGCTATCTTAGACCTGATCTATACAAGGCGTCTACGACTAACCCGCTTTGAAGTAAACAGTTTGTAATTTAAATAAATCATTTATCTAAGAAAGTGAGAATATATATATATATATTATAATTCAGTTATTATAATTAACGTTTACAATATTTCACCGTAACATATTTCTTAGTTATTAAATTATTCAGAAATGAAAAATTTTAAAATAAAAACTTAGACCTTAAAATATATGTTTGTTCTTCAAATGTTTTTCCTCACTCCTCAAGATCTAGCAGTTGCTAGCTTCAGAGTAGTTGTAAGCCGCTTCTTAGTCAGCACCTACACGACATTTATAGGGATGTCAACAATAATAACTTAGTAAGTTAGGATGGAGGACTTAAATAACCATAATAAGGTTATCAACCAACTTATTAGATGCAATGTATGTTTAAGCAAATGCCGTCACACGACGTTGTTCGGCCCGTCGTGAGATTAGAGAAATTGCGCTTGCTTTAATTCAGGTCGAGGAGTTGTCGTTAATGCAACAACTCACCATCAAACCCAGACTTATACAAATGTCATTATACGACTACCTTCGAACCATTGACTTTACTTTCGCCGCGACTTCCTCTCCTATCACTTGGTTCTACTAAGGATGAAGAAAGGACCATTATACAATCCTGCGCTATCCCTTTCGAAGGGGTCAGTATTTGGCTGGAGAATCCTAGGTTTCCCTTAATGGGTTGCCATGCAAGTCCAATTATAATTACAGGTCGTATATTTGATTAGGTCTAATTTAGGATAATCAATCATTTCAGACAATTCATACAATATAAGCCAGAATAATAAACAGAATCATAGCATCACTCATAATCAAGCACATGTACACAACTAACTATTTAACAAGCACAACCAAGTATAATCTCAAGTCTCCAAAATGCAGCAACGTATTAATCCCAACTTACCTGAACTTCTCGCTCACTCACTCGAGGTCTAACTCGCTTATGCCATTGTCAATTATCCCTATCACGCAAACGTGATTTCAGTTTTTCATATAACTATTATAAGTTAGTTTTATCCTATAATGCTTATTGTTATGTTTTGTTTAGGGTTTAATATATCTAGTTATCTAGGTTCTCAAATAATTAACAATTATTTTGCGTTTGGGGATAGGTTTGGGTTCAATTTCCGTAATGATTTCTAAATTAGGTTCTAGTTCTATTTTTATGTACTATTTATACCCAAATCCTATAAATTCATTTCAACTCATAATTTGAAATTAATCACATTACTTCCAGATATCTTAAATACCATCATTACCCCTAGTCAATATTTAATTCCACCCGGTACACTTAAATCCTTATTAGTGTACTGAATTTACTCCTGATGTGCAAAATTTTTCATTTTTCATATAGTTACATAAATTTAAGTTTTCTATCAAATTTATTATACATCTTTATTGTCGAGCATGATTTTTTATTTTTTATTATTTAAAATTGATTTCTCGTTTCTTAATTAATACTAAACCCTAACCTATTTAATATTAATCATCGACTAAAGAAATTGAGAAATTCTGGTTTTTTATTGAAAAAACTTTTTAGAGTCGCCACCCGATCGAAATTGGGAAAAGAAAAAAGAAACCGTAACCAATTAGGTGGATTGATTACGATTTGGCTATCGGTCTTTTATTTCAATTTTAAATGAAGAATCAGAGGATTTCAAGTTCGGGGGCTAACCTATTAAACCCTTAACGGGTACCACTATTTATTTACCGAAATTAGGATTATTTTTCTAATTATAATATTTAAAAAATAAATAAATAAATAAACAAAATCAAAAGAAAAAAGGACCTAAGTTTCTACATATTTTATCGTTGTCCCGAATGTACCTACGTACTTGCTAGCCGGGATCAGACGATCATAGTTTTTTCCAAAAACCTTTAGTATGTTAGTTAATTTTAATTTTTAAAAACCAAAAATCTAAATAGGTCCTAACTCATAAGTAATCAAAAGACTTTCTAAAATACTATAATATTTTTGTAAAAAGTTCCTTTCATTAATTTTTATTTTCAAAAACAATTTTCTATGTGAGAATTTCTAAAAGACCTAATTCTAAAAAAAATCCTAAGGCAATATATACATATACATATATATATATATTTACACTAAAACTATTAAATAATTGTCTACTGAAAGTAATATAATATGCTTAATATAGCCCGAAGACATATCCTAAACTAATATATTAACAATATAATAACATAATAATAACCATATAATAATACAAAATCTATTAAGCAACCGTACCTTGCTTTTCAGCTATAGTGTAGGACTGCCTTGGTGTGTCGCAGTTGAGTACTGCTTTGGATGCATACAGTAATGTGTCTGTGTGGTCGGTTCGTTGCGGCAGCGTGTGAAGCAATGTGGTGAAGTGCAGTATTGTGAATTTCAGTGCTCATCGGTGTGGAGCCAGGCGTACGTATGTACAATGTGGAATGTTGCCGCAGTTGTTGTGGAATGTTGCTGCAGTTGTTGTGGAATGTTGTAGACTTGTATGGATTGCGGATCAGAGTGCCTTGCTGCGTATTCGTATTCAGGAACTGCGTGTGCAGTTTGACGAATAGTTCGGGCTTCTGTTTTGTTAATTAAATTAGATTCAAATTTAATTCAAATATGATTTAAACGACAGAAAAATAAAAAACATAAGTGCCTGCTGAGACTCGAACTCAAAACCTCAAATTAAATCCACTCAAATACTCTGCTACTTATCCGTTAAATCATTGACCTTTACCTTGACATTTATTACCATTAAATTATATTTAAACTATCCGATTCCCTAAACTAAATTTTTTAACTATAACTAAAACTAAAACTAAAACTAACACTAAAACTAATTATTTCTAATATAAATTACTTCTTAAAAATCTACGAAATTTTTATAATTTTTCCTCTTCTTATTTTTTTTTTGGTATTTTTATCATTTGTTAATTTTTTGTTATTATTATTTTTTATTTTTGAATTAGGATCTTTTTTGTAAAAATAAAAATTAGAACTATAGAGGGGCAAAAATTAGGTGTCTACACCTATTATTTATGTAATATCAATTTTTATTATAATATCTTTTATTTATTATATTTCTAATAATTATATTACTTATTATGTACATAATATACATCTAATATTTTTATTATTCTAATTACCATCTCCCAACATCAATGATCATTTCAAAATGTCTAAATTCATCCTAAATCAGATTTTACACCTAATTACCCTAATTTACAAAATTAACTTAAAATTTATTATTTTTCTCTATTACTTATTTACTACATAATTAGCCTAATAATTATATCTAGCACCCTAAATGCTATAAGTATCATACTTTATCAAATTTCAACATCCTAAAACATATAATTATTCACTAAATCAGTAATTAATTATTTAATTACTTAATTAACCTTTAATTACTTATTTTATGCCTTATTTTAAAGCCTAAAAATTTTAAAAATTAATTTTTGAAAACGGGCTTCGTAGCACTGTTTTATATTATCCAAGTAGTCTACACAAAAATTTTAGGATCAAAACTACACTCCTAAGGTTATTTGTTTTTAAACCGAAACATGCTCGGTTTTATATGATTTCTTAAGGATCATATATCACGGCACATATTTTCATCAAAATAATATTTTTCCTAAAAAATACATAAAAAAATATTTCAGAATAACAAGTTTCATAATTTTATAAGAATACTAATATTTTTATAAAAATACTAATATTTTTATAAAATTAAACAAAATCGGGTTAGAAATCGAATTCACCGATTTAGGTAACTTCGGCCACCGTCGGTGGCCATAGGTGTGTCAACTCACCTGGGCGCTGCCGCTACCGTGTAGTGGTGGTGGCCGTCGACTCCCAACTACTCATATGGTCTGGGTTTTTCTTAGAGGCCCCAATTGCACAGATTTTTTTGTGATTTTTTCTAAATCCCTAATTTACTCTCAATTTCGTCTCTCTTTATTTTTTTCACTCTCCAAACTGACCAAATAAGTTTCTGAAATTTTCTTGCTATTTATAGAGCATTGAGAAAATTATTATCCATTAATGAGACGAGACAATTGTCTTATCTCTTCTTTTTTTCATTTTTTATTTATTGCATTTTAATTAGTTGATTTTGTTTCTTCAATTCCAGATTGTCACGCCTCAATTTTGGATTTTTCCAGATTTTTCCTTAATTAATTATGAGTTTTCTTTAATCATTTATTATTATTTTAAGTAATTACACGTATTTCTATCTACATGCAAATTCATAAATAGTACAATTAAATATTTGTAAATATTATTTAGGTCATTCTATGATTTTTAGTATACGTATAATTTATCTCTAGTGATTTATTAATTATCGAAATGCATTTTACGCATTTTCGATAAATAACGAGTTATGTACTTAAGATTTATAAATTTTATATTATATTATTTTATTGCTTATTTTCTTAAATTCGAATTTACGAAATCATTTTTACTAATATTTCTAGTTTTACTTATAATTTAGGTTTAATCGGATCTTTCAGTCGATCGGAACCTTGAGTAACTGGTTGTGGGGCTTACAGGGAAAACATGAGTTTGATAGAAGGATTGATCTTAGTTGTAAAATAACAAAGAAACAAAGAGAAGAACTTCGACCCCCAAAACCTTATTGTTTTAAATATATGTTGTGGTACTAATGGTTTGCTTGTAATCAAAAGTTATTCCATACTACTTCAAGATTTGAACCAAAATATCATATCATATTTAGTTTGGTTGCTGAATCCTGATTATATACTCGTAAACAAAGAAATATTCTATCATGTGATGAGTAATGTACATTGGGAAGCTCTTCCTTAGGAGTACCTTAAACTTAATACAGATGCTTCAGTAAATCCAACAATCAAAACAACTACGATTGGACATGTTAACTGTAACTCGAATGGTAAATGGGTAATTGGATTTGGCAGAAAGATTGGCTGTATGGACATAGTGAATGCAGAACTTTAGGAAATCTATTTTGGACTTCAATTTTGTCTATAATAGGGATATGTGAAGCTTCATCTTTCTACAAATTCACTTATTGTTGCAAACTATCTAAAGGAAAAGTCTAATGTTAAATTAGAATACTATAATGCTCTCCTTACATGCAAGGTAAATCTCTATAAGTTATAGAATTGGTAACTTGAAGCTTATTCGAGAGGATGCAACAAAATTGTTAACTATATTGTAGCACGGATATAGGAAGGTAGTTGTTCTCTTGTTTTTTGGCACCACCCTACCAAAGAAGTACATAAGCTTTTGGCATGTGATGTGTTAGGTTATGGTGTAACTAAGTTAATACCCATTATAAACACTTCAGCTAGTAAAGTTCTTGTACAATGATAGATTTCTTATCTATTGAGTTAGTTCAATGTATTGATGTACTCTTTTGTTTATAAATAAAGTAACTCGTTCTATTGAAAAAAGAAAAAGAAAATTAATATAGCAATGTAATAAATTTTAAACATAATACAATTACTGAATTAAATATAATAAAATATTAAATTGAATTATATTTATATCTTTTATATTATTTAGCCAAAAAAGGTCATCTCTTTGTACATTATATAATCTAAAATTACAAAAAAATTTCAAATGAATATTGTTATAACAACGACAACATAATTAGATTTATCTCATGTTAGTATAAATAAATTCCATACCAAAAAATACAAAATTTTCAACAATTGCGGCCCAAAAAATGAACCATTGCTATTGACTCCATTTTGGTAAATTGTTAAGGAGTTAGAAGACAGACGATAAATTTTGATGTTGATTAAATTAAAGGATGAGTGTAGAGTTGAGTAGATGAAAAGGAAATCCATAGTGGGTTAACCATGAAATTAGTTAAACTAACAATAAGGAGTCATAAGTATCGCCTTATATCTTTTGCTAGCAGTCTCTAGGCCTCCTAGGGCTGAATTGACCTTACTTGAGAGGCCCAAATGGTTGAGGGAGCTTCTTGCAAAATAAACAGAGCGTAAGTCATTATGCTTAGGGGTTATCTGGCATGACCAATGTTATGGTCTGAAGTCGTAGAGTCGCAACAGTTTTGCTGTGTAAAATAACCTATAATAGGAACTGATCTCACAATATCCATCATAGATACGATTTATACAAAGGGTTGACGACTCTTCGCTTTGAAGTAAATAATTCGACTAAGATTTTAACTAAAATTTACAGCAATAATTAAAACCTTTAGTCAATATGTATAATTACATTTACATTATCATAGGATTCCCAAGAGATCCTACATAATATATCAGCTAACTAATGTACATATCATATATCAATTCTTTATCCTAAGGATACTAGCAAGACTTTAAATAAGACTTGACCTTTTACCAATGGATCCTCACTCCCCTTAGTTTCAAAATAAATCTAACCGTAAGGTAATTATATCGTGGAATCACAAATCAGAAGTTAGGACCTACGAAAGAATCTATGTGGATATGAGCAACTACAGATCTGTAAGTTAAATTGGAGACTCATAAATGTATACAAGCACAATCAAGGTTATCAAGCAATTATTTTCATGAAATGTGATAAATAAATACCATCACATAACGTAGTCTGGTCTGTTATGAAATTAGAGTAATTTCACTCACTCTAATCTTAGTTAAGGAGTTTTTATATTATGCAATAACTCACAACCAAATCCAAGTTTGTGTAATGGAGTCACTGCTCCTCTTAAGACTATTCTTCGAACTAATGCCTTCATCCTCATTGCAACCTCCTCTCCTGTCACTTAGTTTGGCTAAGGATGGAGAAAAAAATCAATCTGCTATCTAGCGTTATCTTTTTCTAGGGTGTTTGTATTTGGTTAGAGAATCCTAATGATCCCCTACAGGATTGCAATGTATGTATTTTTAAGGTATTTAAATTAATTAAGATTATATTTGATTTAGGGTGACCAAACAATTCTACACCACTTCAATCATAACAGTCATAAAACATCACACATATTTTAGCACGAAATCAAATACATAAGTACATGCATAAGACTACTTACAATCGCAATTATACACAAACCTTAGTCTCTGAGTACTCTAAAATAGTACTTTAGAATATAATGAATTATTAAACCTAACTTACTTGGAATCTTGAGTCGCTTAATCACTTGTTGAAGGTTGACTTGTTTTGTTGTGTCTTATAATATAAATGCGCTTTTTAGTATTTATACTTTGATGATATATATTCTAAGTTAGTATTTAACTCAATTCTTCTTATATATCTATCATTTACTAACGATTCATTTTACATTAGTTTGGAGTTCGGCTTCTGAATCTGATTTTAGTTCAAGATCTAATTTAATTTCAACTACGAGTAATCCTAAAATATGCTTCGAACCCTAATGTAAAAGTAATCACATTAAGTTCGAGTATCCTAATATCATACTAAATTTTAATTCAGTATTCTAACTTACTCAATACATTCTAATCCTAATTAGTCTACTGAGCTTGCTCCCGATATGAAAGAATTTTACAATTTTGATCAAATTATCTAGATTTAATTTTTGTACCAGATTTAATATGTATTGATATTATTATTATATTATTCAATTTAATCCATTATTTCATATTTATTAAAATTATAATTTCACTTATTATTAAATTACTCACAATTATTATATAATTCCCATATTAATTTCAATTAACACTCTAAATGTTAGGATTATGTTTCCAAATAAGAGATTAACATCCTTAAACATCTAATTACTTTCTAAATCAGAAATTAATCATTTAATTACTTAATTAAGCCAAAATTACCTATGTTTCTCATCATTTTAGGGCTAAAAAATAACTTAAAATTTTCAAAAATTAATTTAAAAAAAAAGCCTCTTAGCATTGTTTTACATCACTTAAGTATAGAAAAAAATTAAGCTCCAAACCATATTCCTAAGCCTATTTATTTCTAATTTTAAATATGCTCGGTTTTGTCCAATTTCTTAAGAATTCTATATTTACAGACATGATTAAAATTAATCACTATTTTTCCTTAAATCTACATGCAATAAATATCATAATAACATATTTCATATTTTTCTAAGCAAAATTAATAATTTTACTAAATTTTGCAAAATCAATTGAAAAATTAGACTCACCTGACTCTTGGCTTTCTAGCCACCAACGACGGCCTAAGGGTGGTCGGTTGGTCTAGACGCTGGGTTTGGAGTGAGGTGGTAGTGGTTTGGTCCTAAGTGATGGTGACCTGTAAGTTTGATCTAAATGTATTAAATGCACAGTTTTCTGAAGATTTTTGCTAAACCCTAATTTCCTTCTCAATTTTTTGTTCTCCCAATTTTTTTCAGCTCCCAACTAACCAAATGAGCTCATAGAATTTTTTTATTATTTATAGATTTGTAAAGAGATTTTTTAGCATTAATTAGACATGATTTTTGACTTATCTTCTTCCATTTTTGCCTTTTAAGTGTTTCTTTTTTATTAGACAAAATTTTCTTTCTTTTCCCCTTATTGTCATGACATGATTTGGATGATTTACCATCTCTCCGATTTTTTTTCTAATTATTCCTTGATTTTTTATAATTTTATTTCATTATTTAGTAAGTTTTTAGCTAATTTCCAATAATTTAGGTAATTTCGCTTATTTCTACTTATACATAAATATATGTGGAGTACAAGTAAACACTTTTAAATATTATTCTATGATTTTTAGTATACATATACCAATTTATTAGTTATTGAAATATATTTTACACATTTTTGATAAATAACAAGTAATATACTTAAAATTTGAAAAATTTATACTCTCTTATTTTATTACTTATTTTCTTAAATTCAAACTTACTAGGTTATTTTTACTAATATTTTTAACTTTAATTTATAATTTAGATTTGATTGGATTATTTAACTAATCGCCCTAAACTTTGTATACTAAGTTCGATCTTACGGTTACTTAACTTATATTTAGGTATTACAACTAATATGATACATAAGTTAGCTAGAGGGAAAATGAAGCTTAAACTAAATATGGAGAATGTAAGAGTGTTTGTTTCTTACCTATTTAGACTTAGATAAGGAGCTTAGATTCTTATCTTCTCTCTTAGGGACTTACATAAGGATATTTATAAGACATCCTTTGTCCATGTAGGGTCGAGATTCATAGGATTGACAAGTATCACGTCTCGAAACGGTAGAGTCGTAACAGCTCCGCCATGTAAACCATTCTAAGATAGAAGTTGGCTTTATAACTGCTATCCTAGACTTGATCTACACAAGGCATTCATGGCTAATCCGCTTTGAAATAAAAAGTTTGTAATTTAAATAAATCATTTACCTAAGAAAGTGAGAATATATATATATATATATATATATTGAAATTCAATTATTACAATTAATGTTTACAATATTTCACCGTAATATATTTCCTACTTATTACATTATTCAAAAATAAAAAATTTTAAAATAAAAGCTTAGACCTTAAAAATATATGTTTGTTCTTTAAACATTTTTCCTCACTCACCAAGATCCAGCAATTGCTAGCTTTCGAGTAGTTGTATACCACTTCTTAGCCAGCACTTGCATGACGTCTATAGGGATGTGAGCAACCACAGCTCAGTAAGTTAGAATGGAGGACTTAAAACTATACCACAAACATAACAAGGTTATCAACCAACTTATTAGGTGCAACGTATGTTCAAGTAAATGTCATCGCACGACGTTATCCAACCCGTTGTGAGATTAGAGAAATTGCACTCGCTTTAATTTAGGTTAAGGAGTTGTCGCTCACGACCAAACCCAAGCTTGTGCAGTGCAGACACCGCTCCTCCCGTGACTACCTTCGAACCATTGACTTCACTTTTGCCGTAACCTCCTTTCCTGTCACTTAGTTCGACTAAGGATGAAGAAATGACCATTATGCAATTCTGCACTATCCCTTTTGAAGGGGTCGGTATTTGGCCGGAAAATCCTAGGTTTCCCCTAATGGGTTGCCATGAAGATTCAATTATGATTACGAGTCGTATATTTAATTAGGTCTAGTTTAAAGTGATCAATCATTTCATACAAATCATACAATACAGCCAGAATAACAAACAGAATCATAGCATCACTCATAATCAAGCACATGTATACAACTAACTATCTAATAAGCACAACCAAGTGTGATCTCAAGCCTCCAAAATATAGCAACGTATTAATCCCAACTTACCTAAACTTCTCGCTCACTCGCTCGCTTACTTGAGGTCCAACTCGCTCAAGCCATCGCCGATTATCCCTATAATACAAACGTGGTTTCAGTTTTTCATATAACTATTATAAGTTAGTTTTATCCTATAACTCTTATTGTTATGTTTTGTTTAGGGTTTAATATCTTCAGTTATCTAGGTTCTCAAATCTTTTATTATTATTTTAGGTTTGAGGTTAGGTTCAGGTTCAGTTTCTGCATCGATTTCTAAATTAGGTTCTAGTTTGATTTCTAAGTACTATTTTATACTTAAATTCTAGAAATTTGTTTCAACTCATAATGTGAAATTAATCACATTATTTCCAGATATTCTAAATACTATCATTACCCTTAGTTAGTATTTTATTTCACCTGATACACTTAAATTCTTATTAGTGTACCGAATTTATTCTTGATGTGACAAATTTTTACATTTTTCATATAATTACATAAATTTAAGTTTTCTATCAAATTTATTATATATCCCTATTATTTATATAATATCAATTTTTATTCTAATATCTTCTATTTATTATATTTCTAATAATTGTGTATTATGTACATAATATACATCTAACATTTTTATCATTCTAATTACCATCTCCCAACATTAATTATCATTTCAAAATGTTTAAATTCATCCTAAATCGGATTTTACACCTAATTACTCTAATTTACAAAATTAACTTAAAATTTATTATTTTTCTCTATTACATATTTACTACATAATTAGCCTAATAATTGCATCTAATACTCTAAATGCTACAAGTATCATACTTCATTAAATTTCAACATCCTAAAACATATAATTATTCACTAAATTAGTAATTAACCATTTAATTATTTAATTAATCCTAAATTACTCATTTTATGCCTTATTTTAAGGTCTAAAAATTATCTAAAAATTTCGAACATTAATTTTTGAAAACGGGTTTCATAGTACTGTTCTATATTATCTAAGTAGTCTATACAAAAATTTTGGGTTCAAAATTACACTCCTAAGGTTATTTATTTTTAAACTGAAACATGTTCGGTTTTGCATAATTTCTTAAGGATCATATATCACGGAATATATTTTCATCAAAATAATATTTTTCCTAAAAACTACATATAAAAATATTCTAGAATAAGAAAATTCATAATTTTCTAAGAATATTTACTATTTTTAGAAAATTATACAAAATTGGGCTGAAAATCGAACTCTTCTATTTAGGTGGCTCTGGCCACCATGGGTCTGTCGGCCCACCTGGGCGCTGCTACCATCATGTGGTGGTGGTGGCTGTCCACTCTTAGCTGCTTGTCGCGTTTGGGTTCTTTTTATAAGCCCTAATTGCACAGTTTTCTTATTTTTTTTCCTAATCCTAATTTTTCTCTCAATTTTGTGTCTCTCCATTTTTCTCACTCTCCAAACTGATCAAATGAGCTTCTGAAAAATTTGGAGTATTTATAGAGTTTTAGGGAAAGTATTGTGCATTAATGAGACAAGACAATTGCCTTATCTCTTATTTTCTTTACTTTCTATTTGTTGCATTTTAATTGGTTGATTTTTTTTCTTCAATATCAGATTGCCACGCCCCACTTTTGGACTTTTCCTCATTTTTCTTGATTTTTCCTTAATTAATTATGAATTTTCTTTAATTATTTATTATAATTTTAGCATATTTCGAGTATTTTAAGTAATTACGTATATTTCTACATACATGTAAATTCATATATAGTACAAATAAATATTCCTAAATATTATTTAGGTTATTTTATAACTTTTAGTATACATACATATAATTTATTTTTAGTGATTTGTTAATTATCGAAATATATTTTATGCATTTTCTGTATTTTCGATAAATAACGAGTTATATACTTAAAATTTAGAATTTTTATTATTTTTTATTTTATTGCTTATTTTTTAAATTCAAACTTACGGAATCATTTTATTAATATTTCTAGCTTTATTTATAATTTAGGTTCGATCGGATCTTTTAGCCAGTTGAAACCCTGAGCGACTGCTTATGAGGCTTACAATATCGGTAAGGGAAATGATTGCTCTTGAGCTTTGTGATTGTCTTATCCTTCTTATTGTTGTATGACCATGTAAAACTAGACCATGCTTAGCTGGTATGGGTTAAGTTGCTAATCGTTACATCACACTTAATGTGATGTGAATGTTGTACAGGCGAGGAGTAGCTTAATGAGGAGTCGTAACCTAGGAGTCACATGCTTATTTGACGCTCTCTGCTACATTAGCTTTGTAATTGGGGTAGCTTGCAATTCATTGGTCTCGGACTAGGCTACATAAGGGATTGGCTTAGGTAGTAAAGTG
Source organism: Lumnitzera racemosa (assembly GCA_024138005.1). Lineage (NCBI taxonomy): Eukaryota > Viridiplantae > Streptophyta > Magnoliopsida > Myrtales > Combretaceae > Lumnitzera > Lumnitzera racemosa. The sequence continues at coordinate 9,083,325 of JAMXBC010000008.1, read as the reverse complement.
GCGATGGCTATTGTCCCTGGTTGTCCTAACCGAACCGTTAGTCATTCACCCAGGTTGTAGTTGCCTAGTCATATAGATTGGGCTTCCTCATGGTTTTTAACTATTAGGGAAGTATTCTTAGGCTACCTTGGTCTTAGGCTTTAGACTATTTAGTTATGTTCAATGGCTAGTATCAACAATAAGTATGAAGAAACAATTTACTAAGTATGAAGAAACAATCTAGGATAAGACATAAGGAAAGGTAATAGAGAAGACAAACTGTGAGATTACCAAGGATCCTTATCAAATGTATGATATGAGAAGTGTAAAGGTGGCGGTTGATGAGAAACCTACACTCATAAGAAAGCAAATGGAATTAAATAATGAGTTCGTTAACACTAGTAAAGAACTTGAGAGTAACTTGCAATCAATAGCATGACTTTAACTAAAGATCAATATAAGATCATATATAATGTGCAATGAATAGAACCTACAATGACATGTTGTAATGACTATATGACGGTCATGTGAACCTACTGAGCTTGGCCGATAGAGCATATGATGTATGAGTTGAGCTTAAATAGATGGTGAAATTACGTGTTTGGTTATGTTAGATTTCTTGGTTTTGAAACATTACAATGTGTTCACTTCATTCTAATAGCCATTCCATTTCTCTCTTATTTTTTATAGAACGACTATTATAATGTTCACTTCAATTATTGGCCCGTAATTGCAATTAAGTAGGGATTGCTATTACATAAAGATGGGGAGTCACCATTCTAAAGTTTTAGCTATGAATTACAATAGCATGAAAAAGATTTTTTTTTTAATTTTTCAAATTGTCCTCATCAAATTAATTAATGATAAAAAAATCCTTTTCAATCTTTTTCAAAATTAGATGGTGAAAATCTCTCTCACATGCACATATATACATATATACAACATGCATGCACATGCACACATACGCGCGTGTACACACACGTACATGTACCCACACGCATATGTACATATGTGTACATATATATATACATACATAGAGAACACATGCACATACTATATACATACATATATACATACATATGTACATACACTCACATACACGCATAAGTACACAATACGCATAGGCACATGTACATACGCATGCACATGCATAGACACATACACACATACGCACGTGCACACACATATAGAGTATGTACGCACGTAAGAGAGAGAGAGAGAGAGAGAGAGAGAGAGCGTACATACACATATACACACATAGCACGCATGCACACACATATGTATGTAGGCACACGTATGCATATACACACACATACATACATGCATACACATAGAGACACATACAAAGACATATGCGCATATGCAGACACGGATGGTTTAACCAAATAATGAAACCATTATGAGTTTGCCTAAAGATAACATTGACATTCACATCTATATAAAACCTAGGGAAGCCATTGTCACATGCTCGTACCAATTCATCCTATTAATCTTATTTTCCTCATTTTTTTTTCCACTACATATTGTTGTCATTTGGTCTCAGCTCGTAGAAGTGGAACCCATTAGCTCCAATGTAAGCTTGTTAAGAAGATTCTAGTGAATGGTATTTCATTTCATCTAAAGTCAAATGATCTTGTTTATTCCATCTAGAAATCAGCAATAGTGTTGATAAAAGAAGAAAACAATTTAGTATAAAAGGGCAATTATATTTCTATGGGATGGAGATCGGAGGATTAATTGAATTTGGGGTTTCTAATTTGAGGATTGGTTTTTAATTTGGGGTTAGGTTATTAGACCAATTTTAATTAAAAAGGGCAATCTTGTCTTCATTATTTATACAAATTAAGTAATAGGAATTCATTGATGTTCATTTGAATAATGTAATACATATTTATACTTATTACGGTTCTATTACATTCCACATGAATTAGGATTTTATTACACTTTTATTCTATTTAACAAAGTGAATGACTCATTAGTGTTTGATTCTAAAAGTGAATCTAAGATTCAAGATTGAATCTCTTTCAAGGGAAAGAGCATTATAGAAATCTTGGATCAAACTCATTTGATATGAGTTTTTGACATATATGAATGGTTAGGGTACTCTTAGATTAAGTAGAAAATACTCAGGTCAACGTGGAAGAAAGGAAAGTCGACCAAGTAAGTATACCTTCGTGATAAATCGTCAATTGTTTCTTTTCTTTTGCTTTTTCTCTATTTTTTATAATCAAATTTACTCTCCATTGCAATGACTTTAGTGTTCTAAGTGTGTATGCATGTAAGAAGAGACGATTCTGATATGGGAATATGTAATATATATTTTCGACAAGTGGACTTCGAGATAATTATTTATTTATAGTCTTACATATAATCATATAGAAATACATGACGGAATAAAAGTATCAACTTATTATAAGTGTATCTTGATATTATCGTAGCAAGTATCTTATAAAATCATAGTGATCAGAAAGAATAAATGTCATATTTGATATAAGATTTTTTTATTTTTATGATTAATTATCTGAAATTTTGAAAGGGTTAGTTTATTACCTACAAAATTTTCGAGCCCATCCATTGTAGCTGAATTGGTTAATTAATATAAAAATGGACAAAATAGGTCAAGTTGTTAATTGTAAAAATTAGTAAAGTTTAAGTTGTTAATAGTAAAAATAGGAAAAATTTAGGTATTAAATCAATATTTCTAAACTTTGGGCAATAAATTGCAAAATGGATAAAGTTCGGTGATGAATGTGACATTTACCTAAATAAAAGTGGAATCGAAAGAAAGTTTATTTGCTCTTTGTGTTTACTTCTAGTATAAGTAGGAAAAACAATAAAATGGAGAGAAATATTTCCCATTTTCTGAAGAAAAAATCAAATGAAATAAAATTAATGTTTGGCTAAATTATTCTTCCTTTATTTTGGTAAATATTATTATACGAGATAATTTTATAATTGAGATTCATTTCTATTCATTGAGCTATTTCTTTCCAATTTTAAAGAGAGGGGGAAAAAAAAAAAAAAAAACAAACTCAGAAGCCTTTTCTTCTCCACTCTTTCTTTAAGTTACAGATATATTATTTTCTGAGGTCTCCATCGATTTACCTCGGTGTCCACCCATAAACACCTACCTAAATAAATTATATAGATTGTCTTACCATATCTGGGGAAAAGAAGATTGTTTTGATTATAAAACTAGTTAATCTGCAAGCCAACTAAGAAAATATAAAATGTTGTCTAGAATAAAGATATTCAAATATCTATTAAGATTATACATATTTGATCAACTTAATTTTTTTTCTTATATACTTTTAGTACGTTTCGATGGAATAAGCTACTAAATGTGGAGTTAGAATTAATACCATTATAACTGTAACCAAACAAATTAATACCACTATAACTATTGTAGATCTCATAAATTGTAATTCTATTATAATTCTATTTCTACGTATTTCATTCGGACGACTAAACATATAATTAATGGTGAGAAGAAAAGATTAATGGAGATTCGTGATAATTAACCATAACAAACACTAGAAAACGATGAAAACGAAATTATTATTTCCCAATCTTCCATTAGCCGTTAGAAGAAAATCAATTGTCCACATTAGACATAGTGCCCACGTGCTTTTTGGGCTAATACAATTCTCTTTTACATTGGTCCAATGCACTATGCTCATCTCAAGGTAGGTATAAGTACAAATTTTATTCATATTCTTGTTGTTGGCCACCTTAGTGCATTCCCTTCACCCTAACATTGTCCTATGGATTTAGATCCTTTTAATTAATTTTTCATCAATTTTCCTTAATTTACATATTAATAGTTAAGATTTACATAGATTTTTGAAATACTCATGTTTTATCATAATGGCATCATATTCTCCTATGTAATTTCAACTGTTAAGTATACATGATAGTATTTTAAAAGGTTAAATTAAAGAAAATTGAGAAATGGTAAATTAAGATGATTTATTTCTTTATGTCACATAAAAAGAAAAAGGTTGGAGCTTGGGTTTGACCTCTAAGCTCACTAATGTAAAGTGATGAGTTAAGCTTGAACTTGCAAACTAAAGTCACTTGGAATCATACTTCTTGCTATCAACATGTGTCTAGTCTATTGAGAACGTATTATGGACCCCAATAAAGATCTAAACTTATGTAGCTCCTTAAGGCCTATTAAGGAAGAAGCCTAAGACTTAGTTACAATAAAGCTTCTAGAAGGTGGAAGTTTCCAAAAAAATCTCAAATTGTCCTAAATACATGGGCCTTAAGAAGGAGGTTCTTAAGGAATGTTATGATTAACAATAGTCATTACACTCAGGAGTTCATTGGATAGCCTTGATAGAAGATATATACTATTGGCCCAATATGAGGAGCAATGTGGAAACATATATGAATACATATTTGGCGTGTTAACAAGATAAAGTAGAGAGCTAACTACCTTTAGGCCCTCTACGACCTCTCCTAATAGTCGAAAGACCATAGTAGAGCGTTTCCATAGATTTCACTGTCAATCTACTGAAGTTCAATGACTACATAACTATAATGGTGGTAATAGATTAGTTCTCTAACTATGCCACCTTCATACTAATTACGAAGGAATGCCTAATCAAAGAAGTTGCCCCATTTTTTATGAAACATATAGTAAAGTATTGGGAAGTACCTACTTCAATTATCAGTGATAAGAAATGGACGATTTATAGGGAAATTATAGACCAAGTTATTCAAGTCGATGGGCATAGACTTAAATTTCTTCACTAGCTTGCATCATAGACCAATGTTAATCGAAAGGGTGAACTCTTTGCTAAACTTTATATGAGGCAACATGGAGTGTGAATCAAAAGACCTGGGGAAGGTAACCTAATTATCATTCAATTTGCACTATAGTGAGGTTACAGGAATGAGTCCTTTTGAGATTGTATTGGTGTTCTAGCCCATTACCTTAAATGCTATTGCTTTAAAGTATGGAGGGAATAATCTAAGGGCATATGACTTTGGAAACAATTGGTAGGAGGAGTTAGACATTGACTGTGCCTACTTACAGAAAGCAGTTAAGAGAAAGACGAAATTTGCCAATCCAAAGAGGAGAAAGGGACATTGAGTATCAAGTAAAAGATCTTGTCATAGCCTCACTACATCTATTACAACAAATAAAATGGATGCTTCTTGATGACGAGATATGAGGGATGTTATAAGGTGATAAAAAGGGTAGGGAAGGTGGCTTATAAGCTAGAGTTACTATTGTAGTTAAAAATCCAAGCAAATTGTCATCTCAGCATATTGAAGCTTTACTATAGAAATGATGATGATTATGAGTGGATGAAAGCCATACGGGCTCTTGTAGAGGTTTGATATTCTTATGATAGAGGGGTTGAAGAAGTGTTGAAGGACCGTACAATGATAGAGTCAGGTAATCTTAATTGTGTTGAATGCTTAATTAAGTAGGTAGGACTACTTAAAAATGAGAATTAGGAATCGATAGAGTTGTTATGGTAATTTAAGGCACTAATCGATGAATATCGTGAGACGGTGGTAATGGTGTTGTCGAATTTGGGTGAGGGAAAATGTCATGAATCCCCAATGTGAGACCTTATGGTTAATGTGAGCCCCATAACCAGTTATTTAGGGTTTTAATTGGTTGAAAAATCCAATCGAGTCTGAATTATAAGTAAAGTTACAAATATTAGTAAAATGATCCCGTAAGTTTGAATTTAAGAAAATAAGTAATAAAATAAAAGAATATAAAAATTCTAAATTTTAAGTATATAACTTGCTATTTATCGAAAATACGTAAAATGTATTCTGATAATTAACGAATTGCTAAAGATAAATTATATGTAAATCCTAAAGCTAAGCCAAGTAACCGTAGGCTTGAACTTAGAACCCAAAGTTTAGGGTGATCGGTTAATGGATTCGATTAAACCCAAATTATAAACTAATGAGAGAAATATTAGTAAAACTGATCCCGTAAACTTGAATTGAAGAAAATAAGTAATAAAATAGGAGACTATAAAATTTTCAAATTTTAAGCATAATAAGTACTAATTACCGAAAATGCGAAAAGTGTAATCAAATAACTAATAAATTACTAAAGATAGATTATATGTATACTAAAAATTTTAGAATAACCAAAATAATAATCAGGAATGTTCACATGTATCCCACATGTATTTACGTGTAGATAAAAATACGCGAAATTACCTAAATTGGCCAAAAACTAAGTAAATAATTAAGGAAAATTATAAATTAATTATAAAAAAATTAGAGGAGCTTAGAATAATCCAAATCAGGTTGTGGAAAGTCAAACTCTGTAAAGGAAAAATCAACCAATTAAAATTAGATAACATAAAAGCCAAAAATCAAGAAAATTGGGAAAAGTCTTGTCTAATTAATGCATAATAATTACAAAAATCATCTATAAATAGGGGAAAATTTTTCAGAAGTCATTTGGACAGTTTAGCATTTGGAAAAAATAGGGAAACTGAAAAATCGAGAGAAAATCTATAAAAAAGAAAAAAGAAAAGGAAACTGTGCAAATTTGTGTAGGGAGAGAAACCCATACCTCACCACCACCTGGGACCGAGCCGCCACCACCACATTACTCTAGCCCCACCGTCTAGGCTGGCCGACAGCCTTGGACCGGGTTTGAACGGCCAGAAAGCTGCGGACCGGTTAGTCTCTTAAATTTCCCGATTTTGAATAATTTTATAAAATTAGTTATTTTGCCTAGAAAATTATGAAACTTGTTATTTTGAGGTTTTATTGTATGTAGATTTAGGGAAAAATATTGATTTAGTTTAATTACGTTTACAATTATAGGATTCTTAACAAATTGTTTAAAACCGAGCATGATTAGAACGGAAAATAAATAGGCTTAGGAGTGTAGTTTAGAGCTCAATTTTTTTTTTGTAGGATGCTCATATGATATAGAATAGTGCTATGAAACCATTTTTTTAAAATTAATTTTAAAATTTTTAATTTAATTTTTAGCCCTAAAATGATGGAAAAATTGGATGATTTGGGGTTAATTAGGTGATTAAAATGTTAATTACTGATTTAGATATTAATTAGATGTTTAGGGATATTAATCTCTGATGTGGAACCCTAATCCTAGCCTATGGAGTATTAAGTATGGTTAATTTAGGAAATTAGATAATTAATATAAGAAATTAGTAATATGTAAAATTGTAAATTAATAAATCTAAAAAAATAGGGTTATTTAGATAATATTATAAGAGAAATCAGAAAAATAATCAATTTGAAAATAACATTTAATTTTAAATAAATATCTCAAAATGTAAGATTTTCACACATCGGGAATAAATCCGATATCGCAATTAGGGTTAGCATGTACCGAATAGTTTAGAATACCAAATTACGATCCAATAGGATATTTGGACACTTGAGCTTAATGTGATTAATTTAACATTAGGATTCGAGCATATTTAAGGCTTAGAAATCAAAGTTTAAAATTTCATTTAGGATTCGAACACCGAAATAGAGTACAACGAATCATTAGGACATAATGGGTATATATGGAAAAAAATGAGTTAAAATATAACTAGAATATGAAACCATAAATTATAAGTACTAAAAAGACTTATTTGTATTATAGGATACTCAGCAACAAATCAGCTTGCGATTAAGGGATCGAGCGATCGAGCGATCGAGCGATCTAGCGATCGAGCAATTCTAGCGATCGAGCAATTCCAAGTAGGTTGGGTTATTGCTTATTGTAATAGAGTACTAGTTTTGTAGTGCTCGGAGACTTAGGCTTGTATATGATTGTGATTATAAGTAGTTTACGCATGTATTTGATGTATCTGAATTCGTGCTGAATTTGTATTGTGAGTGATTTTGTGACTAATTGAACTGGTATGAAATTGTTTGAACACCCTAAACGGAATTTAATCTTAGCCGACCCTAATAACCAAAAATGTCATGCATTGCAACCCGTTAGGGGATCATAGGATTCTCCAACCAAATACCGATCCCTTCAAAAGGGATAGCGCAGGATTGTAAAATGGTCCCTTCTTCATCCTTAGTCGAACTAAGTGACAGGAGAAGAGGTTGCAGCGAGGGTGAAGTCAATGGTTCGAAAGTTGTCGCGGGAGGAGCGAGGTCTCCATTGCACAAGCCTGGGTTTGGTTGTGAGCTGCTGCATAACATGGAAAGTGAAATTTCTCTGATTTCACAACGGACCGGACTATGTTGTGCGATGACACTTGATTGTTGCATTACATGAAAATAATTGTTTGATAACCCTGTTTGTGCTTGTATGCATTCATGAGTCTCCAATTCAACTTACTGAGCTGTAGTTACTCATACCCTTATAGATTCTTTTGTAGGTTCTGATTTCTGAACATTTTAAGTACTATGCCGCCCTACAATTACCCAGAGGTTAGTCCGTTGGAAGCCAGGGGTGTGAGGATCAAGTTACTTAGTATAATGTGTAACTAGAGTGACCATGTAATTAGGGAAGAAAGACTGATAGTTATTATGTAATCTAGTGAACTGTTATGTTTATGTAAAACTTCCTAGGAAGCTCTGTGGACTTATATATATATATATATATATATATATAATATTGTACATGTTATTAGAAATTTGCACTATTTATCATAATTGTAGTTTAATTGTTAATCAGACTGTTTACTTCAAAGCGAGGAGTCGTCGACGCCTTGTGTAGGTCATATCTATGATAGGCACTGTGAGGCCAGTTACTATCATAGAATGGTTTATACGGCGGGACTGTTGCAACTCTATGACTTCGGGGCGTAACATTATATGTATACTAAAAATTATAAAGTAGCCTAAATAATATTTAGGAATATTTATTTGTACTATATATGAATTTACATGTTAAAATACGCAAAATATGCTAAAATAATAATAAATAATTAAAGAAAATTCATAATTAATTAAGGAAAAATTAAGAAAAATATAGAAAAATGAGGAAAATTCTAGAAGTGGGGCGTGGCAATCTAATATTGAAGAAAAAAAATATCAACCAATTAAAATGCAACAAATAGAAAGTGGAAAAAAAGAAGAGATAAGGTAATTGTCTTGTCTCATTAATGCACAACAATTTCTCTAAAGCTCTATAAACACTCTAAATTTTTCAGAAGCTCATTTGGTCAGTTTGGAGAGTGAGAAAAATGGAGAGAGGTGAAATTGAGAGAAAAATTAGGGTTAGCAAAAAAAAAAAAAAAAGAAAACTGTGTAGTTGGGGCTTGTAAGGAGAACCTAGACCCGACGAGCAGTTGGGAGTGGACGGTCTTCACCAACACATGGAGGTGGTAGCGCCCAGGTGAGCCGATACACCTATGGCCATCGACGGTGGTTGGAGCCACCAAAATCGGTGAGTTCGATTTCCAGTTCGATTTTGTGTAATTTTGTAAATATAGTAAATATTAGAAAATTATAAATTTTGTTATTCTGGAATATTTTTGTATGTAATTTTTAGGAAAAATATTATTTTGATGAAAATATATCCCGTGATATATGGTACTTAAGAAATCATACAAAATCGAACATATTTCGGTTTAGAAATAAATAATCTTAGGAATGTAGTTTTGAGTCTAAAATTTTTGTGTAGACTAATTAGATATATAAAACAGTGCTATGAAGCCCGTTTTTTAAAATTAATTTTTGAAATTTTTAGATAATTTTTAGGCTTTAAAATAAGGCATAAAATGAGTAATTTAGAGTTAATTAAATAATTAAATGGTTAATTACTGATTTAGTGAATAATTATATGTTTTAGAATGTTGAAATCTGATGAAGTATGATACTTGTAGCATTTAAGGTGTTAGATATAATTATTAGGCTAATTATATAATAAATAAGTAATAGGGAAAAGTAATACATTTTAAGTTAATTTGGTAATTTAGGGTAATTAGGTGTAAAATCTGATTTAGGATGAATTTAGACATTTTGAAATAATAATTGATGTTGGGAGATGGTAATTAGAGTGTTAGAAATATTAGATGTATATTATATACATAACAGGTGATAATACATAATATGTAATTATTAGAAATATAATAAATATAAGATATTATAATAAAAATTAATATTATAAAAATAATAGGGATATATAATAAATCTGATAGAAAACTTAAATTTATATAATTATATGAAAAATATAAAAATTCCTTACATTAGGAGTAAATTCGGTACATTAATAAGGATTTAAATGTATTGGGTGGAATAAAATACTAACTAGGAGTAATGATAATATTTAGGATATTTGGAAGTAATATGATTAATTTCACATTATGAGTTGAAACGAATTTTTAGGGTTTGGATATAAAACAGTACTTAGAATCGAATTAGAACTTAAACTAAAATCGATGCGGAAATTGAACCCGAACCTAACCCCAAACCTAAAATAATTGTAAAAGATTTGAGAACCTCGATAACTGGATATATTAAACCCTAAACAAAACATAACAATAAACGTTATAGGATAAAACTAACTTATAATAGTTACATGAAAAAATTGAAACTACGTTTGTGTTATAGGAATGATCGGCGATAGTCTAAGCGAGTTGGACCTCGAGTGAGTGAGCGAGGAGTCTAGGTAAGTTAGGATTAATACGGTGCTGTATTTTAGAGGCTTGAGGTTATGCGATGTTATGCTTGGTTGTGCTTGTTAGATAGTTGGTTGTGTGCATGTGCTTAATTATAAGTGATGCTATGATTTTGTTTGTTGTTCTGGCTTGTATCGTATGATTTGTATGAAATGATTGATCAACCTAAATTGGACCTAAGCAAATATACGATCTATAATCATAATCGGACCTATATGGCAACCCATTAGGGGAAACCTAGGATTTTCTAGCCAAATACCGACCTCTTTGAAAGGGATAGTGCAGGATTGCATAATGGTTCCTTCTTCATCCTTAGTCGAACTATGTGACAGGAGAGGAGGTCATAGCGAGGGTGAAATCAATGGTTTGAAGGTAGTCGTGGGAGGAGTGGTGTTTCCATTGCACAAGCCTGAGTTTGGTCATGAGCTGTTATATTAACGGCAACTCTTCAACCTGGATTAGAGTGGGCACAATTTCTCTAATCTCACGATGGGTCGGACAACGTCGTGCGATGGCATTTGCTTAAATATGCATTGTACCTAATAAGTTGATTAATAACCTTATTATGTTTATGGTATAGTCTTAAGTCCTCCATCCTAACTTATTGAGTTGTGGTTGCTCACATCCCTATAGACGTCGTGCAGGTTCTGGCTAAGAAGCAGCATACAACTACTCTGAAGTTAGCAACTGTTGGATTCTAGGGAGTGAGGAAAAACTTTTGAAGAATAAACATATATTTTTAAGGTCTAAGCTTTTATTTAAAAATTTTTCATTTCTGAATAATATAATAACTAGGAAATATATTACGGTGAAATATTGTAAACGTTAATTATAATAACTGAATTTCAGTGTATATATATATTTTCTTAGGTAAATAATTTATTTAAATTCCAAACTGTTTACTTCAAAGCGGGTTAGTCGTGGATGCCTTATATAGATTAAGTCTAGGATAGCGATTGTAAGGTCAATTTCTATCTTAAAATAGTTTACATGGCGGGAGTGTTACAACTCTACCGCTTCGAGGTATGATAGTTAAGTGTTCCACAGGGATTGTGAGGGATTATGGTACTAGTTTATAAGGTCATGATTGTGAACACTTTGTTAATACAAACTCGAAATGAGCTCATTAGTATTTGTTGGTTTAGCTATTCATTATTTTTGGCTTGAGATTTTACAAACGGTATTAGAGTGAATCCCCTGCTAGTAGGTGGATGATTCAGGTCTAGCTCCAGTTTAGATAAGAGATTCGAGGATGGTGGGGAATGTCACTAGGATGTGACTCCTTGCATGCTTTTAAGATGACTTATAGGTAGTTGGTGGCCTGAATTGTACATTGAAATGTAGGGAAGATCTAATCTTAATTATAAGATCTTCGGACAAGGACATCACGTGTTTAAAGGGGAGAGATTGCAAGATTCTATGGTTAAGTGTCCCACGTAGATTGTGAGAGATACGATACTAGTTTATAAGATCACGATCATGAACATCTTGTCAATACAAGCTCGAAACTTTTGAGACAAGTAGTTGAAATGGGTCCATTGGTGTTTGTTGTCTTAGCTATTTATTATTTTTGGCTTGGAGTGTTACACCTAATAAAAGCCTAAACCTATAAAGTTCCTTAAGGCCCATCAAGAAAGAAACCTAAAGCCCAAGTCTAATAAAGCTTCTAAAAGATGGAAACTTCCATAAGATCTTAGAACGCCATAACTTTTCATATCTTAGTATGTAGATGGTTGGTAGCATTTGTGATACAAATATAATACAAACTATCAGATTGGATTGAATTTGGTCATTCACGTAAGAAGGCTACTTATGTACATAGGAGACTTCTCTTGTAGTAATTAATCATTTAATTGAAATACATTTGAGTTGTATAATTTTTCTCTCGAAAATACTTTCATTCTCTCTCTCTTTGGGGTTCTTCGAAGAATTTGAAAGGAAGGCTTACTTAGTTCTCTTCTCAATCATTAAAGAGTTTAAGTGTCATAAGTGGAAGTTAGATCAAATACTATATACGTAACAATGGCATAGCTTTAACGAACGTAGGTTGTTATGCCGACCGACTCCGTACTGGCAATTGGATACCGAATAGTAAGGCCATCTAAACTGAAATTTGAGCTAACTAATTGAGGTTAGATGGTCATTGTGATAGCTAGAATAGACCATTCAGAAGAAGGCATATTTTTATGTGAGGAACCAATATCCCATACGTGAAGAATGTCGGTGTGAGGGAGCTCCAAAACTGGGAGAAGAGTAATCCAGCAAAAGGCATTAAATTAGGGATTAACCTAGCAACTAAAAGCAAAGAGCAAAAATTTAATAAGCGTTTATGAACAAAAATTGACATAAACTATTCCACCATAGGAAAGTCAAAATACGGGTGCGCTAGTATGTAACTACTACAACAAATTATCAAATTAAGAAACATTATGTCTCTCTCAGTCGGGTGTGCAATGTCCATACATCCCTCATACGAAAACTTGACTTAGTTTCAGGTTCTATATCTCCAACATTGTAGCATACAATTAAGTAATTAATTAATGAGTTTCCTTTGTCGATTGTAATCGAAAGATAACATGATTTTATGAAATCAATTAAAAAAATTGATTTATGCACATATCATAAAACAATATTTAGAAAAAGGGGGCAGAAGGTGGTAGGAATGAAAGGAATAGCTACTCTTTTTTGTCTTTTATCTATATATTTCCATACTCTAATTCTATCCTTGAGAAACAATTAAGTTATGTACTTGGATAAGAGTATATTGATATTTAAATGTAACTTCAATATATTGATATTTAAAATATTACCTCCAAAACAAACAGTATAATTGAAGTTCGTGTATAAATCAATAAGGTCCCTTCAGTGGATGAAAGCTCGATGGTCATTCATGTGTTGATTGGATTATATTTTAAGTATGCTAAGTATAAACTTAAATTCAACTTGGAATTTTAAAATTTAAATTTAATTTTAACTTTATTGAGTTTAGAATTCTAAATTTAAACTTGTTTTGAAATGTTTCTTGATAAGCTCAGGCTCCATAGATTAAGTTCAATTTCTTTAAAATAGAAAAATCTCATTAAAACCTTTTCTTTTTTATTTTTGGGTAAAATCAAAACTAAATTATTATACAAAGTTGACTTAAACTTAATCGATATCTAAAGTCAACTAAAGTAGTAAACATAAGCCAAAATTCAAGTAGCTCGTATTAATTTTACCCTTTTGAAAACCCCAACTTTTAGGTGTACCCGACCAGCAATTTCTGTTTCCACTGGGTAAGATTAACTGTCTCAGATTTAGCTAACTCAGTTATTTAGAACGAAAAAGCAGCCCTAGGGAGCATCATTTTAACCGAAAGCTTTCTAATACAGGCCTGTACTTCCTGCCCTGCGGAACCCGCTTAATGGATGACGTTAGAAGATCAATAGAATTCTATGTACTTGTTTAATTTTTACGTATGTATTTAACGTAATTAAATGTCGTACACAATCAACTTTTATTTGTCATCACTTTCCCTCGAGTTTTTATTTGCTAAATTTACTATTTTTATTATTTAATGGAGTAAATTTAATAAGTAAAAATTTAATTAGGTATATATTAAGCAATCATAAACTCTCTTTATGTCTCTACTATATATATATATATATATATAATTAACAACCTAAAAATAATGATTTCCATATTGTTCATCCATTTACCAACTTATCATATCAAATAACTTTAAGTTTGGTTGATCCTCAAATCATTGCCACCAAATCCTTAATTATATAAAGGAGAAGATAATAATTACAGCTTTTTATAATTCAGTTTGACTTAATTCAGAAGTGAGATCAAACTGAATTATATTTAAAATGATTCGGTTTAAACACTTGATGAACCAAATTACTTTTAACAGTTCAAGATCTTAAACTGAATCGTTTCACATGCGATTCAGTTTGATTCAATTTAGTTTAAATTATTTTTTTCAAAACATCATATTCTTTTTATAATACTAATAGTCATTTGAGTTTTCTTACATTGAGCATGGATGCTTGGTCAAGATAGTAAAATTTGGAATTGAGAACAAAGTGTTTGAGATTTCTTTGGAGATTAAGAGTGTAGAGTAAAGAAAGGATTCTTTGGATAGTACATGTGATGTATAATTGCCAAACGGATTTGATATATAGGGATGGTAGTGGATAGTTATTTAAAAGTCTATTATCTATATTATTATATGTTTAAGTATTATTTATAATTATACACTGTATACTATACGGGTGTGGGTAAGAGTGCGGGGGTCACATGCATGCCATATGACTAAGGAAATAACTTGAAATATACATATAGAATGATAAGGAGAGAAGTATAAGAAAGGGGAATGAATAATCTTAATAAACCTTTAACACTTGTGTTGATAGGTGGAGGAATCAAGAGTCATAAAACTTCACAATTGATGAAAAAATGAGATAGAATTCTTAAGGTGTTTAAATATTTGATCTTTGAGATAAATATTAATAGAAGTTTTCTTGTCGTCTAATTGAGAGAAAGAGAAGGGTATTTATAGACGATGGTCTATGACCTCATCTATCTAATTGTGACGATGATTAAGAGTTAGAATTAATTCCTTCCCTTAATGAGTTTGAAATGAAGTTTCTTTATGAGTTTAAGCCAATTAAAGAACTTAATTTTTTTTAGTATGAGTCAACTTGAGAAATGTTTGATTGGATAATCGATCTAACGGATCTTACTTTGAGCCTAATATGTCAAATTTCTAGTGATCATCTAGAGTTTCATATATTTGACTTCCTAAGCCTTATTATTTTAATCTAAAAAGTTAAATCTATTTCGATTATCGAGCTCAATGCCTATAAGTTGACTTTAACCCTTTATATATACATATACCTAGCATGTATTATATATTCAATCTTCTTCTTCTTATTTATTTACTTATTTTTTTTTTTTTTCCCGAGTGTAGAGAGAGTGGAAGTTGTTGAGGGTGCTCACATGGATACTTCATTTTGGGACCGATGTTTAGGCTCAGGGGCTTTTTCCAATGAATGTGTTGTGTTTAACGGCTTTATTATAAGTATTAATTGGTGGTTGGTAAGTCGAGTTGTAGTATGTACACGCACTCAAAAAGTTTTTGAGGCGAAGAAGAAAGATCATTAATTAACTGACTCATGTTTTCTTTTCAGCTGCTGTTCGATGATATTGCTCCTTGTAACTTGAAAGCATGTAGACTGTAGTTGTTTCTTAGGTTTAACTTCACCTCAATTTTCCAAACATTCTGGGATGGCTAAGAATATCAAAGAATGGACAAATGAATATATGGTAAACATGGGGGCGGAAGGAAAGAGATATTGATGCAATAATTTAAGATGGAAAATCTCAATTAGAAATGAAAATTCAGAAGCCAATGAGTACTATAACTTACAACATGGCTGGAGGATTGAAATGTCATTAATGGTTGGGTAGAACCATGATATAAGACACTTTTGATATGCAATGTGGTTTCTTAATATATATAGAAACGGTAAGTATTCATAAGTAGTGGATAGTATATAAGAGATTTATTTATTTTTAGTAGTACTCTCAATTATGGATGTGATAGATAAGAGATTGGACATGTATACCGTCTTCTATAAATGTTAACATTAAAATAGGTAGTTTCCGAGTTTTTCCCAATTTTGGAAGTGAAGACAGCTCATTATTACATAAAATTTATACCAAGGATTTCCCTAGAAGGACACGCGTGGAACATTAACATAGGGGAAGGGTCGATGCCACAAAGGGCATTGGAGATGAGAGGGGGGGAGTACTCTTGTTCCATCTCTAATTTTCGGCAAAAGAGGAAATGAAAAATCTAGCTAGCTAGCCTCTCTTTAATTAGAAAATGAGTGACATTTACTTATGTATTCCTCGTTTTAAAAAAATTTACTAGGTTGTTTCACCATATTTAGTATATGAATAGATTTAATCAATGAATAAGATACCTTATGAAACATAATGAATTTGGGCAAAATATAACATTTGATAACCAAATTTTGTCCATTTCTATATAAAGTTTAAAAATATTGATTGGGTACCTAAGTTTTACTTATTCTTACAACAATTATCTGAAACTTTGATCATTTTTACAATTAAATTTTAAAATTTTGTCAATTCTTATAATTAATTATCTAATCAAGGTATTATAGCAGATCTTAAAAGTTTTTATGTTTTTAATTGACACTTAAATTTCTATAGTTAATTGTGTGAATGAGCCAATACCAAATCACCCTAAAAATTTGTAATACTATATTTCCCGTGATACAAAATTTGAAATTTAATACAACATATCACAATTTGCTGCCACTAGTACCACCATCCATTACTATCAATTATGCAGTCTTGAAATCTTCTCCTATGTTTCCTCATGATGGAAAATTGTTCTTTCTACTGTGTGGAGTACATGGGATATGGACCCCCTTTCATTCAGCCAACTAGGCTCTAGAGCTTAACCCAATTTAACTTTAATGAAGTCAATGTATAATAAGTTTAAAGCTGCTTTATACGGTTAATGAGAAGTCCAGTATTAATTATGGCCGATCATTAAGACTATTACAAAATTCTAGATAACTAGACCTAATTAGGGATGATAACTTTTAAAATTATAGGTTTAGAATATAATCTATTAAAGATTATTCATTTAATCTTGAATTTTCTTAATAAGATTAAGCATTGATAATTCTCTTAGGGTTTCTTGACTCCTACTTCTTAAGCTTCTTAGTCACTATTAGTTCATCTTCCATATGTTTAATTGGTCATCTTCTATATGATTAATTGGTCCATTGCTCAAACTACGCAGCACCAACATCTCCACATCACCATTGTAATTACAATACCGTTATCACCACTTCACTATTATCAGTATAACTACCGTTAACCTACCACTATAATTTTATCACTTCACTGTTATCAGTATAATTATCGTTAACCCACCACTATAATTTTATCACCACCATAACTACTACGACTCTCACCAAGCATATGCACTAGCACCTTAGTACCACCATCGCCACCTTCACATTAATCTTTATCGCACGACTATAGCGACTTCATCACCACTACCAATACTACCTACAACATCATACCATTTCTCCCTCCATACCACAACAAGCACCCTGTTAACACTACTCCCCTTGCATTAAAAGTGCAAATATACAATAATAATGAGTATGCCATGGGAAAATATTACAACATCATAAATCCATTAAAAATATTATAAAATACCTTATCAAAATATATAAATAAATAAATATATATATATATATATATATAAAAGTTCCTTTTAATCTAATTGTGCAGTAGCTGGGCGGGTAAGAAAAACTTTTTACTTTCACATTCTTTCATTTATGTAAATTTAGTATAGTACACTATATGGCTTCATGAATTTTCCCTGTGCAACAAAAAAGGTTTCAAAAAAAAAAAAAAAAAAGAAAGATGGGATCAAAGTATTCCCCAGTTAAAAAAAAAAAAATCAAGAATTACATATATTTGAATGGAGGATTGATAAAAGGAGGCCATGACATAAAACTGCCATTGCCACACACCCTACAAAAAGAATGGAAGAAAACTAGAATGGACATTCTCAGGATGCACAGAATGCTTGCTTTTCAAACTTCCTCTCGAATGATCGATCTTCTCGCCCGTCTGAACCATTATAATATTTCTTGGTTTTCTATGGGGAAAAAATTGGAGAGAAGCCAAGAAAACTAGCAGAACTGCTACGAAGATATGGTAGCGCGTAGTGTGTCCATACCAAATGCTTCTTAGGCAACATTCTCTGATATTTGGAACCACCCAAAGAAATGAATTTGCAGTAAGTTGCCAAAAGAGGATTCCTCAAGATAGACACAATAGCTATATGTTGTCATGACTTGCCTATTGCATATTGTGCAACCAAGGTTGACTGCTTCTTTTGTAGCTTCCCTTTTAGTATTCTGATTTTCGCTTCCACTCTAGCCGTAAAACCGATCTTCGTCTCCTGTCTAGCTTTCGACCGCTCCCGTCTCCACATTACTCTATCCGTTTTATCTTTTCCACAGTACTTGATCTCTTGAATGATGTGGTGATCCATTGGATTCAAACTCCTTTGGATCGATAAGTGCAAGAAATATAATATATTACAAGTAACCGTTACTAAGAGGGTGATGGCCCAATAACTTGCTGCAGGACCAAGGATTTCGATTAATATCGCGTGGACATTTCCCGTTATAACCGGAGGTAACATTCCATAGATCACAAGAAACGCATACCAGAATGCTATACTACCCCATATGAAGAAGTGTTGGATCCACGTGAAGTGGCTCATTGTCAATGCGATTTGGCAGTTAACTACCCAGACGACGCAAGTGAACATAGCAGTACCAAGAGTGGACATATCTGCGGTTTGTCCTCCAGCACGAAATGCTTGTTCATAGAAGAAGAGAATATTGAAGACGAAAATGATCACAGAGGCAACGAGACCGTTCCCCATCCAACCAAGTATCCTCATCCAGTCAAAGAATAGATTTTTCGGTCCTTGTTGGTATAATGCAGGGAACTACAAACATAACAAGGATCATGTTAGCAATTCACAAAGATTAGTACCGTATTAGATGATTTTATTCCAAGCACACTCGTTAATCTAACCTGTAGGCAGACTTCAGCAGGAACATCTTGCTCGAACACCCCAAGGGAAATAACTGGCAATGAGGTAACGAAGACATTGAACATTATCATGTACCAATCATCATAGATTGATTGCCCTGAAAATCCCGTGAAAGCCTCATAGTAGAAGAAGGTC
The DNA here is from genome assembly GCA_024138005.1 of Lumnitzera racemosa. Lineage (NCBI taxonomy): Eukaryota > Viridiplantae > Streptophyta > Magnoliopsida > Myrtales > Combretaceae > Lumnitzera > Lumnitzera racemosa. Next base: position 9,063,945 of record JAMXBC010000008.1, on the reverse strand, counting down.
AAGCCAAACGCTATGTTCTTGTAGATAAAATAACATATCTGAAGGCAGAAGATCCCAAATTTTAGAAAAGTAGAGATGTGGAACATGAGAGGCCATTAAGTGAAAGGTGAGAGTACTAGGCTATTACCATCTGTGCAATTCTCTTATAGCACCAGTGACCGTGAACTACCAAGAGCCTTTCCAAAAATCGAAACTGAGCAATCGAAAAATCACTGGCCATAACCGCCTGCAAATAGATGAGATCAGGCTTCACTTTCAAGTAACCAAATCTAACATGTGAGGTAGCGGAAAATTATCAGATTTTTTCTTTTTTCCCTGGCAATAGCAGGAAATAAGGTCATTTCTTCACTTTTTATTTCACAATTGAAAGATATCAAATGAAAACGGGAAAGTCGTGGAGGTATGATATTTTTGCCCTGTGCATATAATATAAGAGTAGGACTAACTTTTGAAGAGCTTAAAACTTGTAGATGTTAGACACTTAGGAGCATGAAGAGGTACCAACCTGCATACCTTCCACACCACTGATGCCTACTCCAATGTCTGCTTCTTGAATCATTCCAACATCATTTGCACCATCACCGATTGCTAACGTTGTTTTTTTAGTTCCTTCTTTCACTAGTCTTGTCACCTTTTCCATTTACATAAAATTTAAAACACCAACAAGTGGAAAAAAAAAAAAATGTACACTCTATGATTTAATCTAAACTCCACGGTGGAACTTACCAGTGCCTTCTGCTTGGGAGAAACACGACAACAAATCACTGATGCACAATCAACTGCCAATGCCAGGAACTGACGCTTCATGTCATCTTCTAGAGCATATGTAAGACTTTTACCATCTATGATCAGTGCAAATGCCGCGTGTGGATCCTTTTCTAGTTTGATCATTTGTGAGGCGTTTGTAATTTGTCTCAACATGTCCTCTTTCACAGCCTGCCGGGTAGCAAAAAGCAACGAAGACTAACTTCTATGAAATCACTTTCCTGTAAGTTATGTTCCTGAACTCTTTCTCAAAGCAGCTTTACCTTTTTTGCATCCTGGTTTGCTGTATCTGAATTTAGTGCTGTTACACAAATCTGCTTCATTCCCTGCCTGAGCAAACTACAAGAATATCTGCAATGCAAAAAAGAAAATCAATCATCTGTTATGGCGAAGGCTTGCAGGGATGTTAATAATTTGTAAGCTTTCACTGCACTTTAAGCAATATACCCTATGTTAATTGCAGTCTCCATTTTATCTCCAGTAAGAACCCAGATCTTAAGTCCAGCTTGGGCTAGCTTGTCAATACACTGGGGCACCTATGAGATTACAGTATACAATATTAATTAAAAAAAAAAAAAAAGAGAAAGAAAGAAAGAAAGAAGGAAAAAATAAAAGAAAAAGAAAAAATGATGCTCGATAAATTTTGATGGAAAATCCTTACCCCATTTTGCAGTTTGTCCTCTACGGCTGTAGCACCAACGAGAATCAAATCCTTCTCCATCTTTTCAGATACCTGCTCAAGCAGAGCTTCTCTGTCACCACCAATTGCAGTTTTTGCTTTAACAAATTCATTGTTCCATGCAGTGTACTCGGCTTCTTCAAGTTTCTTGTAAGCAAGTGTGAGTGTTCGTAACCCAGCTTCTCCATATTCATTCAAGTGCTTTGCAGTATCTTCCTCATATACTCTTCCACCCTTAGCAAGACGATCAAAAATAATGCTGCACAAAATACACAGCAGATTAAGCTAGAAGGGAGGAAAAAAAAAAGAAAGATTTGATTTGAAGCCAAGTTTAATTTCAGTTGTACGAGGCTGCCCAATAGAAATAATCCCTCAATGTCAAATTGCCTTGAAATTTTGACTTATCAGGCTTATCAAATGAAAGTTGCATAAAACATGTAAAAAGCTACTTATCATCATAAATTATTCTTAGGAAAAAATGTGTGCATTTTGTTGCCATATCATCAATGCTCAAAAGCACATGTATGCATCTTTGTTGAAGTCGGAGCCTTAAGCTCTTTCATCAGCACACATAAATATGTCCTTGAAAAATTTTGAGATAAAAGTGGGTAATCCATGTGGGAAAAATTACGTAGGAACTGAAGAAATTTAGTGCATAGACAGTATGACTATATAGGCACTATTTTCCATCAGTGCGATCCATTCTTTTTCCTTATTTCTCAGATCATGTGATCTGATGTATATGATTTATGTTTTATGGGAGCCAACCTGTCGGCACCTTTGCACAGAACAAAAATTTGCCCCTTTTCATCGCGGACAATCACAGTCATGCGCTTTCTTTTACTTGTAAAGTCCAACAGATTAAGAATCTTATATTCCCTGCAACAGTGACAAGTAAAATGCTGAGCATGAAAACATCACAAAAACCTCTACGAATGTAATGATTGGAATCCTTACCTTTCAACTGGGTTTCTTGCATCGGGATATCTTTCCCGGATGAATACACTAGACTGAGTTCTTTTACAGAACTCAAACCCAAACTCTCTTGCCGCAACAAGAAACGCCCCTTCGTCTGGTGACTCGGCTTCATAAGTGAATTCCCCGGTGTCCTCATTTATCTCAGGAATAGCAGTGTGACAAACAGCTAATATCCTAAAAAACAACAAAATATCATCCGCCTTGGGCTCTTTCATCCAGTTTCCTTCCATGAGCCGATGGTCCTCAAAGCTGAAACCTTTAATGTGGGTTTTTCTATCTGTGCCATCAACCGAAGTAACTACTGCCTCCAATTCAATTGATGAACCACTGCTAATCTTTTGGCCCAAAGCAGAGGAAAGCTCTGACTCCTGCTCCTCGAGATCCATTGCCATTTGTCTTGCAGCAGCAAGCTCAACTTCACTGGACCGAAGACCATATGCTACACCAGCAATTGAACACTTGAGAAAATCCATCTGATTACAAGTCAATGTTCCTGTTTTGTCAGAGAGAATCGTGTCAACCTGGCCCAACTCCTCATTCAAATTTGATGTCCTTGCTTCAGCAGGAACTCCACTCTCTTCATCGTACATGTAAATGTCTCGGTTGATAAAAATTGCTTGCAGGAATTTCACCATCTCGATTGACACATATAGAGAAATTGGTATCAGGTATCCATACAGCATGAGAGCTGTGACGAAATGACAGAAGCTTGATTGCAATACATTGTTAGCATCAAAACAAAATGTAGGGTTTTGGGGTTTTAGGTACCACCAGTTTGGCATATCTGCCTTAGTCTGGGCAAAGAAACCAATCGAACTTATGAATGAGATGACAAGAAGTGTGGCGAGCAGGATATAAATGATCCGATCCATTTTCCTCTCGATCCTGCTTCTTTTAGAAGGAGACTTAGTTGAATTCTGCATGACTTTGCTGTCATGACCGGTAAAAATGACCACTCCATAAACATAAGCTGTGTTCCGGAGTTTTGAATCTCTAAGAAGGATCTGACTAGGATCCAAGGGATAAATTTGTCTGTCATACTCCAAGTTGCCCACAAAGGTGTAAAGGCTAGGATTTGGATCTTCGCATTTGATTATTCCATGAAAATCCTTGAAACTCTCATCATTCTCTAAGGGTAGGGTCACTTCCAAGGATCTCTTCACCTTTAAGTTTGTCTCGCCATCTAAATTCATTGTCTCCACATAGCAAAGGCCATCCTCATAACTTGATGACAACAGAAGCATGTCTGCTGGGAAAAATTGATCCTTCTTCACCTTTAGAACATCTCCAACCTGAATATTCTTCCACTGTTTATTACCAAAGACCCCATTGCCTTTATGAACTGTAGCTTTTCTGTTATTGACCTTCAAATCCTGCATGAACCTATTCCAGTCTTCTATGCCCTCCTTCGCCATACTTACCCCAAGAACAAATGCCAGAGGGGCAATCATGCTCAGAGGAGAGAATGGTGAAAAGGAAAAGAGAGAGCAGATTGCAGCAACTAGGAAGTAAATGTTGGCAACACGACGGAATTGCTCGAAAAATGCTTTAGGCAAAAAGGTGATGAAATTATATCTCGTCGTTGATATATTATTCAAGCAGTATTTTAGAGGGTTCTTCCTGTGCTCATTTGGGTCATTGCAATGCACAATGCGTGAAAATCCAGGGCCTCGGATCGGATGTGGTTCATCACCTTGTGTGCTAGGCCGCAAGCATGCAAATGTGTAAAGGTTACTCCGCCGAAGCTTTGCTCTGATCCTACCCCGTGCCATCATTCAAAGACAAAGCTTACACCCTCTTTGACAACAAGGATAACGAACCCATCCGAACTAAGGAGTTCAGCCTCGCCTCTAGCGTGGAATCCATGAGGATTCCATACCTTGATGCCCACCTTCAGAATTTGGCCCAATCATTGATGATCGAGACAGAAACAAGTATTCAAGATTGCTTCAAAGGCAATTCGAATGGTGCTTGAGTGGTGGGGAAATCAGGCTCTATAGCCTAACTAATCTGGCCAAACTGTCATCAAAGCTAATACGTTAGAATGAACTTTTCAGGACAAATATCTGACATCATGATTCGAGCACATTCCCGAAAACAAATGTCATATGTTAAACTTTCACATACCAAAATCAACCAAAACAAGATATCCAATTCTTTGAGATAATTGCATCGATCAAAATGAACAAACAGTTACTACATTAAACAACTGACCAGATGCTTTTGCTTTATTAATCAACTTCCTCTATGGGATTCCTAATCAATAAATGATAGAAACACGGATCCTACATTCGACGATGAAGGAAACATACGAAAACTAACAAAGGCTAATAAAGAACTATAATATTCTTTTATATAATACATTAGAAAAAGCCTATATCATGCATAATTCAACGCTGAAAACAAATGAAAACATAAATTTTTTTTCAAAAAACGCAATATTATGCCCCGAAAAACCACAAAGCTAACAACGAGCTAAACACTTCCATATAATGCATTACAAAATCAAACGTATTTTGCATGATTCAACAATGAAAAACCAATAAGAACAAGGAGTTTTTTCAAACTTTTACATATTGACAACTAAAAAAATCACAAAAGGCTTAAATTCAATCAAGGTTACCTGAAATCAACAAAACTAACAAAGAGCTCTACAATTTCATAAAATGGATTTAATAATCCAACTTATTTTGCGTGAATCCAAATGAAAGCATACAATGTTTCCAACTTCCATGAACAACTCCTCAAGAATATGAACAAAAAGCTGAAATTCTATAAAGGGTACCTGAAAATTCAATATAGTTGGCAAAAAAAAAAAAAAAAAAAAAACAAACATCCAGTTGGCAAAATAATAAAAACAAAGGGTTGGTTCAGTTTGGATCAATGTGTAGGAGACAGAAAATCTAGAGAGAGAAAAGGGAGGTTTTAGTTTAAACCAAAGAGATAATTGCTCTCTGTCTCTCCGTCACGGTGCCAGTAAATTCCGGGCTTGAATGCCTATATTTGAGTTGTACTTGAAATAATCGGTTTGACTAAAAATGAATTTTTTTTATTTTATCTATGTTATGTTGTTCCTCAACCGTCCGGTTCATCTTCTCCATATTAAAATTTTAATTATAATTAACTTAATTTAATTTAGCAACGTTAAAATTATCACCTAAATTTATATTTTTTTAAAATTATATATATAATTTTAAAATACTAAATATTATGTTTGGTCGAACTTTATCTACATATTAGCTATTAGTTTAACTTTTTAGACTTATAGTTTTTAGAAAATGAATATTTTGTTCGTCAATCTTTCTATGGACAATATAATGGGCAATATAGCTAGTAAAATTGATGAGTAAAAATTTATAAAAGTTAATCAATAAAGGTTTAATTATAATTTACAAATAACATTTAATGATTTCAAATGTAAGTATAAAATTAAAAGAATATGTAAATGTTTTTGATACTACTTCCAACTCTGTTCAGAGGAAAAAAAAAACCCAAAATTGATAATGATGGTTTGACTAAAATTTGATTATTATCATTTTATATTTAATTTATGAAATTCTTTAATTAAGGTTGTGGCATTTTCTTTGATGTTTTTTTTTTATGTTTAACTTATGGTATTGCCATTATTTAATTTTCAGCAAAAAAAAAAAAAGAAATAGGAAACCGGAAATTGGTACGTGCCTTTAAGGAATGACCTGGCAAGGAAAAGAAAATACCAATTTACAAATACAAAGTTTATTTATCCTAAATATAGAAAATAAAAATTGAAAAAATCTCTCTCTCCCCCCTCTCTCTCTCTCTCACTCTGCAATTTGATTCCGTTGGTTTCTTAACAGATTTAGTTACCATCGAGGGCATAATTGCATTGTGAACATAAGCTATCCAATAGAAGGCTAGAAGCATAGGTACATCGAGGATAAACAACTTTCCATCTATTATAATTAATATTATTTTGTAAATATCGCAAATAATCATATAAAAAAGAATGGATGAAAAACGAATAAAATCTTTAAGGAGCGTAGACCCTATAATAGAACATCATATAAGATTTATGATTTAATAACATAATAATACTAGATAATTTATTTTTCTCAAATTTTTATCTTTTGGTGGCTAAGGTTAAACCATTGTTACGATAAGTATTGATTATCATGATACAATTTTTCTCTAGAATAGAACATCATATAAGACTTATGATTTAATAACATAATAATATTAGACAATTTATTTTTTCTAAATTTTGATCTTTTAGTAGCTAAGGTTAAGTCAGTGTTACAATAAATATTGATTATTATCATATAATTTTTCTTATTTGTTGGGGTATTATTCGTGTTAATCAGTAATTAGGATGCATCTACTCTCCTAAAGGGTGGCATTGTTATATAATGAATACCGTTATTACGATATGTGTTAGTTATCATAATATAGTCTTTCTTATTTATTGAGATATTATTAGTCATTATTCCATTATTCATTGTTGATCCTTTATTGGCAATTAGAGTGCATTTATTTCCCTAAAGGATAGCATTGGCATATAGTGAATCTATGTAAGATCAAAAGATTTATAGTCTTCTTAAATTTTATTTTTGAGGTATCATAATGGATTTATGCTCATTTATATTCTAATGACAAAAGACAGTTTCCATAAACTCGTTTATGCTGTATTTGAACTTCGGTTGAAAGTTCAGTTTACACCCTAAACTTGAGTTAAGTGTGAATATACCTTTAAAAATTTTCAATTATTATAAATTAACCCCTAAATTTAGATAAATTGATAATTAATCCCAAAAATAATAAATAAACCACATAAATTTTCTTGATGCGGAAACACCACTCAAATTCATCAAAATCTATTCTAATATTCTTAAACTTTGAATTTAATGTTGCTTTTTCTTTTTCTAAACTAAAAAAGGTAAATGTTCTTTATGTTATTAAATTATTAAAGTTCATGAGGGCGATTTATAATATAAAAAAGTTTAGGGATATATCATGTCTATATTAGAGTTTAGGGGTGATATTTGTGGTTCTCAAAGAAAAAAAAAAATACTAACATAGTGGAAACTCGCACTCTTTTTTCCCATTGATAATACAATTATCATATGGTCAATAGGTACGAAATTTTATCTAATTTATGTTTTAAGATAAGTTAAAAATAACTATGATATGGTTTCATGTAAAAAACTAGCATTTATTACGTGTGATACTTTAGTTTAAAAGGTTTTTTTCACTTATCAAATTAGTTTTTGAATTAATCTCTCTTCTTAATCTTAAGATGTAACATTTGATACTCTCGTCAACATGCCAAACTCTCGAAGGGACTTCTCATACTCACTATATGTAATAAAAAAGAGAAGAAAACTTCCCTGGTACATGATACATGACTGGCGAATTTGAATTACAAAATTGATGGTACAAGGATCAATTCATTAAGACATTATAGAGTAGTTATTATATTAAAGTAGTTATATTATACAAGTATTATCTTCAAATAGTGTTCAGGTATAATGGATTGGTAGAAGAAAAATGTCTTCTTGGTGAAAAAAGAATCAATGGTATTAGTTATTAATAGATTGGGTGGATTGATAAATAGTGCTCATTTTTAAAATAGTTTTTTTTTTTTTGTTATTATAGAGTTTAGGTATATTGAATTAGTAGAAAAAAAACTTATTGTAGGTGAAAAAAATTTAATAATATTAACACACCATGTGGATAGAAAGTACCTTACAAGCATATTTATTATTCCACTTAAGCTGCTTATTTTAATTCCTTTTTTTCATAATACTTATATAGGCTTTTTTACGTGTTTATCCATCAAATGCATAAATATTAACCTTATAAAAAAAAAAGTTACATAATTATCAATGCTGTATTGCATGTTTCATTTGCGACATTTGTCACACTTTCTAAATACGACATAAATATTATATCTTATCTATTATACTGTCTAGCGCTATATCACGTCTCATATGCAACACTTGATTTGCATGAGTATTGCATCTTTCAAATGCTATACTACTATGTATAAGATAAGTTAACTAGCAACAATGGGATGCAGTTTTTTTTGTAATTTTAATGATCTCAACTTTAAGATGCGATATAGTCATGATATTTAGGTAATTTCTTTTATATAATTTATGTTGATGTATTTTTTTTATAACAATAGTAGTCATGTATGTAACTGTAATACTTCTTAAATGCTAGGTAATGAAACTTTAGTTATCGAGACGTTTTTTAATTTAATAGCTCGAAATATGTTAGAATTTCAAAATTAAGCATACTTGAATTAGGTCAATTTTAAAATAAATGACCTTTTAGGAAATTACAACATCGAAAAATAAAACTGTGTAGCATTACACATAAAAACAGATAATGTCTTGATAAAAAGAGTTCTACATGGATGGTTGCAGCGACCCTTTGGACTTCTAGTCGCAGGCACTTTTAATGAAATGAAAAAAAAGATTAGTTGAGAACTGAAATGATAAGAGGAAAAGAAAAATCAAATCTCATATTATAAGAGAAATTATGACACAGTTGACCTGAGATTAAGTAATAATCTTATACGGGTGGTCACGTTTTGATTTGGTTTTGTCCTATAAAACTAAGCGGCTAAGCCAGAGCATAATGTCCGAACTGTTTTTTTCTTTCCTTTTTTCTTTTTAATTTCTTCAAACAGAGTTATATAATTTGGTTAAAGAGCATTTTGAATAATAAAAAAGGGTCTAATTTATAGCTTAAATCATAATTGATTACTGAGAAGTATCCTTTCAAAGATGCAAATTTTTTTTTTTTTTTAAAATGCTGATTGTAAAAATATTGGCAATAATGAGGAAAGGGTTCCTTTTTATCATGTGAAAGCTCATAGATTGTATGTATGTATGAGATGGGAGAGCAATTTGGAGTTGGAATCCAAGACTATTATAGTCTAATTATATAAAATACTAGTTTTGCAACGAAGATAGGATTCGATTTTTCCCTTTCCGAATGGTTCTAACATGATTGTTGGAAAAGAAAAAGGTAAGATCCTTAGATTGTGTTTAAAACTATAAGATAGAAATGCAAAAAAAAAAAAAAAAATCTATAAATAAACTTCTTGGTATTTATTATGGGTGAGCATAAGATGTCAACGAAGCTAAAAATGTCGCGGAACGCGTTATAAGATAGATTGTAGTATTAGTACTAGATGTCATATAGTGGCTTTCAATTATAGATTTTTGGAACATGTGATTACATGGTAGGATACAAATTATGACCTTTTCCCATCTTAGAATTTGGGTAGCTCATCCTAAAACTGACATTCATTCTTTTCTTATCGTGTTGAAACATGTCCTATTTTTATTACCGGTTTGAAAATCTAGTCTACCTTGTTATTCTCAAATTTATGCAAGATATTACAAACTTATATCTACAATGTCACTAATACATTTAATCTGATTGATAGATACAATAAGATTCGATTATGTTTATCTAACTTATAACGCATTACTTAAGTTAACAATTGGTCGTATATTTAAATTTATCTCAAATCTTCACTTTATGTCAACAATCATAATGTTTCCATTATGAAAAAAATCGAAAAAAAAAAAGTTTGCAAAATATTTTTGGAGGATAGACATTGTTATGAATCAAGTATATAGAAGCGATATAAATGTAAATAATCAATATATAATTATACAATTTTGTAAAAGTCAATATTTTTAGTACAAACAAATAGATGAGAAGAGATATCTCTATAAATATTCAAATATCAAAGAATAGAATAGAGAAGCTTCCTTTGGGTAAGGAGAGAAGTGAGAAGATTACATCAAGAAAATTAGGTTTTGTACTTTTAGAGAATGGTTTTCTCATAACAATTATAAAAATATATTTATAAATAGGGGCGTTTAAGATATCATATCAGTATTTTGAGTACCTGTCTTTCTTAAATATCTCTCTTAACTTTATAAATGAAAACTTTAACTTAATTTTATAAATCAAATTTTTAAATCTTTTGATGGGTCTCTTATTAATGTTACTAATCAAGGTAATATATAAAATACAATATTTTTTATTACTATATATTATATATAAAGTTTTATTTATTATATACTAGAACAATATAAAAAAGAAAAAAAAAAAAGATAAGAAATGGCCATGAAAAATGCAACGCCAAATAGGCCTTGAAGCTTAGTTGCCTGATTTGGTCGGACAAAAGCAAGAAGAAGGGGTTTAAATAAACACTTCATTCCATGTAAGTACCATTTGTTACAAAGAAAAGAAAATATGGGTACTTGATATGGAAATTTGTATTAAATATCTTTTAATAATTCCTTTTTATCATCTTCAATCTTTTACCCTTTTGATTGTCCGACTATTATCTTACTTCATACCATCATCGGCAGCATAACCGACATTAGGATAGGGGCTATGGTTGCTATTAGACATATCTGAAACAAGAGTAATTTGGAAGAGGAAAAGTCTCTTTCACAGCCAAAACGTAACATGGAGTGGAGTTGTGCCGAGCTACCAAATCCAACTGGATTAGTTTAGAATTTTCAAATGGGGGGACAGGTTTATTTGATTAATCAACCAATTTCAAGTGGCAACATTTAGTCAAAAACATTAATGAATGCACGTCCACAACTTCCTAACCTTATCCATTTTGGTGCTGCATATAAAAATCACTATCATATGTTAATAAATTCTTTGCTTTGTTTTGCATCTTATTATTCACTATTCATGATTCTTGATGTTTCATCAACTTGTAAGGGAACAAGATTCTCGTAAACTAAGCCCCTCTATTATTTGAAGTTTGTATGGAATTGGTGGTTTTGAGCTTTAATTACCCAAACCGTATAAAAAATATAGAAAAAACAGAAAGCAAAATTGACTAAGAAAGACCATTTTTATTTTTCTTCGAATAATTAAAAATTTACCTCCAATGAAGCATGGATATACCTTCAAACTCTCAAAAGAATGTCCTTATTTATTCTTTTTGCTTTTTGCCAAAACATTGCATTTGTTCAAACTTCTAAAAAGGTGCATTTATTTATCCAAAACATTGCGAAAAATGCATTCAAATTACTGATGATTTCTAAAGATTTATTGGCTGTTGGAAGTTATATTTTTTCCAAAGTATGATATTTATATACTATCATATAAATAAATATTGATCATACTCCATCCCAATAAAAGAATAGTGATCATAGCATTGACCATAGGGACTTCGATTGTTGGAGGGTTAAATACTCCCTTTGAAAATTTGTAGAGTTAGAATACTGTTTTTGGAATTTAAGAGGTGTATTTGACGAAAGCTTTTATGGGTATATCGTCATTCAATCTATTTCTTTCTCCATTTCTTTTAGGTGTGATATAATTAATCCGGATGTTTAATTGAGTAGAGTCTTCGTTCAATCTCATCCTTATTCTTTGAGGATGGCTATTCCCACTTTTTGTTACACTTTTTACATTGAATAACCATTCAAACAAGAAATTTCTATCCTGTAAAATGCATAATACCAATTCCTTTAGGAAGAGCTAACCCTATAGTAATTACCTCATTCTAACTTTCTTCTTCAAAAAGACAATTTTAAAAATCAACTTTATTTTAAAAGAGCTAAACATGTGTTCATCTAACATGTATATTGCTTTATACAGTGCACATTTACATCATATGACAAGCTGCCCTACCTGCCATTTTGGCATGACAAATTCAAGCCAAATGATCAATCTAAATCATGTAAGAGATACTCAATTCAACTGGGCTTAAATTGGAGTTAACCTGGACCGATTCCATAGCCGGATCATATTGGACTGAATCGGACCATTACGAGTCAATCTGGATTCGATAACATTGGCTAATACTGAAGCAAAATCAACACATTTAACGGGGGATGAGGCGGTGCGCCTGATGGCAAATGTACAAACCCTAAACAGACACTTTGGTCAAGAAATACAAAGATATCCAAGCAGCGACTCGATATTTTTCTTGGCCAAATATATATCCTTAGGGATGAGCTAGGAGGAATCGCACATGTTCCATCCCAGTTTCAAAAGGGCATGGTGAAGAATGTACAATAATAGATGATCGTGTTATCAACTATAAATGGTGAAAGAAGCATGCTGCTCCTATAAGCAAACTCGATTTTTTTATTCCCCAACTATATATTTTACAGGGATGGGCTAAGAGGAATCGTGCATGTTCCATCAAAAAGAGAATGCATAAAGAATGTACATAAATGATCATAGTAAGAGTTATAAATGGTAAAAGAAGCATGCTGCTGCTGGATGAGACCAATCAATTCAAATAAACAAACAAACTCTTATTGATTCTTTAGTTTAGTCCTTGGCTGGATAAAAAAAATACACTACCCATATCTGAACCAAACATTGCAACACTTTATTAGTATTATTGTCCTCGCAACAGAGCAGGACAACAGTTGTTGAAATCCTTGTTATGGAAACAAGAAGTATATTCACTACCTATAAATGTCTTAATCAGAATCCTTCTTTGCATTAACAGATTCAACGAAGGCTTCAATCTCTTCTTTCATACGTTGCATAACACTCGGCCCCTTCACTTCCTCTACAGGAGTATTTTCATCAATGTTATCGCTAGTTCCATGAGTTTCCTTATGATGCTTTGGGGATCTTTCAGAGTGAGAATCAGCCTTATGCTCCTCTTTAGTTCCTTCAATCACATTTGGAGATTTCACTTCTTCCTCTATCATCCAGAAAAGGAAAAAGGAAAACTGAAGTTGAGTGTGCAGATAAAATTTTTGCTTCCGCTCTTATATGTGGCAACATGCGATTGGAGGGGATATGGACAGGGCATAATTTGGCGACATGGAAACTTTGTCCCACTTAGGTTGCCAGCATATATTACACTGCTTCATATGGGAAGAAAATAGAAGTAGGTTTTTTAATTTGATAGTTAAATGGTAAGACTTATTTTCCATAACCTCCTTGCAGATAACATTATATCATTTTATCAGCAATCTTCTAGTTGAACCACAATGCTGCTTTTCGCTACTCAATGTATCAAGAATAGCAGAACAACCATAAACAACAAAACTAACCTGTTGTCTACTTTCCATTTGTTCCTCTGGATATCTATATCTCCAGAACAGCAGTGGGAAGAAAAACAACTTCCATAAATCTAATCTTTTTAAGAAAAGAATTTGCCAGCTCAAGCAGTCCCTCAGACTCAACAAATTATATCCATTTCACCTAAAGGAGCAGCATGCTAAGACCATGTTTTTAAGAACTAAGATTGTTTGGAATTTTTTGCAGCAGATGTGAAAATTTTGAACTTCCATGATTGAAAGGAATCAAGGTTAACTTCATTATCAATGGGATATACTATAAAATTTAGAAGCCTGGGCGCTAGAAAATGTTGCTGCAACTTTAGCAGTCCAGGGATAACCATATCTTCTTAATTGTTGGAAACAATGGCAGAAGCAAATTGAAAAATCCTAATGCTCAATTGTTCAAGTTTCTTTTTTCCTTGTTGGTCTTAACATGTTATCATTACAACAACACAGTTCCCAAAAGCAATCAAATTCACATAAAGCTAATATAAGAACAATTAAAGCTGCTAGACATGAAGATTTCGTAAATGCAATTGATGCATATAGAATTACTGTACCGTAAGTCAGTATTCTTTCCTCCTATTTTAATAGAAAAGGCAGCACATAAGCTTATTACATCATTTTAATGAAAGCATAAACGGTCATTGTTGGTGGCATCACCTTTCACAAATGTTTGATCATAACAAATATTAAATTGTAACTAAGTATAACTAAAAGCAGCTCTAAAATCCATCTGATGCCAGGTGTTTCAATTCATTTTTGTGACAGTAGCATAATGGAATCATATGGTTTCATTTTCGTACCAAAAATGTCAACTTCTTTATGTACTTGTTTCTAACTTGTGTAATAAGTGGTTTGAAAGATTCTTTAACAAGTGCTTTGTTTCAGAGTAACGTATTCCAGAATTCATTTCATATTTGTTACAATTTAAAGCTTATAATACCCAAATCTTCTTGTAACTTCAAGATTACAGTCATTACTAGCTTTTAGTAGTAGCAATTGATGGGAAGCTACTGCAGCAACTGATGAGTGATGCGGGTAGTAAACTAGAGTGGAATATGTTAATATGATGAGGGGAAAAAATTTACTCAGTTTCTATTTTGGTATTTGAACAGCACCTGCTGCGTGGCACCATCATTGCATCCGATTACCACCTACTTATAATAGCAACTATTAACCTAAACGTTTTGAGGTTACTAGAGAACATCAAATAGTAAGGTTTCAATTTTAGTAACTGCATAAGAAATTCCGAGACAAGTTTTCCACGAAACAAACCCACCATCCGAATATCTTATGCCCTAGGAAAAGTTAATTCACCACAAAACATTTGCTAACAAATAAATGGAAACTAATTTCTTAAAAAAACAAAAAAGAAGAAATTGTATAAATTAAGTTGTAAATAACAAAAACAACGTTCCGATTTTAATCTTAACATCAAAAGAAAAAAAAAAAAACATAACTTCAGACAGTGAAAACTGAGTTAATTCAAATTTTAAGAGCTTTCAACATAAACAACAATCACAGATATACCTATAACTCAACAAATGAAGATATCAAGATCAGCATGCAATCCAGGAACAAGAGATGAAGAATATTACAGATTAAAGGTGTATATTAAAAAGGCTGATGAAGAGATGAGTAAATTTACCAGAGGAAGTGCGTGTTTGTTGCTGTTGATCTGAATCTGCCATCGGAGTAGTTGTGATTAGCTCGGTGTATTAGATCAAGCAAAAAGGACGGAAGGGAAGTTGCCCATAATTTAGTGTTTTTAGCTTGGGCCTTAGAAATGGAAGTTGGCCCGTTGTGTGTTTTAGGGCTTTTAGGCCTCCAGGCCCAGGGTGTCACTTGTAGAATTAAGGGCTTTTCAAGCGATAAATTTTTAATCTAGGTTGTCTTAGCAGTCAGCCCTTGCATGTTGTTTGTTTCGTTGATTTGATATTCCAATTCCAATTGTGGGGATTATGTTGATGGACGGGAATAAATGATGTTTTTACTATTTAGAATTAATTAACTATTTATTTCATTTAGTAGAGAAATGATTCGGTGAGTAATAAATATCGCATGTATATTTACGTGATGAATGATTTTTAATAGTTTTCAACCGTGGTAATGAGTAATTTGTAAAAAAATTGTCACCCGTATTATCATATATTCAATTACTACTAATAGTTCATGTACATATATACACAGTGAAAAATATCTATCAAATGATTTTTCAATTTAGTGATAAGTAAACCTAGGTTCAATATTGCAAATTTATGTATTTGCATAGTAGTTATGTATTTGGTTTCACAACTCACCCTATTGGGATGTTATGTTTTTAGGTACCGATTATGTTGATGATTATGAGGCTCGTTATACTTATAGTACTTTATGATGAGGATCATTATGTTGAATTGTTGAGATGTTAGGTTACTTAAAATTCTAAGCGTAATAATTTATTTGGTAGTTGATTTACTTAGATTCAGTTTTGTTTTGATGCCAAGAGAAATACTTAAGGATTTATGTTTTAGACGAGCTATGTAATTTAAGTTACTAATGTTTAAGATTTTCTTGGAGATTGTTTGAATAATTGTAGTGCTTTGCATGTTAATGTTGAGATATAAATACCTAGGGAAGGAATCGTAATCTGTGTGTGTAGAGTGTGACCCGTATAATCACCAGTCTACTGTTAATGAGATAGCAAATGAATTTATTTTGGTATCTTTTCCTTTAGTACTATATACTATAGTTCACATTTTTTATAATAATTTCTGTTTCATTGTAGAGAATTTTTTTAATTTATGTATTGTGCAAGCTTATAATGAGTTTATTTGAAATATACAATCTATCTATTTTATGTATTTTCCCCAGGCTATGGAAACCAAATTTTCACTACATTTATTATTTCTTATTATTCTCTTTCTTGGGCTACTTTTATTTATTTATTTATTTTTTTATCTTTCAACATTTTTTTCCCTTAAATATGAGAAGAAAAAATTTGAATCCTGATCTATTTTGATGGAATCCTGATCTATTTTGATGGAAAACCATTGACAATACTACTAGACTACAACAGTTTGGTAACATATTTTTAGTTTTACCATATTTTTTTTTTTGAGAAATAGTTTTACCATATCTAAACTAATGAAATCTTTTCTTATATAGATCAATTATTTATTGTTTAGCTAATTAAACGTGCTCCTAAGCATTTCCTAAATTATTTTGGATAATCCATTTTTTTATCATATTTACCCACGGAAAAAAATGGATAAATTTTGATTATTGTACTTCCTTCATTTTGTATAACATATGCAATAATTTGTTATTATTTTAAATATAATGTTAACAACATATTTTATGTCTATATAATCGATATTCAAGTATTTATGATTATAAATTATTATATTTTTTTCCTACTTAATCATCCAAGTGAAGTCAACAAAGGAAAACTTGTGGTTATTTTTTTTTAGTAAACAACAAATAAATTGAAAAAGAGTAAGTTTTTCTATATAAATATATCCATATTTTGTAGTCGTAATAAGATGTGGGTCTATGGTGGGTTGGAACGGTATTCCTACTCTTTACCTATCTTGTAAATGGAGGTTCAAAAAATATGGAAACTAAAATATATCTTATGACATTGAATGCCTTTTCTAAAACCTATGTCCTGAAAATCCTAAAGGGTTGAGGGTACTCAATAGAGCTCATAAATATTTTCTCTGTTTTTTTTTTTTTTAAAATTATTATGATGGTCATATAAAAATATATTTTAATTCTCCTTTCCCTTATTTGTTTAATCGAAAATGTTTTTTTGAGTAGAAAATGTTTTTTCTTTGCAAGGGAAAACATTTTTTTACTAAAGGAAAAATTCTACTATTTTTCAAGAAAATGATTTACTCTTTTCAAAATGAAATGTCGTTTTCCAATCTAATATTTGCAAAGGTTTTGACTCTAGGAAAATGATATTTATTTTTATTATAATTTACCTATAAATTATATTTTAAATAGAAAAAAATTTACTAGGTAAAAAAAAAAAAAAACATGCTATAAAAATCAACCGAAGATGTTACAATAATATACACTTATACTTTTGCTTTTAAATAGAAATGTTTGACACTAGTTGCACGTTGATATTAATTTATTTAAAAAAAAATTATAAGTTACATAATAAACGTGAGTCAAACACCAAAAAAGTTTTTTCAACATAATTATAAATATATTTTAAACACATGAAAAGACATGATTTTCATGAAAATATTTTTTAAGGGAAAACATTTAGCAGTTGCATGCGGTCTTTCTTAAAACAAGTGGAGCCTTAAGTTTATATTTCTCTAATTTGAAAGCACCTTATCATTTTTTGTCCATTGTAATTAGTATCAGAACTGCTTTTCTTTCATCGAGAAAATTAGGAGTAAATTGAAAATACGTCTATTTATATTTTCATTACGTTCAATTAGCTCCAAGGTTTCGAGATTAAGCTTTACATCCTTTTTTTTTTTTTTTCGGTAACAAATAAATTTATTTATCGTCAAGCAAGAAAGGGGGTATGCCCCCTCCATCAGAGTCGTTTACATACCCAGATTCATAAGCATTACACAATAATTGCTTGGTAACAAAAGGCATAGCATCTCTATAAAGGAAGTCCAAGAGGCCATGTGGAGGAACCAAAAAGAACCATTCATTTTCTGCCATCACTCTTGCTTTCTTTGTCATAAAATCTGCTATCGAATTCGCATCCTTGTGCGCAAAAACCAACTTTAGTTGTTGGAATTCAAGTAGTTTTTCCCTGCAAGAGGATAGCAGTTGCGAGTCAAGTGTAGTATTTGCGGAATTATCGTGTAGTATTTCAATGATGACTTTTGAATCCATTTGAACTAATAGTTGATTAATCCCTATTTTTCTGTACAGGTTTAGCCCCCACCACAGGCCCCATAGCTCAGCTTTTAGGATATCAATCATTCCTAGTTTACACAAAAATCCCACTATCCAGGCGCCTCTGTCATTCATAATAACACCACCCGCAGTTGCTTCTCATGTAGAGGTCAATACGGATGCATCAGTATTCAAGTTCAACCACCCTTCAGGTGGTGTTTTCTAGGTAACATCGACTAGTTTCTCAATCTTTTGGGCTTGTTTTTCAAAGACATTTGTTGCCCAAAATTCATTTGATAATTGTCGTGCTTTCTACTAGAGATCCGTGAAGTTATTTTGATTTCCTGTATTGGTAGGTAGTGAGTATATTCTTTAGCATCTATCTTTCCATGTAAGCCACAGTGTTAGGCCCTCCGGTGTGATTTCCAATCCATGCTTGCAATGAAATCAAAATTTCCACCTCTATTTGCCTCTGTCCTAAGAAGTCAGACACAATTGGGCCAGTGATTATTGCATGTGTGGTATCTTCATTTTCCTCTAGGCACCTAGGACATGGTAGTGCATTTAGATTTCTTAGTGAGAGAGTGTGAGCAACAAGTAAGGCTACTATGTATACTCTCCAGGCAAAAATCTACAGCTTATGTGGGACTTTCAATTTCCAAATACATTGTAAGTTTATCAATGAATTTTGAGCTTTTGAGTTCATTATATCTAAATAGACCAATTTTGTGTTGAACTTTTTGTTTGGATCAATACCTCTGTGATCATTTGCTTCATGTGGTTTTAGCAAGCGGGTGCCAAAGCTATTCAGTAGTATTTGCGATAGTTTGGCTATTATTCAATTTATTTGAAGATATCTAAACTTGGTTTACCTTTAAATTTTGTTTTCTTATCTCAATGGGGCCAACAATTTTGATCTTACTGTTCTATTTGCCATCCATTTGTCATGCCAAAAGGATGTGGATTCCCCATTGCCAAGCTTTACACCTCCGCTTTCTCTTAGATTTTGGCTCCTACATACAAGGCTTCTTCATAAAGGGAATGAAGTGGGAGAGAGTTGTAGCTCACATCCTTTAATATAATTTCTATACTTGCTAGTGCATATTTTGCCCCCATATAATTTCATTTTGGTAAAAACTCAAGGCCCTTTTCATTTCAACCATTTTGTTTTTCACTTTTAGATTAGGACTTCCTAATCCTTCTTATTCTTTTGGTTGACACATAGTATCCCAAGCTATCGGGCTTCTTAGACTCATTTGACCTTCCCCAAAAGAAAGCTCAGGTAAACTTATTTATTTTATCTATTGTTTTGTTTGGCAATGTACTAATCTGCATATAGTATTATAGAATAGCACTGAGCGTGGAGTTTATTAATAGGGCTTGACTTGCCATACTTAATACTTTTCCTTCCACCCATTCAGTTTTTGGTGAATTTTCTTTAAAACTTCATCATGATCTTTAAGCTTTATTTGAAGACCTTTAGTTACTGGGAAGCTTGAATATTTGCCCATGGTGTCTCTCTTTTTGAGGAGTTGTCTCTAAGAATTTGTTTAGTAGTCTCAAGTGTAGTGTTAGGTTAAAAAAAGATGGAAGATTTTGCATAATTCACCTTAAGGCTTGACCATTGCTTAAATGTATCCATCACATCTTGTATTGTTTTAGCAAATGTAGGATAAGCTTTAAATACTGATAGTATGTTGTCAGCAAAAAGAAAGTGTGAAATTTTGACATCTATTTTCCTAAGAGAAAAAGGTATCTAGGCTTTAAGTTAGACCTTTTGTTCAATTAATTGACTTAGAATTTCCATACCTATTATGAATAGGTATGGTGATAAGGGGTCTCCTTATTGTATCCTTTGTAAAGGCTTGAAAGCTTCTAGCATTTTACCATTTACCTGTACTTAAGTTGAACTTGTTGCTATACATGATTTTATCAATTTTACCTTATGAGGAGTAAGGTCAATTGCTTTTATTGCAGATATTAAGAAATCTTGCTCTATCTGGTCAAACGCTTTCTCTAGGTTAAGTTTTAAGATCAACCTTCTTCTTTTTTCCCCCCCATAATGTGCATAAGCTCTTGGAGTACTTATGGACTGCCAACTACTGGTTCTTTCACCCACACGTGCTTCTGAGGCTTTCAGTTACTTACTAAAAGAATTTTCTCTGATCAACTTGCTAAGGATGAGGTGCAGTTTACAGAAGAATGGTGGAAGAACTTTTTGAGGGCCCATTTCGGCCATACCCTGCTTTATTAAGCTTTAAGTGTCATGCTTCGAAGTGGCAGAGTCGTAATAGCCTCGCTGTGTAAACCATTCTAAGATAAAAGTTGGCTTTACAACCGCTATTCTAGACCTGATCTATACGAGGCGTCAACGACTAACCTGCTTTGAAGTAAAAAATTCATAATTTAAATAAGAAAGCGAGAAAATATATTTATACACTAGAATTTAGTTATTACAATTAACGTTTACAACGCTTCACCGCAATCTATTTCCTAGTTAATGCATTATTTAGAAATGAAAAAATCTATGATAATAGCTAAGACCTTAAAAATATATGTCTATTCTTCAAATGTTTTTCCTCACTTCTCAGGATCTAGCAGTTGCTAGCTTTAGAGTAGTTACAAGCCGCTTCTTAACCAGCACCTACACGACGTTTAAAGGGATGTGAGCAACCACAACTTAGTAAGTTAGTATGGAGGACTTAAAATTATACCACAAAAACAAACAAGGTTACCAACCAAATCATTTGATGCAATGCATGTTCAAGCAAATGCTATCGTATAACGTTGTCTGGTCCATCATGAGATTAGAGAAATTACACTTGCTCTAATCCGGGTTGAGGAGTTGCCATTAATGCAACAGTTTACGACTAAACCCAGGCTTGTGCAATGGAGATACTGCTTCTCCCGTGACTACCTTCGAACCATTGACTTGACCTTCGCCGCAACCTCCTCACCTGTCACTTAGTTTCACTAAGGATGAAAAATGGATCCATTATGCCATCCGGCGCTATCCCTTTTAAAAGGGCCGGTATTTGGCCGGAGAATTCTAGGTTTTCCCTAATGAGTTACTATGTAGGTTCGATTTATGTTTACAAGTCATATCTTTGTTAAGTTCAGTTTAGGGTGATCAATCACTTCATACAATGCAAGCCAAAATAACAAACAGAATCATAGCATCATTCATAATTAAACATATGTATACAACCAACTATCTAATAAGCATAACCAAGTATAATCTCAAGCTTCTAAGATACATCAACGTATTAATCCCAACTTACCTTGGTTTCTCGCTCACTCACTCAAGGTCTGACTCGCTCAGGTCATCGCCGATCATTCCTATAACATAAACGTGGTTTCAGTTTTTCATATAACTATTACAGGCTAGTTTTATTTTATAATGCTTATTGTTATCTTTTGTTTAGGGTTTATATATCTAATTATCTAGGTCTTAAGTCTTTTACAATTCTTCTTGAATCGTGTTAAGTTCTGTTTCAGTTTTCGTATCGATTTTTAAATTAGGTTTTTAACTTAATTTTTGGTTAAAGATTTATATGTATACTCTAAGAAATCATTCCGACCCATAATGTGAAATTAATCACATTATCTTCAAATATCCTAATTATTGTTTTTAGTTTCTAACTAGTGTTCTAGTTCATGCGGTACATCCAGATCCTAGTTTAATCACTGAATTTACCCCCGTTATGAGAAAGTCTTACATTTTTCATATAATTATCCTAATTTAAGTTTCCTATCAGATTTATTGTATATTTCAATTATTATCATAATATCAATTTTTATTCCAATATCTTTTATTTATTATATTTATAATAATTGTATATTATGCACTATTACTTATTATGTACATAATATATATCTAATATTTTTATCACTTTAATTACCATCTCCCAACATTAATTATCATTTCAAAATGTCTAAATTCATCTTAAATCAGATTTTACACTTAATTACCCTAATTTACATAATTAACTTAAAATTTACTATTTTTCCCTATTACTTATTTACTATATAATTAACCTAATAATTATATCTAACACTCTAAATGCTATAAGTATCATACTTCATCAGATTTCAAAATCCTAAAATATATAATTATTCACTAAATCAGTAATTGATTATTTAATTACTTAATTAACCTTAAATTACCCATTTTATGCCTCATTTTAAGGCCTAAAATTTATTTAAAAATTTTGAAAATTAATTTTTGAAAATGGGCTTCATAGCATTATTTTATATCATCTAAGTAGTCTACACAAAAATTTTGAATTCAAAACTACACTCCTAAGGTTATTTATTTCTAAATCGAAATATACTCGATTTTGCATGATTTTTTAAGGACCATATATCATAGGGATATATTTTCATCAAAATAATATTTTTCCTAAAAACTAAATACTAAAATATTATAGAATAAAAAAATTCATAATTTTCTAAGAATATTTACTATTTTTATAAAATTACATAAAATCGGGTTACAAATTGAACTCACTGGTCTGGGTAGCTCCGGTCATCGCCAGTTGCCGTGGCCTTATTAACCGGCCTAGGCGTTGCCACCACCGTGTGGTGGTGGTGGCCGTCCACGCTTAGGTACTCATCTGGTGTTGGTTCTCCTTTAAGGCCTTAATTGCACAAATTTTTTATGATTTTTTCTAAAACCCTAATTTACTCTCAATTTCACCTCTCTCTGTTTTTCTCACTTTCCAAACTGACCAAATGAACTTCTGAAATTTTCTTGCTATTTATAGAGCTTTAGAGAAATTATTATGCATTAATTTGATTAGATTATTACCTTATCTTCTTCCAATTTACCTTTTGTGTTGTTATAATTTAATTAGTTAATTTTTTTTCTTATTTTCCCCAGCTGCCACGACCCAAATATAGATCATTCCTTATTTTTTCTGATTTTTATTTATTTTTTCTCAATTAATTATGAATTTTCTTTAATTATTTAGTATTATTTTAACACATTTCGCGTATTTTAAGTAATTTCACATATTTCTACCTATATGTAAATTCATATATAGTAAAAATAAATATTCCTAAATATTATTTAGGTTATTTTATGATTTTCATTTTATATATAATTTATTTCTAGTAATTCGTTAATTATCAGAATCCATTTAACGTATTTTTGATAAATAACTAGTTATATACTTAAAATTTGAAAATTTTATATTCCTTTTATTTTGTTACTTATTTTCATAAATTTGAAATTACAGGATCATTTTTACTAATATTTCTAGCTTTACTTATAATTTAGGTTCGATCGGATTTTTCAACCAATCAGAACCCTAAGTGATTAGTTGTGGGGCTTACATTAAGTGTCGAACATTATCTGTCGAATGCTGAGGCCAACCAACCTAGTGCTAAAGCCGAGGACCTTAGTTTATGGTATTACACCTATTACCTGGAACCCTTTTGTGTCGAGTACTGAGGCATACTTGCCAAGTGATGAGATCCCCTTCATGTCGGCCCTTACCCTTTAACCTGCTATCTCTATTACTTTACACGGTGACACTTACATTTGCTGCCAGTATGGAACCAATATCTCATCACCGCCTGTCATTTTGCCTGACATTGAACTATTTTTCCCCTTTTGTTATTTGTCTTATTTACCCCTTTTCGTATATACTAAAAATCTCTTTTCGTGAATACCTTTTTGTAATTTTCTTTATTTATAATGTTACCCTAGGGACTTACTATAAATAGTCCATTCTCCTTATAGTTGGAATCATCTAAGATTATTTCTAAACATTTTTTAATATACTTGGTCCTTACGAGACATTCCTCTCCAAGCTTATTTCTATAGACTTTTCTCTAGAATTTCCGAGTAGCTTAAGATTAGCGGCGAGTAGACCTTAACATTAGCTTGTATGTTACATCAAGTGAAGTGCTAAGTCGTGTTGTGTTCATAGATGAGTCATATCCTCAGGGCAGCTTCACATCATTTGCTGCATTCGGTTTGCCGACCTTACCATTCTATTTTTTTTTTTTTTATATTTGGAAGGACTCATCTTCTACGGTAAGTCTTAATGATAATTGAGCTCCTAGGCATATCAAGTATTAGAATGTTATCTAAAGAAGTTCTTTTGGGTAAGAAGCTCATTTGAGTAGGGTGAATAATTGTATTTAAGTAAGGCCTAAGTCTTTTAACGAAAAGCTTGGTTATGGCTTTATATATTGTAGTACACAGGCATATAAGCCTAAATTGGCCTACTTAGTTTGCACTTAATAGCTTTGATACTAAGACTATAAGTGTTTCATTAAGATCTAGTGGTATTTGCCAGCTAGTGAAAATGTTTTTAAAAAGCTTGTTAACTTAGTTTTGTACTAACTCCTAATTTTCTTTGTAAAATTTAAAATGTATGTCATCTGTCCCTGGTGATTTGCTAGATCCTATACTCAAAATTGATTGTTTAATTTCCTAGGGTGTGATTAGGAGATTTCATCCTAGAGCTTGCTTTTCAGTTATCCATAATGTAGGTCTGTAGGGTTAATATCACTAAGGTAACAATAACTTTTAGTAATGTTTATTGATGATGAAAGTGTTTTAGTATATGTTCTTAGAGTGGGATTAAATCCATTATCCAATTTCTTACTTCATCTTGTAAACCCCAAAATTTTTTTTTGGTTCTCTTAGCCAATATAAGGAAGTGATAATATTTCATGTTACATTCCCTATCTCTTATCCATTTTTGGTAGGATTTCCATTTCCAGAGATATTCCCCATTCTTAAGAATGTCATTTAATTCATTTCTTAAATATTTTTTTTTTCTGTTTAGAGTAGATTTGAGGTAAGCTTTATTGATAATCATAGTTCAATGGTTCAGAGTTTTTTGATAGTTTCTTTTTTCCTCACATTAAGGTATCCAAACACTTGTTTGTTCCAATTTTAGGTAATTTCTGTGAAGTCTTTGAGAGCATGGAGTAGGTTGTTATTATTCTAACTCTAAATAGATTAAACTATGCTTGGGAAGGTTGGGTGAAAAAGCCATATTGGTTGAAATTGAAATGGCTTATTAGGCTTTTTAATGGGCCAGAATGTTTGTGTTTCAAGTAATAATGGACAATGGTTAGAAGTTGCTTTGGCTAAATGTTTTATGACTGAGTTTGGATATAATTTCTTCCAAGCATAGTTAGCCCAACCCAATCTATTTGGATTTGGATAAGACTCATGATCACTTCTTTATTTGACCACGTGAATCTTTGCCCACAAAGCCTAAGTTTAGTAAACCACAATCAGTTATACAAGTTTTGTAGGCTTTAGGATTTTTTAGGATTAAACCATAGTCATACAAGTTTTGCAGGCTTTAGGACTTTTTAGGATTAAAAGGCACTCCTCCCCATTTTTCAGTTTTTTTTTTTGTATTATATCATTAAAATCACCGAGAATATACCATGGTCTATCTCCAATCATGTTATGATAGTCTCTAAGTTGTGTCTAAAGTAGACTTCTATCATTTTCTTTATTATGAGCATAAATGTCAGTAAAGAAATTGGGGGTGTTAGAGGATTTGACTTGAATTAAGACATGAATGTCTTAAAGGGTTTAGTGGATGGGCTAGAGTTTAGTACATTGATAGGGTATTTGTAAAAAAAATAACATGAAAATAAGTCTCGAGGAAAAGTAATTATGGGATTATAGCATACAACTTCACTACCCGTGTAAATTTACACTAAAGTCGCATGCCCCTTATGCGACTTTAATGTAAATTTTTGAACTAAAGTTATTTGCCCCTTATGCGAAATTTTTTTCTCAAATCCCCCTATGTGACTTTGGTGGAGTTTTTTTATCATACCCATATGAATACGTGGCGGAAATCGCATGCCCTAATGCAACCTCAATGCAATTTTATTATATCTATACACTTGTTGTAGGCATGTGATTGTAATATAAAGTCGATTGAACATAAATTTGCAAAATACAATGATTCTACGGGTGCTTTTTTTTATTCAAATAAGAATATGAAACACTTGTATTTTAGATGAAAAATATATTCATATATCGATACCATAGGTACGTATAATGAGAATGTAAAAAAAAAAAAGAAATCTAACGTCAACCTTTACGCTAACCTAAAAATTCCTCATATTTAGATAATGGAGATGGTCATCTCTTAGAAGGACCCATAGAAGGCTCAGCCAACGAGTTTGAGAAGTCTTTAGGCGGGATAGAGCTAACATGGAAGGTGGCCGGTGCTGGGTGACCCCTTCACATATAGTGGAGCTTTGCGAGTGTGTGGTATGCCTTTTTCGGGGCATTGTCGGCGTACCATGGACCCTTAAAGGTTGATGAAAGGGTGGTGTAATATGTAAAGCTCTTAAGCTAGATCTAATCTTACCTAAGTCAATAGAATGGTACCTCATAGATAGAACATCTGGATCCTCTCAATCCCTTCTTCCTCTAACCTTAGCCTGACCTCCCCCTAGTATAAACTTTGTCACATGGTGGTTGCGGTGCAGTTGGCTTTAGCTGCTCAAGATAGGCACTTTCATCAGGTAATAGATTTTGTGGAAAGGGATGGTACAATACAACACTACTGTAGTCCTCCAAAAACTATAGGTTTCCTTTAATGATCTGGTGAGCCAACTTTATGTCATCGGTTAATTGAATTGACCATAAGGTGTTTACCTATAGGGAAGAAAAACAATTAGCAATCAAAGTACATGATAAATGTGGTTATACATAGGTAGTTAGGTTGATTGTGCTAACTAGATGACCCATCACTGCACCTAAGTATGTGATGTATCAACGGGCATGCTGCTTTTACGATTGCAAATACTCAGGGTTTACTGAAAACTGGCTATGGATGAACAGGCTAAAAGTGCTGATTTCCCACTATTGGTTGTAACCATCATTCATTACTCTCTAATCGACCTTCATATGCCCTTTAAGGTCATACCGATGCAGCTACTCGCTAGTCTGCACAAGCTGGGGTTTTGTCTAAAAGCCCCTAAATTGTCAAATCATATGATTTGAAAAGTAGAACTCGATAATTTGGAAGCAGATGAAGGGTACCTTGGCAGTGTAAATATCCCAATCTATCATGCATATAGGAGGTAGAGGTAGAAGTTGAAGTAAGTCTTCCGAGTAAGGTTGCCATACACCTTGAAATGAAATGTATGTGAGTTAGACAAGCAAAAAAATTAGCACGTGTGACATGAAATTTTGAAAAAATGTCAAAGAGTGTACCTAATGACTCATTTATAAGTCGAATTCCCTGCAAGAGTTGGTTCCTATGTAGTGTTCCCCTCTATCCGCCATCTACCGGCCAAAGGGAGAACCTCTGTGATCATAAAGCCAAACCTACTAAGAGGTGCAATGAATAAGAAGTGGTCCCGTACCCAAATATGCAGTATAATGATTGGCCCCCGATCTTAGATATATTGGTTTGTAAAGCATTACATAATTGTTGGTATAATTATGAGAGACAGGCCGATCCCCAACCGAACGTTCTTATCATCTAGAACTCCTTTAGTAAGGGAAGGTACATGAGATGGATGTAAGTAGTAGATTTGTTTATGAATAAGAATCCTCCCATCAGTTGGAGGATACATGCCTGGGTATGATGCTTCACCGTCTCTTACTCGATATAATCCTAAATTTATTAGCTAGCCACGACAGGTGTACATGGCTGCCCTTCACATCAGTAGACGGTGGAACTTTACCTAATAGGTTTTCTTACCACATTTGCCTAATTCATGTTAGTGTTGCCAGTGACAGCAGCACCAATTAACCCTAAGGCCTAGTTGGACCTCAATATCTTAGAGCGTAACGGTCATCTCATCATGCGCTATATGAAATGTATGAATCTCTAGCCTCTATCTCTCCACTAAGGCTGTAATTAGGTGCCATTCTAATTGGATGAATAGAAGTCAGCTGAAAATCATGAATCCTACCGCCACCAAGTGTAAGCCCTAAAGCTAAACCAAGTGACTGTAGGCTTGAACTTAGAACACAAGGTTTAGGGCGATCGGTTAATAGATCCGATCAAACCCAAATTATAAACTATGGAGAGAAATATTAATAAAAATGACCCCGTAAACTTGAATTTAAGAAAATAAGTAATAAAATAGGAGACTATAAAATTTTCAAATTTTAAGCATAATAAGTACTAATTACCAAAAAGGCGAAAAGTGTAATCGAATAAATAATAAATTACTAGAGATAGATTATATGTATACTAAAAATTTTAGAATGACCAAAATAATAATCAGGAATGTTCACATGTATTTACGTGTAGATAAAAATACGTGAAATTACCTAAATTGGCCAAAAACTAAGTAAATAATTAAAGAAAATTATAAATTAATTATGGAAAAAATCAGAAAAAAATCAAAAGAGGCTAAAATAATCCAAATCAGGTCATGGCAGGTCAAGATCTGTAAAAGAAAAATTAACCAATTAAAATTAGACAACATAAAAACCAAAAATCAAGGAAATTGGGCAAAATCTTGTCTAATTAATGCATAATAATTACAAAAATCGTCCATAAATAGGAAAAAAATTTTCAGAAGTCATTTGGACAGTTTAGCATCAGGGAAAAATAGGAAAACTGAAAAAATCGAGAGAAAATCCAGAAAAAAAGAAAAGGAAAACTGTGCAAATTCGAGTAGTGAGAGAAACCCATACCTCACCACCACTTGGGACCGAGCCGCCACCACTTGGGACCGAGCCGCCACCACCACACCACTTTAGCCCCACCGTCTAAGCCGGCCGATAGCCTTGGACCAGGTTTAGACGGCCAGAAAGCTTCGGACCGGTTAGTCTCTTAAATTTCCAGATTTTGAATAATTTTGCCCAAAAAATTATGAAACTTGTTATTCTAAGGTTTTATTGTATGTAGATTTAGAGAAAAATATTGATTTAGTTTAATTACGTTTGAAAATATAGGGTTCTTAACAATTGTTCAAAACCGAGCATGATTAGAACGAAAAATAAATAGGCTTAGGAGTGTAGTTTGGAGCTCAATTTTTTTTTTTCTGTAGGATTCTCATATGATATAGAACAGTGCTATGAAGCCATTTTTTTAAAATTAATTTTCGAAATTTTTAAGTTAATTTTTAGCCTTAAAATGATGGAAAAATTGGGTGATTTGGGGTTAATTAAGTGATTAAGATGTTAATTACTGATTTAGATATTAATTAAATGTTTAGGGATGTTAATCTCTGATGTGGAACCCTAATCCTAGCCTTTGGAGTATTAAGTATGGTTAATTTAGGAAATTAGGTAATTAATATAAGAAATTAGTAATATGTGAAATTGTAAATTAATAAATCTAAAAAATTAAGGTTATTTAGATAATATTACAATAGAAATAAGAAAAATAATAAATTTGAAATAACATTTAATTTTAAGTAAATGTCTCAAAATGTAAGATTTCACACATCGGGAATAAATCCGATACCTCAATTAGGGTTAGCGTGTACCAAATAGTTTAGAATACCAAATTAAGACCCAATAGGATATTTGGACACTCGAGATTAATGTGATTAATTTCACATTAGGATTCGAGCATATTTAAGGCTTAGGAATCAAAATTTAAAATCTAATTTAGGATTCGAACCTCGAAATAGAGTAGAACGAATCATTAGGACGTAATGGGTATACACGAAAAAATGAGTTAAAATATAACTTAAAATATGAAACCATAAATTATAAGTACTAAAAAGACCTATTTGTATTATAGGATACTTAGAGACACATTAGCTTGCGATTAAGGGATCGAAGGATTGAGCGATCGAGCAATTCCAAGTAAGTTGGGTTATTGCTTATTGTAATAGAGTACTAATTTTGTAGTACTCGGAGACTTAGGCTTGTATATGATTGTGATTGTAAGTAGTTTACGCATGTGTTTGATATATCTGAATTCATACTGAATATATAATGTGAGTGATTTTGTGACTGATTGAATTGGTATGAAATTGTTTGAACACCCTAAATGGAATTTAATCTTATTCGACCCTAATAACCGAAAATATCATGCATTGCAACTCGTTAGGGGATCATAGGATTCTCTAACCAAATACCAACCCCTTCGAAAGGGATAGCGCAGGATTGCAAAATGGTCCCTTCTTCATCCTTAGTTGAACTAAGTGATATGAGAGGTTGTCGCGGCGAGGGTGAAGTCAATGGTTCGAAGGTAGTCGCGGGAGGAGCGAGGTCTCCATTGCACAAGCCTGGGTTTGGTTGTGAGTTGCTGCATAACATGAAACTCCTCAACTCGGATTGGAGAGGGTGAAATTTCTCTGATTTCACAACGGACCGGACTACGTTATGAGATGACATTTGATTGTTGCATTGCATGAAAATAATTGTTTGATAACCTTGTTTGTGCTTGTATGCATTCATGAGTCTCCAATTAAACTTACTGAGCTATAGTTGCTCATACCCTTATAGATCCTTTTGCAGGTTCTGATTTCTGAACACTTCAAATACTATGCCGCCCTACAATTACCCAGAGGCTAGTCCGTTTGAAGCCAGGGGTATGAGGATCAAGTTACTTAGTATAATGTGTAACTAGAGTGACCATGTAATTAGGGATGAAAGACTGATAGTTATTATGTAATCTAGTGAGCTGTTATGTTTATGTAAAACTTCCTGGGAAGCTCTGTGGACTTATATATATAATTATACATGTTATTAGAAATTTGCACTATTTATCATAATTGTAGTTTAATTGTTAATCGGACTGTTTACTTCAAAGCGAGGAGTCGTCGACGCCTTGTGTAGATCATGTCTATGGTAAGCATTGTAAGGCCAGTTACTATCATAGAATGGTTTACACGGCGGGACTATTGCGACTTTGCGACTTTGCGACTTTGCGACTTCGCGACTTCGGGGCGTAACACCAAGCATGGCTCCATGCGTCGATCCGACGATATGAGCTCCTCACTCTTCTTCATGGTTAGCTCATGCTGTCTAACTATGAGAGCATCCGGTGCCTGTATTGAGTTACATGGACATAATTATTAGCGTATCAACAACTGACCTACGTATTAGATGAATGACAGAAGTCATTAAATAATATGCCTATCCTTCCCATATATCCTGAGAGTGATGGGATGTTTGCTCACCTAAAACAGAAAGGTCGACGGGTCCTAAGTCCATCTAACCTGCAATAGTGTTTAACATTCATTAGTAATGATGCATGTAATATGAAATGGCTAGAAGTTTTGGAAGATCATTGTCCCTATCCTTCCTATACCTTTCCACCCCCACTTCACCTTCGATACCGGGTTTGTTATCTTAATGGCATTTAGAAGTTTTGGAAGATCATTGTATGATTTTTTCTAATTACTAGACACCATCTCTATTGCTTTTCTTTTCCCCTCGAACACCTGCCTTTTCGTCACCGTATATCCAACTTGTTCTGAATATTCTAAGTTAAGTTTACAATAGTAATATCAAGGTTTGTGTTGACATTTTCAATGAATCGCCTGGCCATTAAATTACTATCTATTTGGGCATGATCTTGTCTTATTGCTGGGTTAACGCATGTGTGTGATCCTTTAATAATCGTTATGACAAACATGCCATACACCTTCTTTTTATACGCTCTTAGTCTCCATTTGCATCCATTGGCCCTTTCCGTACAGTGGATGTACCATAACATTGAGTCTGATTCATGTACTTGAAAGTTGTAGTGTCACTTTATGTTGTAATTCTTCACAGCGTCTCATAGCTCCTTCTTAGTGCCAAATCTCATGCCGATACTCAACTTGTTGCTGTCAACTGTATTGCTACATTGTGCATTCTGTTCATCTTTAAATGTAACATATCCACTATCACCACTTATATTTAGGAATGGCATGGATCTCTTACAGTAGGTTAGTTGTATTGAATTAGAGGAGTTTAAATAAGGCTTACTGAAGACATAAATGGATTTGCCATGGACATATGGTTTCCTAAGACATCAAAAGTTATCTTGTCTCTATCGTCATCATCTTCCTCTTAACTGTCAGCTTTGCTTTCCTCTTCACCCTCATCACCATCCTCTTCACTATCATCATCATCATTTTCATCATCACTACCCTCAAGACCCATAGCATTCCTTTCCATATAAGGATCATAACTCGGATCTTCTTGCTAAATTTCCTTATACTTTGCATCAAGTGTTTCCTCATTTACATTAATGTTGATACCATCATCCTGAACAACGTCTTGCACTGTTGTATGAAGGTGACTCTCATTGGCCATGGGAAAATCGGTTCCAAATGAGTGCACTTGTTGTGATGTAATGTTCGTAGGGCTATTATTAGGGCCTATACTCCTTTGCCCGCCTAGCCGAACATAAATGTGTTATATACTTTGTTCACCTAACGATTCAGCCATCTCAATGAAGTTTTAAACATCTTCATCATTCTTGATGGGCATCAACTTGTAGTAGACACCGCCTTCGTAATAGGTTGGATGCTTGTGAACAATTTTTACTCTAGTAATGCCGATCCCAATGCTATTGCATATTCTATTAAAAAAATGGGCATAGTTTGACTCTTTATTCATTTTCAGCTTCTTCATTAGCTTCTTATCTTACTTTACTCCCACGTTACCTCTCACAATATTTCTATGTGTGTAGATAATGATTTTTACGTAGTCCATCATTTTGCCCTTAATTATTACATGGTTGACCACCAAGTTAATGAAAACTCCATATGGTAATCACATTTCACTCATTAAAATTGATACTTCTGAGAAACATAACATCATTATATGACTCTTATCTTCAAAAGGTCCTTAACCAACTACGTTGCTCACATTAATTAACCAATATTTCTACTACTATCGTCAACAACTAAATACAACCTTTCTAAACTACTACGACAACATCGATGCAATTTATACAAAGTAAGTCTAAATTTTCCTATGAAACATAAATAATTATACATACTAAAATTTCATAACAAAAAAAAAAAAAAAATTACACAATAACAAAAAAAAAATTACTTCAAAAGATGGCTTAAATGAAACTAACTAATTCTTGCAAAAATGTGAGTATCTAGACACCAATACATGAGAGAGATAGAGAATTTCATGCCTAAAAAAATTTTGGAGAAAGATTGTGTGAGTGAGAAAATGAGAGGAATGACTGAGTTTGGGAGTATCTATAATTGCATTGAACTTGCATAGGGGGCATGTGACTTTAGTGTAACTTTACATCGGTATTGAAGTCGCATGATCTTATCATAATCTAGTAATTACTTTTCCTTAGCACTTATTTTCATGTTAGTTTTTCACAAATACCCTATCAATATACTAAACTTGAAATCAAGCTTGCTTTTCTGTAATTGAAAAGTTAAATTTTTTTAACTCCTTCAGCTAATGGTTCGAAATCTTGCGCTTATGGTATTAGTTCTTCATCAATATTAAGAGAACTGTGTAGAGTGTGATCTTCCTCCATTTTCTCATTTTCATCCATTAAATGTAAAGATTTGGCATATGCCTTTAGAATAATAGTTGTAGTTACATCTTTATAAGATTTTGAGTTTCTTGAGGGTTACAATGAAAGAGTAGTTGCTGTTGCATGACTGGGGCTTTGCATATGTTTGGATGGAATCACTTTGGGAAGGAACAGATGGGGGGTAGGGTGGGCACGTTTACCTAGGTGGTAAGGGTAAGGGTATTGTTAATAAGATCATGAAATTCCTTTATGATAGGAATCGGTCTATCGGGTTTTTAACTCGCAGTCGAGCTTGAGGATTGGAAAGCTTAGCAAGGCAAATTTTCCTACTCTAGCCAACTTTGGCCAAGGCTGAGTACTTCTTTATCGAGCCACTCTTTATGCTGAGCCGAATGACTACCCATCTCTCTATAGTATGCCAAGCTGTAGAGTACTCACTTACGCTCAAACCGATTAATGACTTGGTATCTCCCTTACTAAGAAGCTAAGAAGGAGATCCTAGACTGACTAAGCCACCCCTGTTTGGACAAGCAAGTTGAACGTACTTTTTGCCCGCATCTTCCAACGGCATCACCAATATAGCATCATTACGTGTATAGAATCTTGCATAGAATCTGTTACACTAATAATTGTTTTCCTTAAATATTCATTTTTACCCTTTTATATCTTGTACATTATTTCCTTAGGAAATGCCATTTTTGTCTTTTCCCTTTTAGGCATGTTGCCATAAATTCTCAGGTATAAATACCCTTTGTACTTATAGCTGTAAACATTAGATTGATTATCATTAATACACTTAAGTATTTTCCTTCCCTACGTAAATACTATTTGTTTAGTCTCAGCGTTACTCTTATTCTAATCGTTAAGCAAGGTTATGTGGTGAGTAATCTCATTGGACCATCTTATGCATTATATTAATTTATGCTGTGAGTACTTGGAAGTTCCATTAGTGCGTTATATTCATTGGAGCTATTTGTGGGTTTTTACTTACTCTTCACTTACATTTACCTTTTGTACATTCACCATCACTTCCTTTCGAGCTTTCTATAAGCTTAAACTTATTCAGCGACCGGCCTTATCTGTTCTTAGTTATGGTCCACAACATCTTGGTATCAAAGCAGACATTTTGTTTGAGTTGTAGTTGGTTTTTGAAGTTTTATTTATACTTTGTTTTACGTGTGTGAAACAAAGCCAGTTACTATGTTCATCTTAATTGTTATGTTTGCTAGCTGCTGATTTTCTGGTTTGTTAAAGTGTTTGTTTGAGCTTTGAATCAATGAAGAAAATGACTGACTCGAGTGTAAACGTTGGTGTTATTGTCCATTATGGACGACAACAATGGAGTTGTCCATTATGGACGACAATCTTAAGGAACCCCTAGGAGCATTGACAGGAGACTTGATGAGGCAGCTAACCTCTTAGTAGATTTGATCCGAGTTGTTCATGTATTGGCTTACCAACCCACTAAGGCTACGTAAAATACTCCACAAGTTGCTCAACCTACTAGAGGTTAGAACCCAACTCAACCAGTTTGAGGTGGAGGTATAGGAGGACAAGTAAGACAAAAGATAGACTTGAGGGAAATAGATGAAGAGGATAAGGAGGAATATTTTGAAGAAGAGTAAGTTAGGGTCCCTAGAGCATCTGATCGTCTGAAGCTTTAGATTCCGAGCTTCAATGGATTTGGGATTGCTGATGAACATTTGGAATGGGAAGAGAAAATGGAGTGTGTTTTTTACTATCATTAGTATGAGGATTATGAGAAGGTGAGAACTACTGCTATTGAATTCTTCGGATATGCCGCCATGTAGTACAATAGTTTCTAGGCTATGAGAAGGCGAGAGGGCTATGGAGATATTAATACTTGGCTTGAGATGAAGAGGATACTCAGAAATAGGTTCGTACCAAAAACTTATTGCAAGACACTTTTACTTGGCTTCAGGAGCTAAAACAAGGAGGCCAAATAGTTGATGGGTATGTTCAGGAATTCCAAATACTCATGATCCAATGTGAAGTAGAGGAACCCCCAGCACGAACAATCTCTACGTTCATCACAGGATTGAGAGGTGATCTTCGGGACTTTATAGAACTTCAGTGATTTACCACAATGGATGAAGCCATCCAAATAGCCTAACGAGTGGAGAGATAGAGAAGAAGCCGAGTACCTACAAGAATGCTGACTAGCTAACTCGGATAGGGAAGCTTAGTCAATTATTGAGCCAACTCAAAAGGTAGATGTTCGAGCCAACTGGAAAGGTTAATTCGACAGTGACGTACTGACTTGAACTTACGAGAAGGGGCAAGAGTCTGGTAGGAAGATGAGCTAGGTTAAGTGTTTTAAATGCCAAGGGTTCGGACATATGGCCGCTCAATACTCGAATTGAAGAATTATGGTGATTGAAGGGGATGTCATAATGCTGGAGGTAAAGAGTATTGACGAAGAACCTGAGAAGGAAGAGATCATTGCCGAGAAGGAAGAGGCCGAGAAAGAGCTTATTGAAGATGACGTATTTGCCAATGACGTATTTGCCGAGGACTTAGATTAGTTGGTCTTAGTTGTTCGATGTGCAATGAACATGGAACTCTCCCGAGAGGAGGAGTAGAGGGAGAATTTGTTTCATACCACTTGTAAGGTGAATGACTAGGTGCGAGCATTAATTGTGGATAATGGGAGTTGCACCAATGTGACATTAGTCGAAATGGTTACATAGTTGAAGTTGTCGACCATTGTACACCTCGAAGCTATACAAGTTACATTGGCTGAATGATAAGAGAATACCACATATCACCAGGCAAATACTGCTGTTGATCATAATTGGAAACTACTTTGATGAGATTCTCTATGATGTATTGCCTATGTGCGCCTTACATGTGTTGCTTAGCCGACCATGGTTGTTTGACAGGAGAGTTATCCACGATGGATACAAAATACGTACGTATTTGAAAAAGGTGGTTGGAAGATTACATTGAATCTAATGTTACTGAGAGAAGTTAATAGGTTGCAGACAAAACTTTTTGGTGGATTAAAGAAGACTCTGATGATGAGTAGAGCTGAGCTTCTAAAGGCCATCAACACTGACGAGCCGACCCTTATGTTGGTTGCGCGCCTATTAGAATTGAAGGAATAGGGTGAACTACCTTAGGAAATCAAAGAGTTGTTAGATGAGTATGCTGATCTGTTCCTAGAATAGTTACCTGAGGGGTTGCCTCCTACTCAAGGCATAGAGCATGGCATTGACTTAGTGTTCAGCGCTGCACTATTGAATAAGTTAGCCTATCTAATGAAACTCAAGTAGGCTTCCAAACTTTAACAATAAGTCAATGAGTTGCTGGAGAGGGGTTATGTCAAAGAAAGTCTCAGCCCTTGTGTTATATTGGCACTTCTAGTGCTATAAAGGGATAAAACCTGGCGGATGTATGTAGACAACCGAGCCGTAAACAAGAGTATGATTAAGTACAGGTATCCTATCCCGAGGTTGGAAGATATGCTGGATGAATTGAGTGGAGCTAAGATTTTCAACAAAATTGATCTTAAGTCTGGCTACCATTAAATTCACATGAGGCTAAGAAATGAGTGGAAGACGACGTTTAAGACTTGACATCGATTATATGAATGGATGGTCATGTCCTTTGGCTTATTGAATGCCTCAAGCACTTTCATGAGACTAATGAATCATGTACTAAGACATTTGATTGGGAAGTGTGTCGTAGTGTATTTTGATGACATCCTAGTTTACAGTGCCAACATGCTGAGTCACTATGAACATCTCCGAATCGTTCTGGATATCCTTTATGCTGAGAGATTATTCGGCAACATGAAGAAGTGTTACTTTTGCTAGGAGGAAGTGGTGTTCTTGGGCTATGTGGTCAGTGGAGAAGGCTTATGAGTGGATGACCAGAAGATCTAAGCTATTGTCGAGTGGTCGACTCCCATTAACTGTGCCGATATGAGAAGTTTCCATGGATTGGCTTCATTTTACAGAAGATTCATCAGGAATTTTAGGACCCTCGCTGCATTGCTTACTAAAGTAACAAAGAAGAACGTCCACTTCCGATGGAGAGAAAAGGAGGAGAGGAGTTTTACTGAGGTAAAGGAAAGTTTGACCTTCGCCCCTATATTGAATCTACCTAACTTCGAGAAAATATTTGAGCTAGAGTATGATGCGTCGGGCATTGAGATAGGTGTTGTCCTAATGTAGGAAGGACAACTAATTGCCTATTACAATGGGAAGCTTAGGGGGCTTAAGTTAAATTACTCTGTGTATGACAAAGTACTCTTAGCACTAATCCGAGCACTGTAAATATGACAACATTATCTATTACCAAGTGAGTTTATCATCTATCTTAACCATAAGTCTTTGAGGTATCTTTGAAGCCAGATGAAATTGTTTAAGCAATAGGCGAGATAGGTCGAATTCCTTAAGGGATTCAATTTTGTAACAAAATATAAACAAGGAAAGAGCAATGTAGTTGCGGATGCTCTTTCAAGAAGACATGCACTTCTGAGTGAACTACAGACTAAACTATTTGGGTTTGCAAATATTAAGGAGCAATATTTTGAGGATCTACACTTTGGACCCATATTTGTACGATGTGTTGATGGAAGAATAGTGGACGAGTATCATGTGGAAGATGGTTACTTGTTTTAAGGTAGAAAATTATGCGTGTTGACTTGTTTATTGTGAGAACTACTGATTAGGGAAGCCCATAATGGAGGACTATTTGGACATTTTGGGGAGACAAGGATGTATGAGTTGTTGAGTAGTCAATTCCTTTGGCTGAGAATGAGGTGAGATGTGTACCGAGTAGTTGAAAGATGTGCCGTGTATAAAAGAACCAAGTGCCAAGCCAAGAAAGGAAAGGTAATGCTACTGCCTGTTCCAATAAAGCTATGGACTAAATTGAGCATGGACTTTGTTTTTGGACTACTGCGAACTGTTTGAGGCAAGGATTCTGTAATGGTTGTTATGGATAGGTTCAGCAAGATGGCACACTTTGTGCCCTGCTCTAAAACTAACGATGCTTCGACTATTGTTACTTTTTTCTTGCAGGAGATTGCGCAGTTATACGGCGTGCTGAGAAGTGTAGTCTCTAACAGGGACCCGAAATTCTTGAGCCATTTCTAGAGGACCTTATAGCATTGATTGGGGACCAAACTACTATTTTGTACTTCCTGTCATCCCCAAACTAATAGCTAGACAGAGGTGGTTAAAAAGGACAAAGAATATCCAGTACAAAAAAGCAGGGGGGGTAAAATACCCTAGAAAATGTCAAGGTTTAAATTCTACCCTTTAGTGGAAATAGAGATGCTAATGAATACTTAAAGTGAGAAGAGAAGGTTGAGAAGTTGTTTGACTATTATGGGTATATAGATACTATTACGGTCTGACTTTCTGCATTGGAATTTACTGGGTATGCAACAATGTGGTGGAAAAATTTGAATTTAGCATGAGTAAGGGATGGAAGATGAAGTGTCAGAACCTAAGACGAGATGAAAAGGTCGTTGAGGGGTAGATTTGTGCTCGAAACGTACCTACAAGATACGTTTGCTAAGTTGTAGGAGCTTTGCTAAGGAAGTCGATTTGTCGATGACTATATTAGAGAATTCCAAATGCTTATGATTAGAGTCGATGTGGAAGAACTAGAGGCCTGTATAGTATCAAGGTTCATTTTTGGGTTTAAGTATGAGATTCACAATATCGTAGAAGTATAGAGATTTTATACCTTAGACGAGGTGATCAAGATTGCATAAAGTTGAGAAATAGAGGAGAAATGTTCCGAGCCGACTTAAGCTGACATTCTCTCGAGCCCCAATACTACGCCGACCCGTTCAAATCGAGCTAAGGAGGCCATACTGAGCTAAGGATAGGAATGATAGACCTGATGGTAGTTAGGCTAGCCAGCAGGGCCAAGCTGGTCAGCTAAGTCGATTTAAGGCTAGGTTAACCCCGAGGACATATGAGAAGGGACAAACCTTCAGACGAAAGACTAGCAAGGTGAAATGCTTCAAGTGCTTAGGCTTTATACATATGGTTGCTGAGTGTTTGAACTGACACGTTATGTTGCTCTAAGGAGATGTAGTGGATAGCACCGATGAGAGTGAGCCTGAGAAAGAGGTTGGAAAGCTTGAGGTTGAAGAGGAAGAGGAGACTTGCTTTTATGCCAACTTGGGAGAAGTGATGACTCTAGTCCTAAGACAAGTACTGAGTTCCTTATCAAACTTTGAAGAGAACTAGAGGGAAAATCTATTCCATACTAAGTGTAACATTAAAGGCCAATTCTGCACGATCATAGTAGATGGAGGAAGCTATACTAACGTGGTCGCATAATCCTTTGTATAGAGGTTCGGTCTACCGACCTCAAAGTACCCTCGACCTTACAAGTTACATTGGTTTCATGATATGCGTGCTTTGCACGGATTGAACAAGTGACCTATCTTTGGTGTTGGGAATGTGCATAGGGACAAAGTGGTATGTGATGTCGTCCTCATGGGAGATTCATACCTACTACTTGGATGACCTTGGTTGTTTAACTGACATGTTACGCACGACGGGTATAAGAACACTTATGCCTTTGTTAAGAATGGAAGGAGGATAGTGTTGCAACTTCTAACCCCGTCCTAAGTAAATGAAATCCATAATCAGCTCATTCGAGTTAACAAGAAAAGGCCCTAATGATGAGTCGTAAGAAGCTTCGATCTATTGAAAAGGCTAGTGAACTGATGTTCTTGTTGGTTAGACGATTGATGGAGATGAGGGAATTAGAGGAAGTCTTGGAAGAAATTCGATGCTTGCTAAATGAGTTTTCTAAACTGTTTCTGGAAGAACTGCCTAGAGGAATGCAACTAGTTCGAGGGATTGAGCACTGTATTGATCTGCAACCAGGCGTCGCCCTACTTAACTGACCTGCATATAGGATCTGTAACTAGGCGTCGCCCTACTTAACCGACCTGCATATAGGATGGACCCCGAGTAGGCTGTCGAGCGAAAAAGACAGGTGGACGAACTCATCAAGTGCGGATATGTAAAGGAGAGTGTTAGGCACCGAAGTAACAGAGTCGCAACAGTTCCGCCGTGTAAACCATTCTATGATAGTAACTGGCCTCACAATACCTACCATAAACATGATCTAAATAAGGTATCGACGACTCCTTACTTTGAAGTAAACAGTTCAATTAAGAGTTTAGCTAAAGTTACAGTAATTATCAAGAATTTTAGATCAACATACATAATTATATGTACATTCCATAGAACTTCTCAGGAAAGTCTACATTAACATAACAGTTCACTAATTTACATAACAACTATTAGTCTTTCATTCTTAAGCTATAAAGGAGACTCTAACTATACATCTACTACTAGGCAAATTGATCTTCACACCCTAAGCTTCAAAAGAACTAACCTCTAGATAGTTGTAGGTTGGCATAATACTCGAAGTATTTAGAAATCAAGACCTGCAAAATGATCTATATGGGTATAAGCAACTACAGCTCAGTAAGTTGAATTAGAGACTCATGAATGTATACAAATACAAACAAGATTATCAAGCAATTATTTTCATGCAATGCAACAAGCAAATGTTATCACATAACTTAATCCGGTCCGTTGTGAAATAAGAGAAATTTCACCCGTTCTAATCCTGGTTGAGAAGTTTTCATGTTATCCAACAGCTCACAACAAGACCTAGGCTTGTGCAATGGAGACATTGCTCCTCCTAAGACTATCCTTTGAACCAATGCCCTCATCCTTATTGTGACCTCATCTCTTGTCACTTAGTTCGGCTAAGGA
Organism: Lumnitzera racemosa; assembly: GCA_024138005.1. Lineage (NCBI taxonomy): Eukaryota > Viridiplantae > Streptophyta > Magnoliopsida > Myrtales > Combretaceae > Lumnitzera > Lumnitzera racemosa. The sequence continues at coordinate 9,022,394 of JAMXBC010000008.1, read as the reverse complement.
TGAGGAAAAGACCAATTGCTATCCAGCGCTATCTTTATCGAAGGTGTCAGTGTTTGGTTAAAGAATCCTAATGATCTCCTAAAGGGTTGCAATGCATGATAATTTAGGTCATTAAAGTCGAATAAGATTAAATTTCATTTAGGGTGTTCAAACAATTTCACATTCATCCAGTCATAACACAAAATCAATCACATTACAAATTTCAATACGAATTTAGATACTCAAACACATTCATAAACTACTTACAATCACAATCATGCACAATTCTAAGTCTCCGAGTACTATAAAATAGTACTCCAATACAGTAAGTGATAACTCAACTTACTTGGAATTCTCAATTGCCCAATCACTTAATTGCAAGTCGGTTCATCTCTGGGTATCCTATAATACAAATATGTTTTTTTTAGTACTTATACTTTAATGATTTATATTCTAAGTTATAATTTAACTCATTTCTCCATGTATACCTATTATTTACTAATGATTCATTTCACCTTATTTTAGGGTTGGTTTCTAAATTAGATTCTAATTTTGATTCTACATTGTCTCTGACTACGAGGAATCCCAAATATGCTCGAATCCTAATGTGAAATTAATCACATTAAGCTCGAGTATTCTAATATCATATTGGATCTCAATTTAGTGTTCTAAATTATTCGGTACACTCTAATCCTAATTAGGGTACTGAATTTAGTCCCGATGTGAGAAAATCTTACATTTTTTATACAATTACTTAAGATTAAATTTTGTTTCAAAATTATTATATACTGATTTTTATTATTATATTATCTAAATAAACCTAACTTTTCATATTTATTAAATTTCCAATTCCACATATTCCTAATTTCCTATAATTACTACATAATTCCTATATTAATTATACTTAACACTCCAAAGGCTAGGATTAGGTTTCCACATCAGAGATTAACATCCCTAAACCATCTAAATTAGTAATTAATCACTTAATCACCTAATTAATAAAAAATTACCTAATTTTTCCATCATTTTAGGGCTAAAAATTTACCTAAAAATTTCGAAAATTAAATTAAAAAAAATGGCTTCATAGTATTATTCTATATCACTTAAACATTTTATAGAAAAAATTTGAGCTCCAAACTACACTGCTAAGTCTATTTATTTCTAATTCTAATCATGTTCGGTTTTGCTTAATTTCTTAAGAATCCTATATTTTTAGACGTGATTGAAACTAATCACTATTTTTCCCTAAATCTACATGCAATAAGACCTTAGAATAATAAATTTCATAATTTTCTAGGTAAAATAAATGATTTTAAGAAATTGTATAAAATCGGAGTAGATGTGAGACACACCTAGTCCGATGGCTTTTAGGCTTCTAACATCGCTTCAGGTGTATTGACTGGTCCAGGCGGTGGGTCTAGAGTGGGGTAGTAGTGGTGGCTCGGTTCCAGGTGGTGGTGGTGGTGTATGGATTCGGTTCATTAGCCTCTACTGTACAGATTTGCTTAATAATTTCCTAAACCCTAATTTTCCTCTTCAAATTTTGGTGCTCTCAATTTTTTCTAACATCTAACTGCCTAAATGAGTTCTACAATTTTTCTTCTTATTTATAGAGTTTTGTAGTAATTATTATGCATTTAATTGGATAAGACATTACACAAATCCCTTCAATTTTGCCTTTTGTGTTGCTTGTTTTTTATTAGTTAATTTTTCTTCTTTACTTCCTGACCTGCCACGACTAAATCTAAGTGATTCCCTATTCCTCTAATTTTTTTATTAATTTATTAATAATTTTATTTAATAAGTTTCCAGCTAATTTAAGTAATTTCGTGTATTTTTATCTACACGTAAATACATGTGGGTTACATGTGAACATTTCTAATTATTATTTAGGTCATTTTATGATTTTTAATATATATATAATCTATCTCTAGCAATTTATTAGTTATTAGATTACACTTTTTACCTTTTCGATAATTAACAAGTATTATACTTAAAATTTGAAAATTTTATAGTCTCTTATTTTATTACTTATATTCTTAAATTCAAGTTTACAGGGTAATTTTTATTAATATTTATATCTATAGTTTATAATTTAGGTTTGATCGGATATTTTAACTGATCGTCCTAAACTTGGTGTACTAAGTTCAATCCTACGGTCATTTGGCTTAACTTTAGGACTTATAAAGAGCATGAGCCCTTGCGTTGTACTAGTTTTGCTCGTTTCGAAGAAAGATGGTTCATGATGCATGTGCATTGACAGTCAAGTGATCAATTGAATTACTGTCAGGTATATATAACTGATACCGAGGCTTGATGACATATTAGATGAGCTTCATGGTGCAAATATATTTTCAAAAATAGATCTGCGAGTGGCTACCACCAAATTCGCATGAGGCCGGGTGATGATTAGAAGACTACCTTTAAGACTAGGCACGGACTCTACGAATGGTTTGTTATGCCATTCGGACTTACTAATGTGTTGAGCACATTCATGAGGTTAATGAACTATGTGATGCGCTCTTTTCTTGGAAGATGTGTGGTTATGTACTTCAATGACATATTGGTGTATAGTGCTGACTTGAACGACCATGTTCAATATCTTCGTGAAGTATTTGGCATTCTACGAGCTAAGAAGTTGTATGGGAATATAAAGAAATGGATGTTCTACTAGAAAGAGGTGATGTTCCTAAGGTTTGTAGTGTTAGGAGAAGGAATCCAAGCAGATGAGGAGAAGATCTAAGCTATTTTGGAATGGCCGATGCCAAAGAATGTCACTGAAGTCCGAAGTTTTCATGCCTTCACTTCTTTCTATAAGTGACTTATTAAGAACTTCAGTATAATAGTTACCCTATTGATTTAGCTGAAAAATAAGAATGATGGGTTCAAGTGGAATGATCGAGCTTAGTGAAGCTTCAAGGAAATCAAGGAGAAGCTCACTTTAGCACCTGTCTTTTCACTACCAGATTTTGACAAGCCCTTTGAACTGGAGTGCGACGCATCGGGAGTTGGAATTGGTGCTGTCTTGATGCAAGAACGATGGCCCGTTGCTTACCATAATTAGAAATTGAGTGGCCCAAGCTTGAACTATTCTATGTACGAGAAGGAGATGTATTCCCTTTTTCAAGCCCTTACCGTTTGGCAACACTATCTGCTACTATGAGAGTTTGTTATTTACACTAACTACAAATCATTGAAGCATCTTGGGAGTTAGAACAAGTTTTCGAAGAGATAAGCTAAGTGGTTAGAGTTCATGGCAGGTTTCTCGTATATCATTCAGTACAAGAAGGGAAGCGCAAATGTGGTTATTACCGCTCTGTCACGACGGCATACGTTGTTAACCACTTTGCAAACAAAACTATTGGGATTCTCACTCATTACTGAGTAGTATGCTAATGACCCTCACTTCGGGTTTGTTGTTGAACAGTGTCATGAAGGAGTAGTTGTGGGAGGATATTATCTTAAGAATGGCTATCTATTTAAGGACCATAGGCTATCATTCCAAATTGCTCCACACGTGAACTATTGGTTTGAGAAGCTCACAGCGGTGGGCTTTTAGGCCACTTTGGGGAGGTTAAGATCTATTGAAAGAGAATTTTTACTGGCCAAGTCTGGCTAAGGATGTCCATAAGGTAGTCGGTTGTTGCGAAATGTGTAAGCATGCTAGGGGGAAGAGAGAACTCCATGGAGAATATAGGTCTCTACCAATACCTATTTTACCATGGGCTGACCTTAGCATAGACTTTGTCCTAGGGTTGTCCTAGACATCTAGAGGGAAAGATTCTATTCTTATTATAGTGGACTGTTTCAGCAAGATGGCGCACTTCATTCTATTCCATCGGACTAACGATGCTTTATATATTGCTGATTTGTTTTTGTAGGAGATTATTTGACTACATGGAATACCGAAGACTATTGTCTCAAACCGGGATACAAAATTTTTAAGCTATTTCTAGAAGACTCTTTAGAGAAGACTTAGGACTAAACTAGTGTTCAGCTCCAGTAGCCACCTTTAGGCTGATAGCTAAGTTGAAGTGAGACTGAAGTGGTGAATAGGACAGTAGGCAATCTGCTCAGAGCTGTTGTAGGGAAGAACATGAGGGATTGGGATCTGTGCCTACCAGTCATGGAGTTTGCATACAACCAAATCGTCCATAACACTATAGGAAAGACCCTAATCGAAGTCATTGATAGCCTTAAACCAACCATTCCCCTGAACATGATCAGCACCTCAACAGTTACTGAAGAGAGTCAATTTGGAGTTGATCGAGCTTGAGAATTACATGAACTGCATCAGTCCATAACAAAGAAGATTGCTAAATTCAATCAGAGATAACAAGAGATTGGTAACTGAGGCCACCTAACTATTTCTTTTCAGCCAGGAGACTTAGTATGGATTCACTTCAACTGAGAGCGATTCCCACACTTAAGGCAAAGCAAATTATCTCTTTGAGCTGACAGCCCTTTCAAGGTCCTAAAGAAGATCAACCGCAACACCTATCAGATCGAGTTACTTGATGACTATGGTGTCTCCTTTACCTTCAATGTGTCTGATCTAATTCCCTATCAACCAACATAAGACCTTGCAAGCGCCTTAGAAGAACGAACAGAATCCACTTCAGATTTGAGGACAAATCTTTCTAACCTCCAGGTAGATGATAGGAATCAGCCCCTTAGATCGATTAAAAGAAGCCGAGCTAGAAGACTTCAAGGGCTCGCACGAAATACTAGCTTTAAGCCATAACTGAGATGGAGACTCTTATCTCAATTCGACCTCCAGCCGACCTATCTGCTAGATGCTTACGTGTGTCCAACATGCTCCTACCCAACTGTGAAGTCTTGACCTATAAGGTAACCTAGGAAAGGCCAGTTAAGCTAAGCTCTTCATCCGACCATTGGTGCCTGACTCTAATTTAGCTGACTTCCTAACCAGACTGATTAGCTCTCGACTTAATCCAGATTAGGTCGGCTCCCGACTATTAGCACTTCCTATTTCTACCTATGTTGTATTCTACTCTTGACGTATAGCCATCAAGTGACACGTGCTTTTTGACATAACGTTCTAAAATGATTCTTTCTTTTTTGTACTAGATATTCTTTGTTCTTTTTTACCCCCTTTTAGTATGATTCATGTAACGTAATTATAAAATACCCTTTTGTCTTTTGATACATGTAAAATAACCTTAATGGGCTAGTATATAAACCCTCACTTTCCTTATACGTTGACGTTCAGCTTTTAATACGGAATTACTCACTTTGAGCAACCTTGGCATTCTCGTTATCATTCTACTCTTATCTATTCCCTTTAGTAAAGAGTAGTGGCGAGTAACCCTTCAATTCAGACCGGTGTGTCATATTCGGCGGATTGTAGACCGAGTAGGATCGAGTGGTGAGTCATATCCATTCGGTAACTGCCCAAACTTCGTTAGTTTCTTTTCTGTTTTCCTTTTTAGTTTGTTTGTTGTGGTGTTTCTCTGTGTGTTTAACCCTGAAGATGCATCACATTTGCTTATCAGTGGTCTAATTCTCTTACAACCGAACAATGAATGATACCACTAAGTAGACTCCCTTTGAAGTGTTCTATGGTTTTAATCCTGAGTTGCCCTTCGATCATACTCTTAGATCACGCCCTTGTACCTATGTTCGTGCAAGAGGACCTTGACGTAAGAGATAGAGTACAATCCCTTTAGCACGTCTACGACAAAGTCACTTAGCGCATCGATTAAGCTGCTAAAAGAATGGGTGAGAAGGCTATGGGTAGGATGGCTAAATAATTCTAGCAAAGAGACTTGGTATGGCTATACCTTACTAAGGAATGGTTTCTGAGTAAGAGGAGGAACAAATTATCTACAAGAGTTGAATGATGTTTCAAAATCCTCCAGAAGGTCAATGATAACGCCTATAGATTGAAGTTGCCTGAGGACTATTGGGTTTCTGACATCTTCAGCATTGCCGACTTCAGTACATATCACCCCGATAGAAAACTGATTGAAGACCATTTGTATTTGATCCCAAATCTAAAACAACCTTGAAGGAATGATAGGAATCAAGCTATTGGGCCTTTGACCTATAGCCGAGCCAGATGACTGGAAGGCTTGACAAGGCGAATTCTCTTACTCCAGCTGACTCTTGCCCAGGCTGAGTACTTCTTTGCTTTGCCGAGCCACTCTTTATACTGAGTTGAATGACTGTCTATCTCTCTATAATATGCTGAGTTGTAGAGTACTCATTCGTACTTAAACCGACTAATGACTTGGTATCTCCCTTATTGAGAAGTTGAGAAAGAGACACTTTGGACTAACTAAGCCACCCTTGCTCGAACAAGTAAGCTAATTGTACTTTTTGTTTGCATCTTCCAACGATATCACCAATACAACATTGCTACGTGTACATAATCATGTATAGAATCTGTTACACTAATGATTGTTTTTCTCGAATATTCATTTTTACCCTTTTGTATCTTGTACATTACTTTCTTAGGAAATGCCCTTTTTGTCCTTTTCTTTTTAGGCATGTTGCTCTAAATTCTCGGATATAAATACCCCTTGTAGTTGTAGCTGTAGACGTAGACATTAGATTGATTATCATTAATATACTTGAGTATTTTCCTTCCTTGTATAAACACGGCCTGTTTACTTTCGGCATCACTTTTATCTAAACGCTTAAGCAAGGCCAGGTGGTGAGTAACCTCACTAGACCATTTCTTGTGTCATATTGAGTTGTGCCATTGGTACTCGGAAGTTTCATTAGTACATCATATCCATTGAAGCTGTTCATGAGTTTTTGCTTACTCTTCATTCGCATTTATCTTTTCGCACATTTACCATCACTTGTTTTCGAGTTTTCTGTAAGCTTGGACCCATCCAACGATCGACCTTATCTGTTCTTGATCATGGTTTGCAACACTTTAAGTTTTAAACATCGCTTCTTCTTGTTAAGAAGAGTAGGAAAGCTAAAAGGTGCTAGCAAACTTTACTTACTCTTTTGCCTTTTAATAAAAATATTTAAAAATATTAGAAATAAAAATTACATGATGTTAGAAAAAAAGAGTGAACTCCTTTTTTTTTTTCTTTTCATAGTTTTTGATATCTTCATATATTAATAATTTCCTCTTTTAAACTTTTTTTAAGGGAAAAATGGTGACTAGGCCTATGTCATATATGGTACCTAAACTTTCAAAGCATGCAATTTCTTACCTCTATTTTGAAAATATCAATTTACTATATAATTGAAGTCTTTGTGGTTATTTTTACTACATGAACTAATTCTACAAAATCCGTTTGCTAACGTGGACATAAAGATGGACCAAGAATTGATCATGACTGCCAATGAGTTGAATGACTCACTTAATGAAGCAGATAGCAAACTACTTTGCCTTAAGTAGCCGTTTTAGCTTAGTCTACAACCACCTAATTGATAGCTACTCAGTTTGTTCTTATATTCATATCAACAAATGGGTTTTATAGGATAGTTTAGGTAATAAAATGACCATGAAAACTTCAATTAGGTAGTAATTGATATTTTCAATGTACAAGTAGTAATTTGCTTATTTTGGCAAATTTTGGGTACTATTTATCACATTAACCTAATGATGATGTAGGAGTTAAAATTAATCTTTTGAAGATTTTGGGGGTTTAAATGATTTTGTTTCAAAGATAGAGGAGCTAAGTGCATAATATAGTATCCCTTAATTACTAGATGACAAACTTTAATTATTAAGGTACCTTTTGATGTAGCGGTCTAGAGTACATTGCAACTTCAAAGTTAAGTATGTTTAGACTAAGTCCATTCTAAGATGGGTAACTTCTTGAAGAGTTGTAGCATCAAGGGATAAAACTGTGTGATTGTCCACGTCAAGGCAGACAACACCTTAATGGGAAAGGTTTTAGTTAGATTGTTACAGGTGGCATTGGAGCAGTCCATCAGTCGAAAGGGTGAAGTCCTTCTCTAGTGGTAAACCTAGACTTGTGTAACAAAATTGATGAATACCTTATTTTTGTAAGGGGTAGATTATAATACCCCTTAAATACTAGGTAAGAAAACTTTAATGATGGAAGTGTCTTTTGATGTAGTGGCTTGGAGTAAGTTGGAACTCTAAAGCTAAGCATGCTCAAGCTTGGTGAATTCCAAGATGTGTGACCTTCTAGAAAGCTATTGCATTAAGGGATAAAACTGTGCGATGTGCTATACCAAAGTGAATAATATTTCGATGAGAGGAGATTCGATCGAAACCTTATAGATAAGGAACAAACATAGAAGGGTATACTTGTAATTTAACTCAAAGTTAAAAACAGTTAATTAGTTATTGAAGTATTTTCTTCATATCCCATAGAAATATTATTAATAAGTTTAACTATAGTAGGAATTTTACTCCAATATTTATATCCATTATGTATATTTATATATTATTCAAGTACAAGTAGAGGGAGTTTGCTTTCTTTTTTCCATATGGCCAAATTACCATTTTGATATATTAATATTTCGTGCAATTGACCATTTTTAATTTTGTAATTCATGCCTCTTATATTATTTCACCAAGGCTAAATGTCTTTTTCTTAATTTACACTTTATTTCTAGTATACTTATCATCATTATTACTATATTTTCATTATTATACATTAATTACAATAATAATTACATTAATTTGCATTAGATTTAGTATTAATCTATATCTGTAATTACATTAATTCAATACAATTAATTTGTGTAGTATAATCAAATTAGCTTATATGCGCCCTATAATTTTACAGGTCGAATCTGAGTGGGTAATTTAGGGTACGTATGAAAATAACCCGATGGAGTTGATACTTTACGGTTTAGGTGATAGTCGGGAATACCCTATGGTTTTATAATATAAAAATATAATAAAATAACAATATTATTGCAATGCCCTGCGTTCTAAGCATTTACTTAAAAAATTTTCTTAATTTTTGGGTGCTTGAAGATAGTTCGTTACTACTATCCTTAAGTTAAGGATAAGATAGAATACATACTTCACTTGCCATTTAACTTCATTGATAATACAATGTAACAAACTATAATGAAAATATTTTACAAAAGTGAGTCAAACTTAAGAGTATTACAACCACACAACTCTAATGTAACACATGATTCAATTATTAATATCCATATCTTGAATACAATTGCTAAACTAAATCATTTGTAATATAATGCTAAAGTATTCCCTAAAGAACGGCTCCTAAGTACTTGAATTGTATCTTACAACTGACAGCTCCTTCTAAGAAACCATCTCTTATTAGCATTCAAAGTCTCTTTGCCTCTATGATGTGAAGTCTTGTCTAACTCATCCTTTACTTGAGGATAAGATAACTTGTCCCCTCAACTTACTGTAAGTTGAGTAAGAGTGGATAAACAAATACAATATAAGCAGCATCATGTTACAGTTATATAGTAAGTTACCATTTTAATCTTAATATTCTTTAGTCTAGCCAAGCTAAGCAATGCAAATGCAATAAGAGCATACCATGCTTATGCATATGGCATGATCGGTACCGATATCTTAGCCCAGCTTAGCAACTCATCCAGTTGGTGGAATTCAATTGGGAATCTAGACATAAACCAAAGTCTAGGAACCTAGCCAATCAATAATTAGTTGCCAAAACCCAACAATCTAGTAATAACCATGTGAATCAGTTAGAAAATCCAACATATAGTTGGCTCAGCAAATATAATGCAGTTCTATATGCTAAAAAACATAGCTTTTATAAATCAAGTGGTTCACTTGATAAACTTAGCTTTTCATATGAAATTTGACCTAACAAAATTTCAGTTTTTAGAAAACGTGACCCGTAGGTCCTTTTCGTGCAATGCCATGAATGCATTAAATCATACATTAAGCAATACCTAGCAAATCCAAGTAAGTTTGACTTTTTACTTATTATTATAGTTATTAGCCTACCCTTTACTTTATTTCCTTGTTAGTTTTAGGACCTTAGTATTGATTCACTTAAGTAAACACTTTAGGAGGTAGGGTTAGTTTCTACATGCTTTTCTAAGTTAGTATAAATCCTAGCAAATGTCATATAGACACTTAGTAACACAATTGTAACAACTAAGTCCAATATAAGAATGTGTTTTGGCTAGCAACAGCTACAAAAAGAAATAGCACATAACTCATCAAGCAGCATATCAAACTTTCAACCAAGCTCAGCCAAGCCAAACACCATAAAGCATGTAAAGTAAGGAGTAGACATAAGTTTACTCGGGTCACACAAATACCCACTTACTTGAGCCTGTTGATCGCTTTAACACTACTCGTTCACAAGAGCCTTATCTTTATCTACTTTACCTAATAAGGGTATAAGGTACCAAAGTCAATTGTAGCGTGTGTGTACATATTCTAGATTGATATTAACTTGTTGATTCTAAGTTTGTTCTGTTAAGAAAATATTTGTCCTAGATTACCTCTAACTTAGTCTTTGATTTAGCCCTTGAACTATCCTTTGAATTAGCCTCTAAATTGTCCTCTAATTTAGGCTAATTTCTAAATTTCTAAACCAATACTATCTAAATTATATCCTTAGCTTTATCAATTAAGAATCTCCAGTATTTTACATGACTTAGTCCCAAGCTTAACTTAGACAAGAACCCCAAGTGTAGCTTTTGATTGTTTATTTGTTTTATTAATTGATTTGACCAAAACACTATATTCACGTACAAAATTCTCGCTTTTTCAAGGCAAGTTAAGACTAGTAAGGAGTACACATAACATTGGGTAAGACTTTCCGTCACTACGGTGTTGATTATACAATTTTCCTTATTTATTATATTTAGCGAAATATACATGTATAGTAGGAAATTACTTAATCATTAGTGTCATGCTCACTTCATCTACAAAAAATATATTATAGTTAGAAAATCATACTCATTAAACTTTGTTAACGAAAAGTACTAACATAGTATGTTATATTTGCTAAAAATTAGCTTAAATTAGATAGATGACTAAATAAAATTACAAGATATAAAATTATAAGATTTGAATTAAATACTTCCAAAACATAACTAAGCTCCAGAAATCATTACAAATCAGATTTATTAAGAAATTTAATTAAAAACATATTATTTCTTTCATATGAAAAAGGGTAGATTTAATAAAATAATTTTAATAAATACAAAACATATAGTTTATAAAAAATTATTTTTATGTAAATTAAATATACCTTATGAAGAATACATATACTAAAAATTAGCTTAAAAAAACATCATTTACTACTTTTAAAAATTAATATAAAATTCGTTGAAATATGGCAGTTGCTTATGAAAACCATTTAGGCACTTCTAATTTCGAAATTTTAGGTTGATATTTTGATTCTCTATGTAAACATACTTAGGAATACTAAGTTTTATAATTTTTTAAAATATCATTTGATATTTTTAATAAAATAACTAGTTTAAAGGTAAAAATAACATCACCTCATTACTAGAGCTCTATCAACCATTAGTTAAAGAGGGGTGATCGGCTGAACTACCCTTGATGCCAATCTACAACTGCCAAAATGCTACCATGTCAAGTTGTCATTTGCTATAAGAACCCCATTTTGCCTTATTTTGTTTATTATTTTGCCAATTTTTTTTGTCTAAATACTAAACTTAATGAATTTGGGAGTGTTTTGCTGTTTTCATTTGTCTAAAATGATTTGGAATTCTTTCCTTCTCTTCCTTTATATAACTTTAGGTAGTAGACTTAGGAAATCCAAATGCAAGTGTCATTTGTTAGCTAATATAGGTGTTAGGTGCACATATTTTATCAATTTCTTTAATAACAACTCACCCCAAAGCTTTCCCCAATTTCTAGATGTATACTACACCATTTACCAGATATTTCGAAGTTGTTTCTTTTTTTTTTTAATAATTAAATACTATTTTTCAGCCATTATTTAATATATTATGTTAATGTACTTACATATTGGGTACATATAACACATATAGCATAATTATATACTTACATCATATGCTATTTGAATCCTAATGTTATTTTTATAAGTTGAATAATTTATTTATAAGGTCTTGTGGTCTTTTGGAAGTTAAATTTTGAGTTTTTGATAATTATCAAACGATCGTGGTAAAAATATGTTTTATTAAAATTTATTATATATTTTTTCTTTTGAGAAATTAACCTTACTAGAACTTTTCTTTTAACTTTTGTGACTTCATATTAAAATTTTACTTAATTCAAACAACATTTTTCCAAAACCCTTTATTGTACCGAAAGCCCTATATTGTATCGAATGCCTTAACTCGTATCAATATCAAGTAGTTGGGGTCTTATCACATGACTAAACTTATTCCTTAAGTTTCCCTTAATAAGTTTATTTCATTATTTTCCTCGCTATACTCTCTAGGTCTTATGTGTAATAAAAGTAATCCATTGTCCCAGATTCATAGTAATAGGTTGATGACTGATGTTTCACAATTATAGTAAAAAATAGTCAATTTTACTAAACTATATTATATTATATCATACATGTCAGAAATGTACGATTTATGTAAGGAAAATTTACTAAACTTTAGAGATAAATTATTTGGACTATAAAATTACATAAATTAATAAGTATAAGTAGTATGTACACTTCATGTATAATTATTGCATATAAATATATACTCGAATTTACTTAAAATACCCGAAAATATACTTAATTAGCTAAAAATTAATAGGAAAATTAGTAAAAATTAATTAATAGTTTTTATGATAAGGTAATTAGATGGCTTAGGCGTGGGATGTTGCTCGGATTGATATTGAGTAAAGTTGTGATTTAAGGACACCTTAACATGCGATTTGAAAGGGGTATTTAGGCAACTAAGAGAGAGAAAAATCACCATTTTACCCTATACAATAGGAAAAATCACCATACTCTTTGTAAACTCCTTTAGTGTCCTAGGATTATAGAAAAAATTATGAAAGAAGAAGAAAGCTTAAGGAAGAATTTTAGGAAAATTTAATGACAAATAGTATAAAACGAGTAGATTCTTGGAGCATAGGTCTAAGGAGATTCTAGGTGCCAACCACCACCACCACCACCTAACAATAGAGGGGGTGGCTAGCTAGGTTTACACAAGGTAGCTGGAGCTGGTGGCTAGAAGACCAAATTTCAGTAAGTCCAAATTTACCCTCAATTTTCTAAAAATATTAAATTAAATAAAAAAAATTATGAAAAAATTATTCTGCAATATTTTTGCATGTGCAATTTGAGAAAAATACTAGTTTGTGAAAATTTTAAGTGGATACATAACATCCTTAAGAAATCATTCAAACTCGCATTGATTTTGAAGTTATTTTAAATAACCTTATTGTTGTAGTTTTGAGTCCAAAATTTTTCTGTAATATCCTTACAATATACGCAAGAATGTCATGAAGAGATTTTGTACAAAAAAAAAAATTCTATGATTTTTTTTTGAATTTTGAAGCATTTTAATCAAAAGAAAAATGTTATTTTTCAAATTTTTTACGTAATTATTTTAGAGGACAATAATCTATAGTTGTTTTGAAGTCAATTTAAGTTGTATCCTAATATATTGGATGGTGTGGAGTTAGATGGATTTGAATTGAAATGAAGATGTACCATAAAGGACAATTTTAGACTTGTCTTAATAAAAGGAAAATGTGAAAGTTTGGGAATTCAAGTGATAAAGTGTTAGTAAGGGTGGTAAATAAGTTGAATAGATACGTACTGATGTGTTTATAATTGGAAGTAAGATGCTAGGGTAAGTCATTTAGTGTAAATATGTAATTTTAATTTGGTTAGAGGGTTCGTCAACAAGTTTATTAGAAGGTTTGTTGGAGGGTTAATTTGGAAAAGGGTGGGGCTTAATCCTAGGATTGGTGATTTGATCAGAAGGTTAGCTAGTATAAGTAGTTTAACTAAAATAACATTAGAAGGTTGGTTAGAGAGTTACTAATTAGTAGGGCTATTGACAAAAATTACTTAAACGCTATACCTTTAGAACCTCATTTAGAGACTTCAACAATGAGTTGAAACTTAATAAAAGACTTAATAAACCTATTTAAACTAAATCAAAACCATGCCTAAAGCATTAAAAATACCTCATATACTTTTTATTTAGCAAATTCATATACTTTTTATTTAGCAAAAACTGAAATATTTGTGTTCAATGTTTAGGGATTTGTAAAGGGATCAAGCATAAGATGCAAGGATAATGCACATCAACATCATGTAAGTTGAGATCGGTGTTTCATGACATGTTAGAGTATCATTTCAAGATACTTAGAAGAATTAGAGTGCTTATTTGTGGTTGTAGTTAGATTGTTTGTACACGTGCTATGTGTGTGTTTGTGACAATGTTTTGTGATTATGAGATGATCCTTCTGTGTTCTATTTTAGTTGATTTTACTTTGATTGGTTTATCTTGAACTTAGTTGCTAACCTTAAAGCCAGACTAATTTTAACTTGACTTAATATTAATCAGACATTTATGGCAACTCAATGGGTTAACGATTAGGGTATCAAACCAAATACTAATACTTTGATGAGGATAGTAGTAATGGTCACTTTTCTACTCATAGTCAAACTAATTAACAGGATAAAAGGTCACAATATGGTTAGGAATCGTAGTCTCAATGTTGTCTAAGGAAGAGAGTGTTCTCCATTGCATAAATCCATATTTGGTCTAATAGCATTGCGTTGAAACTTCATTTCTCTTACTTTACAATGAATCGGTTAACTATTGTGTGATGAACTTTCATTTACTTGTTGCATTTGCATCTAATTAATGACTTGATAACCTTACTTACCTATTGTAATCTTATGACTCTATCCCTTCTTATTGAGCGAGTTGTGCTTGCATCCTTGTATATTGTTTTATAAGTGCTTACTAGTACTTAAAGATGCCACGTTACAATCATCTATAGGTTAGTATATAGCAAGTTATGGGGTGAAGACTAGAAGACAAATGAATCATTTACTCATTTCTTTTGTTGTTTTGTTTTGTTTTTTTTAAGGAAAACTATAAGGGTCTTTCTAGGAGACCTTATAGTTTTTGAGCCTATAGAGTTATAAGGTTTCTTTTGGTAAACTTGAACTTTTGAAGTAACTATAAGATAATGGAACAAAAGAATTATCTATACTTTAAGAAGAAGTATTTTATAAAACTATTCCATAACTTCTTTACATTATGGGTACCTATTTGATTGCTTCAAAATTGCTGGAGTTGTGATCGCCTTGTGTAGGCTACATTTATGATAGCGGCTAAGGCGGTAAGCTTCTAACTATGTTAGTTTATATAGTGAGGCCGTTACAACTCCTCAGGTTTGGGGTGTAATAGTTTATTCGTATGTGATTATTATATGTTTTATATAATTATAGATATAGAAGTGAGAATAGGTACAAGTTTTGGCACAATTTAGTATTCATTTATATCTTTTATGCATACATTAATACGCGGCATAATCACATTAATTTGCATTGATTTGCTCATTCACCAATATTCTATTCTCACTTCTAACATTTGTTACACATTTCCATATTTCTTATACTCACTAGCTAGAGATTTGAAAAGATATCCATTACCTTCTTCACTGGGTGCAAAACAATGCTAATAATGGCTATGCATTTTAACATTTCTTTCATAGCTAATTGCCAGTTAACTTATCATCCAAAAGCTTTACATTGCCATGTATTTGTATACATCTAAAATAGCACCATGACTTTTAGCAAATCCACTAGATTAATCTTTTTATGATAAAAATTTTGTAGATTTATTTAGCTTATCTTTCTTTTTCTTTATTCAATTTTGTTATCAAGATGAGGGATTTTATCAAGTAGTAGGAAAGTTTACATTAAATATGGATCAAGTAAAAGATATTAGTTTAGATTGATTAATTAATATCCTTGCTATTGTAAGTTTGAATTGTAGAGAAGAATACTTGATTCTCATATAAGGAAGTTATGAAGATTTCAATTTGATTATAGCACTTGTTCACAAATTTGTGGTTATAAAAAGAGAGAGGGGTTTGAAGAGAAGAGATAAATGTAACTCATGAGTAATTGATAAAATATAAGTCCCTATTGTAATCAATATGGAGAAACTATGTTTCAATGAAAGAGAGTATTCCTTTTTCATCTTTTCATTGCTTATTCATTATTAGCCTGATTTTATTCATTTTTAGAGAAAAAAGGAAAACAAAATTACTTCTCTTTATATGAATTATATATTTTTAATTGTGAATATATATTGTATTGATTTTCTGGAAAAGGTGGTCTTATGAACAGTTTCTTTATCTAAGATCCTTTGCATATATAAGGATGATAATGCTTTATAAATTAAAATTGTATCTACTCAATCCAAAATTTCATGAGATATGTATAGTAAATAAAATTGATGGTCTTATGAAGTTTGTGCATTTTTATTTGAAAATATTCCAAGGTATCTCATTTTACATCTTTTTCTTTTTGTAGTTATTCTATCATTCAAATTTTAGTTTTCTATTAAATTTTTTTTTCGCATATATATATTTTTAAATTTATGTCATCCTTTGACCTGAGTTCCTCCAAGGCAAGTGTACCTTCATGAACACAATCTTCTTTAAGGAAAGTAGGCAATTTTTTTAATATAATAATTCCCCTTCTCATTTATCTTTAAATTTAACAAAACAAACTTTAGATAATTTCAATTAAATATATATTTTTATAATATTTCATAAGATATTTACTAATTAAAATATTATTTTCAATGGTTTCAATTGGCTATTTAGGTTCATCACTTTCAAAACATGTTCACCTAAGAAAGTTGCCTGTTATCTATAATCTTCTCGGTGAATTCTTTGTATCAATAATAATACAATTGTTTATATATATTTTATATAACGCAACCTACATAATCTATTATATTGGCATTTTGATAACTATCTAAGCATCACTTTTACTTTATTATGACATATAGCCATAGAGAATTCAAAGTAACCCTATTATTCAAAGAAAAAAAAAAACAAAACACAAAGAACTCACAAGGTAAAAAGTACAAAATTTGTGAGTTGAAGTCTTTCATTTTCACTAAAGAATGGTGTAGTGTTTTTATTAAATTTTAATTTTATCATATTAAATTTTTATATTATACAATTTACTTTTTTTATGCTCATACCATGGTTTTAGGTTATGCATTTTCAATATTCCCTAACTATAAATAATTATTATTTCTATATTATATGAATATTTTTATTATCTTACATGATTTGGTTTATATTACAATTTATAAGTGAAATATTGACATGACATAATTTTATGTATATTGTTAGTATGCTCCATGGGAATTTTTAATTGATACGTCTTTAATATATTTTCTTTTTTCATAAGAAATCTAATCTTTGACAACTTTTTTATCTATGATTTGATTAGTAATGTATGCCAAACGAATAAATTTTTATTTTTATTCAATAGAACAATTAAAAAATTATAATATAAAATATTAAATTAATTTTATATTATAAGTTTTAGGCTTTTAGTACGCGATTTAGGGTTTCGATCAATTTCTAGGGTTTTGTTATCGGTGTTATATTTGATTTATTAAATTTCATAATCTTTTATTATTGCTAGCCTTATCGACTTATTATACAGTTTAGGACACTCGGACTTGAATTTAGGTTTAACTACTGATTTCCTAGGGTTTACAAAGACCCCCTTCACCAAGGGTGTCTAGGATGAAATGTTGCCCCCTAATAGCAAACTTCCATCCTTAAACTAGTATGATGGTATGGGTGATCTTGATGACCATCTTCCCTACTTCCATACCTTCATGGTTATGGGGATGCTATAATGTGCATAGCCTTACCAAGTATCTTAAGGAAGGCAATTCAAACGTGGTTTAACTACGTCCTTAAAAATTCCATAAGCTCCTTTGATGAGTTAGTGCATATATTTAGTCTCCACTTCAGGGCTAGCAAGCTTCTATCTAAGGATACATTGTCTTTATACCATGTAAGGTAGGGTAAAGGTCAGTCCCTACACAACTACGTGGCCTAGTTTAACAATGTCGTGGTTGAGATCCCTTACTTGGACGAGGGAGTTACTGTCCAAGCCACCCAGCTTGGCATTTGACATTTGAGAAATTTCTTTCGATCGCTTGTAAGAGTAAGCCGAAGACCCTAGCCAACTTTTGGAACAAAGCCCAGAAGTACATCGACTAGGAAGATAACATTCGCGCCAGGTACGATGCCGACCAAGAAAGGTCTGGTGAAAAGCAGGACAAAGAAATTGTCCATGAAGGATCACCTCAGTGATAGGATGCCGAGTAGACCAGTGGGGGAGACTCTTGGGAAGAAGAAGCGCCGAGCTAAGCGTGACCTGCTTCGCCTTGTTATTTACACCCAGTATATGCTCTTGAGTAAACCCATTGCTTAGGTCTATTTCGAAGTAAAGAATTAGAATTTGCTCCAGAGGTTGCAAAAAATACGGGGGAACCCTAGTTGTTAGAATTATGATAAATAATGTTAGTTCTATGAAGACCATGGCTACACTACCGATGAGTGTTTCCAGTTGAAGAATGCCCTCGAATATGCCATTCAGCGTGGTTTCTTCAACGAATATGTGACCCTTCGAAGGAATGACGACTGTTCTAAGGATGATAGAGATAGGGTACCTCGGAGGTGACTAATCGAGAATGCCTACTCCAAGTAGAATAATGATTTCCGTAATGATCGCGCCTTCCAATGGTATCATTAATGTAATCATGGGGGGATCCTGGGAGTCAGTCGAGTACTAGTAGCTTGGTTAACACTCCATTAGAGGTGCTGATCGTAAGGGAGAAGAGACAGAAGTTAGGCACTTCCATCTCTTTATCTGATGAGGATCTTGAAGGGGTTGATATACCCCATCAAGATGCCTTAGTGATAAGGGCGAAGATCTCAAAATTTGAGGTCCTAAAGATTATGGTGTACACTGGTAGCTTTACTGACATACCCTTCCTCTATACATATGAGAGGATGAGAAAGAAGCTACCAGTAAAAATGAAGCTATAATACCATAATATAATTGGCTTCAATGGAAGTACGGTCCGAGCTGAGGGTATCATTATGTTAGACATGGAACTTGGTGATGATGACCCCGTAGAGTTATTGTGATTGATTACACACTTACCCCCCCATCCCCTGCTCTCCATTTTGAAGATGACCTCCCTTATCCCCGAAACCCCCTCTCATAGCTCTTGGACCTACTGCTCCATCCCAACCTTTAAACCAACCAGCTTTAGCAAAGTGGCTTTGATACCCTTGCACTTGGATACTTTTATTGTCGGCTCAGTTTGCAACCTAGCCACTAATGCCCTTAGTTTAGCATTCTCCTTTTCGAGTCGAGCCATAGCTTCACCTTCCTCATCTAGCCTCTAAGAGAGGCGAGCCTTTGTCCTTTGCTCGTCCTCTAGTTAAGCGTTCAGGTTGTTGGCCTTCTTGGCCACTTTCTCAACATTCTCTCTCTTCCACTTCGTATCCTTGAGCCTTGCTTAAAGCCCTACCACTTGTACATGAGAGTGATACAAGTGCTTGTTAGCCTTGGAGAATTTTTTAAAAGTATTTATTAGTAAAAGTCTTTACCTCTTACATGTGCTTCTCATGTTGGTGTAACACCTCCCTAAAGCCTTTTACCCGTTTTTGGGCAGCATCAAATCTGTTCAGTCGAAGCAGCACCTGGCTGTAGTACTGCAAATTGAAAAAAGAAGGCCACCATTAATGCCATGACGAGTAAAACACATCAACATAGGAGTAACAAAGACTTACTTGCCGCATCATCATGCTTAAGTAGCCTGCTATCTCCAAGGGTTCATCCTTACCTTTCTTTGAGAGCCCCTCGAGGATAGCCCAGTTATTAGAGGTGTAAGACCCTAGGGAAGCCTAGTAGCTAGGTGCCCGGTGTTGGAGCATTAGATTGTTGGCACGGACCTCCTACTTTAGCTTTAGGAGCTTCCCCTTACTCTCTTCATCTCCATCTCAGGAGATCCCCTAAAAATTCTTCATCTTGAGAGGTGTACGACACTTCTTTGAATGAGTCCGACCCTATCCCCATTAGCTTAAAATTGTTTAGGACTTCAAAAATTTTGTCCCCCATAGGGCCTCTGCTTCTTGGTTCCCTGGACATATCGAAAGCCTTGTGCTTTTGGTTGGCCACTTGAGGAAGGGTGGCCCCTTGGCCATTTCTTCCTCCTTTGCCCTCGGAAGGGAAAACATCTAGACATCGGGCCCCTTTACATTGATGCCTTCATAACTAACGACAATAGGTGGGTATAAGGGGTAAGGGTAAGAGCAAGTAGAGCTATACCTAAAGGCTCCGCATCTATGGGCTCATCTCAAATACTGATGGGAATCCCTTGAGGAACAGACTTCGGTCGTACCTTACTAGTCTCCCCAAGCCCTAGCGTCGGCTATACTACCTTGCCCTTCGGCGGTTTTACCTTGATTCTCGCTTGACATTGGCTCATTAGCTCGTCTATAGAGGGATGGAGCATCTTTGCGGCCAAATTTTTGCTTGCATGAAATTCAATTGAAAGTTAGAGAAGAAAAAGAAGAAGATACCAAAAGGAATTACTGCTACCATTCATAAAACACTACCATAACCAGCATGACTAAGGAGGCCCTCCCATCTTATAGGTACCGAATGAAGTACCTCAACGCTAGCACAACAGATAAGTACATAAAACGAACCTGTACCTTCAGCCCATTTCTTCACCATAACTTTCTTCATGCTAGGGAACAATTCGGAGATTGGATGCAAGAAATACCTCTCTATGATCTCTGTAGCATTGATCTCCTGGCCGTGTTTTAGTGCCATGAAGGCTAGGATCTCCTAGGTGGCCTTAGTGTCACTGAGACCAAGCTCATTCTTAGCCTTGGTTCAAATAATCTCGGTCTACCATATCCAGAAGTCTACCTCCTTGGACAGTTCAACTATCATGTACTCCTCTTGCCAGCCCTTCACCGAATTCATAAGGCCGCAGAACAGCTTCTTTCTTGGGCGTGGTTGGAGGTAAAGCCACCCCCTAATGCTCTTCTACATGTAGAAGTGACTAAAGAGTTTGTGAGTAGCCCTTGCCACCAAATACTCACAGAGCGCCTGGAAAGCTTTCGGCACCCTCTACCTATTGGGAGGGACTTGTGACGGATAGCACCGGTAGTAGTTGAAGAATTCTTTTTCCAAGTGGCTTGGAGAGAGGCGCTGGCCAAACTCCAAGCACTTCTTAAACACTGTGAAGTGCCTCTCTAACAGCAGGGCCACCATTTGTCCTTGCTCGGCAACCTTATCTGCTACCCAGGGATCGCCTTGACAATGAAGTTGCTTATAATCTAACTGGAGGTAAATTGTTTACTTTTACTCACTCAAGGACAAAGGAACGTACACATATACATCCCTAGGGATGTCATAGATAATCTTGGCCTTATCCAGCACCTCCATGGCAATCCTAGTAGGCTTTTTAAGTTGTGCTAGCGATGGGACCTTATTCTCCCGTGCCTGAGGGGGATCACTCCTTGTAGAATTGAAGCTAAAGACATGTAGTGATGAAGATGAATCTGTCTCACCTCTATCAGTTGACATGACTGCAATATTCAAAGAAGTAAGAAAGATTGAGAAACTTTTGAGGAAAGTTCAAAAGTTTAATGCGAATGTAGATTTCATAATGGTAGAACAAGAAGATTGTAGAAAAGTAGTCTCTTATTATGATTTTGCTATTTATAGGAAAACCATCTACGAAGCCGTACGGGTGGTTATAGGGATCTGTATAAGCATGAATCTCTTAGAATGCTGCATAGCAAACATGTGGAAAGTGTTTCGATTAGACAATTACCTTTAAAAGGCAAAGTGCATGTAGTTGCACGTTAATTTGCTATAACATGACACCTATCACGTCGAATTTAATGCATGAAACATAGGCATGCAAAGATCACATTTCCAAAAGTTTCTTTCGACAAGAAACTTCTTTAGGGTTCGTTTAACTTCCACTTGGTTGGCATGATAAAGACATGGTGTAGTCGCATCTACTTAGTTAGTGGCAAGCACTATTTGGATAGATCGGTTTATAGTCTTGAAGCACATGCCCAATGAGTTGCGAGGGTGCCTTGCTTTGATACCCCAACCAAGGCTCAGCTTAGCTCGGGTCTTCGACATTCTACTTTGGAACAACTGTTGACCACTTTTATCCATCCCACCTCAGACATTTTTAGCCTAGGTATCCACTACCTCAATGATCTCCATTTCAGCCAGCTTCCAGCTCGGACCTACACTTTCACCATGTCAACATAGTAGCCAGGTCAGACTCCTTTGTGTCAAATTGGTCACACTTGAGTAACCTATATATCCCTTCTCTTTGCTTTTGCCTTGACAATGAGACTGCAGGGGGAGGGAGCAACTGTTGATAAGGCACTTTAAACATAGGCCCCTCAAGCTTGACTCGATTCGATGCATCTCATGGCTTAGGGCTTACCTTTGTGAGTCTAAGCCTAATAAGCTGTACAACGGTTAGAATGCACAAGATAAGGATCAATTGGTGTGAAACAACCACGTCTAGAATAAGTAAGACACGTTGGACACGACGACCCCACTCTCCCATACTTGCAGGAGAAAATCTCTCCCATTAATTGACCTCTAACCATCAACTCTACTCCACTATAAATACTAGGTTACTACTTAACGGTAAATCTCTGTAGACTTTACACATGAAGCTTGCATAATATTCCAAATTACTTCCTACTCTCAAAAGGCCTATCATTAACTTAAATATCAAAATGGTTACGTCGGACAACCCTTCGCCGTCCCCTTACAGTGTGTTGTTTTACAGGCCTTTCACGTGTAGAACTCTAACACTTACCGATAAGAACTCATAGATGACACCTAGATATGTCGAGTATATTTATCATATATAAACGTTACTTGCAAGTTAATATAAACTCAAATATATATAAAATATACTCAAATATATTAAAATAATACACAATGGCTAATAGAAATTTGCCATATAGAACGGACATTTCAAATACCAAGCGTGGCAACTTTTTGCGATCAAAAGTGATGACTAAGAATTACGATTTTGATGTTTCCTAGACTAATTATCTATGGGACACCTATCTTCAATAAGCAATGTTGGAAGTTATTCCACGAGACACATATTCATTAATGCAAATGTGAGGTATGCGGTGATAATTTCTTCACTTGATACATTGGTTGATATTTGTCTGTAATGTATTGAACCGAATAGCTTTTGGAACATTTGGAGGGACCTAAAAGAATGCTAAGCAATAAAGTTAACCTATTATGATAGACAAAACCTATAAACGCAATTACTCCCCAAAAAGGAAAAAGAAATCCATAACTTCCTGGCTTTGAAACTCAGTAGACCCATTTCCTATTGAAAGAAAAGTAAATGATAATCTCAACAGTCATTTATTTCTTTTTTTTGTTGGTCGTCAATGGAATGAAGTCCATTTGTCCTGATGTCAACAAATAGACTCTTCTTAGAACAAGAGGAAGATAAATAGTGCACGTGTATAAGGCCATTCAATGGAAATATATATATATATATATATATATTCTTATACCAAATCAAATAATCCCTATAATTTCAAGGTATGTCTTATTTTACCCATATTTTACTTTGGTTTATTTTACCCATATTTTACTTTGGTATTAGTATTTTTTGATTATAAATATCTATTACAAAGTAAATTAGGAATTTTAAAATGGTAATAATTATGTAAATAAAAAATATGGATGGGGTGTGAAGTGCTGCTGGGATTGCAATTATAACTTTAGCAATACTTTCCTTCTATCAAAACGTGATATTTTGATGGGTCTCTATATTGTTAGTGTAAATTCTACTAATTTAGCTTTTGGATAATAGAGTTAAACTCGAATGTTATAGATAATTTCCTAAGTCAATAGAATCGATTAACTTACAACTGAATAAAATTTTAATTATAAAACCAAGAATGAATATGAAAAACTCTAATAAATTGATTGAAACTCTAATCGTATATAAAAATCTTAAACCTTATATATGTGTAAATACTAAAGATTTAAACCCAAATATGATAAAAAAACCTTAAAACTAAAACTATAAGCTTGTAAACATATAAATTTACCCTAATGATGACAAAACCTTAATTAGGTGTAATTATCGATCAATACACTTAATCGTGTAAAATTATTAACGAACAACTAAAGATAACTTCTAAATGTTAATAAAAATAAAGAGTATCAAATCAATTTACGAAATTGATAATAATATTTTATAATTGTTAGTACTTAATTATTTGAACCTAATTACAATATTTATTATAGTTCATATGTTATATAATAAATGTTGATAATATATTTTATAATTTTATTTATTATTCTAAATAATATTTATAGGGTTAGAAATATTTAAAGAAAGTTCAAAAATTTATTTTATTTATTTATAGACTCATTTTCTTATTTTTCTTTTTTTCTTATTTTTTTCTTCCTAATCTATATGTGTTAAATATATATATATAACATTATATAATTAAATGTTGACCAAGTCAACATATCATTACCTTCTTGAATCTTCTCCTGTTTTCTTTTTCCCTTTCCTTTTCCTTTTACCGTGACCCACCTTCGCCTTCAGAACCCTCCCTAATCCTCTTGATTTATCTTACAACTTCACATCAAATTTCTTACTTTTCCCTCCCTCTCTTGAACCGACACTCCCTCTCCCCTTCTTTCCATCCTCATCTTTTTATTTCTTTTATTTTCTTCAACTACCCTTTTTCACTTAACTTCCATAATCCCACATCATTCCACTCTCAAGTTGAAGGACAATTAAGAGCTTTAATGATCCAAACTATCTAAGCTAAAGTAAATAAGTATTTCTTTATATATTTCAAATTTCTTTTGTAATTTAAGTTGTATATTTTTCTCTATGTTCATATGTATTTTTGTTTATATATTAGAAACTATGTATTAGGAAATACATGTATTTTGGCTTATGTATTATGTATATGTATTTAATGATAAATATAATTCCATTTCTTTGTGTTTATACATAAGTATATGTACATATTGAAGTATATGCAAGAACATGTGTAGGTTATATATATATATATATATATATATGTATGTATGTATGTATGTATGTTTAGTTAGGTATATGCATACTTGTATGGGTTATGTATGTAGAACACTAGGCTAAACTTAAGCGGGAGGGTGAATTGAGTTTTTAGGAAAAATTGCTATTTTTTTTTTCGAAATTACAAATTAAGTGCATTAACAAGAATGATCAAGACAACGATAAAACATAATAGGAGTGGAAATTAAAAGAGATAAGGATAAAGAGATTCCAGCCCGGATATAACGTAGAGTTCAAATCGCCCCCTAGCCTCCATGGACCCACAAATGCCTCTAATCAGGGACTTCACACAACTTTATTAATTACTCAAGATAATGCTTAAAGAGCCACATAAGTTCACACAATCACTATTGCACACAACAATCTCTAGTGTAGTGCTTTTATTTCTCTTAAGATTACAAAGTATATAAACACTCAAGCATTCTCTTAAGATTACAAAGTATATAAACACTCAAGCACTACACATTAACTCTCTTTTGTTTGATTGCAAGTAAAGAGTACAATAGACAATTTGTAAGTAATAAGGCAAAAGAATGTAAGAGAATGTCTTTTGATTGTAGTGGAATATCGGTAATTAATTCTTTTTAGTCGGGTTGTTAAGTAATTATATCAACTCATTAAATTCTTTCCCTTATCGCGTATTAAATGCTCCAACGACTACCTGAAATAGGATTATTGACATGACGGTAAGTAAATATACTATTGGCATGAACACTGGCAAGTGTATTGACATGCCAGCTCTTTAAGATCATAGAGCTTTTCCTTTTGTTATCCAGGGCTTTGTACTGTCAGCTTGGATCTTCCTTAAGCCGTAATGCTGGTAGGCCAAGTATCACTTGAAAATACTTTTGATATATAACGAACAAATACACTTTGTAATCCAACTTCAAGATCATTTGATCATCACTCAAAATATTAAATATCTTATAGAGTAAGTTGATGTATTTAATTATTAAGCAAATTAATCGATCTTATTCAATTAACTTAATATAGTCAAATAAAACTTAGTTTAATCATCTGCTTTTGTTTTGTTCTCATAAAAATTAATTAGTGAACCTTTGGTTCAACAATGTATATATAAGTATATATAAGTATATATACATATATGAGGTGTACATATATAGATTGTAATAGAAAATATGAAATAAATACATATATATGTAAATAAGATAGGATATATATATATATATGTACATAAACACCCCTATATATACATACATACTATAATTTGTACATAAACATAAATATAAGGAATATTAAGTATTTATACATACATATATATATATTTAAAATATTGAAATTATTTAAAAATACACTAAGAAAATATAAATAAACATGTATAAAAGTATGTACAAAACTGAGTATAAATGTGTACATATAAATACGTATAATAACAGTACACCAAAAGTATAAATACATGTATACACATATGTATAAATGTATAGCTATACGTATTATATTAGTATAACATAAGTATACCTACATGTATATATAAGTACATATAACAATATATTAAGTATAATAATATAAGTAAGAACTTATATGTACTTATGTATATGTGTATAAGTACATACATATAATATATATATATATATATATATATATAAGCACATTGGTTGGGTAGAAACCCATAAAAGAAAATAAGGCCCATATAATATTAATTAATTAATTATAATAACATATAGATATATATATTAATACAAAATTTAAGAAATATAGACATAAAGGAAAGAAAATTAATAAATTGCCACATGGACAAATAAGAAAGTTCCAAGTTAGCAATTTTCCAAAATATTTAATTAAACCACAAAATTTCAAAATAATTAGAAAAATTAATAATAATCAAATAATTAGAAAATTAAAATAATAACAAATTTAACATAATTGGCAAATTAAGCTTAAAAATTAAGAAATAGTGAAACTAATATAAAATGGATTCAAAAGTAAAATATTTCAAAAATATAAAATTTAGAATTAATTAAATCATAAAATAACAAAGAAAAGCTTCAAATTAATAAATTAAAATTTTTGGACTAAAATAATAAAATTCATAATATTTTAGGTTTATAATAAAAACTATGGGTTTTAATGTCCAAAACGAACCCCGCTATATGAAAGTACGTCCGAAAATGATAGAAATCAATTATAAGTTCACAAATATTGGAGTTAGAATGAAAAAGTTAAACGCGATTAAAGATTTAAGATAAATTGAGAAGAATAAGTAGAATAACTAAGTTAATTGACCATATAAACTAATAATGATGAGAAATAAATAACTAAATACATAAAATACCATAATTTATAAATATACAAATATAGCTACTACTGACCCCATTAAGTAAGTTAAACCATGTTCATACCATACATGAGTTATAGTGGGAAATTAGGCAAACTACAATACATGTTTAGTTAACCGAGGAGTTTAGCTTTTCAAAATACTTATAAGTTTCATTATCTTTTATGTATTCAATTGTTGAGTTATGAAAACCTTAAAGGCTTGGAGAATGAGTATTTATCCAAGTGAGGGAGTTTGATGATATGCTATCTACTTGTTGTTTTATGTTTGTATACTGCTTATTGGTTGAATGACTGTTTTGTTTATATGCTATCATACATGTGATCACCTTTTTAAATGGGAAAATATAAATATCTAACCAAAATAACCGTTATAATTATCATATATCTATGACTCAATTGGTATATTGATGGAGAGTACTAGATTTGTAACTTTTTAAGAAAAGTATTTTTGGAAAGTGTTTTTCCAATCCTAAGCATATTTTTGGTATGATTTTTATAAGGGCTCATAGTGCCTGTGAATGATATTTTATTGTTAAGGTAAAATTAGCATGGTATATCCAATTGACTGCGAGAGAACTTGTATATTTGTGCTCGTGGGGCCTTAGATATATTTGATAGCAAGAAGACTCACTTTGTATGCTCGAGGGGCCTTAGATATGTTTGGTGGATGGCCCTAGTTGGGGTCCACTTGTTTGGATTGGTATCTTTTTCTTAGTTAGGGTATTAATCGAGTGTCATTTTGAGAGATAGTGCCCCCAAACAGTCTCATGCAGTTAAGGTGAGGTGCTTTGTATGGATAAGTATGGAGGATAATCGATATATAGACAACGTAAATCTACACCTTCGATAATTATGAACTCCTATGGATGTGTTGCTTGCATTCATCGCACATGCATTCATTACATGTACAGATAAACTTGTATGTGTGCTAATAATGTTTGATAACTTGCTTGAATGGTAGTGGTGAGAAACGAACTCATTGAGCGGTGGTATACTCATTCCTCTATAGTTTCTTTTGCAGGTTCATTTATGCTAGGCTGGGATAAATCTCAAGTGTTGAAGGCAAATTAGAGATAAGTTTGATAATGTTAGAGTCAATAAATAAGTGTATACCTAGTACAAAAGTATCTTTTGAAAAAAATATTTATGCATTAAGTATTTGTACAACTTAGTATTTCTTGTAAATTATAAAGTTGATTTACCTTGTATTATTATTTGGTAGGTGATACTGATTCTTTGTGGTTCTAAGAGACTATAGAATATTGTATATCCATAATTATTTATATTTTCCAGTAAGTTAATTAATTAAAATAAGAAACCTTAGTAATTAATTATTTAGAGTTTTACAATGTTTGACTTATAAGACATTCTTCATATCATGAGTACATACATGATATGAAAATTTTAAACAATCTTACTAAGGTCCTTTTAGGATCATAACAGCTAGCCAAGTTTGGAAATGTATGATTTTCTTTTTCTTTATAATTACCTTAACATTTTTAAGTCCAAAGCATAGTGTATGCATTATATATGTATGTATATGTTTGTATATATATATATATATTATAGCTATGGATCGGATAGATATGCGTATTCCAAACTGTAGCATGTTATATTGAATTTCATGCTCTGAAGTATTTATCATTGAATATTGCATAAGTGTTATGTATCATAACTTAATATGCTCTAATCATATGGACAAAATACTATACTACTTATATATATTTGACAATATGACCTTCTTATATGCATATAGATGCCTACATAATTTACAAAGATTATTTATCTAATATATATTTTTACTAAAAATATACAATAAATGTTTCATGCCTTGAAGCAACAGAATCGTAACAGTCTCATTGTGCAAACCATGCTAAGATAGAATTTGACCATACAATCGTTATCTTAGACTTGATTCACACAAGGCGTTTATGACTAACCCACTTTGAAGTAAACAATTCATTCATGAATACAACAGCTTGTGACCAAACCTAGGTTTGTGTAATGGAGACACTACTCCTGTAGCGATTACTTTCAAACCATTGACTTCACCCTTATTGTGACTTTCTCACTTGTTACTTAGTTCGATTAAGGATAGAGAATGGACCAATTATGCTATTTAGCTCTATCCCTTTCAAAGTGGTTGGTATTTAGCTGGAGAATCCTATTGTTCCCCTAATAGGTTGCTATGCAAGTTCAATTTAAATTTATGAGTCAAATATTTAGTTAAATCCTGTTTAAGGTGTTTAATCATTTAAAAAAAATCATACAAATACCAGCTAAAATAGCAAATCGGAATCATATCAATGGCTCAGAACAAGCACATGCACATAGCCAACCATCTAATAAGCACAATCATGTACAATTTCAAGCCTCTAAGTACTACAATTTAGTACTTTGAAATACTCCTTGCTTGCTCACTTGAGGTGCGACTCACTCAAGCTATCGCTGATAATCCCTATATTACAAATGTTGTTTTAGTGCGTGTATATAACTATCTTACATAAACTTCTTTATGTAGTTCTTTTATGTTATCTTTAGTTTAGGGCTTTTAGTATACTTAATTAATCAGGTTTTTAAGTCTTTTAAAGTTTTTCCTAATTTAGGTTAAGTTCTGATTCAGTTTTGAAGTCGATTTCTAAATTAAGTTTTTAACTTAATTTTCGTTTAGGGATTTTATACGTAAACCTTAGGAAATCATTCCGACTCATAATGTGAAATTAATCATATTATTTTCGGATATCCTAAATATCGTTTTTGGTCTCTAACCAATGTTCTAGTTCGTACGATACATCTTAATCCTGATTTAACTATCGAATTTACTCTTGATATGATAAAATTTTAGATATTTTATATAAACACCTAAATTTGAGTCTCCTACCAGATTTTATACATAATCTTATTATTGTTATAACATCAATTTTAACCTAATATTTTCCTACTCATGAATTTTTTTTACTTACATATTATATATTATCACCTAATCTGCACATAATGTATACGTATAATATTTCTATCACTTCAAATATTGTCTCCACATATCGACTAACATTTCAAAATATCTAAATTCCTCCCAAATCAGAATTTACATCTAATTATCCTAAATTATAAAATCAACTTAAATTTACTATTTTTACCTATTACATATATTGTTAAAGCCATTTAGGACTTAAGTAACCGTAACATCTGTCTTATCCTATAAACTTACCATTTAACCCTACATTCTAATATTGTATTATAAAAAAAACCTATGCTACTGAAAACTATGAATATATTAAATCATGGTTAAATATGGGAAACTAACTCATTTTCTATTTTGTTTTAATTCCTCTCTCACTCTAGAATACTCAAAACGAATTACTTCCCTATAGTTTATTCTCTCTCTCTCTTACACCAAACCTACCCCCACTTTGAACCCAACCCTAACTTAAATCCTATAATGAATTTGTTGCAATCTTCGGAGCATCCTCTAACTTTTCCCAATTCAAGCGCTAACCTTTTCTTTATCTCTAATATCCTAAGCTTAGGTAGCAGTTAGAGTAACCACAAAGATATTGAGGGTTTTAGAAGAAAGTGTGATGAGAAAGAATGAGGATGGGACTGAAGAAGAAATCGAGATTAAGGTTCGTAGAGGAACCTTAATCTTGAAATTAATTTTAGAGCTTAGTAATGTTTCTTTGATTAAATCCTATCAAATGTGTGAATTAGTGATTTCATCTATTTTGCAATGTTAGGATCAATCAAGATTGGTTTTGAATGCTTTTCTTTTATAGATCTTGCATGGAGGTTAGGAAAGTGGAATGAGAAGCTAGAGTTTTTTTGAGGAAGTTATAAGGCTAGGTTTGTCAACGAAAAAGAGAGGAGTTTACATGAATGCAAAATGGTTGAGTCAAGTGTGCTTCTTACATTCTAAGATTATGTTTTGCACATTTATTCTTGCAATGGATGAGTATGCATCTAATTATTGATTATTGCGTAATGGTCTATGTTATTGTATTGGTTGTTATAAATTGGGTTAATGCTTTAGTTTTGGTATCATTGTTACTAATTCTTTTTTAGTAACTACAAAGTGTTTTGTTGATCTTTCTAGTTGATTTTGTGATTGATATAAGCTTTTTATTGATTATAATGCACATTGATGCTAATTGGGGTCTTATGGTTTATTATGCCTATGAGAAAATGAAGAAGTTGGTTGCTAAACCAATAATGTTTTTATATAATAGGATTGTGGATGGATTGGTGAAAACAGACCATTTGGATTTGGCACTATTGGTTTACAATGATTTTAGGGATAATGGATTGGTGGAAGAGAGGGTATTATATATGACATTAATGAAAGATTTGTGTAAAGCATGGAGAATCAAGGAAATGCTAGAGCTTTTGGAGAGAATGTAGCAAAATTTGTGTAAGTTGGATGTTTATGCATAAAATAAAATGGTTGAGGTGTTGGTTTCAGAGGAGAATCTAGATGGGTGTTTGAGAGAGTTTGGAGGAAATAGAAAGAGATGGTATTGAGGTAGATGTCATGGCATATGGTACATTCATTATGAGGTTGTGTGAGGGGAAGAGGGTGGAGAAGGCATATTGTATACGAAGTGTTCAAGTCCATCTTTGAATGAATTTTTTTAAGTTCTTTTTAAGGTTAAAATCCATTTTGATTTTGTGATGAAGATTTTGGTGCATAGAAAAGCATTTGGGTAGCTGGTACTACTTTTGCTTCGTACTCATGTTCTTATGCAAAACTATAAACATGTGATTGATGACTACTTAGATGCATAGCCTAGAATTAGGAATAATTATAACTTTTATCATGTAAAGTGAAGTTCGCTAAAGTACATAAGAATCAAATTTATTTTTAAATTTTCTTTTTCATTATTTTTTGTAAGCTTTTTTATTCAATAACTATTTGATGTGAATAAAATTAGATATGATCTCTTACTTCTCACAAATTTCTTTTCTAGATTTTGATAACTCTATTTTTTAGTTAATATTTTTTTAATAGTTTTGTAGTAAGGATGCTACCTTTTAGAAGATTAATTTATGATAAGAGCATCTATTCATTAACGCATAGCTTCGTTAAACAATAGCTTTACCTTAATACAATTTATATAACTTAAGATGCAATTTATACATTTAAGAACTAAGACATATATAGATATTAATAGGAGGAATAGGTATAGAGAGGAAATTTAACTGTTGTAGTTGCTTTTGGAATTTTGTTTAGTTAATTGCTTTGCTATTGATTTGTGATTCAAATTGATGAATTCGAGTAAGTTTTGCTCATGATCATGTGGGAAGACAAAGTAACTTATTTTTTTATGCTTTCTGATGAATGTAGTATTTGGATGATGTTGATTTTTGCATATATATATATATTTAATATCGTTGTTGAATAATTTCATGTATCGATATATTTTTCGTTACTTTTGCAAGTATGGCAAGTTCCATAATGAGCGATCCAATAGAAGGTGTCAATGTTCCATTATCCCCTAGCTTGCAAAATATCAAAACATGTAATATGTGTGTATATATATAGGAAATTGAATATGAAGAAAGGAAGTAGTGTTTATTACCAATATTTCTACCTTTTAGTGGAATAATCACACAAGATGTTTTGCATTTTGATTTTTTTTTTGGTTAAAAAACAAGTGCTTTTGATATATCTGGCATTTTATTGTACATGTTTTAATTTGTTATGCAGTTACACAATACTGTATGGTTATATTCTTAATTTTGCCTTTATATCTTTAACTTTTTACGTAGTCCATAACTTATATCTCTTTCAATCTTATTTTATCTTTGATGCTGTTTAGGTAGCATTACACTACCATAGAGAGTTATATTTGGTTCCATAGTATGATACATCACAATAAAAATTTTAGGTTGCATGCTTTCATTTAATAATTTTTATGATTTACAGTGCTATTTATTATCTCTTATTCCCTTTCCTTTTCATCAATTGAATGAGATATGCATATTTTCCTTTAAATTAGTTAATTGAATATCTTATAAGTATCTACAAAATTAAAAAATAATAATTATAGGATTTTCAAAATAAAACTATTTGGTATTATTTTTCTTGAAAAATTCTTTTTTCTTTTCCCTAATAGAAACAATTCAATATTATTTTTTCAACTTTAACTTTTGTGCAAAATTGTTTCAAAAATTTATTTTCTAAAAGCACATATTATAGGCATTAATCTTTCTACCATATGAAATGGAAAAGATTTTATTTGACCCTTTTTATGCTAAAATATTTCACCCGATGGAGTATAAATTATTAATTAATTTCTACATCCTTTTTTTTTTTGGCTATAAACAATGAAGAAAGTTGAGTTGCTTTAGTTTAAAAAAAATAAGATTATAGCTATTTTTTTTTAGACCCCTTTGTTACAAGTTAATTATATTTTTATCATTCTTATTAATAATTTCACATATAACTATTTTTACACTCGTAACACGAGTGTATAGTCTGCTAGTATATATTTATGCACATGTAATCATTACATTTCCTAGGTATGCACATATAATATTTATGTGATTTTATTAAACTTAAATAACTGTATAAAAATGTATATGTAAATTTGACGTTTTCCTAAACCTTAAAGACATTTGTAAAAATTTGGTGGTATCATATAGAAGTATTTGACTTTGATTTCATTTAATTTGATCATTTGTATGGTTTATATATATATATATATATATGTGGATGATATGTGTGTGTGTGTGTATGCATGTGTACGTGCATGTGTGTGGGTATGTGTGTGTGTAGAAGTATTTGACTTTGATTTCATTTAATTTGATCATTTGTATGGTTTATATATATATATATTTATGTGGATGATATGTGTGTGTGTATGAGTATTTACCTTTGATTTCATTTAATTCAATCATTTGTATGGTTTATGATCATCTTCAATCAATTTCAGGCCAAAATGGAAAATTTGAAAATAAATGGATGAAAAATAAGGATTGTTGGGAGTTTTGTAAGTTAAATAGTATTTTAGACCAATAAGAGGATATGTTAAGTAAGTTTCTATAGGATTTAATTGAAAGACTAAATTAAAAGATGTAACTAAAACCCTTAATTAGTATAGATTGAGGATATATATCTAGGAGTATTCATCGTAAGAACTTTACAATTAACTTGATTTATGGGATAATTCAAAAGACAAATCAGAAAGTAAATCAAGAGATAAATCAGAGATTGAATCAATCAGAGGTAGTCTAAGATGAATATTTTTTTAAAGAATAATCTCAAATCATAAACCCTAAGTAATAGTAAGCTATTAATAAATATATGAAATCTATAAATTACCTTGGTACTATGTATTTTAATTAGGTGAAATAGTTGAAGGGCATGTAGCATTGGAATGATCAACAGATTTAGCTAAGTGGATATTTGTATGCCTTGGGTAAACTTATGTCTACTACTAATTTTGCATGCTTTACGATATTTTGGCTTGGCTAAGATTAGTTATGGATTTGATGTGCAGCTTAATGAGTTGTATGGAGCTTTTTTTTTATAACTACTACTAGTTGAATGATGTCCTGATATTGGTTTTGGTTGTGATGGTTGTGTTTCTTAATGTTTATGTGACATCTGTTGGGATTTACACTAATGTAGGATAAGCTAGGTACTAACCGTACCTTTTAAGGTGTTGAAATACCCCAATTAAGTTAATAATTTAATTAAGTCGTAAAATTAGTTTAGCTTGTATAGTTAATAACCGCTTTCTAGTAGATAATTTCTTAATGTATTTAATCTTCAAACAATTCTAGATTCATTTTAAAGTATATTCTATAGTATAGAAGTCTAAATTAAGGTTTTGATTTTATTTCTTTAAAACTCCTATTTTGCGTACTCATTAAATAGATTAAATTTTATTTTTACGTATAAGGTATAAATATTTTACTAATATTATATATAAGCCCCAAGGATGTGTTGCTTGCATTCATTGAGTGTAGAGAGATTTCATATCAATGCTAATAATGCTTAATAACTTGCTTGAATAGTAATTAAGAGGAATGAACTCATTGAGTAGTGGCTTGCTTACTTCCCAATAGGTTTTTTTTTTTAGGTCTTTCAATATAAGGAATAAATTATTCACCATTATGATATTATAAATTAGTATTAATCTCTTCCACAATTCATGTGAAAATTCACTTAACCATGAGAAAAAAATGAAGGGGTTTTGCATTTAGGAAAGAGCCAATGAATTATTCATACTCTTTTCAATTGAATAAAATCTAAGATATTTTTATAAATGACTTATTTTTATAAATACTATTTATTTCCTTCCTAATTAATTTTTTGTTTTTCTATTTTACATACGGACATACCCTACAATCTAGAATATTCTAGAATAATTCTAAACCCTTCCCTATTTATTTCTTCTCTCTCTTACCCATTGTAATTTCCATTTTCTATTTCTCTCTCCCTCTCGTCATTCCTTCTTTGGCTCTCTTTACCCCCCCACCCCCCCTCCCCAATCCCCTTTTTCTTTTCGTCATTCCTTCTCTATCTCTCTTTCTCTACTCCCCAATCCCCTCATCAAACCTTACTCCCCTTTCCCTCTCACCCCACTTCAATCTCTCTTGCCTGGAGCTATTTTCATTCTAATTCCTAGCGTTAGATACCCCTACCTATCTAATCCTCTCTCAAATTCTCGTCTCACTCACTTTGTTTCTAAATGCAAATTCTAACTTGTGAACCCATTTTTCCAAACCTCTCTCACTTGAGCTCTCGCTCTTTTAGCCAATTCGCTTTGCTGTATGTTTTGTTTCATCTCACTTCCACACGTCTTGAGCTCATTTCGGTAATTAATACTCATTAATTATTTGGGTATTTTATATAAAAAAAGATTGTAATTCCTATATTTTGTTTGTAATAGGTTCTTGTTCGGTGTCAATTTGTGTCCACCTAGTGTTTTTGTCTCAACTCCATTTCATAAGTCAATTCGATTTCTTTTTCGATATTGTGTGAGTATAGTATTATTTCTATTTTTATATATTATTGTGAAAAGTAATTATATGCTAGTACTTGATTTCTATTATAATTGATTTAATTATTGTAATTGTCGTTTTAGTATACATAAAAGTTATCATTGTTATACTTTGTCATAATATCAAACTATGTATACATGTAAATTAATAGTATTGGATTTCAATTTCTTGATATATTTTATGTATGGATACTATTTTCTGGCTTGGTATACAGTTATGTTAATACCCATATTATATATGTATTTTAAGTGTTGATTTGGTTTACGACGATACTATCTTATTACTATTATGCCTTATTATTAATATTGATGGCATTACGATTTAAGT
Source organism: Lumnitzera racemosa (assembly GCA_024138005.1). Lineage (NCBI taxonomy): Eukaryota > Viridiplantae > Streptophyta > Magnoliopsida > Myrtales > Combretaceae > Lumnitzera > Lumnitzera racemosa. The sequence continues at coordinate 8,985,686 of JAMXBC010000008.1, read as the reverse complement.
ATTTTTATTACAATAGCTGTTATGATTATATAGTATATTACATTATCTGTAAAGTATATTTGTTTTGGATTTCGTTTATTAATATGTCATTCCTTATGTATTTCTACAAATTATAATATTATCCGATTAAAGTACGTATTCTTTTATTACTATATTGATTAGTAAAATTATATATTTTGACACCCTCATAATATGTCCTCTTTAGATTTTCTTTTATATATACATATTGTACTCTACGACTTAAAGTAATTAAATAATATTATATAAATATGTCAACTTTTTGCTTTATCATATTATAGTAGTGCAGTGTGTGAGTTGGGAGAGTGACAGTGAGTGGTGGTTGGTTGTTGTAACCTAAATGTATGTGTAGGTATGAGTGATAACTGGTTGTTTCATTGATAGTCTTATTAGATTGATATTTTAAAATTATGTTATTTCTTAATTGGTTTTTAAATAATATGTGGTACTGTATTGGTCACCTCAATTCAGTATGATAGTGACTAAAATAATAAAATATACATGGATTTGTGAATCACCTAATACCATATGTGCTAGATAAGTGTAGGCCTTAAGACTAGATGTGATTTTGAAGCGAAAGCATTAGACATTATCCTTGTAGTAATCAAGTAGTATAGAATAAAGGATCATGCCATCCCTGACTCTTCATAACAAGGATCAAAATATGGAATAACAGGTTGGATATAATTTGACTCTGGTGTGGCTCTCTTGATTATAAGTATTGTCAAGACCTTATAGGAAGCTTAGTAAGATTAGCTAGAATTTTCATATTACGTGTGTATTTATAATATGAAAATTACCTTGTAAGTCAGAGATTTCAAAATTATAATTAATTTATCATTAGGGTTTTTGATTTTTAATTTATTAACGTAAAATATAAATAACTATGGATACCTAATATTCCATAGTCTATCAGAATCGTAGAGAATCGGTATTCCCTAAAAGATAATAAGACAGGGTAAATTAATTTTTATAAATTACAAGAAGTACTAAATTATATAGAACCTCAACATATAAATACTTTCTATAAAAGATGTTTTTGTATTGGCTATACACTTCTCAATTAACTTTAATATTATCTTATATATCTTCCATTTACACTTTGCACTCAAAATTTATCCCAGTTCTAGCTTAAATAAACTTGCAAAAAAAAAAAAAAAAAACTGTTGGGGAGTAAGCTATACGAGCTTAGTGAGATATCCATCCTACTCTATTATCAAGCAAGTTATCAAACAATTAATTAACAAACAAATGAATACATGAATAAGTAATATACTAAACAATATATGTAGTTGACCAAGTGTTGCATATAACTTCAAATTTGATGCCCTCCGAGGAAAGAGTTGGACATTCATCGGCACCAATCATAACTGAGTTCTAACACTTGGGCTTTTAACCATATATTAAAATTTCTTGTTTCACAAAATATATTTCCATTTTAAAAAATCCAGTAATTCACAAATTCCTAGGGCTACTGATGATATAGTGTAACGCCCTAGAACCAGAGGGCGTCATAACCCTCTACATGTCCCTGCTAATCAGGAATACGTTAAGATTCTAAAACCAGCTACGTTCTCTAAAATTACTTGTAGTAATTGATTATCAAGTACAAAACAATAAATCTTTAAACACAACTATTCTTTAGATACAACAATTCGAATGATTCACAGGTAAGACACTTTAGCTCTAAACAAACTAAATAACTAGATCTTAAACTTTTTCAACAAACAGAATTAACTGTCTCTCTTTCATAACTTGATGATAGCAAATTCCATACCTGTTACAAACTTATCAAATCAATTTGCAGTTGTAAAAATAAAAGAGGGAGCTAAAGGTTAGTACGGGTGCACAAACATACATAGATGTTAAGCCCAAACATACAGGTGCATATAATGCAGCTGTAATAACATATAAACAAAAAATAGTTTAATTATCTTTAATTTAGGCTAACAATTATCAAAGGAGTACTCATAACCTTGCTACAGTGTGTCTACATACATAGGTATATATAATATAAATATTCTTTTAAATTTTTTACGCCCAGAGTCTAGAGATCAGAAACTTAGTATTCTAGTTGAGTCATCCTATATGTGAGTTCACTAGAGAATCCTTACATATGATTAGCGGTTGCTTCTTTAGGGAACTGCTACTATGGGCTCCTAGAGTGAGCAGGTCAACCACAACCAACAGTCAAGGTCATTTAGGCTGCATATATATTAGTCTAATTACATTCTAAGTCCTAACATGTACAACATATAAGCAAGCACCATGTACTTCGGATAGCTTCTCCACAATTAAGTAAAACTTCACTAACTTTAAGCCTTGTTTCAAATAGCTCGAACCAACCAATAAGGAAGGAATCGATAACCAACACGAATCTATTTGAAATTAGGAATAAGGGTATATATTAACCTTTGGGTAATGATTAAATAATCTTTCTCTAATTAGTACTCATGAATTATTTATTAATTTACTTAAACAACCACTATGAAATCATTCAATACATATTTTATTAGTATAGTTCCCTATGGTTAGCATTAATTAGTCTTATATACTAGTATTTAACATAATAGTATGATAGTATCGTTATGAATTTATTCTGTGATTTAATGAAAACTATTTCTATGCATTCTACTTCTATTTCCATGAATAATATTGTACTAAGTAGCAGGATTGAAACTTGTAACAATATACATATAGACGAGACAAAATAGAATATAGGCACAGTTACTAACATTTGTTTCAAAGAATCGGAGCTCGGAAAAGCTTAGCACCGGAAGGAATCCCGATCAATAGGTGAAAATCAATTATATAAATATGATGATATCTAGATATAACTTATAATTTATAATAGCAACAGGACTATGAAATTCACAAATAACACTATGGAATAAAATACCATAGTAAATACTAGAATCATAACTTTCCAATATCAGGATCAAGTCATCTTCTTCTTTTCGCAAGTGCTCGACCTCGCAAGCCGATGATAATAACAAACCAACTTCTCTTATGTTAAGAGGCAAGGATAAACTTAACAATAACTAAAAAGAATTTACATAACTTCATGCTATTACTATTATACATCCCACCTTTATTAACTATTAATAACATTACACTAAGTAAGTTTTCTGGCTATTATCATAATAATAATGTTACACTATATATGTTATTTCAATTAAAAACAGAGTGATGAATAGGGTCATACATGGTCAAATGGCATCAGGAAACTAGGAGTGATGATGCAAATGTTATATTGCTGTAGATCGTAAACGGTACCACGAATGTCCGGAAACAGCTCCATTGAAGCTTCCTCTGTCATCACTTTGGGTTTTACTACCTTGCCTTAGCTCTACCAAACTTGACTCAGCTTTGACTTCAATGGATAAAGCTCGATGGAACATGAAAATGCAAACACAAAACATATTCAAAACAGAGAACAAGATGAATGATTATTTAATGAAGAAATGAAAAGGAATACGAAGTGAAATTGAAGTTGTACGAGCTTCTTCAATCTGTTGGCATGCTTGGGAGTTCATAAGATCTCGTCGGAAAGTCTTCGTCCATCTCCAACACCGATGAAGTAAGATGGCACGTTTTTGCGGAATGTGAAAATACATTGAAGAGGGAAAAGGGAAAAATATGAACAGATGGAAGATGGCATGGATAGGCGATATGGAGTGAGGTTCTAGTGAGAGGATGACTAATGTATTGTATTCCTCAACGTCAGCTAAAAATTAGTGAATGGAATGTTGTTTGTTTCCTTTCCAGATGGAAGAAAGGGTTTGGTGGCTTGAGAGATTATGATGATAGAAGGGGGTAGTCGGGGAAAAAGAAATGAAGGATAGGGGTCGGGAAAATATAGAGAAGGTTGTGGTACTGGTCTTTAAGTCATTCTAGAATGTAGGGTATGTCTATAATTAAAATAGGAAAATAATGAATCAATAAAAAAGAGAATAAATAGTATTTTAAAAAATAAATTATTTATAAAAATGCTATAAAATATATAATCTTTAATAAAAAAATATATTTTATATATAAAATAAAATTAATTTATTTAATACATACATAAAACAAGAGTTTTTTTTTTAAAGTAATATCAAAACCTTAAATTAGACATTTATACTATAAGATAAAAACTTAAAATAAGTATGGAGTTATTTGAAGATAAATAAATTGAAACTTTTGTTTACTAGGATACCTTTTTTTTATTGACAGGATATAAATAAATTTTATTACTTATTATATTATTAGTTTGATTGGGGTGTTTCATTTACCCCTTACAATTCACACTTACGCCATATAGTGGTGGTTCCTGAACTCGACACTCAACTACCCACGGTTAATGTTTTCGACGTAGAGTAAGTTTGTGAGCCAAGGATAGGGTCCTATTGTATAAGTGCTCTTATATTGTACTAATAATAAATAATCAAATTACATGGGATTCCCATCCCTATAGGGCCATACATTATCATCTACATGAGGTAACAATCGGAACAATAAATACAATGTTCATGATTATGCATGATTCATTTATTTAATTAAGTCATGTGGGATTGAGTCAAATTACTAGGTGATCAACCAATATTGACAGTTTATCCAATCATGCAACAATAAATTACACAACCGGGTATTTAGCTACTATGTTTTACAACATTTTATGCAACACATAACTAATATTTAAGCATATGCATAACTTGAACCCTAAGCATCAAGTTATTAATATTAAAACATTTAGGTGTGCTAACTATAAGCACAAAACAAGTATAGAGTTATTGGGAGTATTTACTCAACCATAAGGATAATCAAGGTAGGTAGGGAGATCGGTATCTTTGTCGGGATCACTAGATATTTAAGGAATATAAAAGATAATAAGTATCTAAGTAAGATAATTATTTTATATAAGTATTTATTTAAAAATCTACCAAATTTCCTACTTATTTTACATAATTTTTTTAGTTTGAGCTTTTTCTTCAATTGCATATAACTTTTTTTTTAAATCTAACGTTTATGAACTTATAGTCAATCTTTATCATTTTTGGATGTATTTTCATGTAACAAGATTCATTTTGGATGTTGGAACTCATATTTTCTATTATAGACCTAGGGTGTTGTGAATTTATTTATTTTCTACTCAAATGGTTTTAATTATTATTTTGAGCTTTTCTTTAATGATTTTATTTATTGGATTTTTCCTTATTTTTAATAATAGGCATAAATAATTTCTAGATTTTAAAATTTTTTAAATATTTTTATTTTTTGGGTCCATTTTGTAATAATTTCTTTATTTTACTATTTTAAGCCTAAATCATTAATTGTCTTAATTTTTGTCATGATTGTGATTTTCTAATTAATTATTATTATTATTATTATCATCTTATTATTTTTACAATTTACGGTTTAATTAGAAAAATTTGGAATAGCCGATGTGGTAGCTTCCTATTGGTCCATAATGCAATTTTCTTATTTTATCCAATTTTTGTATTTTTACTACTTTATCGTATTAATACATACATATATAATATCATAATTAATTAAATGATAGAAGATAACTCCTATCCTACTTTTAAGGACCATGTCTCATACATATACATATATATATATTTATACTTATCAACTTGTTTTTAAGAAATAAAGTACTAATATACATATACATGTATTTTTGGCTATATATATACAAACGTAAATATTTATACTATATTATATTTATATTTATTTAAACCTTAGAAAAATAGAAAAATATATATTTATATGTGTATACATATACTTCCATAAGAGAACCATATATATATATAATTAAGTAAGTTTAACACACATGCACACACACACACATATATATATACTTATAGCTAAATAATATATAAATAAGAAAAAGAAAAATTGTACATATAACCAAATACATGTACATATAATTTTTATCACAAAAGATACTAATGATACATATAATCCCCTACTATATTACATACAATACTAACAAGTAAATATTAACACAAAAGAAATATACAAAAACTTATAATACAAAAGAAAAACAAAACTTATATAAAATAATGTATTATTTGATTACTTTTGACCTTGGAAATTTTAGGAAGAAATCCTCTTTATGCCTTCATGAAATTGATAGTAAAATTAGTGTTCGAGAAGTGATGTTGTATTGTGAAATAGGGATGGTAGATGATAGTGTAAAGAGAAGAAAAATGAAAGGAAAATGGAAGGTTAGGGAAGCAGGAGAGTTGTCAGTTCAAAATGGAGAAAAAGAAGTGGCTTGGTTTGTGTTTAAACTTTGGAAAAGAAAAAGAATATTGGAGTGTATTCTAAAAGAATATATGCTCGACGGCATAAAAAAAAAATAGTTGACTTGCTTTTTCTCCTTAATTCTTCACATGGGATAATTGTTGTGTTAGTTGCTTTTTATCCTCATTTACTTCTTTTACAAGTGATAGTGAAAGGAACATGTGGGCAACCGAAATTGGAAGGAGAGAAAGAAGATAAGAAGAAAGGAAAAGGAAAGAAAAGAAGGAAAATTATAAATTTACTTCTTGACTTTTCTTGAAGCTTTTCCAACTTTTAAATAATATTCAAGATGAAATATGATATAACTATGGAAAAATATAGGGTATAAAATTAATGTATACTATATAGTATATAAACATAAAGTATGTAATAAAATTAAATAAAAAAAGTTAAATCAATATAAAGCTAACAAACACACACATATATACATATGTGATGCCACAATTAATCATAAGATAATATTTGCAATCTTGTTCATTTATTTCATTGATTTTTTATTTTTTATATTTATTAGTATTTATAAATTATCTTTATTCATTCACTATTAATAATTGTACCCAATTAGAACTTTTTTTTTATCAAGTTTAGGTTTCATCTCTTGCATTTATGTGTATATGGAATTTAGGGTTTTTTTTACATGATTAAGGTTTTGATTAATATATTAGGTTTTTTTATATTCGTTTTAGGTTTCATATTTAAAATTTTAATCAATTTTAAATTTATTGGTTTTGTTAACTTAAGGAAATTATCTATAGCACTCAAGTTCAACTCTATACTCAAAAGACTAAATTTGTAAAGTTTACAGGTATAGTGTATACTAGCAAAATAATTACACCTTGAATCTATAATAAGCTTTAACATGTGATAGGAATCAACCCCCTAGATTGATTATACATAGCCAAGCTAGAGAACTCTAAGGACTTACTTAGAGAATACTAGTTTGAAGCCTTATTTGAGATAGAAATTCCCATCTCAACTTAATCTTCTGCTGACCTGACAGCTAGACCTTCACGTATGCTAGACTTGCTGAACAATTATGCTCTCCTGAGCCAACCATAAACATCTGACCCTAACTAAGCTGACTACTCTACAGCAGGATTGAATGGGCCCTGATCTGATCTAGATTAAGTTAGCCCCTAATTGCAAATTCTTTTTTTTTTTTTGTCTACTTTGTACCATATTTCTAATGTTTGACCATCGAGTGACAAGTGTTTTCTGGCATGACATTTTAGAAGGATTCTTTACTTTTTCGTACTGAGTATTTTTTGTCTCTTTTATCTCTTTTTAGTATGTCTTACGCAACATAATTGTAAGAACACCCTTTTGTTAGATGAGTATATAACATTACCCCTCCTCCTAACTTAATTGTACATAGACATCAATCCTCAATATTAGAATTTAATCAAGTTTTCCTTGAGTAGCCTTAGTATTCTCATTACCCTTTAACTCTTATCTATTCCCTTTAATAAGGAGTAGTGGTGAGTGATCTTTTAATTTGGACCAATGAGTCATATCCGGCAGATTGTAGGTCGAGTAGGATCAGTTGTTCTGTTATATCAAATTGATAGTTACCTGGACTTTGCTAGCTTTCTTTTGTTTCTATTCTGTTCACTTTATTATGGTAACTCTCCATGTGTCTGACATTAGAGATGCATCAACTTCGTTAGTATCAAAGTATGGTTCAAAGAGAGTGTGTGCAAAGTTGCAGTGAAGTTTTGGTTGTGTTTACTGTTTGTGGTTGTTGTGTTCCTTCTTAGCTACTTCAGTGTGTTCGTTTGGAGTAATTTTGAAGTTATAAGTTGTATAAGGAAGACTTCTGAGTTAGTAAGTATGGTTTCTTTATTTCTCTTATCTTACTCTATTATTTCACCATGAAAACATACTAAGTTTAGTTTCTATCTTGTTTAGGTGATTACTGAGTGATTAAAGTTGTTAGAGTGTGTTAACTAAAGTTTTGGGTAGTATGGAAGTAGTATTTTCCATGTATTGTGTGGTTAATTTGTTTGAGAAGTATTGTACCATGTTAGATTTAAGTATTCAAGGTATTATTGGTGACCAAAATAATGGTGCTCAAATTGGTTGTGGTTATACTGGTGGTTATACTGGTAGTAATACTTTAGGGTCAATTGATGATAAGCTTGACCAGCTCACTAATCTCATTGATAGCCTAGTTACCATAATGCAAGATAACAGACAACTACCTTAGAGAGTACAATACCATAACCTATTAGAGAATGCTCTAGAGAGACACTATAGCCAAAGTAACCAAGCTAATCGCCTAGTTCGACCCCCTCTAATTAGAGGAGTTACAGATTGAGCTATTAGGTGAAGATTAGACTTAGAGGAGATTGAGAAAGACAATGAGGAGTTGGATGCTGTAGAGTTGGAGGAAGAAGAAGAGGCTGATCATTAACAAGCATAGGAGTAGATATGCCAAGCTCTTTAAGGACTAGATAATTTCAAGGTCCAAATCAAACCCTTCAATGGAAGTTGAGATGCAGACGAATACTTAGAGTGAAAAAAGAAGGTTAAGAAGGTATTTGACTATTATGGGTATATAGATGCTATTAAGGTCTAACTTGTTGCATTAGAGTTTATTGGGTATGCTACAATGTAGTGGAAAAATCTGAATGCAGTCAAAGTAAGGGATGGGAGGCGAGGAGTAAGGACTTGGGATGAGATGAAAAGGTTGTTAAGAGGTAGATTAATGCTCGAGACCTACTTACAAGATACATTTGTAAAGTTGCACAAACTTTACCAAGGAGGCCAATTTGTTGACGATTATGCGAGAGAGTTCCAAATGCTTATGATCTGAGTCGATGTGAAAGAACCAGAGACTCGTACCATATTGAGGTTCGTTTCTAGGCTTAAATATGAGATTCGCAACATTATGGAAGTGTCAGAGTTTTATACCTTAGAAAAGACGATTAAGATAGCATAAAGGGTCGAAAAATAGAGGAGGAGCGCTTCGAGCTGACTTAGGCCAACATTCTCCTAAGCCCTTGTTCTACATCGACTTGTCCAAGTCGAGCCGAGGAAAGGAATGATCAACTTGACGATAGGTGAGAAGATTAGTAGGATCAAGTAGGACCGTCAAGCTGAATTAAGGCTAGGTTGACCCTGAGAACATATGAGAGAGGATAAACCTCCAAATAGAGGACTAGCAAGGTGAAGTGCTTTAAATACTTAAGCTTCGGACATATGGTTACTAAGTGTTCAAACCAACATGTCATGATGCTTAGAGGATATGTAACTAATCGCATTGACGAGAGCGAGTTCGAAGAGGAAAATGATGTTAGAAAAGATGAAGCTAGGGAGGAAGAGGAGACCTATGTCTATCTTGACCAAGGATAAGTGATAACCTTAGTACTAAGATAAGTATTGAGTTCCTTACCAAACTCTAAGGAAGACTAAAGGGAAAATTTGTTCCATACTAAATGTATCATCAAAGGACAATTGTACACCATCATAGTAGACGGAGGAAGCTATACTAATGTAATCACACAATCCTTTGTGTAAAGGTTAGGCTTGCTAGCCTCAAAGCATCCCCAATCTTATAAGCTACATTGGCCTCATCATAAGGATACTTTGCACGTGACTGAATAAGTAATCGTATTGTTCAGTGTTGGAAATATGTATAGGGTTGAAGTAATGTGCGATGTCATCCCCATTGAAGCTTTACATCTATTACTTGGAAGGCCTTGGTTGTTCGAGTGATGTGTTACTCATGACGGCTATAAGAACACCTATGCCTTTGTTAATGATGGAAAGAAGATTGTGTTGTAGCCTATGACCCCATCCTAAGTGAACGAGACTCATAATTAGCTTACCCTAGCTAGTAAGAAGAAGGCCTTAGCGATAAGCCAAAGAGAACTCTAAGCTACTGAGAAGGCTACAGAGCCTATGTTTTTGTTGATTAGAAGATTGTTGGAGATGAGAGATTTGAAGGATGTTCCGGATGAAATCTGAAGGTTAATTGATGAGTTTATTGACTTGTTTCTTAAAGAGTTACTTGAAGGACTACCCCCACCAATCCAAGGCATAGAGCACTGTATTGATCTGCAACAAGACATTACCCTACCGAATCGACCTACATACAAAATGAATCTTGAACAGGCTGCCAAACTAAAAAGATAGGTGGATGAACTCACAGTATGAGGACATGTGATGGAGAGTATGAGCCTTTGTACTGTACTAGATCTGCTTGTCCTAAAGAAGGATTGTTCATGGCGCATGTGCATCAATAGCTGAACAATTAATCGAATCATCGTCAAATACAGGTACCCAATACTGAAGCTTAGTGACATGTTGGATGAGCTCTATGGTGCCAAACTATTTTCGAAGATTGAATTGCAAAGTGGTTACTACCAAATTTGCATGAGACTGGATGATGAGTGGAAGACTGCCTTCAAGACTAGGCACTATCTCTACAAATGATTAGTTATGCTATTCACACTTACCAATGCACTGAGCATATTCATGTGGTTAATGAAATATGTGATGAGCTCTATGATTAAGAGATGTATGGTCGTGTACTTCAATGACATAGTAGTATACAATGCTGACTTGAACAACCATATTCAACATCTTCGAGCAGTATTTGACATTTTACGATTTGAGTAGTTATATGGGAATTTAAAGAAATGTACATTCTGTCAAGATGAAGTGGTTTTTCTTGGGTTTGTCGTGTTAGGGGAAGGACTGATAGGGAATCTGAGTAGATGAGGAGAAGATTCGAGTTGTCTTGGAATGGCTAATGTAGAGAAATGTCACTGAGGTTTGAAGTTTTCATGTCCTAGCTTCTTTCTATAAGTGATTACCATAGCTGCCCCTTTGACCGAGTTAACAAAGAAGAGTGATGGGTTTAGGTGGAACAATCGAGTTGAATAGAGCTTTAGGAAGATCAAGGAAAAGCTCACCTTAGCCCTTATCTTATTACTACCAGATTTGACAAACCCTTTAAGTTGGAATGTGATGCGTCAGACATTGAAATTGGCACCATCCTCGTGTAAGAACAACGATTTGTCACCTACTACAGCGAAAAGCTTAATAATCCTACCTTGAACCATTCTATGTATGAGAAAGAGTTATACTCTCTTTTTCTAGCCCTTACTATTTGGCAACATTATTTGCTACTATGAGAATTTGTTATTTACACTGATCATGGATCACTGAAGCATCTTGAGAGTTAAAACAAACTTTTGAAGAAACAAGCTAAGTGACTAGAGTTCATGAAAGGATTTTTGTAACCATACATTCTGTTAAGAGAAAATGCTTAAGGTTTAAGTGATATGTTGTAGGTTTTGGGGATACCTATTAAGACCTCCAATGGGTTATTTATAAGGTACTCCTCTTTCTTTATATGTCCTTATAACATTTAGGGGAATAGACAAGGCTCCTTGATACGGATGGAGGAAATGATTGCTTTTGAGCTTTGCCCATTATTCTTATTGTTACATGGTATTGTATGAATAGGAGGGTTGAGGTGTTGGTTGTCACATCCCATTAAATGCGATGTAAGCGTCGCATAATAAGGGAGTAGCTCAAGGAAAAGTCATGTTGAAGGAGTTATGCTCTTAGTTGGGGGCTTACTACCATGTTGGTTTTGTAGGTATAACTATTTGAGACTTGTGGGTTCTAAATGGAGGTTACATGAGGGGTTACCTAGGGGTAGTTGGGTTTTGGCGACTCTAGGCTTGATTGAGATCCCTATTGCTTGGTTGTGATAAGCCAAGTTTGTTTATGGTTCTCCTTAGATAGGGAAGAGCTTTTGGGCCCTTTTTAGTCTTGGGCTTTAACTTATTAGGTTATGCCCATTAGTTGATATCATCAGTTAGTTTATACATATATATATAATATATAAGTAAATATGTATGTTATATATATAATATATATGTAAGTAAATGTAAGCACAGATAAATATAACATATGTTTATATATTTAATGCATATTTATTATAATTACCATGTAGACACGTGTTATTTGCATAATCCATATGTTATGCATATCATATATCTTTTATGTATGTTGTATACATTTGTTATATTGTTTTACAATCTATATGCATATACTACATATATATATATGTATGTACATATGTTATGTTTGTCATATAATCTATCTTTTCTTCCATTATATCGGTATATGTTGTAGTTATTAGATTCTCTTAAACTTTCATCGACACATTTGTTTATAGTAATAATGTGTATCCTTAAATTCTAATATTACATCTAGATAAAATGTTGTTATAGTTATAGGTATTTGATAATTGATATTGTTAATAGTTATGTTGGCATCTATATTCTATTACATTCGTTAATAGGGCCCTATTTGGGAGCTAAGCTCCATTTGTGGTTGTTTTGTAATTATTATGCTTAAATTGTTTGAGCTTCGTTAATTACCTTAAAAAATGAACTAACTCAAACTTAACTTAATACCTAACCTGATATGCATCGCAACCTACTAAGTGTAACGGTTAAGATTCTCTGGCCAAACATGTACTCTCTTTAATAAGGATAATTGAAATGTTCTTTTTCCCACTCTTAGCCGAATTAAGTGACAGGAGAGAAGGTCATGGTAAGGTTGGAGGCTGTGATTTGAAGGTGGTTATAGGAGGAGTGTGTTCTTCATTGGACAAGTCTTAGTTTAGGTTTGATTTGTGAGTGTGTGACATCAATATCCTTAACCCAGATTAGAGTGGGTGCTATTTCTTTGATCTCACGACAGACTGGATAATGTCGTGCGATGGTATTCACTTGTACATGCATTCCACCTAACTAACTTAGTTGAAAACCCTGCTTGTGATGTGCTGAGTGCATACTTCTATCTTTACCCCACTTACCAAGAAAGTTGTCGTTCATTCTCCTAGAGTTTGTTTTATAGGTTCCAAATGAATTATAAGTGGCTACCTAATACTAGAACACTAGTAAACTGAGATGAAAAGTGAGATGTAACAAGAAATGGCTGGTTATTGCCCTTAATATTAATTTTTTTATTTTTAAGGAAAACTACATTGTACTCCTTAAGGGGCTTGGTAGTTTTTAATATTATGGTCTGTATATGAAATGATAGGTGTCTGTGAGATTTACTACGATTCTTTTATAAGGTTAAATTACAATTTTATTTTTAACAAATTATTTTAGAGGTTTATTCCGCAGGTTTATATCAAACAGGTATTGAATTAGACGCCTCAAAGGGATAGAGTCAAGTACGTCTTGTGTGAATTAGGTCTAAGATAGTAGCTGTAAGGATAGTTTCTATCTTCCCCTTATTCTACCTTTTCGAGGTGTGACGCAATGTTATGTCACCGCCCTAGATTCCCTATTGAGGTATGAAGATCTTCCCTTTCTACTACTTAGTATTGGACTTAGAGTCCCCTTCATAAAGGCGAGAGTTCTTGGACTCGTATAAAAACCCTATATAGGAGTTTAGAATAGTCTTCTCACTCCAATGCTTCTTGAAGGCCTCAATTTGGGCCTTACATATCTAGTCCATAATGAGATAGGGATGGCCAAATGGGAGTGGCTCGAATAATGGTTTACCAAGTGGCACTAGTAACTTGCTCTTCTTGAGGCCAACGCCTCCTTGGGAAGTCTCCTCTTTTAACTTGCTAGACCCTTAGTAGTGCTAGTCTCAAGCTTTTTTCCTTTGTGTTAAGAAGGTAAGGGAAGAATTAATAGCTCCAGCTCATCAATAGCAGCCTCATCCCTTATTAGAATGGGCTCAAATGTAAGAATAGTTTTAGTTACAAGGGAGGTCATGCTCAGAGGGTCGATAACTACGGGTTCCCTAGAAGTTCCAATGAGAGAAATCCTCTAAAGAAGAACTGGTGATTCTACTCTACTGGTTTCGCTTACCCTTGATACAGGCCATATAGCCTTGCTCTTAAGGTCAGCAGCCTTCTTGGTGGCTTAGCTTTCCCCCTATGTCCCCTTAACAGTTCTGACTTAGAAAGATGTGGAACCTTAGCTACTTGGGCTAGCTTCTTATCTACAAGGAAACAAGTAAACAACATCAATACAAGGCGAGCATGTCGCACTTAATTACAATACTTTGTCGTGACCAGCATGAGCAACAAGAGGCCTCCCACTCCTCAAAAAGATTTCAGACGAAAATAATTTTAAGTGAACCTACACTGGCAAGACGTAAGAGGTAGTTTACATTGAAGACAGACCTGTACCATCCATCCACCTCTTCACTGTAGCTTTATGCATGCTAGGGAAGAGGTCGAAGATTAGGAACCTAAAGTACCTCCCTACTATTTGCTCAGTATTGACGTCCTTGCCATTCCTTAAGGCCATGAAGGCATTAATTTCTTGTACAGCCTCAAAGTCATTAAGGCTGAGCTTCTTTGCAACATTGGTTTGAACTAGCAAAGTCTACCACATCTAGAAGTCGACCTCTTTAGGTAACTCCATTACCACAAACTCGTCTTACTAGCCCTTTATGGATGAGTACAAGCCTCTAAATAGCTTTCTCTGTATGTAATTCTGAAGGTACGTTTACCCATTCAGATTCTTCCATTAGAAATAGTAATTGAAACGTTCAAGAGTGGCTCACACCACTAGATATTCGCATAACACCTAGAACACCTTCAACACTATCTACCCTATTAGGAAGAATTTGTACCAAATAATGCCAGTGGTAATTGAAGAGTTTTAATAAGGATCAATCCAGAAACGGCAATGGACCTTCAAACGAACAAGAATGGTTATTCAAAAGAAAATGGGTACGAAGAATAGGAAGGTTTTTTAATATGAGTGTGAATGGATATAACTCACTAAGATGCAAACATAATCAGGGGTTTAAGCTTAAAATAGAGTTCAATATAATTCACAAACACTAAATGTCACTTGGGATTCAAATGAGGGTTATATATAACTCATTAGCCGGTTTAAATAAAAGGGTTTACCATAATCCAAAGAATAGGATTGATAAGAATACGGGAGAGATTAAAGAGAGTAAAGAGCACTCAATAATCCAGCAAACACAAGCTTTACAAGCTTAAGTATAGCTTACTCAAAAGAGGAAAGTTTCACTCTCTGTATATGTCTATGTATGTCTATGTATCTCTATCTGTGTTACAGTACAAATGTTGCTATTTATAGCAAGTCCTAAACCCTAGTAGCAAAACTGTAAATAATGTACAAGGCCTTAAACTCTAAAGAATTGAACCTACGAATAAAATTAAAGAAAACATATAGAAGAATACAAAACTGTACGTTTTACAGAAGTCGGCATGCAGTCATTCGATATGTCTTAGGAGTAGTAGTATTCAAATTGGACGGGGTCGGCAATTGGATGTGCTGGTTGGGAAGGAGTCCTTAAAGTTTCGCGTAGCTTGGTTGAGATACCAGAAAGGTCGGCCCATAATTTCCCAGAATTAGTCGGCCCTAATCTCTCGAGGTCATTCCGAGTGGTTCTTTGGTCCTAAGTCCTTGGCTGTGTAATCTCTCATCTTCTAGGCAGACAATAGGCTTGTTGCCGAGTATCTCCTTTTCTTCCCTTTAACCTTCTATCATTTGCTCGGCCTTGATGAAAGTTGTTTGGCCTTAGCCTTGAACTGTTCGACCTCGGGTTAGAACAGGTTAGCATCTTCTTTTGGAGGGTTGGCGTCGGCTTCGGACAGGTTAGCCTCGACTTGGATGTAGTCGAAGGCTAATTCCCATCAAGTTCCTTCTCAAACTCATTAAAAGGGAGGTACATTTTAAGCTCTAGACATTTTTCAAACACTGTAAAGCAGCTCCCCTACGGTAAAGACAACCTCTCCTCCTTCAGTGGCAACCGCACTACCCAGCTCGTTTATTGAGGATGATTTGCTCTTACTAATCTACCTACTCAACCTCTTGTCAGCCTTTGGCTTAGTGAACAAGTTCACAGAACCTAGTAATATGTCGTACGAATAGGTGTCCTTAGGGATGGCTCTAACAAGCTTTGCTTTGTTCATTTCCTCAACTGCCTTTCTCATCTCCTTATCTAGTTGTGCTAGTGAGGATGAAGCTTCTTCATCCCTTCCTAAGGGGGGAAAAGCACTCCTAATAGCCTCAAAGTCTAAGAATGTAATGTTATACTCACCATAGTTAGCCCTTGAGTTCGACGTTTTGATGATAGAAAGAAGTGAGAGTTTTGTTGATGAAGAAGAAGAAAGAAACTGAAGGAGAAAGTAACTGTTGATATCGCAAGTAGTAAATAAACATGATAAAGGAAGTTACAAAAGAGTTATTTGTAAAGGTTGATGGTATTTATAAGTCAAATGCTTAGGAAAGAAAAATGTAAATCTTGTAATGCGTCATGTTGTTAGCCCCTATCCTTGTCTTGATCAGATAACCGTATTTAAAAGACAAAACATCCACAACTATACGTGAGTCTATAGAGACATGACACCTGTCTTGTTACATTAACTGCATCATGAAAGTGCACAATAAAGTAAGAATTCAAAATGTTGCTTTCATAAGAAGTTTTCCCAAGGCCCCTTTAGCTTCCATGTCAACAACAAAATCTCTCTAGCACCATTGCCTGGTACTGATAGCCTTACTTGGCTCTACTATCACCTGTTCGGCACTACTTGACCAGATCATCTAATGCCTCTACATATTTATTGCTTAGAGTGCCTAACTTATTGGATCTTTGTCACGACCCAAGGGGAGCTAGTTGTGACAGTCGCCGTATATTATACAAAGGATTGCAGATTGAATTCCCTTACAATTGACGACTCTTTTATATAATACACAAGGCTATAGCTACTACTAACTATCAAGAGTACGCAAGCTTAAGCAATATCATTTCATGATAAATGATAAAATTATAAAAATATAACGCATGGTCTATTTGTATAAAAGTTTACAAATACAAAGTCTGAAACATGTCTTAAGTTAAACCAGTATAATAATTACATATTCAAATCTATAAACTATCAGAAATGCTCTCTGATTACATCCAGCTCCCATACTGACCCTGTGTAGAAAACTAGCCTTGGGCATGCGACGGTCTGACTATAGATAAAGATCGGCCTGCGAGAGAAGACTGCAAAGGTATAAGCTAACTAGCTTAGTGAGATAATTTCCCTCAACCATACAACAATTAAGTTATACAATAGTTAAGTTTAACTAAATGAATGCATGATAAACAGTATGCCAAACAAATACATGCAGGTGAGCAAGTACTGCATACAACTCAGATTTAACGCCCTTCGAAGTCAGGTTTAGAGATTCATCGGTATAGTTAGATCCGGGTATCATATTAAAACTTATTTTATAACGAAACTCCGTGTTTCGTAATCAAAAGGTAATGGTATATCCATTATCAGTTTTATCAAAACGAGTTTTACATATGATTGTGAGTAGGTTCACGCAGTCTTCACTCACCCCTAAACGAAGGCCTCTGGACTCGACCCTTAGCTAGGCGGTTGGCGCCTCTAACTCCTAGTCATCCCGTGGGCTAAGGTATGGTCATATCGTACGTGTGTACCATATGAAATCTATAACAATCAATAATTAACCAATGTATGGCCTCTCGCTACCTCCATGTAATGTGACTATTGGAATTAGTTATGCAGTGCATGATTATGCGTGATCCAAGTTAACTTTTCTAGTTGAATAAAATTAGGTCTTATTTATTCAGTGATCATTCTAAGTCACAAATAATCAATTTCTAGTGAATCCACTATACAACAATCATTACATTATTGAAGTTTAAAGTAATTTCACCATTAATAACAATTATCATTCACAAGCATAACCCAAACTCATACATATTCATTTATATATCATAACTTATATTCACTAATTACAAACACAAATAAGCATGGAATCATTAGAAAAAACTCACTCAGTCATGGCTAACTCAGGGGTCGTGGTCATCTGATGGTAGCTCAGGGTCTATATCAAAATCACCTGAGAATAATAAAAATTTGTAAGTTTGGAAATTTAAAGCTAACTAGTACCATAATTTGTAAAGTCTATTTCACTTAGTTACGTGAAATTATCAATTCGAGCTTTTTATCGAATCACGTGTAACTTTTTCGTTGTAGCTCGGATCGTTATGAACTTATAGTCCATTTTGATTGTTTTCGAGCGTATTTTCTTGTAATGAGGTTTGTTTTGGACGTTGTGACTCGTAGTTTAAATTGTGATATGAAAATATCACAAAATTTACTATTTAATTTTAAAAATTATAAAATATTAATTTTCACTTTTTCTTAATATATTTATGATTTAATAATTATTTAAACCATATATTTGATATTTTTATTATTTTGAGCATACTTTTCCTATTTTTGAGATTTTAGCCTTATTATTATTATTATTATTATTATTATTATTATTATTATTATTATTATTTCCATTATTATCTTTATTATTTCTCATTTTCTTTTTATTCATCTATATTTCACGATATATATATATATATAGACTTATAACATATTTGATAAATTTTATAATTTTACCTTATTGAAAAACTCTTAATTTACGGTAATATATATATATATACCTACTCCTTACATAATTATAAACTTATTTTAGTTTATAGATATTATTATATTACATATATATACTATATGTTATATGCCATATGTATGTCTATATATTTATTTTATGAAAACAAACATACTCTTATGTACATATTCATATATTCATGTATTTGTATTTATACATATAAATATACTCATATAATTTCCAAATACATAGATATATATAAATAATATACCTATTCATGTATTATATGATATATTCAATATATATATATTTACATAATTTTGTTATAAAATATGTATACTCTATATTATACATGTATTATATGATATATTTGGTATAACATAATATATACTTTATATTATATATATATGTCCTATATATATATATTACCACTTATAGAAATATACTACTACATATATACTATACGACTACATATATATATATATATATACGAAAATAATTATACATGTATACATATATATATATATACTATAGTTATTTTATAAAAATACTTAATACTAATTATATGTATTCTTAAAAAAAATACATAATACATAACCTTTCCGTATAATATACCTATATACATACATGTATACATACACAACCTTATACATACATATATAATTCAATCAAAGTATTTATGCATATATACATGTAATAGTAATGTTATATTTATAAAAATACCATACAAATATTATATTTATACATGTATATACTATATAATATACATCTATACTTGAAATATAATTGACTTACCTATTTCTTTTAATTTTTTCTTCTTCTTTTCTTCCTCCTTTCTTTTTCTTCTCTTCTTCTTTTCTTTCCTTCTTTTTCTTCCTTCTCCTCACATTTTTGCTTCCAGGTTTCAATTTGTTTGCAAAATTTTTCTAGATTTTTATTTCTTTCTCTTGTCTCACATGATTAACAGATTTAAGAAGAGCAAAAAAATCTTATCCTAATCCTTTACGTTAATGAAGATGAAACAAAAGTAATCATTTCAAAATTTTTATTTCTTTTGTTTAATTAACACTTGGCACTTTAATTTAGTCACATGGGCTGCTTCTTTTGATATTTTCAAATTCGGTTCTAGGACGTGGTAAGTAAAGAAAAGAAGAAAAGAGAAAAAGAAAGAGAAGGAAAATAAAAATTAATAATAAATATATGTAATTTTTTTAAACATATAATTTATAACAATACTCATCATAAATTAATTTTGAAATTTTTTTGAAAATTTATCAATTTAATTGGTACCGGTTATAATTATAATTTTTACAAGTTATTGTAGCGATTTCGTTAAATTTCACGCGAATAGGCGATTTAGTTGAAAATTATAATTGACTATAATTATATCACTATTGAGTAATATTTAACTATTTTATAGGTTTATATTTATAATTTTAGGGTTTTGAACCAATTCAGGTTCAATTTTGATTAATGATATATAAATCAGTTTTAGAGTTTTAGTATGTGATTTAGGGTTTCGATTAATTCCTAAAGATTTGTTATTGATGTTATATTTGATTTATTAAATTTCATAATATTTTATTGTTACTAGCCTTATCGACTTATTGTACAGTTTAGAATACTTAGACTTGAATTATGGTTCAATTACTGATTTCCTAGGGTTTACAATCTTCATTGGCTCGAAGGGTATTCACCTTAGGTCACTTTTCATGATCTTAAGGGGCGCTTAATAAGATTGTCTAAAATCTTTATATCATTTGTACACCTATAATACGAAAATCATCTTACAAGTTAGATATTACAAGGCTTTAAATAATTAATTACTAGTTTTTTATTTTAATTTACTATCTTATTTATACATATAAATAATTATGAATATTCAATATTCTATAGTCCATCAAAACCTTAGAGAATCAATATCTCCTTCTAAATAATTAGACAATGTAAAACAACTTTATAAATTATGATAAATACTAAATTATACATAATCCTAACATATAAATATTTTCTACATAAAATGTTTCTATACCAACTATACACATTTTAATTAACTTTAACATTATCAAACCTATCTTGAATTTGTACTCAATACTCGAAATTCATCCTAATACCAACTTAAATAAACTTGCAAAAAAAAAACCATAAGGGAATGAGCAAACCATAGCTTAGTGAGTTCGTTCCTCACTACTACCTTTCAAGTAAGTTATCAAACATTATTAGCATACATGCAATTTATTTACAAGAGAAATAAATGCGTATATAGTGAATGCAAGTAATACATCTATAGGAGTTCGGAACTATAGAAGATATAGATTTACGTTGTTTACACGTTGATTATCCTTTATATTTACCCATATGAAACACCTTACTTTAACTGTATGAGGCTGCTTTGGGGCATCGTCCCTCAAGATAGCGCTCGACTATTACCTTAATTGAGAAAAAAATATCAATCCAAATATGTAGACCTTAACTAGGGCCATTAACTATCAATAAATCATACCCAAGGCTCTCGAGCATAACAAAGTGAGTTCTCTTGCTATCAAAATATATCTAAGGCTCCATGAGCACAGATATTTGAGTCCTTTCGCTATTAAAATATATCCAAGATCTTACGAGCACAAATGGGTAAGTCTTTTCGTTATCAATTAAAGATAAAAATGTTAATCATAGGCATTACGATTTCTAAAAATACTTTTCTAAAAAATTTGCAAAGCTAGTACTTTCTATCAGTATATTGATTGAGTCATAGATATGCAACAAATATAACCAGTTATTTTGGTAAGATATTTATATTCACAAAAATGATAGCACACAAGTAAAACAGTCATTCAAACAAATAAGTAATAACAACCAACAAAATATCATGCAAATAACACGTATAAGCAAATAGTAGGTTATCAAAACTCTCTCACCTAGATTAATATTCATTCTCTAAGCCTTTGAGAATTCTAGAACTTAATAATTGAATATCTAAAAGGATAATAAGACTTATAAGTATTCTGAAAAACTAGGCTCTTTAGTTAACTAGTATGTATCGTAATTTACCTAATTTCCTACTATAACTCGAGCATGATATAAACATGGTTTAACTTACTTTTTGGAGTAAATAGGAAATATATTTGTAATTTATGGTATTTTTTGTATTTAGTTATTTGTTTCTCCTCATTATTTGTTTATAGGGCCAATTAACTTAGTTATTCTATTTATTCTTCTTGATTTATCTTAAATCTTTATTCACGTGTAACTTTTTTATTCTAACTCCAATTTTTATGATCTTGTAATCGAATTTTATCTTTTTTTTTTTAACTTACTTCTATATAACGAGATCGATTTTGGATGTTGAAACCCGCATTTTTTGTTATGGGTCCAAATGTTGCGAAATTTGTTATTTTGACCAAAATAATTTTAATTATAAATTTTAAGCTTTTCTTTTTTATTTTATGATTTAATTAATTTCTAAATTTTATATTTTTATAATATTTTATTTTTAAGTCCAATTTGTATTAATTTCATTATTTCTTCATTTTAAAGCTTAATTTACCAATTATGTTAGTTTTGTTCTTATTGAAAATTTCTAATTAATTAATTATTATTACTTCTAATTATTTTTTAAATTTGTGGTTTAGTAGGATATCTTAGAAGAATTGCTGACATTGTACTTTATTATTGGTCCATATAGCAATTTGATTTTTTTCCTAATTTTTAATTTTCTTAAATTTTGTATTATTATTATTATATATATTTATATATTATTATAATTAACTAATTAATATGTTTATGGGCCTTAATTTTTCTTTGTAGGTTTTGGTCCATTTGTATACATTTACATATATATATATGTAGATATTATTGTATTATCTTAAACAATTATACTATAAGTATCAATATACTTATATATATATATATTATGTATTCTTACTTATTTAGGTAATTAGCATATTAATATATATACTTGTATATATACATGTATGCATACTTATACTATACCATTATTATAGGTATACCTATAAATATACATATGTATTTATACTTTTAATATACTATTATTATGTGTATTTATATACACATACACGTATTTATACTCAATATTATACATATTTTTATACACATATATTTATGTTTTCCTAATATATTTTTAAGGAATTTTGACATATTATATATATTCATTTCTATATATACTTTCGGTTTATATATATATATATATATACTTAGTATTTCTTATATGAATGTTTATGTACATACTATAGTCGTGCATGTATATATACATATATATTTTGTATTTTCGTACTTATTTACATATACATATATTTATAATACTTTCTACTATAGTCCATATACATATAGCTCATATATGTACATATAGATAACTAGCTTATGACACATCCATACATATAAGTATATATCTAAGTATATCTAAATATGTATACATAGACATGTAAATACACTCTAACAGAAATAAGTTGCATACATTAAATTACATACATGTACATAAGGTTTCTACTATCATATGCATTTGTTTTACTAAATAACTCATAATACATAAACATGGAAGTACATATTTTCTAATACATTAGCAAAATACATATTTATGTAGAAGAAAATACACAACTTAAATTACAAAAAAGAATTAAAATACATAAAGAAAATACTTATTTATCTTGGTCTTAGAATTTTGGACTTAAAGCTTCTTTTTTCTCCTTCAAATTAAAAGTATGTTGATGTTGGATAATGGATTTGGTTATGAGAGTTGAGCGGGATGGTAGTTGAAAATGGAAAATAGAAAAACAAGAGAAGAAGATGAAAATAAGAGAGAGAGAGAGAGAGAGGGAGAGAGAAGCGTCGGCCTAAAAGAAATGGAAATGAGGGATTTTGTTGTTAATTAAATGAGGAAAGTTAAAGAAAGTTATGGAAGCATATAAGGGATACACATGGGCGGTCAAGAAGGAAGGAAAGAAAAAGAAAAGTAGAGAAGTTTCAAGATTGATATTGACATGTTGACTTGTTTAATATGTTTGACTTGGTCAATATTTTAATTATATAATATTATATATATATATTTAGCACATATAAATTAGGAAGGAAAAGAAAATAAAAAGAAAAGATAACGAAAAATAAAGAAATGAAATATTTTTTCTTTAAATATTTCTAACCCTATAATTAATATTTAGAATAATAAATAATATAATTATAAAGAAAGTTATAAAATATAAAAGTAACATTTGCTATATAATGTATAAGCAATAATTAGGTAATTAAATTAAGTTCAAATAATTAAATATATATATATATTACTCATTTAGATATATATATATATATTCACTAATATTTAATAATAACATTTATCAATTTCGTAAACTAATTTGATACTTTTTACATTTATTAGCATTTGAAAGTTATCTTTAGTCGTTAATTATTGAATTTACGCAATTTGGTATATTGATTGATAATTACTCCCAATTAGGGTTTTATCATCATAAAAGTAAATTTATACATTTAGAAGCTTAAGGTTTTAGTTTTAAGGTTTTTATCACATTTAGATTTGGTTTTTAGTATTTATACGTATAAAAGGTTTAGGGTTTTTATACGTGATTAGAGTTTCAATCAATATATTAAAGTTTTACATATTCATTTTAGGTTTCATAATTAAAATTTTAAATCAATCGTGAGTTTATCAATTCTATTGACTTAAGAAATTATCTACAACACTTGAGTTCAACTCTACACTCAAAAGGCCAAATTTTTGGAGTTTACATCACCCATTTGGGTCAGTACTCAACCATTCAACTCCACCTTAGTGTATCCTTCTTAGGGCACCTAACCATTGTTCAGCCTTACATATTATCAGCTTAGGCCTCCTTGTTAACCATCTCCTTTACTCGAGCATTTGTCACACCATGTTGACCAACCTCTTCAAAAGTGTTAACATGGTAATTCCTCGCATCAGTTACCAAGCTACCACAAGCGCTTTAAGTTTAACTTAGCTATGTGCCTGAGGAACTCATCTGTCCTTTCTCCTTATGTCCATTTTAACAATGAGACTACCCCCAAAGTAGAGGGGGGGGGGGGGGGGGGGGGGGGGGGGGAAGGGGTATGTGGTAGATTGTTGATAGGATATCTTAGCCTTAGGCCCTTTAAGCCTAACTCGACTTACTTATGTTCATGACCAACTGCTTCTTGACTAAGTTCAGCCTCCTGGCTCCTTTAGTCCACTGGATAGCTTGCTTATATAACATGGGCTCTAATAGTTGAAAGACAAGGACAAACTTGAGGACCTGGTTAACAACCATCTCTACAATTCAAGACTACGTTAGCCTACAAGTCTCTACTACTTACGACTTGTGGACATGCCCTTTATCCATTAACGACTTTCTAATTACTAACTCTACTCCTCTATAAATATCATAATAGTACTCAACGGTAAACTACTTGATATTTCATACATTTAAGCTATATTCTACCTCCTTGCGTACATTCTCTTTATCTGTGAACACATACTAAATTAAGTATCGAAGTAGTCATGTCAAACAATCCTTCGACGCCCTTTACTTTTTACTCTCTTGTAAGCTCACATCTAAGCACAAAGCCCAACCAGCTACTAATCTCTACATGCCAAAACTTAAAGTGATAATATTAATTTATAAGGCTATGACAATGAATACCTTCGCAACACAAAGTTGTAACTTTTGAACTAAATAGTTGAAATGGGTTCGTTGGTATTTATTGATTTGCTTATTCACTACTTTTGCCCAAGGTGTTAGAAAAGTAAATATAATTATTATCCCTTTAATTTTTTCTCAAAATCATTAAGTTCTCTATTAAATACTTAGTTTTGGTGCTTCATCAAAAGAGATAATATAGCAATGTTGTCTAACATGATTTAACCCATACGATCAAACCTAGTTTAGTCTAACTTGATCTTAAAACTTGTTCAGTCAAACCTTGATTCAACTCTTAGTTGAACCTAGTTTATGGCTTCAACTCTTAATACTCTCTTATGTTCAAATCAACAATTTGAATAAGATTTGCCAACACTGTAAAATTATAGGTAGCTTTATTTAGACTACTATGATAATTAAAAGGAGAAGCAATGGTGAAAGCATAACTGACAATAAGTTAGAGAATTTTCTAGATTTAAGGTCCTTATAGCCTATACAGTATCGACGCTGTTCTTTAATAGAACAAAAAAGGTTTGATTCATTCTTCCTTAATCCCATAAGTGTTGGTATGAAAAAGGGAAAAACAAATTTCCTTATAGAATTACAACAGAGGGGCTCAATGTTTAAGGTAAGTTCAAATAAAAAATCAATATTTTAAAATGTTTAAATAAGAAATGAACATTTCATTAAATGATTCAAATAAAGAATTAATATTTTAGAAAGTTTAAATAAGAGATTACTATTTTATAAAATGACTTAGATAATTTTATAAATTGACTATTATAAATTACTTATTTAAACTATTTTGTAAAGCATTGATTTTTTATTTTAACTTTTTAAAATATTAATCATTTATTTGAACTTTTTAAAATGGGAATCTTTTATTTGAATTTACCTTTAAGCGTTGATCTCCTTCGTTGTAATTCTACTCAACATCTGTATACAGTTGTGTTAGGGTATGTTGTCGATAACCTTTTCCCATATCAAGGTTTTTTTAACACACGTCTTCTGTTTGTGCTTTCCTCTTTTTCTCAATAGTTACTTGTGCTGTTGTTCTTGTTTGATTATCACTTTTGGTTATCCCATTACTCGCAATACTTTTGACTAAATTAATTATATTAAAAGCATTTGAAAAAGGACTGTGTAAGGGAAATTCATCTTTTAAAGCACGTTGGGTAAGTCAATAGCGGAAATTGTCAAAATATTTAAAATATCTTTCCATGTTATGATGATATCATTTTGTTTTTTCAAAATCAAATTGTCCAAATATTTAACATATCTTTCCATGTTATGATGACGTCATTTTTTTTTTCAAATTTCAACTATATATAATTGCATGTGATAATATCTCAAGGAAAGGAACTTAAGGAAGCTTATGCAACCGTAATTTCTCAAGATTCATAGTGAAAATTGTAATTGAGTAGAAAAAGGTTAGAAAGTAAAAATTACTATATTTTTTCTAAGATTATTATAATTTAATAATATGAATACTGATTTTTTAATGAGATGAACTAGATTTGTATTCCATCCCTTATGTTGTAATGTAATTGTCAAAAAAAAATTATCTTGTTATGTATACACACAATTAAGCTTATAATAAAATGATTACGTCCATCAAGAAAGTACACTTTGTATAATCTTTCTGAAAGATTAACAAAAATATATATATATATATATATATAAGAAAAAAAGTCTAAATTTTTAGAGATTTAACATGAGTTATTTTTCGATGTAGATTGTTTTTTTCTTTGGTGTCATACTTTTTTTATGTGGATCCATATCTTTTATATATTTATTTGGTGTCGAGTACTCACAACAAGACAAAAATTAGAAAGTTTTTAACAATAATCAAAACTTTATAATTATTAAATACTATTGCAACAATCTCAACAGTTTGTCGTAACTAATAAATAGTGGCAAAGGTGAAAGTAATAGCTAATGGCCAATAGTGATGCCTATCCCCGTAGAAATATAATTGAAAAATAAGAAAATTGATCTTTAAAAAGAGAGAGTAATTTTCCACTCTCATTCTTCCTTCCATAGCTTTTAACCATTATCACTAACCAACTATTGCTTTTGCACTCTGTCACTTAGTGCTAAAATCATGGCATAATTTTATCGTCTAGAAAATACTATGATAATATTTGGTAATTATAAAGACGAAACTGTAATAAAAATAGGAACGCAATGACAGCATTTTGCATGAAAAATCGAACCACTTAAAGTTTTTCATAAAGGCCAATATTTGAATCTCAAAGATGAATATTACATTATTCTACTCATATCAAATTTACCTCTACTTCCCATCTCTTATATATAAATGAAAAAATATCGTTATCTTTCATCATCTCTATTTTCTTTCCCTTTATAGTATTAGTCCTCACAGCTCACCAAGAAGTGTGTTAATATCTATTATAATTGTATCAATTTTATTTTATTTGGTTTATATGTAACTGGATTAAGCATGTTATATTGTTATTATTAAGGTTTTGGTACAGTGGCATCAACATTAGTTAGTTAGACTTGGGCCCGGACTTGAATCGGTTTGGAACAGTTGGCGCCTAGGGCCGGTTTATGGGCCGATTTTTGAGTCCTTGAACCGAATCTTCAATCATATCTTTTTTGTTTTTACAGTTTATAATATATGTATATTTAAAATATGTAAGTATATTATATGCATACATAATATTACATATGTTAATATGTATGATATATAATAATATGTATAAATATATATATGTTAATATAATACATACATGATATGTATAAATATATATATGCAAATTGTAAAAAAAAAAAGAAATCCAATTTAGGTTCGTGGTTCAAACATGTCAAGAACTTGAACTGCCTAGATCTGCATGAGATGGCAGGTCTTCAATTGGTTCAAGCCCTACACAAACATGTTGGTTCTGATTCATTGCACTAGTGGGTCAATTTCATACCAGTCCACGGATGTTTTCTCAAGTCTAACATTAGTTTTTTTTTTTTTTTTTTTCAATGATGGATGAGGTTTGTATGCATTCACAAAAATTATGATTTTCGTTTATGGCAGAGAATGGAAATTCATAGACTTTTGGACAATGTGTAAGAAGAATGTCATAAATGGGATAAAGTGGTGAATAGGATTTACTTAGATAAAAAGGATTATACCTAGCTGTGGATATAAGGGTAGATTTTCTCATGCATGATGCCACTCGTTACAGAATATATTTTCTCTAGATAAAGGGGTACGGGATCACTATTTTTTCCATGGATTATGCTATTCAACAATATTTCTTGTTTTACCTTTTTTTGGAAGCACGAATAGACCCCCTAAATTTTAGAACGTCTTGAAGAATTTTTGAAAAATATACATATACCTATGATATCATTACTAAATTACGAAACCATATCCAATTGTAGGCCTTTAGTGATTGCTTAAAAGCTTTAGCAATGGTTTATAAGGTATATATGTATTTTTCAAAAGTTATGAAATGGTTAAGATATTTTTGAAAATTTAAGTAGGGTCTATTTCAATCTCTAAACAGTTTTGCAGCATGTCGTCTATGAATTTTAGTTGGTAAAGTAATTGGATTGCTGGACTTTCAAGTGATTGCAGTCGGTGGGTTATGAACCTAAATCCTAAGGACCAAGTTGGAATGATAAGAAAAAAGAGACAGGGGTGAGTAGGTTAGTGGGGGATTGTTTGGTGAGGCAAATCCTATGCTTAAGTTAGTTTCAAGTAGTGGAGAGGATGAGAGATGATTCCAACAAAGTATATTGGCTTATGTTTTGTTTACCTTTTAGAGGGATAGGGATAGGGATTGGAGTACATACAATTAGTATCCTAAGCTTTAGTCAATTTAGAGCTAGCAGCTTACCACATGAGAGTTTGGGGTTGGTAAGATTTCTTGACATGGTCAAGGTATAATTGCTTCGGGTCATATTCCTCTCTTCTCACGTTTAATGCTTTCAAGGCTCCCACATAGTTAGGTTATATAAGCCTTCACAAGGAAGCTCCATCCATTATGATGCATTTAATAGTGGGGGCTGTACTTACAATCGTGTGGGCTTCGATCATATGATGTACTAGTGTGCCGAGCTATGTCAAGGGATTCATAGAGCCACTTTGAGGAAATCAATGTGGGGGAGATTAAGCTCCGAGAAGCTCGACCTATAGGTTAAGGAGGTTGGCTTGGAACTGGGAGTTCATGTCAAAAATTAATCATCAATAGGGTATATTCATAACTTTTTGAAAAAAAAAATGAGGGGATTTTGTTTTTGGTTTTCCAATTATTCTTTTTTTTTCGTATAATTTTTGAGATAGGAAAAATTGAACATAGTCTACCTATTAAAAATCAGTATTTATATCATTAAATTATAAGAACTAGGTTTTTTCAATTATTCAAGGAAAATTTAGAAATCTTGTGGAGCCGGACGGGGATTGGCATAGCAGGGATATTTAAGAGGATAATGGTTATGACTTTCTTAATTTGCAGTTGTGAAACCAACATCTCATATTATCCATGGGATTTAGTCATTTTTAAGCATAAAGAAAGCAACGACGACAACATATTTACAAATTGTCACACTTGCCAAGAAATCGTGCTATCCATTGATAAGATTGAAAGAGGACAAGGTCTAGACAGGTTGAAATGGTGAGTCAGTCGAGGAAAATTGGGGAAACTAAACCCTAACCCTAGACTCTCAACTATCCTCGTGGGCAAGAAGAGACCGAATGGTTCCCATTTCCGGTCAACAAAGCGTGTTGGAAAAAAAAAAAAAAAAAACATGTGCCTTGAACATTTTGGCTTCGTTTTCAGTCATCAAACCAGATGTACTTAATTGCTTCATTAGCTTTTTGAATTGCTTTTCGATTGTTTGATTTATAGAAGTTGATGAATTGCTCATTTGCTTAATATTGGCTTAAATGGGATGAATGGTCAGAATTACAAATTGTTATAAGAGAAGGGGTAAATTATAGTGATGTCGCTATAAATCATGAAAATTATTAAAAAATGTTGAATTTTAAAATATTACATTTATACCTCTTCAGAAAAATGCATCGTACATCTATAACAGCCTACTATCAACTGAATATGCTTGTTGTCAACTTAATGCCACGTTCGTCAGCTGATTGCCAATGGAAGTTTGCTAATGTTTTGCATGCTTTCAGGGTCTTATCAACCCGATTTAAGGATCTACAATTAATCTATCAGCCGCGGGAGTCAAACAAAGTAACAGCCACCGCAGGCCTTTCTTTAACTTTTGAAAGAGGACACGACTATGTTGGTCCTGGGTAATATGTATCAGTTAGCACTTGCTGTAGTTTTTTGAAACTTGGCTCCTGCACCGGTTTCTCTTATTAAGTAATATACTCCTCTTTTACACCGAGGAAAAAAAGTCTATTATCAACGCCAAAAGAATGGAATTTAGACAAATGTAGCCATAGGAACCATTATAATTCCCTCGATGGAAGATCTATGGCATAGGGTTATGAAATATGGGGAGGAATTACGAATTTTAAGTAATTTTATGGAGTGGGAGTGATTCTATGAAGCATGGTGGAACCACGAATTTTTATGAGGGTTTAAAAATTCGAGTACTTTTTACGAACTCTAAATAACATTCCGAAATATATGGTCAATTTGTGAGCAATTCGGGTTGTAATATTAGTTAAACATGCATTGGTGATGGTATAATCACAAGAAGGGGATGGCTGGTGGTTCAATATTCACATGCGGTGGTAGATAGAGGTGTGCAAATAAATTAAACAATTCAACTCAACTTAGCCTATTTTGACTCATAGGTTAAACGAGCCAAATTTATTTGGTTCGTTTTTTAAACAAACAAAAAAACTTTGATCCTAACTAATTTAAAAAGCGGATTAAACGAGTCGACTTATGAGTCAAAGGTATAAATGTATTACACGAACCGACTAAAACTAACTCATTTTGGCCCGCGAGTTAAACTTGTCCGGTTCATTTGGTTTGCATTTTAAACAAACAAAAAAATCTTGACTCAAACCCATTTAAAAAGCGAATTAAACAGACTGGCCGGCGGCTCAAAGCTCGCTTGCACACCTCTAGTGGTAGACTTACAAGAAAGCTCCCTATAATTAAGCTAGTGAGAGCCTTTTAAGGTTTAAGTTAATGAAGGAAAGAAAGGGAAGGGAGTATGCATCTAAAAAGAGTAAGATGAGAGCTTCTGAAGTTGTGATCCTTTACACCTTTGATTCCATAACCTATTTATAAGACATGAAGCTTACTTACCAAGGATATGTGGTAAACTTGGATTAACTTATACATTGTTGGTGTAGGACATGCTTGAGTGGTATGGGAGAGGATAGGGCCACAGTGTAAGCTAGTAAACCCTGGGAAGGGTGGCTGTCGTGTCTGTAGTGAAGGCGGTTGTCACATCTAAGGCAGCGAAGTATGTAGGACATACTACGATGTTAGAAGGCATTTAATGAAGAGAGGGAGTGGGTGAGAGAGGTGCCGAGGGCTCTAAGTCGTGCCTCGAGTACTTGACATGTGCTTGGAGGTAGAGGTTGGTGCAATACGGTGGGCTTGGATCAAGGCAGTGCAAAGATCGAGGAGTGGGGTTTGAGGAGCTAACCTTACAAAAGGTAATGGATAATCTCTGAAGGACTTCAGGCAGGTTTGAGCAGGCTTTGCTGACTCATGGGTAGACTGAATATGACAATCTATCAGGTAGGGTCTGGGGAAAATGAGTTCGCAAGGGGGATCGAGTAAATGGAACTGCTAAAGGGAGTTGAGCTCTTTGACTTGAAATAGTGCTTGAGGGCACCCGAGCAAGTAGAAACACTTAGACTTAGGCTTTTGGAGGCTCGGTCCAAAATAACCTATCAACGTACGTAACAAACAGTATGTTGCAAAATTTGGAGTGGTCATTTTATTTGATTGTTAATACGAGTATAAGGCAAATTATGAACTTTGTGTTGTTCTATGAATATTTGAGTGATATAATTGAATAAGTAAGTTTACAAACTTTAAGTGCACTTATGACATTAACCAAAGATTTGAAGGAAAAGAATATTTCTTTGAAGGGTAATTGATTTTATGAATTTTGAATGATTTATGAACTTTCATATAAAGTTACAAACTGTAAAATAAAACTACGAACATACAGTCTAATTATAAATATATGCAGATTTATAAAAGATTAAGTAGAGCTACAAATTTTTTTAGTTAAATTATCAACTTTATGTCAACCTATGACCGATGGAACTTTACAAATTTCTGGCATTAAGAAATATAAGAGGAGTGACAAAAATTAAAATCATTTTATCAAATTATGTGAAATTTAGGACTTATATGAGTCCTATAGAAATCAAATGCAAAAATTGGAGTCAATTTACCAAAATCAAAGTAATTTTATGAACGTTTTAAGGCAATTTACGTGTTGAACGTTTATTAGGAACCAAAGCCGATTTAGAAACTTAAAAGATATTTTATATTATGTTGAGTAAAATTATGAATTTAAGGATATTATATGAAATTGTGAAAGGAAAAAAAAAAGAAGAAGAAGAAAAATGCCGAAAGCAGGAATAAAAATGAAAAAAAATAGAAAAATATTTCCAACGCCCCCAAGTGCTATGCCATGGATCTAAGGTCGGATTTCATGCACAATTCTTGCTATTGTAGCAATAATAAAAAAATGTAGCTTTTAGTGTTTGATGGAAATAAAAGATTATATATTTTGCATTTAAGGTCAAAATCAAGAAATAAAATTGATATGGACGCAATCTATACTAGCTATTGTGCACTGGCATAAAAAAAGGAACTGATTTATATAATTAAAATCAAGATTGACATAAGGTACAAACAACTAAATCAATTATGGGTTATTAAAAGTAATGGATACAACTTATAAATGCTAATAATGGTTTGCCATAACATCTAATTTTACGTTTGATACTTGGGAATAAATCAAATTGGAATGATGATTCTGAGTTTCATTTCCTTTCCTCCAGTTTAGAAGTGCATTTAGAAGCTAGAATCGTAATTCTATGAAATCGGCAATTCTAACTTTAAAGAAAAATTCAATAAATTGCAATTTCATTTCCTTTTTATGAAATTAGGATTAATTAAAATTACTATATTTGCCTTTAAATAAATTATAATATGTAATAGTTGAGGAAATTTTTGACAAATAATACAATTTGTGTATTCAATGTCACTCCATCCCATTTCGTTTTGTGGTATTTTTAAATACTAGAAAATGATTTCTCATTTCAGTCCTCATTCTATTTCATTTTGTTCTAATTCATTTCATTTTAAACAATTCCATCGTACGAAACATGACATAATAACTTACAAGAACTCAATAATCAAAGAGGAAATATATTTACTCAATAATTCATAAAAAGACTCAACGGAGCTCATCGATTTTGTTTGAAATACAATGAAAAGAACCTTACATATTAACATACCAAGTCTAATGGTATCATTGTAAAGAAAGATAATCATAAAACAAATGAAAGAGCAAAATCGTAATATAATATTTGTTGGCCAATGATAAAAGGAACTATGAATTGCTTGTGTATAAGAGCCACTCGCTAATAATTGCACCAATGAGTATCATATGGTTGAGGATGCTCTTAGCTTGTAATCCCAACTCTTTCGCGGATTCAGCAAAAGTGATATTAGCATAGCTACCAATATCTCCAACCAAGACGCAACTCTTACCTCGTACCAATCTACATATGTGGAACAAAATTGTCTCGTTGTCCTAAATCTTCCTTAATTTAGGTACATGAAACTTTCTGCAATACTAAGGCCGACGCATTCATAAAAGAACTCAACTTTGTCAAACCTACAACTACTGCATTACCTTATCATTTAGCCTCCTCATCATCGGCTTTTAAGTCCTATTACTCAAACTCAATTTCATTCTCAGACTTCTCTAATATTCCTCCTCAGGGTTTTCTCATTTTTAATTCCACTCTCAACCTTTGACACAAGTCCTTCAATATCACATTTAGATCTTGCAGGTTTAATGTTAATCACAATAACCTTCTCTAAAATCTTTATAGTAGTATTCTTTTCATATTTAATTTTAACCTTAGCCAGAATGTTGTTGATATTGCAACCTAAATTCTATTACTCCTGACATCACCTTGGTCTTCCGCAAATTCCTTTCTATTTATCATGCAGCCTCACACAATCACCCATGTTCCGATGCATGTAGGATATGTGACGGGGTTGTCGCAACCTAAAATTTGGAGCATGACAGCATATCTATATTGATTATTTTGATTGGAACATGGATTTAACATTTTAAGGCTCTCGTGTTGTTGGCATGAAAATTACAATTGGGTATTTACTTTTCCTTTTAAGAATTAGGTCTATAATAATATGAGTCTTTTTTTTTTTTTTTTTTTGGGGGGGGGGGGGGGGGAATTAGAATTGAAAAGCGAGTTTCAGAACTTACTTGCAAATAGGGCGATCTTGAAGTGCCCCTTTCTCCTACGGTAGCAAGTGGATCGGTTCCCATTCTACCCACTTGTATTTGTTTAAACCTACCCCGTTGATCCAAAGTCAGGTTATTTCATGATTTATATTGGATTTAGTATTAGTAGATTCAAATTCAATAATAAATTCATCTTGTATTCACAATAACACCTAGCGAGAATTAGGGATCATCTATATTATCGGAATTGCTCCAATATTAACGCTTTTCCAATAGACTTACGTGTCCCAAAAGAAGTTATTATGACTCCATAATTTGTCTTTATCTTGTTCGAAGTCTCTCTCTATATATATAT
The DNA here is from genome assembly GCA_024138005.1 of Lumnitzera racemosa. Taxonomy (NCBI): domain Eukaryota; kingdom Viridiplantae; phylum Streptophyta; class Magnoliopsida; order Myrtales; family Combretaceae; genus Lumnitzera; species Lumnitzera racemosa. The sequence goes on along the minus strand of JAMXBC010000008.1, from coordinate 8,950,518 downwards.
ATATATTCCTTCTCCTAATTATAAATACATCATTAATTCATTGACGAGATGACAGAACACTAACTTTTAAATATTAACTTCATCTCTTTATAATTTTTTAAAATATCAAATCTGTTCCCAACCATTACTAAAATTTTAAAAGTGTCGCAAAAAGGATCGCAAATAATAACCTTTTCAGACTTTAATAATAATTTAGATTTTATTTTCATATTTTCAAAAATTGCGAAGAAATAAAGCTACATTTCAAAAATTTATCTATATGATCAAAAGCTTGGGAATATATATATGCTACTTTTCTCGTTGTTGTTGTTGTTATTACTTCCTTGATACAGTTGTCATTGTGTGTGTCATTCTACTAACACATAAATGGTCAAAGATTGAATAATTTTTATAATATCTTGATTACTTTATGACATGATGAGCTAGCCAATAGAATCTAAGTTAAAATGTTCACTTTTTTCAATGCTAATCTCGGCGCTGCAGGCATCAAATTTGGTTCCACGCAAGGGCAGCTCATACATTCATATACAAGTATATATAATAGTTTTCACAGCCTTCAATGTACAGAGCACATGGATTGGATTATAAGTATATAAATAATAATAAATTTTTAATTCATGAAGACATAAATTGTAGTATTTTACAAATTACGTACTATCATTGGTACTTTTAAGCTATTTATTTAGAATGGTGGACAAGTATTGAAATCACTTGTTCTTCAAAGAAAACTCAATCTTATTTCTATAGTTATATTTTGCTCAATTGAGTTCTTAAATATTTCATATCTGTCAAATAAAATCACTAAATATTTAAACCTTTAAAGATGTAAATCAATATAAGTTTCCAATGCATTTCGTCTAAACGAGTAGTTTATTATTATTATTATTATTACAGAGTTATCAATCGCCCATCTCCAATTATGTCTTTATATTCCATTTTCAGCCATCACAAACGTGAAACATATTTCATATATAAGAGGAAAAAGAGAGAAAAAAGTAATTTGATTGGATACATGCCATTAATGATGGATGTTATGTTTGAAGACATAAATTCCGATTCAGGTTCCTAACCAATTCTATAGAACCGGTATGCATAACTGGAGCAATGAGAAATTGATAGGAAAGTGAATTTGTAGACTTATAAGTCTAAAAGGAAGAATGAGGAAACACTACGGATGACTAGGAAAAAATAACCTACTTCCATCGAGAAAAAAGCGACTGACGATATTATATTTTGTCAATGCAGAAAAATATATAACATGCACGAATGAAGACCAAAAATATGCATGGATTGATATTGATTGGTCTGCACCAAAAAACCTCATTGATGACCTCGAGCTGACACGTTCACATGTACAGTATATTGGCATGAATTTATTTATGTTGCTTAAGAATTGAGATATCCAACATACGTTGTTGCTTTGCATGTGTACTGAAAATTTGTTCCTTCATGAATAATTGCATCATTAATCTAATATATTGTATTCTTAAACCTATAACATCTGCATTAAAAAATATATATTGATATGGATCTCATAAATTTCATGATCCAAACCAGACATGGGCACGAGGTGGCTCTATCTCGTGCCTTGATCACGATCTGCCCATTGGGTCCATGACCCAGACCCGGTTCATAGGACAGCCTTTGCTCGATGGAGGGAGCTGACGAGTACGCAAATCAAGTAGAGGGCACGTCTCAACACCCGTGGACCCATCGTTGGCTCTGGTTCTTGATGATTATATATATTTATATATATAACAATAAAGAAATTTCTAAATTCTAAAAATATAAAAACACAATTGGATTTTAGTGAATAAAATTAAAATATTCTAATATGAATTAGGAGAAAAACTTTCCCCTTCATAACATCTAATGTGGCACTATTAAAATAACAATAATTAATTATTCCTTAAGTGCCAGCTTGATTTGGTAAATATTAATTTAATTTAATATCACAAATGGTATCTAAATTTTGTCAAATTATGCAATTCATTTACATCTTAAAATATTAATTTACTTCCTAATTAAAATTTTCATAGTCATTTTTGCTACTTAAGCTAACTTTATTAAATTTGCTTATTGATGTAGATTTAAGAATAAACCAGAAATTGACCTATAGTTACTAGTAGGTTGAACAATACACTTTCTAAAGTAAATTGCAACCTATTTCGCCTTACATAGCCATTCCAGCTAACTAAGAGATGAGGGGTAGCTAGTGACCACTTGGTGGGTGGTCGTACAACTCTATATAGGTGGTCGCCAGCTACACCTTGGTCTTAGAATGATCGGAATATTCAATTTCTAATTCATACTTATTCTATGTTAGCTAATGAATTTACAAGAGTTGATTTATGTAGTAAAAATGATCATGAAAATTTTAATTAGATAGTAAATTGAATTGATCTTTTTAAAGTATAAGTAGTAAATTACCTATTTTTTATAAAGTTTGGATGCCATTAAAGATATTAACCTTATAAACTTTTATAAAAAGAAAGTTTTTATTTCTTAATAATGCAATATTGACTTTGCCCATTGTTGTGAGTATCACAATGTAAGTTAAATGTATTCTATATAAATAGAAAAACAAATTCCTTTTAACTTTATAAAAAAAATGGATTAGAACTACTTAAACCTTGAGTTCAAAGTTAAGTATAAAAATTTATACTAATTCTATGGTTACAAGACTTATGAATTAGCACCATGGAACTAATGAGTCCTTAGGATAAAACTAACTAGCCACCATATGGACTAGTGATGGACGTGTTTAGGATACAAAAGTTTAGGTTGATAATTTAGTATTCGTACAAAATGGACCTAAACATGATACAACACAATTTAAACGAATTAGTGTATAGAAAAATATGATATGAGACATAAATGAATTATGTTTGGTTATCTATAATTAAATTCGTGTTCAGGTTTAGGTCAAGTTTCCAAACCCGGATACGAGGCAGAAGATACGTTATATATTCTTCTTTATTTGCATTTCACTACATAAATCATTTATTTATAAGTCAAAGATCTCAATTAAAAATATGAGATGTTCTTAGCTATATATTTTTATTGTTGCATTATAGCTTAAATAGACAAAAAATTACAAACTTATGTATAGATTTTTTATGTCTCTCTAAAAAATCTGACAGATAATATGATAAATTACTATATTAATATTGTTAGCAATACTAATATTTATTTAAGTCATGGTTCTACTTAATGTGATCATGTTATGTAACTTAAATTCAGTAATGTTACATACACTTCTTGTTACATTTTAGTTAAAACTAGTAAAAAAAGTAAGAACTTTTGTGTAATTTTTTTTTTACTATTTTCCTTAAAAATTTGAGAAATAATATGATAAATTTGGAAATTAACGCTTGTACTGATATTAATATCCATTTAATTCATGGTTCTATTTAGTTTAGTGATATTATATAACTTAAATTTTTTTCTTTTCTATATTTAGTAAGATTTTTCTTTATTAAAATTTTTTGTTTGGGTTGTAATTTTCTATTAAGTATGAAGATATTATATTATTTGGCTTTGTAAAATTTAAATACTATTATTTGCATCTATAAATATATTGTATATTTAATTATAACTTTTTAATTAATAAATGATATCAAATCTAAGATAAACGAGAAACAATATGGTAATACAAATTATCAACTCTAATGTAAATAAGATTTAACTTATACACAAAACACACTAGGTCATAGATTTAAGTTCCTATACACAATTAGTAAAAGAGTCATATCATAGGTTTAAATTTTTTGAACACGAACCCATTTAGATACAAAAATAAGACACGATATGGTAATACTAATTCTTAGCATAACAAAAGTACTAGAATCATTATTTGATGGCAATAGGCCGTGCCCATGTCTAATCCAAACATTTAATTATTATAGTTGACGGGGCTCGATGGCTTAGAAGTTATTCTGATTGGCTGTCCACCACTCAAGTCGGATTCAACGATTAACTAATGGTAATAGACTGCGTTAAGTTCTAATTCCGCTGCTAAATTGAATAATGGTATTTATGCGTGCGTGTGAAATGAAGCATTGCATGGCCCTATCCGCAAGTGTTTCAACTTTCAAGCTCTAATTACTGGTCAATGGAACATAATGAAGTCATTTTCTTTCTATTAATAGATGTCCGCACGATGGTGTTTCATAGGGAAGAAATAGGGCATCTAGACTTATTGACATTGATAAATAAACTAATCTCCTCTCATCAAGAAATTTTTTTGGGGGTTAGTGCTTGCCACATCATTTGTACTTGAAGCCAACATTAGAGATTAGTTTGCACTTCTATTATATTTTTCACTCTATAATTTTGATTAACAATTTTAGGTGGATATTGAAGATTATAGGATATAATATAGATATAATTTTCGAAGACATACTTTTAGAGGGTAAGGTTTGAGTACGGCATCTTTATACCTTGTATTCATCCTAAAATTTAGGATATACATGATAGAAAAGAAATTAATGTATAGACTATAACCAAAACTCAGTTAGAACGTTTCATTTTCTATCTTTCTTTTATCTCAATTGTACTTTTCCATTCTATACCTCCTTTGTTTCATTTCTTCCTCACTACTAACCCTATAGTTACTTTTATTTTCCCACCTCTCTTATCTCTTCTTCTTCTTCTTCTTTTTTTTTTTTTTTGCAATACTACTTTTCTTACTATTGTAAAAAAGGTATATGCACTGACTTATAATAAATATCATAACTTCATTCTTTATCCTGGTTCTTTAAGCCTTATATTTGTATTTTTTAGTATAAAATATTTTGTATTTTATAAGTTTCATCTATACTCTATGAGTTTTATAGAATACAAATTTTATGATGATTCTTAAGAATCAAGGGACAACATCCGGTTTAAAATTTAGAAACCATCTATAGGAACGGTTATGATCATATAGATAGTGCTTTATATTCTATAATTACTTTCCCCTTATTAAAGTATTGCTAGCAACCTATTTTACAACATGAAAATTTTACCCTTCATGTTTTTAAATTGTTTTATTTTCCAAAAAAAAAAAAAGCACTTTTGTAGTTAAATCCTCTCTATTTCCACCTTTTCTATTTTCATCAATAGTTTCATTTAAATGCTATTACATAAAATCAATAATTGAAATTGAAAGGAAAAATATGATATCACAATCATCTCACACCGTAGTTCCAAGATATTAATAATATTAACCATTAATTTGAAAATTAAGGAGATAAGACTAGAGGGAAAATCCATATCTCTTGTTATTCACCTTTCAATTTCAGCATTAGATAGGGTCATTGATTAGAAACTTTCTATTGTTAATAGCCCACATGAAGTATGCACCATGCACTTTGATATAAAGGCATTAGATACTAATTACATGTCCACTTCCAATGAGTAACAAGAAAATTATCGTTTCATTCCTTCTCTATTTTTTTATGAATGGTACAATGATGATTACTTAGGACAGATGGTTGTTGATTGAACTAGAGAATCTTGTGATATAATAAATAGCCATTCCTTAAAAGGAACATACAAGTAGTTATTCATGGTCTATTCATAGATTCCTTCCATAATTACCTTAGAAGCCCAAACCTACCACCTCAATATTGCCAAGCTATAACTACCATTAAACCAAACTAATCATGAATAGTAGACCGCATTTCCACAAATAAGCAAATCATAGACCGATCACTTGCCCCTAATAGGGTCATACGATATGAATCAATTAGCTTATAGTTTGGTGCCCTAATATGGTCTATGGATAATTATGTGTTTCTTATTAACTATATGTAATGGGAAATAATGAATATAGTAAATAGTTATCATATTTACCAACTCATATGGAACATTCAAAATAATTACATAATAAAGTTGATCATTATATTAAATCATAGGGGTTTATGATCACTATTGTTATATAAAGCTAATCATAAATATATATTATTAAATCAATTCAAGAAACAATTTACTTCTTTTGTTATTTCATCTTTATATAAATGTTGATGCAAATATATGAATGTATATTATGAATATATTTTCTTGGAAAATAGAACTTTATTTTTTCAAAACGGAATAAAAATTAAATTATGTAGTAAATAAAAACTAAATATACACCTTGAAACCAATAAGATTATGATTGTGAATTATGATTTGTAATTTATAAATATTCCACATAATGTATTCATGGGAAATAAAGGGTGGTACAATTCATAGGTTGGCCCTAGAGGTGTACAAATGAGTTTTGACCCATGGGCCAACTCATTTAATCTGGTTTTTAAATGGGTTTGGATCGAGTTTTTTTACTTGTTCAAAAAGTAAGCTAAATAAACTCAACTCATTTAACCCATAGGTCAAAGTACATCGATTTGAGTTGGCCTGTTTAATATAGTTATACATTTGATTTGCGAGTTAATATATTAAACTCGCTTTTTAAATAGGTTAGAACCGATATTTTTTATCCTATTAAAAAAGTGGGTCAAATGAACCTAACTCATTTAACCAATATGACAAAGTGTACCAAGTCGAGTTAGTCTATTTAATCCACTTACACACCTCTAGTTAGCTTGCTTAACCCACTAGCCTTATTGTGGGATAGATCTAATGTGAGGTAAGGTAGGTTAGCTACTTAGCCAATTGGCACTACTTTAACTAGTAGTAGCTTTTTTTTCTTTTTTTTTTTTGCCATGAATTAATAGTAGTTAAGGTTCGTAAAATTCAAAAGACAATTTAGTCATTTAGATTTTATTAGTTACATATTTCTTAAGTTTCTTTTTTTAAAAAAAAAAATCTATATAAATACTGTAATAGACTTACAATCTTATTATATAAGATCTGTTTAGGTATTAAAAGTTTTTTACTACAATTGAGTGGTTACGTTATAACTTGTAAAACACTCCCAAGCCCTGTACCTTCTTTCCTAGATATGCAATACCACACCATACCCTTTGATTCTGGTGTTTCAATGAAAGATATGATTTTTATATTGTAATCTCTTTTGTATGCACATTGTCCTTACTATTTTTATTTGTCTATGCCTCCTCCCCATAGGTTGAGTGATCATTGTATGACTTTGTTATAATACTTAAATAAAATTAACTATTTTCTTATTAGTAGAGTAGTTATTTGTTTTCGTAAAAGACCTTTTTCCTTATCAAAAATTTGTTTTAAAACATTTTTACCTTATTTACTTCAATAAATAAGGGAAATGAAATTGTTATTTCCCTTTATTTCATAAATTGGGTCTATTATCATGTTTAAATGAACATAGAAAACAAGAAAAGCCTTACTGATGTTTGAATAAAAAACAGAAGTACATCAATGCGACAACACAAAAGAATTGGTGTAGATGATCTTCTACAAAATCTAACCTTCTATCATTTGATGACACAGAACAATAGAAAAGAGAATTTGTAAGTGAATGTAAAATTGAAATCTATCTAAATGAGTCGATAATACATTATTTATATAGAGGAGTATAAATATCAGTAACTAACTAGTAACTATATGCTAGTAATCCTAACTAACTATAAGTTCTAAATGATTGTACTCCAAGATCTTGTAAAATAAAGGAAACCCATCTCAACTCTTTAACAATGGTCGCAATACTTCTATATTTAGCTTCAGTAGAGGATAAAGAGATAATGGTTTGCTTTTTGGTCTTCCATGACACTAAAGAAGAACCAAGAAATACATGAAAACCAGAAATAGATTCTCTATCCATATGCAAGCCAGCCCAATTAGCATCCGTATGTGCTAGTAAAGATAAAGGAGAATGACAAGAAAAGAAGAGACCATGGTCTATAGTTCCCTTGAGATATTTCAAAACATGTTGAATATCATTTAAAGAAATTTACAAATTTCAATTCCTAAGTAACGAACCTCTCCTAAATCCTTAATTGTGAAAGCCTAATCAAGAGCATTTTTCACTTGTTGAATATCATTTAAAGATTCACCTACTACAAGAATATCATCCACATAAACCAATAATGCAACAAAATGATCAAGAAATTGTTTGACAAAAAGAGAATAATCAAAATGAGATAGAGCAAAACCCAAAGATATGATAAATCTAGTAAGCTCCTTGTTCCATTGTCTAGAAGCTTGTTTGAGTCCACAAATGGACCTGACAAGCTTACGAAGTTATCTCGGAGAATGAGAATATCCTTGTGGTAATGTCATGTAAATCTCTTCATCAATATAACCATAAAGAAACACATTATTAACGTCCAATTGATGAACAAAAAATCCTTTGACATCAGCTAATGTAAGTAATAGTCTAATAGTGCATAATTTCGCAACAGGAGAAAATGTGTGAATATAGTCAATACCCTCAATCTGATTGTATCCCTTAGCTACTAACCTGGCCTTAAACTTCTCAATAGTACCATCATCTCGATACTTAACTTAGTATACCCACTTACATCCAATAGAACTTTTACTTAGAGGTAGAGAAGTCAAAACCTAAGTTTGATTCGCATCTAAAGCCAACAACTCCTTATGCATTGCTTCTACCCATCTTAAATCATTTTGAGCTTCATGATATGAACTAGGGTCTTGGACAATAAACACATTACCAATAAAAGCTACATAATCTGAAGGGTAAGAACAAAATGATTGAGTAGTGAATAAAGGATATGGGTAAAAGTGAATAGAAGAAATAGTTAAGGAGGAAGTATCATTAACAGGATTAGATTCAAAACTATGATTTGCAGTAACAGGTGTGTTCGTATCAACTTGATGTACAAAGTCATTCAACCATTTGGGAACACATATAGCTCTTGTAGAACATCTAATGGGGTTAGCTAAAGATGAGGAAGGAGCAGAGGAAATGGAAGTGTTTGAAGGAAAAGTTTCAAAAGATATAAGAGGTAATGGTATTCGAGAGGTATGTAGACAACAATCAATAGTAACTAAACAATCATGAGGAAACAAATAGGATGATGAAGAAGGTAGAGGATTCTGTTGAGAAGTGTTTTGAAAAGGAAAGGAGTCTTAATAAAAGATGACATCCCTATTAGTAAAAATTTGATGTGTATCAAGATCATACAATTTGTATGCTTTTTAACCATATGGATAACCTAATAAGATACATCTCTGGACCCTTTGCATTAAATTTGTATCTCAAATGAGGGGTTGAATAAGCATAGCATAGGTAGCCAATAACTCTTAAATGAGAATAAGAAGGAGTTTTATAAAATAAAAGCTCAAAAGGAAACTTCTAAGAAAGAACTTGAGTTAGCATTTTGTTGATCAAGTGTGTAGCAACGAGCAAGCAATCCCTCCAAAAAATGTTTAGGTAAATTGGCATGCAATCAAAGTGCCCTTGCCACTTCAATTAGGTGTCTATGTTTTCTTTCTACTATGCCATTTTACTGAGTATAAATGTCACTCCTTTGATAAATAATCCCTCATGTAATAAACAGATTTTGACATTCATTTGATAGAAACTTAGCATCATTGTTAGTTCTAATGATTTTGGGAATAATGTGAAATTGATTTTGAACAAGAAGTAAAAAATTTGTGAGAAAGTTAACTATTTGAGACTTGAACTTCATCAAATAAGTCCATATGGTTTTGGTAAAGTCATCAACAATGGTCAAGAAAAAACATGCCCTACTAAGAGATGTAACATTATATGATCTCCATATGTCAATATGCAACAAGTCAAAGGGATTTTTGGTTTAAGAAACACTGCTTTCAAAGGGAAATTTATGAAACTTAGCTAAAAGACTAGTATCACAAAATAAACTTAGTAAAGCAATAGACTTACAATTAGGAACATATTTGAGTTTAGCAACAAAAACATGACCTAATCTATTATGCAAAAGTAACAAATTGTTGTTGCTCTATTTTACATCAGTAGACAACATATAAGAAATGGTTGTTTGTTTTATGACATAAAGTCTACATGATATACGAGCTTTTCAAACAATTTGTTTAGTAATCTAGCCTTGCAAAATACAATCATTTGTAGTAAATACAACATGAAGATTAGAGTCCTAAAGTAGTTTACTGATTGAAAGAAGATTGAAAAGAAAATCAAGTATAAGAAGAACATCTTTAAGAAGTATTTCAATGGTGAATTGAACATTTCCAATTGTGTAAACAAGTTTATGAGTACCAACTAGCAATTTGACCTTAATAGGATTGTTGAGAGGGTGTAAATTGGTTAACAAATGTAGGAAAGGAATGATATGGTCAAAAGCTCCAGCGTCTAAAATCCAATCACCAAGATTCCTATCATTGGAAGCTAAAAATGATGCAAATGGATTAGTGGCAATACCTACTGCCTCAGTAAAATTAACAATAGCAGCATTAACATTGCCTTCCCCTTGTGTTGTTGTGTGAACTTTAAGTGCCTTCAACACTTCATAACATACTTTGTTAATCAAATCAGAATCACAAGTAGAAGAACTTACAGAAGTTTGATCATCAGGCAGTAAATCAAAGTTCCCTTGACTTCTTTGACATAAGCAACAGAAGGCTTCCCATTCTTATCCCTGTTTCCACTATTGTTATACTAATCCAAAAAACCTATGGTTTCAACACTTGTCAATAGAATGCAAACAAATAATCCAAGGAATGTTTTTAGTTCTTTTCTCCTTCCAGTCATTAACTCCTCTCTTTTGTTGTAGACAAGAAATAAAGTAAGCAACATTATCACCAACATTAGCTACCTAACCACTGACTTATTTTTGTTTTTCTATTTGAAAGACTAAGTAATAAGCCTTGCTAATTGTTGATAAAGGATCCATTAAGAGGATCTAACTACGAACATACTCATAACAATCATTCAAGCCCATCAGAAACTATAACAACCGATTCCTATTATCAATATAAGAAATGTGAGTGTTTAAATTGCAACTACACGCATCAATAGCTTTACATGAACACTCCGAAATAGGACATAAACTCTACATCTCATCCTATAATTTCTTTAGTTTGTTAAAATACATTCCTACAAAATCATTGCCTTGTTTTGCGCTAACAATGTCATATTGAAGTTAATATATCAAAGGTCCATTCGCTAGACCAAATCGACCACTTATATCATCCTGTAACTCCTTTGAAGATCTTGCATACATAAATGCTTTCGCTAAATCCTTTTTCGTAGAGTTTAACAACCAACATTGGATCATATAATCATACTTGATCCACTTATTAAGGTCTTGTTAGTTATTATTATTATTATTTGGTTTTATCACCGAGCCATCAATGAAACCTAGCTTTTCTTTAACTCTTAAACCTAGCTTGATTGATCTACTCCATCCAAGAAAATTTGATTGATCAAAAGTAATATTTGTAATGAGATTACTAAGATTATCAAAAGCATTCAACTATAAAGGATCTTTAATAGCAATTTCTCTACTCATATCTAATGACGTCATAGTAGAATTCTCAAACATATAAGAACGAATGATCAACTAATAAAAAAAAATTCCTAAATCGAAGGGCTTTGATACCATGTGAACGAACATAGGAAACAAGAAAGGCCTTACTGATATTTGAATCAAGAATAGAAGTACATTAATGCGACAATACAGAAGAATTGGTATTGATGATCCTCCACAAAATCTAACCTTCTATTAGTTGATGATACAGAACAATAAAACAGTGGAAAAGAGAATTTGTAAATGAATGTAAAATTGAACTCTATCTAAATGAGTCAATAATACAGTATTTATAAATATCAATAACTAGCTAGTAACAATGTGTTAACTGTCCTAACTAACTACTATTAACTAAAAAAAAGTTCTAACTAATTGTAACTAAATTGTTTATTATCCTATATTCAACACCACGTTTACATGGTATGAATAACTATTTGATGAGACAAAAAATCCTGCAAATGGTGAATAGCTATTACAAATGTGGTTCCCTTTGAATAGTAACAAAGTGAATACATTCCCTAAGCCTAGCTTAGCTACCCCTTTTTCCCCTCCATGTCCTCTTTTTCTTCTTGTCTTCTTCACAACACAATATCAAATATGAAACCACAACCAAATGCAACCATAATAAGCAACCACCACACACCTTGCCCACCAAGCATAATCACCATAAACTTACTTACACCAATGCATGAATAGAAGGAAATAATATATGAAAGTTCTCTTAACTGCCTATGATAATATCTAAAAGTGATTATAAGATGTAATCGTTTTTTTAATTACAGTATATTAACCTGAAATATAGTAAATAAGATTTATTAACAATAAAAACAAAACTATCAATAGCTTTTTATGGACATCTTCTTTCATTATTAATGAATCTTATCTATTATAATTCAAAATAATTTATTATAATTCAAAAGTTACTATTTGCATCATATAATCATTTTTAAGTGATTGCATTATAAGAATTTCCCGTTTTCCTTTAATCATCGTAACTCCTTTTACTTTTTTCCCCCTTTCTTTACGTAGGGCATTGTCCATACCGAATGGTAAGGCAAATGAAAACACAGATATCGAACATAATTCTATTTCAACAGGCGTGGCTTAGTGGCGGTCATAACAAAACTTTCTAGGGTAACTTCTATTGACTTTTCCTAACCCTCACATTCTCAAATGTCTGTCTCATCCAGATAAAATCCAAAAACTAGACTTTTGAACATTTCAACTTCAAATTGGAACCGCTCGAAAGATAACTTTTAATACGGTTTGAATGAGGGTGACATTACTGTGAGAGACAAAATTACTACGAAGAAAAACAACATGGTCTAGGTGTTTTAATAAACGTAAATCCTATAAATATAGGAGTCCGAGGAGATATTGATATTATGTTTTTCAATTATCACAAAACCCCTTTAGCCATTTTTTTCCTCTCTAGACAACGTTTTCGTGATAACAATCATCAAGGTATAACATCAATACTTATGATATAAGAGCTATGCGTGCCATGCAGTTCGTTGAGCAGATATGAAATAAATTTTGCTGTAATAATAGCTGTAGTTTTATTTATGCATCTAGAGCAACCGAAAGCTCTCAATGGTTGATCGTTTTTTATTAATTTTGTGAATGCAGGATAAGGCAGATGACACTGGCAACATTGAGTTTGAAGAAAAGGGTTTATGACGATACGCAAACGAATAATGTCGTTTCCAATGATGAATTAGCGAATGAAGGAGCCAAAATCCTCAAGAAGCAGACGAGTAAGAGAATAAACATAATCCCAAGCCTGAATTTCAGGAACTTCTTAGCGTCAGGAGGAAATGATTCGCATTCCAGGAGTAAATGCGAAAAGTTATCTAGTGTTGCTGTCCCTGCCAAAGTTTCATCAGAACCCAAAAGTTCGTCTTCGCCAATCCCGTTTGATAAGCAAAATGCAGCAGCTCTCGTACTGCAGAAATCCTACAGGAGTCACCGGATTCGAAGAAGCCTGGCGGATTGTGCTATTGTTGCTGAGGAATTATGGTATGTCTTCTTATTCACATTGCAGTTTTTCACTAACGAATGCTCTCAGCTACTTTAGTAGAAAACTGTAAACAGAGTTATATGATTGTAAAAATTATAATTCTGCCCCTTATTTGATCAGTAAAATCCTATAAACTGTACAAAACTAGTGAAATCATAAAATTGTAGAATTGTATATTAAAATTCATTGTTCTACCAAAAATATATACATAAATAATTTTTCATATTCATTTTAATTTTAAAAAAATTTATAAAATTATAAACTCGTGGAATTATACAATTAACTCATTTTCTTAAAAAACGTATATTAGATTTGCTTAGGAAATTGCTCATTTTCCGATTAGGCATCCTTTAGTACTACCAGAGCACTCGTTAGTATTCTCGTATCAGTGTTTGCATTTCTTTAAGCCTCTGGCTTATTCTGCTGTAGGTGGAAAGCATGGGCTGTTCTGATGACATACGATCTGAAGCAGCGTGAAACTGTGAAAGGTCGATGGGCGCGGGCAAAGTTCAGGGCAGCCAAGGTAATTTTCAAGATCACGTGCTGCCAATACTTTCAACTAATCCACATCTATAATATCGACTTTGTGCCCACACTCTAAATCTTTGACTTGACCTCTCCACAACTATGAATCTTCGATGACCGTGCTATACAGTTGTAGGCAGAATTTTCTTGATGTTGAAACTTGGAAGAAAACAAAACAAGAAAACTTTGGATTTCTTTGTCTTGATCGCATGCTTTTACCAAGGAAGAAGATGCAGACAAAAATCGTCCTTTCTCCCCCAAACTTCTGGATGTTTAAAATGATGCGACTCTCATGGAAAATTTCTTGCAGGTAGGGAAGGGACTCTCCAAGGATGAGAAAGCTCAAAAACTGGCTCTCAGACATTGGCTTGAAGCGGTAAGCTTGCTCGCTTTACAAGTTTGAGGTAGTGAATACCAAGTCAAACATTGGCTGGAAGCTTCTAGATCAAGTAGATAGAATTTACTATCGCTGGACTTAAATCGTCACAGCGATAATTTCATTTTTTGTCATTTGCATAGAATTACAGACCATTCATGTCGTATGCACATATCAATTTTGGAACTGAATATGAAAATCATTGGAGAACTGACATTCTATTATATTGGATACAGATTGATCCTTCCCATCGCTACGGCCACAATCTCCAATTCTATTATGATGTTTGGTTTGCAAGTGAGAGCTCACAACCTTTCTTCTACTGGTAAGTAATACTAAAATCTTCGACCATTAGCACAATAATAATAAGTTATTTCTACTCATTTCTAATCTTTAAGTGCGCAAATGAAGGTTGGATATAGGGGATGGCAAAGAAGTGAATGTTGAGAATTGCTCTAGGATGGATCTCAAGCACCAGCGCGTCGTTTATCTCGGACCAGTAAGTTCCGTTTTCAAGCTAACAGATGCAGTCCAGCTAGCTGGTTGTAGCAAAAACTGGCTCTGATACAATGATAAATTTTCGATCGCACAACCAGTTGATATAAGACTTACATGCATTAATTAACAGTTGCAACAGAGAAATCGTTACGTCTGCATTTACTTGGAGTTCCTTAACATATCCCACTATTATATGCATAAAGGAAAGTTGTTTTCCGATGCAGGAGGAGAGGAAAAGCTACGAAGTAATCATAGACAAAGGTAAGCTTGTTTACAAGCTAAGCAGAAAGCCGGTGAACACTGCGGAAGGTTCGAAATGGATGTTTGTTCTTAGCACATCAAGAAATTTGTACGTTGGGCAGAAGATAAAAGGCTATTTTCAGCATTCCAGTTTCTTGGCTGGTGGAGCAGCTACTGCAGCAGGAAGATTGATTGCCCGTTGCGGCATCCTGGAGGTACTTCTCAACAATGACTTCATAATTCGCTGTAAAAGCATAATATGTTTCATGACATTTTTATAATTTATCTCCCCTGTCTTGCAGGTAATATGGCCTTATAGCGGCCATTATCATCCAACAGAAGAAAATTTCATGGAGTTCATGAATTTTCTTAAGGAAAACCAAGTTGATCTGACGAATGTTAAGGTACATAATTTTTCTCGGTTGGTCAGTGTAATTTACCGTTTTCAAATTCGATTTAGTTCCTCATTTAGGTTCCATAATTCCTTACAGCGCTGTGCGATTGACGAAGACATCATTCCAATGGAAATAAACGATGAGGAGAAATCCGAGTCCATTTATGGGGGTAGTACCGTGGAATTAACCAATGATTTCAAGCTCGACAACATTCCCGAAGCAGAAGATGTGAGCAGGGTTCTAAGCATGAATCAAGTACCGGCTTGCAAACCAGGGTCATTGTCGCAGAAATGGAGCACAGGAGCTGGTCCTAGAATAAGTTGTGTTAGAGACTATCCATCAAAGTTGCAATTTCAGGCACTGGAACAAGTCAAGCTATCACCAAGGTTGCCTGGTTGTGCAGTGTCCCATGTTTCAAGTATTCCTTCTCCAAGGCCTAGCCCTAGGATCCATCTTTCACCAAGAATTGCTCATATGGGACTTCAAGGCCCAAGATTAAACGATTCTCCTGTCTAACTAGTTAGCTTCTTGGGCCTTTGTTCAAAAATTAGGACTTTGTTGATACCAAAAGATACATGGACGTTACAAAAGCATTTAAGAAGTAGGTTGGCCAAATTATACGTAGCTAATTTGTTGTAATTCAACATCATTGTTTTGTAATTTTTTTTTTCTTTGACCAGAAATTATTTGTAAATTAAATAAAAATCAAATTTCTTTCTTCCGCATGCATCAAAGAATATTCTTCTTTTTTTTTGTTTTTTTTTTCTTTTCTTTTGGGGTAAATTGCAAATATACCCTCTTTTTTCTTATTTGCTTCACATGTACTTAACTCGCTTATCTTTAAAATTATATGTTTAAACTTCAGATCTTTAAAAAATGCTTTTAAACCATTTTTTTTTTATTTTTATCCTTTGATAAAATAATAACAAGCAATAAACATTAAAACAAAATGCAACAAATTAAGAGCCAAATGGCTATGTAAGTGTTTAAATACATCCTTTCTAAAGGTCGAGATCTAAATGCACAATTTCAAGAATGAAAGGCTAAATGCACATAAAAGCAATATAAAGTAATGTGTTTGCAATTTACGCTTTTTTTTTTTCAATACATATACTTAGCCTCAAACAATTGGCCCAGTGCAAATCCACGCTCTAAACTCAACAATGTGTCTTCACCTGCCCATTTCAAAATTGGCACAATACTCCATAATCCTCCCTGAAGCCAATAGAACCGTTCAATAAAAGATCCATAAGAAACAATACTTTTTAATTTCAGTTACAATTAAGGAGAAAGTATATATTTTCGAAAGTTATGAGAAAGTGAAATTAAGGTTCGCAAATTTTAGAGTCCTCTAAACAAAATTTTTGAGAGCACACGTTTCAAAGTTGGATAATCAAATGAAGCAAGAACATTGGAAGACAAATGAAGCTGCAAGATATGAATCAATAAGTCCTAATTTGTTTTCTTTATTTTAGGAAGACAGTTTTGGATTAGATCGTTCTGTTGACAAATTTATTAAAAAAAAAAAAAAAAAAAAACTGTGTTGACCATTCTCTGACGGTCATAAGGACCCCTTTCATGAAATAATACTTCGGGAAGTCAATTATTACCATTTTAACTTTTAAGGAAAACTATGTGCGCAATCAGATTAAATTAATTCCTAGTCTTTTGGTAGCTCATGCATGACTCCATGTTGTTCTCCAAATCAACATCAATTACTGCTAAAATTGCTGAACTGTAAGTTGCTGGAGTCAATTCCAACAATCTGTCATTTAGCGTGATGGATTCAACTTCTGGATATGACTGTAATGGTGGTTTACTGAGAATAATGTGTAGAGAGTGTGGAAAATGATCAGAAAATGATAGGGGTAATCGTAGTTGGTTTCGATTTGGGCGGTGTGAAAAAGATTCACTTGGGATATCACAGAAGGATCCCAGGAATGATCGATGTTTTTAGGGGAGATTCTTATACTGACTTTTCAGCCGGAGTTTTGTTTTTTTTTTTTTTTTTTTGTTTATTTATATTTTGTGGTAATGTAATATTTCTTTGAAATAATTATGTTTATTTTTTTAATGGTAATTGCAATGAAAAGATGGTATCTACCAATTTTTTTGCAATTTTTTATACCTGTTTTCCTTATGACAATTATCATAAAAAACTTATAAAAAATTAATACTTACCGTAACTTTTTCATAATACGTGTATTTTCTAACGATGCACTAGCAGTTGAAAATTCAACTGCTAATGCTAAGTATCACCCCAGTTTCTACTATTAGCAGGTTGAATATTCCAAAACACTTATTTTTCAATTAGTATCATGATCATTTCAAGTTTTATCATCAAATACACAATGAGTTTGCAACTACCAATGTTACAGCAAAGTTTTGATCTTGGTCAAAGTACTGTGTTCAAAGACAAATAAAAAATGGGGTGTTGGATTCGGTTATACTACTCGGTAAGGCCTATTAATCGTTTGCTGGGGTATATGGTTAACTATAATAGCTTCTGGTTGATCGATGATGGTGGATGCCTCTTGTGTAGTTTCGTATTTTGTCTTATATGGTGCATAAGTAGTCTTTTTTGTTGTGTATGACATTTAGCTCTTCCAAATTGTATAAACACACTATTAAGAGTACTACAAAGTGTTCAGATAATTGTGAGAACTCTAGGATTTAATTGCAAAATAGTCATATATGAGATAATATAGACATATTTATACAATTGGGAAAAAAAAAAAAAAAGAATCTTTAAAGTATTGTTGCTATAGTACAAAGGATTTATCCAATCTTTTTCATGGTATTCTACTTTGGTATTTTAAGACTCTATGTTGAAATCCCCATGTCAATATCTCTCATCTAATACTTACTTTTCTCTTGCAATTGTGTATTATATCTATTGCAATCAAAATTTGTATCAAAACAAAAGGGATTTAAATTTTATTATCTATACATTAAAGAGATGACAACTAAGTATATGCTATCAAGAAGTTTGATGAATGCATAAATTCTGATTTGTGATAAGCAAAAATGTAAGAGATCTTGGTACATTCAAATTTAAAAAGGCATTTGATAAGCTACTAGAGTCCATAAAGAATAAGGAGTAACTCAAACCTAATGAGAAGATCTTAATAGGAATCCGATCAAGTCTGTGTAATAATATTTTAGAAGTAGTATTGGCAATGCTAGTTCTTAAGGGAAACTTAGAGTCTAGGGTATAATCTACTTTCACTACAAGCAAAAGAGTCACATATGGAAATTAGCACTTAAATAGGTAGAGTCAAAGGCAATTACGTAATGATAAGGGTGAAGCAACTATAGATGATGCAATAGATAAGTTAGAAAATGATATGGTGTCACTTGCTTCTAAAAATGGAGGTAATGCTTAGATTGAGTCTTAAGCTCTAAGAGGTTTATGTGTATTATAGAAAAGATGGATTCCAAACCTATAGGCTTGTAGAAAGTGGTTATCTATACATAAGGATGCAAGTAAAGTGGGTACTAGGCAAATTTTATAAAACCTAAACATGCCCTAAAACCCTAAACCTTGTAGGGTTTTATCTCCTATTACATAAACTTGACCTTATAAAGTCAAGGAGCCTATATGAATATGTTTTTATGGAGTTTAGATGTCCTTATTGGCTATAGGGGTAAGTTTTATAAAGTCCAAACAATATGAAGGATGGAGTAAAATGAAAAGAAGCTAAGTAAGGCTAAGGTTTCACTTATTAATTCATACACAAATGAAATTTAAAAATTATATGTATTATATAGTATCGAACTAATGTAGGACGTGTGTAATGCATAAGTTAAGAGAAAATATTTTATTAATATCTTATTTTTTATCAAATAGAATTTTTTATTGCAATCTTAAAACTCGACTCTAAACCCCATAGGATAGCCAAGGTATTTTTCAAATTCATGTGCTGCTAATGCTTTTAACTAAGGCTTTTATAATATTGACTTTGTGCCCACACATTAAATCTTTGATGTATCCATACTTTGAATCTTTGATGACTTTGCTATCTAGTTGTAGGCAAAATTTTCTTGATTTTGAAACTTGTAAAAAGAAACAAAACAAGAAAATGTTGGAGTTCTTTGTCCTAGTCACTTGTTTTTACCAAGAAAAAGGATAGAGACAAGAATCAATTTTTCTCCTCTTAACTTTTAGATGTTCAAAATGATGTGACCCTTATGGAAAATTATTTGCTGGTAAGGAAGGGACTCTCCAAGGACGAGAAAGCTAAAATACTATATTTAGAACATTAGCTTAAGGCAGTAAGCTTGCTTGCTTTACAAGTTTGAGATAGTGAATATCGAGTCAACATTAGTTGGGAACTTCTGGACTAAGTAGATAGAGTTTACTATCGCTGGACTTAATTGTTACAACAATAGTGCCATTTTTTGTTGTTTGCATAAAATTACAGAATATTCATGTTGTATACACATATCAATTTTGGAATTGAATATGAAAATCATAAGAGAATTGATATTATATTATATTGGACATAAATTGATCCTTCCTATCGCTACGGCCACAATCTACAATTCTATTATGATGTTTGGTTTGTAAGTGAGAGCTCACAACCTTTCTTCTCCTGTTAATCATTCGCAAGGATGCATGGTTAACCATTATAGCTTCTAGTCAATCAATGATGGTGGATGCCTCTTATGCAGTTGCATGTTTTGTCTTATGCAATGCATAAGGAGCCTTTTTTGTTGTATATTACATTTAACTCTTCCAAATTGTATAAACATACTATTAAGAGTATTACAAAGTGTTGAGATAGCTATGAGAACTCCAGGATTCAATTGTAAAATAGTAATATATGAGATTATATAGACATCTTTATACGATTGGAAAAAATAAATCTTTATACTATTGTTGCTATGGTAAAGTGGATTTACCAATCTTTTTCATGGCATTCTACCTTGGTATTTTAGGGACTCCATGTTGAAATCCCCATGTCAATATCTCCCTTTTAATACTTGCTTTTCTCTTGTAATTGTGCATTGTATTGGCTACAACCAAAATTTGTATCAAAGCAAATTTACATCAAAGCAAGGATTTCTCAAAGATTTAAATTTCATGTTCCATACATTGAAGAGATGACAACTAAGTATACTATTAAGAAATTTGATGAATGTGTAAATTTTGGATTTTAGAAAGTAAAAATGCAAGCAATCTTAGTATAGTTGAATTTAAAATGGCATTTGGTAAGCTGCTAGAGTCCATGAAAAATAAAGAGGGACTTGAACTCAATGAGAAGATCCTAAGAGGAATCTTATCAAGTATGTGTAATAGTATTTTAGAAGAAATTTTGACAACTTCGATTCTTAAGTGAAGCTCAAAGGCTTGGGTATAATCTACTTTCACTACAAGCAAAAGTACCGCATGTAAACATTAGTACTTGGATTTTGCCCTCTAGAACATGTATTGCAAAAAAGATGGAATCCAAACCTATGGGCTTGTGGAAAGTAGTTGATGCATCTCCAAGGTCATATACATAGAGGTCATACTGCAATGAAAGGAACAAGAAAATTAACAAAAGGGTTTAGCAAATCCAAGCAACTAATTAGCTAGATATGACCGATGTGTACGATTTCTTTTTAAAATAATTTTTCAATAAAAAACACTCTAACGAGTGAACCGGGTCATACACTATAGTAAAAACAATTGATGAAACTATGTCATTCTTGGGGATGAGAAACTAAGTATTAAATTATTTCAATTCTTTTATTAGCTAAGCGATCAAAATGGAATGATAAAACAAATTAAAATAAAAGGAACTAATTGATATGAATATGAATTAAATAAAAATAAAATACTAACGTCACAAGAAAAGAATTTAATAATAATAGCTTAAGATCTCAACAAAGCCATCATCTGACAAATTATCTCATACCCATAAAATATGATAAAATTAATTAATTAGTCTTTAATTAGATTCACAAAAACTCACTTCCCTTTTAAGTTGATATTGCCTTAATTATAGCAAAAACATTTATTTCGAGTAATTTATCTATAATCTCCTATTTTCTAGGAAATTTCCTCTTGCAAAATTTATACTACCCTAATTATTATCAAGGTTCAAGCATATTTCTATGTCATAAAAATTAATATTACTTACATTACGAACATAAATCCTAAAGCTAATTCTAAACACATATTTCTATGTCAATAATTGAATTAATTCTATTTCAATTTCATATAAACTATCCATTTCCTTTCAAGTTTTTCAAGCTTTATTCACGAAAACACCGTTAGCCAAACGATAAAATCACAAACCATGAAATCAATTAAAAGTCCAATCAATTAAATAGTAACATATGACAAAATCATACATCGATTAAATAGTCAAGCCATGTTAAAATCCCATTAAATCTGATCTAGTTCATAGTAAAAATAAAATTCACACAAAAGAATTCAAGAAATATGATAAATCTTGAAAACAAACAAAAAAAAAAGAATTAGAAAACCCAGTTATAATTCTTGGAGTACAAATCTGCTTTCCAATCCAATCCAATCTTTTCTTAAATCTTTTGTACCTCTGTAATGAACTCTAAAATTTATCTTCTGCATACAACTCCGAGTATCTAGAAATAAAATCTTCTCTTTCATACAGCTCCAAATAGAAAACTAAAGAATAATAAAAAAATATATATTTCAACCCCTCTTTTGCAACATGAATGTGTATATATCTTTTCCCTTTCACCATCTTTACTTTTGTATTTAGACCTTCGACATCATGGACCTCAATTTTATAATACATGGACTTCATTAAACAATTGTATGGACATAAGGCTAGGAATTGAATTATTTATCTAGGCCAAAAATAATTGTAGACTAGATGTAGGCTTACATGAAATGTGCTTGGAAAATGACAACAGATAAAATTGGGACATTTTGACTTTAATAAAATTGATAACACAAATAGCTCGTTTCCTATTCTCAGTCTACTTTTCATGTGATTCTTGCATTGAAAATGAGTTTTGCGTATATTACTCTTACCATACCATTGCCCTATTAAAGGTATAAAAATATACACATTAGTATAGTATAAAGTTGAAATAAAATATAAAAATTTACAGTTATCAATAATGCATCAACTAGATCCTACTCAGCCTATAATTCGCTAAATGTAACTCACCAATCCGAACCATAAGGTCACTCGTTGCTACTCTTTGCTAAAGGAAATAAATAAAAGTTGAAGTGTAAGTGAGAACATTAGGGTTGCTCAAAAAAGAAAACTTATAATGTTCAATAATGTCATGTGTTGTCTATATACAAGTAAATTAGGGTTTATATACTAGCCCTACTAGAGTTACAATACATATATGGAAAAGATAAAAAAAGGTAATTTACAAATGAGATACATAAGATATGCTAAAAAAAGGATAAAAAGTGATAGGGATCAAGGACTGATCACTTACTCCCGAGCCCGAAGGCTTTCTCATATGGTCCACCAAGGCGTTTGAGGAGAGTTAAGCACCAAGGAGTAGTGTTTACCTCAATCCAATCTACCAGGCTACTTCACTCTCCACACTATCTTGAAAGCTGCCGAAGTGATCAGTCGACCTTCAGATCTAGTCCCTCCGCAACACCCCAGTCCAAGTACTAAATCAAGAAAATAGCTATCTCCTCAGTACCAAAGGTTGGGTTAGGAATTGTCAAGAGCCAACCATCCAAGGCTGATCCAAATGTGAGTCGTTCCCTCGAGCATACCCTTGTCCAGCTTAGCTATCTGAGTGCCGAACTACTGACGCTGACCAAACCTGATCAAAAGACCTACCCCTATTCATTTCGCAATGTTATTAAGACTACAGATTAAGTAAAACACGTGTGTTGTCCTTTTGGACAGAAGATGTTCCCTTTGCACAATCTCATGCTTCCCTTGTAAATTATTCTTCTTTTTGTTTAGCAAGTACGGATCTATTTCTATAATTTAAGACTTACCCTAATTGGACACTAAATACTCACATAATGCAATAGCCATAAGAATATAATACAAAAGAATACACTGAACTTTTTACTCTTACTCTTAAGCTAAGTATCATTTTTGCTTACTCTTAAGCTACTCTTATCTAGCCCATTCGAGTGTGAACTAATGGCGAGTAACCTCCAGTAATACTTGTGAGTCATATTAAGCGTATCCCAAGCTTATGTGCATAATATTCATCGCCAATGCACAGGAACCCCTACTCATCCCTCAACTATCATTTATTTTTTAAGTCATCTCGCAGCTTAGACCTATCCCCTTTAGGTGAAATATTGGATTCGTGTATTCACCCATGAGTTCATGTCATCTTGGTATTAGAGCTTAGCTACGTTCGAAGCTAAATTCTACCACCGTGTTCTTTGAGTGGTTTGATTTCTGCTCTCGTGAGATAACGATTGTATTGTTATTCATGGAGTTTAGTAGTTAAGAAATGTTTTGTGCTCTGTTTTCCAATACGTAAAACAGAGTGTGGTTGACTGTTCATTTGTTGTATAGTTGTCGTAGTGATTGGAGTATCAATTGTTGACCTCCAAGTGGTATTATTAGGCATCAAATTTTTATGAAGTAACTATCAATGTCAAACTCAAGTGTTCGTGGAATTTTAGGAAACAAAGAAAGTGGTACTTAACATGACTAAAGGCAAGAAGGAAGCTTCACACCTCAATCCATGGATGACCGCTTGGATAGGCTTACCAAATTGGTAGCTAGTTTAGTGACTTGGTAGCTAGTTTAGTGACTGTTACCCAAGAAGATAAGCAGCGAGCTAGGAATAGCCTTACAAGAGGTCATGAATAGTCAGAGCGAGGCCATAGTCATTTTAGCTAAGTTAATGCCACAACTCGACCACCCCAAGTTGAAGAAGTTAGTAAGAATGCTAGATGACGGGTAGCGCTTGAAGAGATTGAGGAACAAGCGGAAGGAGACGATGACACAGAGGAGTACTACAAGACTAAAGGGAGAAATGTACGAACCCTTAGAGTCGAAGGATTAAGGATTCATATTCCAATTTTTTTAAAAGTAGTGATGCTAAAGACTACCTATATTAAGTAAATAAGATTGAGAAGCAATTTGAATACCACGATGTACCTGACAATGCAAAGGTTAAACTTGTTGTACTAAAATTCACCAGCTATGCTGTCTTATGGTGGAAGAACTTAGAAGCTACCCGAAGAAGGGAAGGAGAATGAGAAATTAGGAGTTGAGATGAAATGAAGAAGGTTATATGGAGAAGGTTTGTGCTGAGCTATTATTTGTAAGATGCCTTTAAAAGATTGCGAGAGCTTAGACAAGGAGGGTCAAATGTAGACACTTATGTTAAGGAATTCTAAATGTTAATGATTCAATGTGAAATCGTAGAGCTAGGGAACTAAATTGTATCTCAATTCATCAATGGATTGAAGTATGAGATTGGAGATGTCCTAGAAACCCTGGATATTGGAATGTTTAATGGCACAATTCGAGCCACTTAAAGGATAGAAAGGCACTGAATAGGAAGGTTCCGACCACTAGTCAGCCAACTAAGCAGTAACCAAACTATTCTAAGTAGACCAATACGAATGGAACTAAGTAAGATTGTTAAGACCGAACCCATCCCATTTCGGCTACATAATTTGCTTAAACTATAATAATAATAATAATAAATTGCAAATACTCCAACAAGTATATTGGGTCGAAATCAAGTAATATAGAAAAAGTAAGGTTATCAATCCCTTGAGAATTATAATATTACTAAACATATGATAGTTCTTATTGATATTCAAGCAATCAAAAATAAATTAACTAATCTAATAATTATACTAAAACTATTGAAAAGAAAATAACTATAAAATTTCTAAAACTAAGCAATCAATTGAGAATTGTGGGAAAAACAAAATCTACCTTAGATTATGCAAATCAAATTATTATCATGTTATATAGATTATTAACTATATGGTCATTTAAATGAAATTATTATACCTTAAAACTTAAGGATTTAAACTCCTAATTAATCAATCAACTCCTACATCTCTAATTGACAATCAACTCTAAATTATAATCATATATGTCCCGATACTATGATTGTCTAATGTCTTAAATCAATTATTCCGAATGTCTTAGTGAATTATTCCTAATGTCTTAATGAATAATCAATCACCAAACATCGCATTAATCTCTAGATAATTTCTAATTAATTCAATTAACACTGCTTCTACGTTAATTAATCAAATTAACCAAGAATTTCTAACAAAACCTATATCAACTCCCGTATCATTTGGGTTTCTAACCATTATAATCAATTAAACAACTATAATTGAAATCACAGAAATTGCAATCATAAATCATCCCTATATCTATTAATCATATAACACGAACACAATTATCATCTTAGCTATCTAAGGTTTCATCAATTCCCACAAATAAATTTAGCTAACCATAGAATTTTAAACAAAAGCACAACTACTAATTGAAATTGCAAGGAAATTCATAATTAAAAGAGTGAATAATAAATATAATTGCATAAATATAATTAAAATAGATATCACCAATTCTGTAATTGGAAAAGATAAACTTCAATTGCAACCCCAAAAATTGGTCTCCAAAGCAAAATCTTCTCAATAATCCAAGTGATTCCACAGTAGAATTCTTCAAGAACTTTCTAATGAGCGTTCTACAACTCTTTAAGTCTAAGGAAAGTGTGTATGTCTCCCAAAAAAAAAAAAAAGAAGAAGTCTCTCAAACGGTGAAATATAAGGCTATTTATAAGAAAAACTAGGGTTGACTCGCGTAAGGCTTCTTTTTAATGAAGGCCGGTGGTGTAAGCTTCAAGGCTGGCTACATAGACTCCAAAGGCTGCAAGTATAAGCGTAGGCTAGCTGATAGGCCGGCTATGTTAAATTCCAATTGTGCCATAGCTCTTTTCGAGTTTCTTTGTTTACATAAAACTTTTCTAAATTGTCCATATTTCCACTTTGAATCCTCCAATTCCTAAATTGTCCAAATGAAAATAATTAGATACCATTTCTTAATGATTTCCATAAAACTAATAATAATTCTATCTAATTTGCACATTAAAACTTGAAAAATATGCCTTTATCAAATCTCCTACACTTGAACTTTTACTTGTCATCAAGCAAAATAAACAGAACTAAAGAAATCTATCATTAAAAATACAAATTTTCCAATCGCTAATCCAAGGCATCTAATATTTCACACTTTCAAACTCACTATCTTATAATGCCCACCGCTCAAATCAAACTGAAATATGTGATCAAAGTATTACAATTGAAATTAACTAACCATTCTAAAGAAAACAAATTTTAATCCAAGCATTTAACTTAGGATTTTTATTTCAAAAGTAGATACTCAATCCTAGAAGGAAAAACACACATTTAAACTTCATAGCTATTAGTAAACATATTATCCCTCTAATTATTCTAACAAACAAGTTAACAAAGTAGTGAAAGCCTATGGTATATGCTTTATCCCTAGGTTTTCTTCCTTTTTTTATTATAAGCATTAATTCATTTCTTGAATTGTATTCAAAATTTCCATTTTCCATTCCCATTTTTTTTTCTTTTATTTTCTTCTTCTCTCTCTTTTTTTTTTTCTTTTTAGTTTAGATACTGAACTTTTGCCTTTCTACCCTTCTTGTCATAGTAAGTGCATCAAGTTGACACATCTTGACCTCATCACCCAAGTGACTAGGTTCTAAAAAGACCCATACGAACTCTTCCTCACTCTAACATTCAAGTTAGGATACTCTTAACTCAATTTCTTGAGTTATTAGAGTAAAAACTCTCATTTCATCACTTTTTTAATGCTTACTAAAATTTTTCAGACATCTTTTATAGGAATCACTAAGTTTAAAGCTTTACTTACCATTTCACTAAGTGTTAAAGTGTCGTTAGAATAACTAAAAGGACCATATACTAACTAACTTTGCATAAAAGTGAACCTGTTTACTTTTCACTTAAATACTTTTCACTTAAAGACTCAACCAACTCTTAAACTTCAAATTCTAAGGCTAAAAACTAAGTAAATTAGGTTCCTAAAGAATTAACTAATTAATTTTAACTGAATACAAAAATCTCAACATTGGTGAGTAGGGCACCTTAATGAATCAATTATTCAAATCACAATCAAATGCTATCAACAAATTTTTTTCTTTGTATAATCTCTAAATTCTAAACAAGAAATTCAAAATTTTGAAAAAAATTGGCCTAAACGTTGCCAGATACTTAAGAATAAATAAAGTTCAAGCTAATAGGAAAGTATAACTATTTATAAACAAAAACCACCATCAAAATTGATATTCAATTTAATTCAAAATCCATTTCCTATATTTCCTTCCCCTCACTTTAGAATAGATAGTGCCTATACTGTCTTCTATTCAATATTCAAGAGGAAATAAAAATTCACAGCAATAAGAAATGAAAAACCAGTACTCCCTTAGATTCAAATTTTCAACAAGAAGGAAAATTCCAAGTATAAGATTATTGCTAGCATAGAATTCAAATTTAACCTATCTCATCAAATACTAAGAAACATGAAACTCAAGAGTACATAGTAGAGTTCATGATCCAGAGTTACCCAAACGGATGGGTACTAAATAAAAATAACCTAACAGCAAAGTGAAAATAAAAGAAAAAAAAAAGAAAAAAACATAAAAAAATCATCAAAAAAGCGTACAAATATCTAACTGTCTTATTTGATGCTACTTCTCTCTATACTGGAAGTCTTGTAATGAAGCTGCTCTACAGCTGCTAGTTGGAAACATGAATTAGTAGACTTCAGCATATTGAACATAGTAGTTTGGAACTTTTTACTATTCTTCCTTTCTTTCCTAATTTCATTTCGGACTTCTCTAATTTCAACACTCAACTGCTTAAAACTACCAGTTGATGGATGATATGAAGTAAACGCTCTAGCAGCAGGAGGATTATCAAGAATATCCTCCTCATCAATATGATGGGACTTATTATTTATCTTAACCAATCCCTAACCCTTAAAGGGTACAACAAAAATAAGCTTATAGGAAATGCCATTGTCCCCCTTTAGTTCTTGAAAAAGCCTCATACTCTTCAATAATGCTGTAATATACATACCATAAAAAATAACTTGTATCCCGATATCATCTATCAGTCTATAGATAAAATTTGCTATTTTTATTCCTAGATCTATCCGATACCCAGAAATCGTACTATATAGATAAAACATGTGAAAACTTGTTATCTTGCTATAGCTAGTCTTCTTATAACTGAGAGTATGAGTAAGAATATGGTGGAGTAACCTGTATTCCACTGCTGAGAAAGTCGTAGCGAACGACTTTGAAGGTATAAAATCATCTCGCCTGGGATGAATGAACTGAAACCAAAATCTCTCAATAGTCATATCACTAGGCTAGGAGTTAGGCAAATTGACTCCCTCCTCATTATATAAACCCAGAAAATGACCAATTTGACTCAATTCAATTACATGAATTTCTCTATATACCTAAAATGTGAAAGTAGACATTTGCTCACTTCTCTCCAGCTACAAAGTGGACAAAAAATCAATGGCTATATTTCTAAAAGTGGATTCTTTTACCTCAAATAATCAAAACCATGTTTTATTAGGAACCATCTGCTGGATTCTATCATCCATTCCATACTCTTATAAAAGAGTCCAATCCAAATATTGTTGATTCATAAATATCATTCATTGTAACTTTTTCCTTCTTTCCTTAGCATACTCCTGATGTAAAAGTAGATTGCTGCCTGAACTTCTAGAAGACGAAGCAACTGCCGTCTTCTAGTTCTTTCACTGAGGTTGCATTTTCTTGGGCAGCATAGTGAATGTGGAAAGCACAAATCTACAAAGAAGAATGGAAATGTGTGTAGAAAAAGTGAAGAGAGTGAGTGTATATGGTTGTAGGTATGTAGGAGAGGGAGAGTTTAAGAGAAATCTAAAGAGAGAAAGAAGGTAGAAAGAGAAATCGGGAAGAAAATGAGTGAGGAGAGAGAGAAAACCAATTGTCGTGCTTTAAAAAGCACTATACACTGGCTCTTTCCTCTATACTCTAGCAACGTACATTGCCAGCATATATGAGTAGGTCGATGACCTTGAGTATCAGCCTTAAGTTCAAATTTTCATACTTTCCTCTTTTTTTTTTTCTTTTTTTTCTTAGGCCAATAGCCTTGATGCCAATGGCCGGCTCTTCTACCTTTTTTGTAAATAAAAATAATAATAATAATAAATAAGATAAAAACTAGTTTAGTTAGACATGGGTTACCTCCCATGAAGTGCTTAATTTATATTCGCTAGCCCAAATTTTCCAATCTTACTGTAAATTCTCACTCACCACCATAGTGGCATCACTATCCATGTTTTCTCCTTCAAAATAGTGTTTGAGAAGATGACCATTTACCTTGCAAATGCGATTGTCTCCTACCTTTAACTCAACTGTTCCATAAGGAAAAATGCTAGCTATTTCAAATGGCCTAGACCATCGAGATTTGAACTTACATGGGAATAGCTTCAGTCAAGAGTTGTATAATAACACTTTTTGACCAAGTACAAACTCCCACTGTTGAATTTTCTTGTAATGCCATCGCTTGACTCTCTCCTTATAGATCCAAGTGTTTTCATAAGCTTCTTCTCTGATCTCATCCACCTGGTTCAATTGGAGCAATCTCTTTTCACTTATAGCTTGTAAATCAAAGATGAGGCATTTTATGGCCCAATAAGCCTTGTGCTCAAGCTCTACAGGTAAGTGATATGACTTACCATAAACGATTTTGTATAGGGACATTTCTATAGGGGTTTTAAAAGCTGTCCTATAAGCTCACAATACATCATCAAGTTTTAAATACGAATCTTTCCTAGATGTATTGACAGTCTTCTCTATGATACGCTTTATTTCCCTTTTAGACACCTCAACTTATCCATAAGTTTGTGGATGATACGGGGTGGAAATTTTATGAGTAACTCCATATTTTGTTAACAATTTTTTAAACTTCCGATTGCAAAAATACAGCCCCCATCAGTTGTAATAGCCCTAGGTACCCCAAACTTGGAAAAAATGTTCTTTTTCAAAAATTTAATTACCACTCTATCATTGTTAGTTTGTAAAGCAACTGTTTCTATCCATTTCGACACACAATCTATTGCGAGAAGTATATATTTGTTTGAAGAAGATAAAGGGAAAGGACCGATGAAGTCTATTCCCAACACATCTAAAAGCTCAATTACCAGAATATTATTTTGTGGTAATACATGTCTCCTAGAAATATTCCCTATCCTTTAGCATTGAGCACAAGACATTACATAATTTCTGCAATTAATAAACAAATTAGGCTAATAAAATCCACAAGATAAAATTTTAGCTGCAATTCTTTCCACACCAAAGTAACGTCTTGCTTCTTTAGAATGACAGTGCTGAATTATGTTAAGTTGTTCTGTTTCAAGCACACAACATCTAATTACTTGGTTAGCAAAACTTTTAAACAGATATGGTTCATCCTAGAAATAAAATTTCACGTCATATAAAAACTTCTTTTTCTTTTGAAATTAGAAACCGTATGGTATAGTTTTACTAACTAGGTAATTAACTATATCAGCACACCAAGATAACCCTTGGATCTCTATTTCATACAATTGTTCATCAGGGAACTTTTCATTAATGGGTGGCTCTAAACACACAAATTTTAAACGAGATAAATGATCAGTAATTACGTTTTTAGTTCCCTTTTTATCTAATTTCAAGGTCAAATTCTTGCAGTAATAAGATTCAACATATTAACCTAGGTTTAGCATCAACTTTAGCAAACAAAAATTTTAGAGCAGCATGGTCTATGTATACTATGATCTTAGAACCTATGAGATAAGGCCCAAACTTGTCACAAGCAAATATAATCACTAAAAGTTCTTTCTCTATCGTAGCATAGTTTCTCTGTGCCTCATTCAAGGTTCTACTCGCATAGTATATAACGTGAAATAACTTACCTTTCCTCTACCCAAGTACCACTCTTACAACATAGTCACCGGTATCACACATCATCTTGAAAGAAAGCTCCCAATTAGGTGCAAAGATCATTAGTGTCGAAGTAAGCTTCTCCTTTAATAGATTGAATGCCTACAAACAACTGTCGTAAAAAACAAAGGTAGAATCCTTTTCAAGGAAATTACAAAGATATCTAGAGATTTTAGAGAAATCCCTGATAAATCTCCTATAGAAGGCAGCATGCCTTAGGAAGCTCACAACTCCTTTGACTAAAGTAGGTGGTGATAGCTTCTCTATTATTTCTACTTTAGCTCTATCAACTTCAATCCCCTTTTTTAACACCTGGTAACCAAAGACTATTCTCTCTCTTACTATAAAATAGCATTTTTTTTCCAATTCAGAAATAGATTAGTCTTTTTACACCTTCTAAGAACACAATCTAAATTAGTCAGACAAGAATCAATTGACTTCCCAAAAACAGAGAAGTCATCCATAAATATTTCAATAATATCTTCTAACATGTCGGAGAATATAGACATCGTGCATCTTTGAAAAGTAACGAGTGCATTACAAAGACCAAAGGGCATTCTCCTAAAGGCATAAGTGCCATAAGGACATGTAAAGGTGGTTTTCTCTTGGTCCTCAAGTGCGATATGAATTTGATTGTAACCAGAATATTCATCTAAAAAACAATAGTAATCATTCCTTGAAATTTTTTCTAACATTTGATCTATGAAAGGATATAGGAAGTAGTCTTTACGAGTGGCATCATTCAGTTTTCTACAATCTATGCAAACTCTTCACCCGGTCACAATGTAAGTAGGGGTTAGCTCATTATCCTCATTTTTTAGCATGGTCATACCACCTTTTTTTCTACTTCTTGCCCCTATTTCTGTCACTTGTTCGAATTCAGCCCATTCAATTGAATTGATCTCTTAGAGATATACCCAACTGCTTCAAATGGCAAGCCACCTTGTTAGATGATAGTAATAGATCTTCAATGCCTAATACTGGGAGTTGTTTGTTCAATGCTTCTTTAGAACTTAGGGAAAGAACACCATTGCTAATCAACCCAGTAGTCTTTAGAAAATTTGGTCGGATAATTTCGGCATCAATCAAATCTTGCACTTTATGCCTTAGTTTCCAACAGTCTTTTGTAGTATGCCCTACTTGGCCCATATGATAGTCATATCATTTGTTGGGGTCACAATCCCCCGGCTTGCATGTCCTTGTTAGGTTTTCGCATGGCAGTAATCCCATGTCTCTCAATTGCTTGAACACTTAAGCCATTGGAATTTTGAACTGCGTAAATTGCCTCCTCTTGTTGTAGACGGGATTATCTTAATTCTAGGCTTTCCTAATCAGCACATTCACTCATGATTTCTCTTTCATTGAATCAACTCCATGCTTAGGCTGTAACTTCCTATTCTTGTTAGGATATAGGTTTCCAAGCTACTTAAGCACATAACCCATTGCCATTGCCATTGCCATTTCCATGCTAGTGAGCCTTTCTTCTAACTTTGCTAACTTTTCTTCTACGGTAACAACCCTTTCTTCCAGACCCTGGTAGTAGCATACCCTTCGAGCTTGACCATTCAAATTCACTCTTGAAAACCTTTCCAAATTTGTTATCATGTTGATAGCAGGCACATAAACCTACAAATCTTTAGACTCGTATGCTTGAGATGGTGCATTAATAGGCCCTTGGGCTTAGATATAAGCTATGGCTTCAACTTGTTTCCTGCACTTGCTCAAAATCCCTTCTACTATGACTATTCTCAGTTCAAGAACTTCAGACATCTTTTATTTTGAAAATAAGTTATATGGGCCTTCGGTTGGGCCAAATCACTTAAAAGGCAATATTTCAAAACTTGTAAGAATCCCTTCTTGTTAGCAACACTATATTCTCTCATTTAAAAAAAGAAAAAACAAGTTTTTTACTTTGAGAACGCGCTTTTTTTTTTGGGGAAACTTTTACTAAAAATTAATGTTTATTTTATGTTACAAATATCCCAATACTAACGTTAACGAATCCAAAAAAAATTGGAAACATTGAGATTATGACTAAAGACACGGACAACATAAGGGTGATATAGAAAAATGGAAATTATTTTACAATGAGAGACTCATCAAGGGTGACAACTTGTAAGGAAAACTCTATTAGGAGCACGACAACTTAATGGATAAATACGGAGAACGAGAACCTAGACGTTTTCAAGATTGATGACTCTAAGATAGAAAATAATTTACAATAAGAATATGATAATTAAATCTTTTTTTCTTGTCTTTTTTATTTTTTATTTTGTTAGTTTACAGTATAGCATATATGGGGCATTGAAATAGAAATCAACTAAGTAAATAAAATTATCATGAAAATGTTTTCATTTTATTATAAAATATCTTTTGAAATTTCCTCTATTTTAGAAAAATGTTGGAAAACCTTTTTAAAAAAAAATAACAATTCCATAATAATCTTTATCATTGTTAATTCCTATGTTTACATGCCCCAAAAATTTACAAGTTGATACAAAAGTTTTTCTTTCCCTCTCTCTCTCTCTCTTTTTAACATTAGTACAGAGGGAATATTAATAATTTTGAGCATTTTATGTTAAATGTTATGTTACACAACCTATTACTAATGAAATAAAACAAAACTTACAAGATCTATATATGTTACAAAAGATAGCATATACAAACAAATACGCAAAATAAATGTTATGCAATATGTTACACATGCATGCAATGTAATGGGGTTGATTATTGATAAACTATAGGGAGTATGATGAATCCGCAGTCTTGAAATACCCCTATATATAAGTAGGTTCGAAATAGGATTTTTTTTAAAAAAATGAAGTTCGTGAATACTTATATATAAGGGCTACAAGTTTTTTTTTATTTTTCCTTTTTGAAGAATAAAATTAAGCCAACCACGAATTAATTGGGTTTTTCCTATAATTTAAAAATAACTACCCCTTTTTCGAAAAAGATTATGCAAGAGGGTGTGCTCTATGAGTCTCAAACTTTGTAGCTCTAAGGCTTTCCAAAGAGAAGCCTAGTGGGCTACATCGAAGCCTGAGCAGGCTCCCCAATCATCGCTAGGTAGGAGTGAAAGCCCTAGTGACCTAAGAATTATACAATGGCAACCCGTCCTAAATTCTTAAGGTGGTCCAGGTCCAACCACATCTAAATACACAAATAATCACTTAAAATAAAAGAACCCCCCTAACCCCTAAGAAGGCTCATTGTGTTGGACTTTTTTTAAGGCCTGTATCGCTAAACAACAATTAATACAACTATAATAAAAAAATAATAATACAAAAACACATCGATAATTTTTTAATTTTCACATGGTTAGCCCACCAGGCAACCCCAATAGGTCGCCAATTCTGTTGAACTTTATTTTGGTTTTCCTTAACTTAATCTATATTAAGCCTAAACCGCTTAATATAAATTACTCAACATTAAATTAAGGAAATATTTTTCTAAAAAATGTAAAAAATGAAGTCGCCAACCAGTTCAATTGATAAAAAATTAAATTAGGGTTTTCTCACTTGAAAACCCTAATTTGACTACTAATCTACGGATTTTCTAAGAAAATGATTTTTAGAAAATTAAACAAAAAAAAAAAACTAGGTTCAAAGGGTTAACCTATTAAGACTAAGTCTTCATGTAAAAATTAAAGAAAAATTGATAGGTTCTATTTTTATTATTTTCTAAAACTACTATAAATATCCTTAAACATATGAAAGATAACTAAAGTGAATTTTTTATTATTTTTTATTACGAATTTTCTTAGAAAAAGGAAAAAGTTTTTAATTTTTTATGCAATTGGCCCGAATGTGCCTACGTACCCACTAGTGAGGATCAAACGGGCTGTAGTTCTCTTTTTATAAAATATTTAGTAGGTAGATTCTTTTTATTTTAAAAACTAAACCAGGTTTACATTTATTTATCAATTTATTATTTTTAAATTTAAGAAATCTAATTTTCTCGAATTAAAAGAAATCCTAACTAACTATATCATTTTGAAAATCCCAGTTAATATTTTTTATTTTTTAAAATCACTACATCTCAAAAGATATCTTTTCTGAATCCTAACTAATCTAGATATGTATCTCATATGTATCTTTTCCAAATCTTAACCACAAGATGATTTAGATACGCATCTTTTCTAAATCCCAACCGCTAAATATGTATCTTTTCTAAATCTTTACCGTAAGATACGTATCTTTATTTAAATCTCAATCGCAAAATACATATTTTTTTCTAAATCTTAACCGTAAGATGCGTATCCTAATACATATCTTTTCAAAAAATACAATTTTATTTAAAAAACGCAATTTTCAATTAACTAAATTCACCGAAAAATTCAAATTATCTTAAAAATATCAAACTATAGAATAATAAAAAATAATAAACCTGCACTAAAAGAAAAATGAATTAGTAAAGATAATTAACTTAACTAAATCAAATAAAATGGAATTGAATAAAATAATTTTACGTAAATGAATCGAGTCGCGAGTACTGGCTGTAGATCGCACTCGTGTCGTGGACTTGATCATGTGTAGAATTTGATTCAAGTGTGCATGTGAGTGTGAATTTGCTGGTGTTAAGAGCATATAACTTATGATGCTATGGACGTTTGATCAAGTTGTGGCGTATTTGTTTGGTTTGCGTCGCTAGATGTTCGATCAAGGGAGATTGGAGTGATTTAAGATGGCATAAATGGGCAAAAGAATCAATGTGTACTGATTGTGAATGGGGTCTTCAACATGCATGTCAAGTTTGTAGACGTCGGTAAGTAATCTCCAACGTGTGTATGTGTAGTTCAATGCAGTTGTGAGTGAAGGGTAAGTGGTCTCTAGCATGTGTGAATGTATTGTGCTCAGATCGGTGGGGTGAGGACATGCAGCATTGTGAAGGTGCAGTCGGCTTGTGTAATGTAGGCAGATGTGTTGTTGTACTATCAGACAATTGGTGATCAAGGGATGGACTTTAGTCGGATTGCTGTTGGGATGTCCAGGAACTTGTGTTTGCATGGAATTGATGGCGTATCGGTTGGTTTGTGGATTGAGGGGCTGTTGGCATTGTCTTCAGATTGTAATCAGGGATGTGTGAAGTGTTTTCAGATGGGGGTTCAAGTGAATGAATAATGGACTTTATGATTCAAGTGAGTGAATTATGGAGAAAAAAAAATAAAAAAAATACCATCATCAACATTACCTACCAATTTATAAACCCCAAAATCAAATCTTTCGTATTGTTTTAAATATAGATTCAATTCTAACAAACCAAGATACAGAAGATACTACAATGATTCTTTAAAGATTTGACCTAACTTCTAGAAACCCTATTTGGGATTTCTATTTTCTATGCCCAATCTAATCCAATGTAATTTAGCCTAATAACTTATCTAATAAATCCTAAGTCTATTTTGGCTCAATATAAATTAGATAAAAAAAATCTATTTTAAATCGGACTGAGCCAAAATCATTTTAATAAAGCATAACTCTTACATGATTTAATAATTTATTAAATTAATCATACACTATTATCTGATTTGATCTTAAATGATCCGATGCGACTTGGCTCAATACGACTTAACTCAATATGATTCAATTCGATACAACATGACCCGATATGACACTACTTGATACGATACGACTTAACTCGATACGACTTGACTTGACTTAACTTGACTATCTTTTTTTTATTTTTTCATTTTTTTAATTTTTGTTTTTTATTTTTATTTTATTAACTTAGCTCAACTAAAATAAAAATGATAAATGATAAAATGAGGTGTCTACACAAGGCAATCAAACCAATTTCTCAATTCGACCGCCACAAGCTGGAGGAATAGCAAATCAAGCTGCTAGACGAAGACTGGAATTGGAGGAGATTGGGGAAGATAATGAGGAGCTAGGTGTTGAAGGGTTTGGTAAAGAAGAAGAAGTTGATTATTATTGATTACAGGGATGAGAACACCAAGTCCCCCGAGGACTAAACAATGTCAAGGTGCAAATCCCGCCCTTCGGTAAAAGTAGAGATGCAGATGAGTACTTAAAATGGGAAGAGAAGATCGAGAAGGTATTTAAATGTTATGGGTATGAGGATGCGGTCAAAGTCCAACTTGCTACATTGGAGTTCACTAGGTATGCCACTATATGATGGAAGAATCTAAATACAGCCAAAGCAAGAGATGAAAAACGAGGTGTTAGAACTTGAGATGAGATAAAAAGGTTGTTAAGATGCAGATTTGTACCCAAAACTTACTTACCAGATACGTTTGCAAAGTTGCAGAAGCTTCACCAAGGTAGCCAATCTATTGATAACCACATGAGAGAATTCTAGATGTTAATGATTCGAGTTGAAGTGGAAGAGCCAAAGGCCTTTACAATATCGAAGTTTGTTTCTAGGCTTAAGTATGAGATTTGTAATATTGTAAAAGTACATAGGTTTTATAATTTAGAAGAGGTAATCAAGATAGCATACAAAGTCAAAAGGCAGAGGAAGAGTGTATCGAACCAACTTAAGCCAACATTCTCACAAGTCTCGGCACCACATCAACTTGTTCAAGCAAAGTCGAGAAGGGCATACAAGGATGACCGACCTGATGACAGTCGAGGAAACCAGTAGGGTTGAGCCTATCATTTAGGTCAAGCTAAGGTTAGGCCAACCTCGAGAGTTTATGAGAAGGGCAAACTTCTGGATGGAAGACCAATGAAGTAAAGTGCTTTAAATGCTCGGGCTTCAAACATATGATCGCTAAATGTCTGAATCGATGCGTTATGGTGCTCTGAGGAGATGTAGTGGATAGCATTGACAAGAGCGAGCCCAAGAAAGAAGATGTTGGAAAACCCGAGGTCGAAGAGGAAGAGTTGACTTATATTTATGTCGACTAGAGAAAAGTGATGACCCTAGTCTTAAGACAAGTATTGAGTTCCTTATCGAACCTTGAGGAGGACCAAAGGAAAAATTTATTCCATACCAAGTGTACGGTCAAAGGCCAATTATGTACAATCATAATGGATGAAGAAAGCTATAATAATGTGGTTTCACAATCCTTTATGCAAAGGTTGGGCCTACCGACCTCAAAGCATCCCCAACCTTATAAGCTACATTGGCTTCATGATAAAGGTACTTTACATGTGACTAAATAAGTTACCATACCGTTCAGTGTTAAGAATGTGTATAAGGACGAAGTGGTTTGCAATATCATCCCCATGGGAGCTTTACATCTATTGCTTGAACGACCTTAGTTATTCAACCGACATGTTACTCATGACGAGTATAAAAACACCTATGCCTTTGTTAAGGATGGAAGAAAGATTATATTGCAACCCCTAACCCCGTCCTAAGTAAATGAAGCCTATAACCAACTCACCCAAGCTAATAAGAAGAAAGCCTTGGTGATGAGCCGAAGAGAGCTTTGAGCTGCTAATGAAGCTGAAGAGCCTATGTTCCTGTTAGTTAGGAGATTGTTGGAGATGAGAGAATTACAGAATGCCCCAAAAGAGATTCGAAGTTTGTTAGATGAGTTTTCCAACCCGTTTCCGAAAGAATTACCTAAAAAATTACCACCAATCCGAGGCATAGAGCATTGTATTGATTTGCAACCAAGTGCTACCTTACTGAACTGACCTGCATACAGGATGAACCCTGAGCCAGCTGCCAAGTTAAAGAAACAAGTAGATGAGCTCATAAAGCAAGGCTATGTAAGGGAGAACATTAGCCCTTGTGATGTACCAGATCTACTCGTTCTAAAGAAAGATGGTTCATGGCACATGTGCATCGATAACCAAGCAATCGATAAAATTATAGTCAAATACAGATACCCGATATCGAGGCTCAATAGCATGTTAGATGAGCTTCATGGCACAAAGATATTTTGAAAATTGATATACGAAGTGGCTACCACCAAATTCACATGAGGCCAGGCAATGAATAAAGGACTACCTTCAAGACTAGGCATGGGCTCTACAAATAATTGGTTATGTCGTTTGAACGTACTAATGCCTCAAGTATATTCATGAGGTTAATGAACCATATAATACTGCCCCTAATTGGGAGATATGTGGTCGTATACTTTGATGACATATTGGTATATAATGTCGACCTGAACGATAATGTTCGACATATTCATGAAGTATTTGACATTTTGTAACTCAAGAAGTTGTACGGGAATGTGAAGAAGTGCACGTTCTACCAAAAAGAGGTCATATTCTTAAGGTTTGTAGTATCAGGGGAAGGGATTTGAGTAGATGAGGAAAAAGTCCGAGCTATTCTGGAATGGCCAACATTAAAGAATGTCATTGAGGTCCGAAGTTTCCATGACCTAACTTCTTTCTATAGGCCATTTATTAAGGACTTCAATAGGATAGCTGCCCTATTAACCGAATTGACAAAGAAGAGTGAAGGATTCAGGTGGAATAACCGAGCTGAATAGAGCTTTAAAGAGATTAAGGAAAAACTCACCTTAATACTTGTCCTATCACTGCTAGATTTCAATAAACCCTTCGAATTAGAATGTGATGCGCTGGGAGTTGGAATTGGTGCTGTCTTGATGCAGTCTTGATGTAGGAGCGACAACCTATCACCTACCACAATAAGAAACTGAGTGGCCTAGCCCTGAACTATTCTGTATACGAAAAGGAGTTGTACTATTTCTTTCGAGCCCTCACTGTTTGGCAACACTATCTGGTACCACAACAGTTTATTATTTATACTAACCACGAATCATTGAAGTATCTTAGGAGTCAGAATAAACTCTCAAAGAGATAAGCCAAGTGGTTAGAGTTTATGGAAGAGTTCTTGTACATCATTTGGTACAAGAAGGGAAGCGTAAATGTGGTCACCAACACTTTCTTGCAACAGCAAACTCTGTTAACCACTTTGTAAATAAGATTATTGGGATTCTCACTCATCACTAAGCAATATGCTACTAACCCTCACTTTGGCCCCATTGTTAAGTAGTGTCAAGAAGGAATGGTTATTGGAGGATATTATCTCAAGGATGGCTATCTGTTTAAGGACCGTAGGCTATGTATTTCAAATTGCTCCACACGTGAGCTATTGGTTAGGGAACCTCACAGTGGTAAACTTTCAAGCCACTTTGGAGAGGTCAAGATAGCCAATCTATTGAAAAAAAAATTTACTGGTCAAGTTTAGCTTAAAATGTCTATAAGGTAATTGGTAGTAATGAAGTGTGTAAGCATGCCAAGGGGAAGAGAGAACCCTATGGAGAGTACATGTCTCTACCAACTCCAACCTTACCTTAGGCCAACCTCAGCATGGACTTTGTCCTAAGTTTTCCCTGGACATCAAGAGGAAAAGATTCCATCTTTGTTGTAATGGACCATTTCAGCAAGATGGCGCACTTCATTCTGTACCATCAGACTGATGATGCTTTATATATTACTGATTTATTTTTGTAAGAAGTTGTCCTACTACATGGAGTACCAAAGACTATTGTCTCATATTAAGACACAAATTTTTTGAGTTATTCTTGAAAGACCCTTTAGAGAAGACTTGGAACTAAACTTGTATTCAACTCCAGTAGCCATCCTCAAACCAATGGCCAAACTGAAGTGGTAAACAAGATGCTAAGTAATTTACTTAGAGTTTTCA
This sequence comes from Lumnitzera racemosa, assembly GCA_024138005.1. Classification (NCBI taxonomy): domain Eukaryota; kingdom Viridiplantae; phylum Streptophyta; class Magnoliopsida; order Myrtales; family Combretaceae; genus Lumnitzera; species Lumnitzera racemosa. The sequence continues at coordinate 8,909,484 of JAMXBC010000008.1, read as the reverse complement.
TAGGAAATAACTTAAGGGATTGGAATCTATACCTCCCAATTGTGGAGTTTGCATACAACCAAACTACCCATAGCACTACTGAGAAGGCCCTATTCAAGATCATCTATAGCCTTAACCCCACTATTCCTCTGGATATGATCGACACCCCAGTAGCTACTGAAGAAAGTTAATCTAGAGTCGACCAAGCCCAAGAATTGCATAAGCTATATCAGTCTATAACTAGGAAGATCGATAAGTTCAATCAGAGACAATAAGAAATTGGTAGCCGAGGCTACTGAACTGTTTCTTTCCATCCAAGAGACTTGGTATGGATACATCTCTGCTAAGAATAATTCCTGCACTTGAGACAAAACAAGTTATCTCCTCGTACTAATGGTCCATTCAAGGTCCTAAGGAAAATCAACCGTAACGCTTACCAAATCGAGTTACCTAATGACTATGGAGCCTCTTCCATCTTCAATGTAGCCAATTTGATCCCTCACCAACCAACAAAAGAAGACTCAGCAAGAGCCCTAGAAGAAAGAGCAGAGACTGCTCCAGATTTGAGAACAAACCTTTCTGACCCCCAAGCAAATGATAGAAATCAACCCCTCAAACCGACCATACGCAACAGAGCTAGAGGATTCCAAGGACTCACTCGAAGGATATTAGCTCTAGTCCATAGCCGAGATGGGGATTCCTATCCTAAGCTAATCTCTTGCCGACCTAACTATCAGATCCTTAAATCCGCCAAATCTGCCTCTATTCAACAGCAATGCTTTATCCCAAAAGACAGCCTAAGAGTAGTTGAGGCAAGCTCCCAATCCAACCACAAGCATCCGACCTCAAATCAAGCTAAATTTTCTTCAAAGGAACTAATTGGTCCCCGACCTAGTCCACATCAAGTCAACCCTTGACCACAAGCATTACTCTATTTCCGCCCACCTTATACCATATTTCTCCCATTCATACGCCCAGCAACACATGTTTTCTAATAAAGTATTCCAGAATGATTCTTTCTTTTTTACATTGAATATTCTTTATCTCTTTTACCATTTTTAGTATATCTTATGTAACATAATTGTAGAGTACCCTTTTTTTGTTTTTTCATGCATGTAAAATAATCCTAGTGAACGAATATATAAACCTCTACTTTCTTGTATACGAGGAATCATCTCTCAATACAGAATTATTCATTTAAGCAACCTTAGTGTTTTTGTTATCATTTAACTCTTATATATTCCCTTTAACAAGGAGTAGTAGCGGGTAACCCTTCAATTCGAACCCGTATGTCACATCTGGCGAATTGTAGGCTAAGTAGGATCGAGTGGTGTATCATATCCATTTAGTAGTTGCCCAGGTTTTGCTATCTTTTCTTCAGTTTCTTTTCTGTTCCTTTCATTGTGGTGCTTCTTCGTATGTTCGACTTGAAGACGTGTCAATACCTAAACAAGTGAACAATGGTGATCCGAAGCGAGATGCCAACTATCGAAGTGGACTGCACTGACGAGGAAGTAGAGGAACTAAACGAAGATAGACAGACCAAGCTGTCCAAAGAGGAAGTTATCTATAGTAAGGATGGTAACTTTATGCCGATTGCTTTAATGTTGAAGAAGACAATGAGTGTCAGTTCCATACCCGAAGATGAACAAAAAGAAAACTTCTTCCATATTGGATACAAGGTGAATGAATCGTTGTGCACACTGATCATAGACAATGGGAGTTGCATCAATGCAACCTTTATATTTACGGTCTAACAACTGAAATTGTCAACTATGCCCTACCAAAAACCTTACAAGCTTTGTTGGCTCAATGATAAGGGTCAAGCAAGTGTATGTACCGATTTGCATTAGCAAATATCAAGATGAAGTACTCTATAATGTGCTGCCCATGAGTATATCCCACGTTCTCCTTAAATGACATGGATGTTTGATCGAACAGTTATATATGACGGGAGGAGGAAAACATGTTCTGTAGAGCATAAAGGCAAGAGAATGAAATTAAGTCCTATGATTACCGAGCAAGTAAAGGTCATATAGTCCTAACTAAGCCAAGCCCTAAAGAAGGAGGCTTTAGTGTTGACCTGAGTTTAACTAAAGAGAGAGATGGAGCTTAAAGGACAGACTTACCTGATTGTTCGAAAAATTCTGGAGATAAGATCTAAAGAGGAGTTGCCTGCTAAGGTGAAGACCTTAGTAAAGGAATTTACCAACCTATTTTGAGAGGAACTGCCGAAAGGCTTACCCCCAATCTAAGGCATCGAGCATGCAATCGACCTACAACCAAGAGTCACACTACCTAACAAGCCTGCCAATAGGCTGAATCCTAAACAGGCTACCGAACTGCAGAATCAAGTAGATAAGATAATGGCGAAAGGGTATGTGCTAAGTCCCTTAGACCCTATATCGTACCAACCTTGTTAGTACCGAAGAAGAATAGTTCTTAGAGGATGTGTATGGATAGCTAAGCGTTCAATAGAATCACCATCAAGTACAAGTATCCCATACCCAAGCTTAATGACATGCTAGATGAGTTAAGTGAAGCAAAAGCGTTCTCCAAGATCAATATCAAATCTGAATACCGTCAGATGTAAATGTGCAAAGGTAATGAGTGGAAAACCGCATTCAAGACACAACATGGTTTATATGAATGGCTTGTAATGCCATTTGAACTATCCAATGCATCAAGCACATTTATGTGCCTGATGAATCATATGCTTCGAGAATTCATAGGGAGGTTTGTCATAGTTTATTTTGACGACATGTTAGTGTACAACCCCGACTTGAAGATTCATAAGGAGCATCTCCAAAGAGTCTTTGCAAAACTCCAAGTTGAACAACTCTACGCCAATCTTAAGAAGTGCGACTTTCATAAACCCGAAGTGATCTTCTTGGGGTTTGTTGTAAATGGAGGTAGCATCCAAGTCGATGATAAGAAGATAAGAACGATCATAGAATGGCCTACACCAACCTGTTCTGCTAACATGAGAAGTTTCCACAACCTAGCCTCATTCTATCGCAGATTCATAAAGAATTTCAATACAATTGTCGTCCCACTCACCGAACTCTCAAAGAAGAATGTTGAATTCAAATGGGGAGAGAAAGAAAGGAGGAGTTTTGAGGAAGTTTCCCGTCTTAACTCTGCAAAGCTTTGATAAAGTATTCTAAGTAGAGTATGATGCATCCGAACTAGGCATAGGAACTACACTAATGTAAGATGGCCAACCTATTGCCTACTTCAAAGAGAAACTTCAAAGAGATACACTCAACTATTTAGTTTATGACAAGGACTTTTACTCCTTAATCTAAGCCTTAACGGTATGGCAACAATATCTGCTGCCCAAGGAATTTTTTATCTACATCGTTCATGAATCCTTAAGATATCTAAAGAGCCAATCAAAGTTCCCCCAGAGATAGCCAAATGGGTTAAGTTCACAGATGGTTTTTCTTATATCGTACAACATAAGAATGGAAAGAACAACGTAATGGTCAATACCCTATTAAGATGACATACCCTCCTAGCTGAGCTGTAAACAAGGCTACTTAGTCTTTCAACCATAAAGGGTTTGTATGCTGAGAACCCACACTTTATTCCTATCTATGCCCAATGTAAGGAAGGATGGACATTGGACGACTATCATAGGAAAGACAAATACTTATTTAAGAAGAGGAGGTTATGTATCCCGACTTATTCTATGAAAGAATTGTTAGTGCACGAGGTGCATGGAGGAAGATTAACGGGACATTTAGAGATGTACAGTTCGTGTTGGAAAAGTATGCAACCAGTAGGAAAGTGAAGAGCCAAGCTAAGCAAGGACATTATTTACCTTTGCTCATCCCGACTAAACTATGGTCGAGCTAAGTATAGATTTCATGTTAGGATTGCCATGGATGTCCTAAGAGAAGGACTCTATCATGGTGGTTGTAGATCGATTTAGCAAGATGGCATGTTTCATGCCTTGTTCCAAAACTAACAATGCTTCAGCTATTTCTTTTCTTTTCTTGCAAGAGGTGATCAAGCTTCATCACGTGCTTAGAACCATTGTTTTAAATCGAAACCCCAAGTTCATGAGCCACTTTTAGAGGATGATATGGAGACGGATGGGAACCAAGCTATTGTACAACTTATGCTACCATCCACAGACCAATGGATAGACTAAAGTTGTCAATAGAACTATGGAAACTTTTCTAAGGATTGCTATCGAACAAAACACGACCAACTAGGACTTGTGCTTGCCAATTATTGAGTTCACCTACAATAGGTTTGCCCACGGTGTAACAAGCATATTGCCATTTGAGGTTGCCTATAGGTTTAACCCCAAGCTCCGAATAGACCAAGCACCCTAATAAAAGTTTAGTGATAACCGGCCAATTGTTAAAAGAGTTGAAGCCATCAAAGCCATGCCCCAGAAGGTGGTAAGACAATTAAGCCGAGCTAATACTACTCGAGAAGCTAAGCTAAGGATGAAGGAAAAGAGAATTTCAACCAGGTGATTTAGTTTGGATACATCTCAGCAAGGAACAATTCCTAAACTTGAGGAAGATCGAGTTATCTCCTAAAGCCAATGGGCCTTTCAAAGTGCTTGAAAAGATTAATCTTAATGCCTATAAGATTAAATTACTTGAAGGATATAGAGTCTCGAACTCTGTCAACATTGCCGATCTCTAACCTTACACTCCTGAGGATGAGTAACCTAAAGCTGAACCAAATTTAATCCTAAATCTCAAACAAACCAGAGGGGATGATAGGGATCAAGGACCAATCACTTGCTCCTGAGCTCGAAAGCTTTCTCACATAGTCCACCAAGCCATCCGAAGAGAGTTAAGTACCAAGGAGTAATGTTTGCCTAGTCTGATATGCCAAGCTACTTCACTCTCTACACCATCTTAGAAGGTACCCAGTGATCAACTAACCTTCGAATTTGGTCCCTCCGTAACAACCCAGTCCAAGCACTGAATCAGGAAAATAATTATCTCCTCAATATCGAAGCCAGGCTAAGAATTGTCTGGAGCTAACCATTCGAGGCCGATCCAAATGTGAGTCGTTCCCCCAAGCCTACCCTTGTCCAACCCAGCTATCTGAGTATCGAACTGCCAACGTCGACTAAACCTAACTAGAAGACCTACCCCTGCTCTGTTCATAGTGTTATTAGGACCACAACTGAGTAAAACGCGCACATTATCCTTTCTCACATCAGACGCGAGCATGCACTATCTTTTTTTACAGAAGATGTTCCTTTTGCACGATCTCATGCTTCCCCTATAAATTATTCTTCTTTTTGTTTAACAAGGATCCATTTTTGTAATTTTCTATAATTTAAGACTTACCTTAATTAGGCACTATAAATACCCGTATACTATAATAGCTACAAGAATACAATATAGAAGAATATACTGAAATTTTTACTCTCTCTCTCTCTCTCTCTAGCTAAGTTTCCTTTTTACTTATTTTTAAGCTACTCTTATCTAGCCCATTCAAATGTGAATTAATGGTGAGTGACCTCCAGCCATACTTGTGTGTTATATCAAGAGTCTCCCGAACTCATGTAAGGCGCTGGTACGTAATATCTATCATCGGTGCATAGAAACCTCTACTCATCCTTCAATTATCATTTATTTTTCAAGCCATATTGCAGCTTGGACCCACCCCCTTTGGTTATACGTAATATTAGGTTCATGTGTTTACCCACAAGTCCATATAAAAAAGGATAAAGAATATTCTATAAGAAAAATTAAGAAATCCTTCTAGAATGTTGTACCCAAAGATACATATTAAGAGGTGATTAAGGGCTTCTAATATGGCTGGCTTTATTAAAATGAATTCTGAGGTAGCTTGGCAGTTATAAGATCCAGCTCGAAAGAGGTTTGAAGGAAGTTAACAATTAAAATTGACCTAGTCTAGTGCAAGTTAAAGCTCAAATATTAAAGGATATTCTAGTTCTTTTAGGTCAAGTATCTTAGTAGCTCAGCTCAAATAGAGGTCTAATACTAGTCAATTTGGTAACTACTTAGATCATGGTACAAGCTCGGTAATGGGTGTGGTTGCTCGGCAAGTCGAAAACAATGTCAATCCTTATTAGAGTTTAGTACTCAAGTTAGTAGAAATGTGAAAGGTTAAGTTTAAGATAAGAATCTCCATCCTAAATGGGGTTTCAAGCTAGTATTCATAGTGCGAGTCTTTATAATCCTCTAGCTCAGTTACATGTGATTAGTTCGAAGAGTTAATTCCTATCATTTGCTTAAGGGTTAAAAGGATTTGTCCTCAAATTTAATGAGGTTTCTTGCACTTACTCTATTATAGCATCTATTGGGTCTTCTTCTAGTCGATGGGGAATCAAGTCGGATACAATGAAGGTAAAGGAAACACCATAATTCTCGGGAAATTCAATTTAACAAGCGTTGCAGTTGATCTACTTTAAGACTCTAAATGGGCCATTAGCTCATGGAGATAGCCTGCTTTATCTCAAGTACGGAAATATTTCTCGACTAAGATGAATCTATACTAAGTCACCTAACTTAAAGGAAATGGTTCGGTGGCTACAATTATCGATTTCTTGTTCTCTTTGATTGAACTTAGCAATCTTCTTTGCCATAGACTAGTTCAACTCTTGTAATTCGTAGGCTTAGGCAACTCCAGATTGACTTTCTTTAGCAGCTGCAAGGGTACTGATTAGATTAAGGGAATAGTGAGGTTAAGGCCATAAACAACTTCGAAAGGAGTCTTCCCAATAGTACTATGAATCAATTCGATTGTATGCGAACTTCACAACTATTGGACACAAATACCAATCTTTCAAATTATTTCCCATGACAGCTCAAAGTAAGTTGCCCATTGTTCTATTCAACACTTTAGTATGGCTATCAGTCTGAGAGTAGCTACTAGAGCTAAACACAAGTTTAGTTCCAAGTCTTTTCCAAGTGTCTTCCAAAATAGCTGAAGAATTTTGTGTCCCAATTTGAAATAATGGTCTTCAGCACTCTATGTAGTTAAACAACTTCCTGCAAAAATAAATCAAAAATTTATAAAGCATCATTAGTTTAATGGTACAACAAAGATTGAATCTTTTCCTCTAAATGTCTGGGGCAATCCTAGGACAAAGTCCATGCTAAGGTCAGTCCAAGGTGAGGTTGGTGTAGGTAAGGGAATATATTCTCCATTTGGCCCTTTCTTTGCCTTAGCCTTCTTGCACACTTTGCAACTATCGACTATCTTATGGATATCTTTAGCCAAACCTAGCCAGTAAAAGTTGTCTTTCGATGGTCTACTATTTTGGTCTCTCCAAAATGACTAAATAATCCACCACTATAAGCTTCCTTAACCAATAGTTCACGTATGGAGCAACTTAGTATACATAGCCTTCTTTCCTTAAACAAGTAACTGTCTTTGAGATAATATTCTCCTACAACTATTCCTTTTCAACACTTCTCAAGAATAGGAACAAAATGTGAGTCCTTAGCATATAGCTTGGTGATAAGGGAAAATCCTAGTAGTTTCACCTACAAGGTGGCTAGCAAGGTTTGGCCACATGATTGGGCATCTGCGACTACATTAGCACTACCCTTCTTGTGCTAAATTTCATAAGAAAAACCATCTATAAATTCCAACCATTTTGCTTATCTTTTTGAAAGTCTATTATGACTTCCAAGATGTTTCAAGGACTCATAGTTAGTATAAATCACAAACTCTCGAGGTAGTAAATAGTGTTTTTAAATAATAAGTGCTCCAAAAAGAGAGTACAACTCTTTCTCATATGCAAAATAGTTCAGTACAGCACCATAAAGCTTCTTACTGTGGTAAGCAACCGGTTTACGTTCTTACATTAGAATGGCACCAATACGAATGCCTGACACATTGCATTCTAACTCAAATGGCTTGTAAAAATCTAGTAAAGCCAAGACAGGGGCAATAGTGAGCTTCTCCTTAATCTTTTTGAAGTTCTGCTCAGCTCGATCATTCCATCAGAGTCCTTCACTCTACTTGTTGAACTCAGCCAATTAGATAGCAATAATACTAAATGTCACGCCTCGAAGTAGTAGAGTCGTAACAATCCTATCGTGCAAACAGTTTTAAAATAAAAGCTAACTTTATAGCCAATATCTTAGATTTGATTTACACAAGGCGTCCATGACTAACCCACTGTGAAGTAAATAGTTCACAAATTAAATAAGTTATTTAACTAAGAACGTATCAAAAAAAAATTATATACTAAGATTCAAATATTATAATTAATGTTTACATAATTTCGTTACATTATATTATCTAAGTAATATACTATTTAAAAATGGAAGATTCTAAAGTAAAAACTAAGACTTTAGTACTATATCTCTTCTTTAGATTTATTTCCTCACTCCCTAGGATCTAGGAGTTACTAGCTTTAAGGTAAGTATAAGGCCACTTCCTAGCTAGCTCCTTCAACAACATTTATAAGGATGTAAGCAACTAACAGCTCAGTAAGTTGGGATAGAGACATAAAACTATACATAGAACATAAACGGGGCTATTAACCAAATTAGTTAGATACAAAGCATGTACAAGTAAATGCTATCATACAATATTATCTGATCCGTCGTAAGATTAGAGAAATTACACCTACTCTAATTCAAGTTAAGGAGTTTTCATATTTATGCAATAACTTACGACCAAACCCAGGTTTGCATAATAGAGACACCGCTTATCCCGCAACTACCTTCGAACTATTGACTTCACCCTTCCTGCAATCTCCTCTCTTGTCACTTAATTCGATTAAGGATGAAGAAATGACCCATTATACTATTAAGCACTATCCCTTTCAAAGGTGTTAATATTTAACCAAAAAATCCTAAACATCTCCCCTAATGGGTTACTATGCAAGTCCATTTCAAACTATAAGTTATATAATTAGTTAGGTCCAATTTTAGGTGTTCAATCAATTCAAACAAATCAGATAAATACAAGCTAAATCAATAAACCAGAATCATACAATCAAATTCAAAAACATGTACACACAAGCATGCTTACAGTCGACTATTTAACAACATAATCGAGTATAATCTCAAGCTTCCAAATATTATAAAGTAGTACTTCGAAATATAGTAATGTAATGATCCTAACCTACTTGGACTGTCCGCTTACTCACTCGAAGTGCTGCTTGCATAAGCTATTGCCAATAATCCCTATAATGCAAACATTATTTTAATACTCATATAACTATCTTATATAAATTTTATTCCGTAATTCTTTATGTTATCTGTAGTTTAGGGTTTTATTATACCTAATTATCTAGGTTTTTAAATCTTTTACAATTATTCTTAATTTAGGTTAGGTTATAATTCAATTTCCGAATCGATTTCTCAGTTAAGTTCTAATTCAATTTCTGATTACGGGTTTTATATGCGAACCATAGAAACTCATTCCGAACCATTATGTGAAGTTAATCGCATTACACTTGAGTATCATAAATTTCATAATTAACCCTTAACTAGTATTTTGATCGGTTCAATATATTATATTCCTAATTAAACTACCATATTAACTCTCGATATGAGAATAATCTATATTTTTCCTATAATTTCATAAATTCACCTTCCAAATCAGATTTATATCATATTCCTAATATTATAATACCATTAATTTTTACCTAATATTTTCCACCCATTTAATTCCAATATACATATATTATGTATTATTACATATTATACACTTATGTCACCTATCTAATACTTCTAACACTACATCTATCATCCTTCAATATCCAATAACATATCACAATGTCTAATTATATCTTAAATAATAATTTGCACCTAATTAACCCAAAATCACAAAATTAACTAAAAATATATCGTTTTACCTATTACATATTTACTATATAATACTTACATTTAACACCTCAAACATCACAAATATCATCCTATATCAACAATTAATATCCTAAGATATCTAATTATATACTAAATCAATATTTTTACCAAATTAACATTAAGTTACTAAATTAAACCTACAAATTACCTTTTATGTATGATTTTAGGGCCTAAAAATTAAATAAAATTTTAGAAAATAAATTTTCATAAAAAATCTTCATAACACTATTATATATATATATATTTTAAATAGTCTGCACAAAAGTTTTAAAATCAAAATTACATCGTTAAGATTATTTAAATTGAAATTGAAAACTAGCTCAAGTTTAATGATTTCTTAAAAGCAGTATATCCAGATGCCTAATTTTATCAAATTGATATTTTTTTTCCTAAATCTAAATACAAAAATAACTTAGAATACCAAATTTCATAATTTCTCACACATATTTGATATTTTTAGTAAATTAAACAAATTAAGAATGGAAATTGGAACTAACCGATTAAAGGGCCTCCAGCCACCAGCGATAGCTCCACCATTATCGGTATTACTAGGGGGTGGATTTTCTATCATGTAGTGGTGGTAATCCCTCTTCAAGTGGTCGTCGGATGTGAGTTCTCCTTACACGCTCCATTTGCACACTATTTTTGTAATTTTTTGTAAAAATCCTCTCTCATCTCTTCTTAAGCTCCCTCAATTTTCTTCTAGTTTCCAACTGACTAAAATGAAGTTTGATGTGTGTTTGTTGAATTTATAGATGAGTTTAGGGTTTTTCTTTTAATTTCCAATTGCCACACGTCTCTTATCTCTTCCTTTTTCACTTTTTATTTGACCTATTTTTATTGGTTAATATTTTCTCATTAAATCACTACATACCACACCCCATTTATAGACAATTCCATATGTTTTTATAATTTTCTTGATTTTTTTTATAATTTTTATGAATTTCCTTTAATTAATTAGTATTATTTTAGCATATTTCAGATATTTTAAGTAATTTCGCATATTTTTACTCATACGTAAATACATATATGATACAAATAAATACTCTTAAATGTTATTTAAGTTATTTTATGATTTTTAATATATATATAATTTATCTCTATCAATTAGTTAATTATTAGAACTTATTTTACGCGTTTTCGATAAATAACAAGTAATATACGTATAATTTAATATTATAATAATTAATTATTTTATTATTTATTTTTCTAAATCAAAACTCACGGGATCACTTTTACTAATATTCCTAGTTTCGTAGTAAAATTTGAGCTCAATTGAACAATTTACTCGATCATCCTAAATTTTACGAACCGAACCTCGAACACCTGATTACAGAGCTTATACTGAAGTTCCTAATGAATATTCTATAGAAAGGAGCAAGGCCATGAAAACTTCCTCCTTCAATGACATTCTTTGGCATCAGTCATCCTAAGACAGCTTGAATCTTTTCCTCATCTACTCAAATTCCGTCTCCAGATACTACATACCCAAGAAAGAAAACTTCTCCTTGACAAAATATACACTTCTTCAGGTTCCCATACAACTTCTCAACACATAAAATATCAAAAACAACTCGAAGATGTTAAACATGGTTGTTCAAGTCAATATTGTACACTAATATGTCATTAAAGTACACAACTACACATATTCCAATCAATGGATCCATCACATTATTCATCAGCCGCATAAATGTACTCAAGGCATTTGTAAATCCGAATTGCATAACCAACCACTCATAAAAACTATGCCTAGTCTTGAAAGCAATCTTCCATTCATCACCAGGCCTCATGCGAATTTGATAATAGCCACTTTATAAATTAATCTTTGAAAATATTCGAGTACCATGTAACTCATCTAATATGTCATCAAGCCTCGATATTGGATATTTGTACTTAATAGTGATACGGTTGATAACTTAGTTATCGATGTACATGCACCACGATTCATCCTTCTTTAGGACAAGCAGAACTAGTACAGCACAAGGACTCATACTCTCCCTCACATAACCTTGCTTTATCAGCTCATCCACTTACCTTTTCAACTCAACAACTTGCTCAGCATTCATTCCGTAGGCAAGCCAGTTCAATAAGGCTATGCCTAGTTGTAAATCAATACAATGTTCTATGCCTCAGATCAGAGGTAATCCCTTAAACAACTCTTTGAGAAATACGTCAAAAAATTCATCAATCAATCTTTGGATCTCATTTGGCTCATCTTGTTGATTTCTCAACTCCTACAATCTCCTAATTGATAAAAACATAAGCTCATTAGCTTTCTCAGCCGCTCGGAGCTCCCTTCGGCTCATAACTAATGCCTTCTTCTTGTTAACTCAAGTAAACTGGTTATGCAACTCATTCACCTGAGTTGGGGTTAAGGGTTACAAAACAATCTTCTTTTCATCCTTGACAGAGGTATAAGTGTTTTTATATCTGTTATAAGTAACACATTAGTCAAACAACCAAAGTCATCCAAGTAACAAATATGAAGCTCTCATGGGGATGACATCACATACCACTTCGTCCTCGTAGACATTCCTAATACTAAACAGTACAAATACGTATTCAGTGACATATAGAGCACCTTTGTCGTGTAACTAGTATAGCTTATAAAGTCGGAGGTACTTAAAGGTTAGTAATCCTAATCTCTATGTGAGAGACTATGCGATCACATTAGTACAACTCCCTCCGTCTACAATAATGGTGCATAATTATCCTTTAATGGTATACTTGGTGTGGAACAAATTTTCTCCTTAGTCTTCTTCAAAGCTCAATAAGGAACTCTGCACCCATCTTAGTATAAGCATCATCACCCTTCCCTGGTAGGCATAGATATAAGTCTCTTCTTCCTCCTCTACTACAACTCTTCCAACATTCTTCTCCTCTTCTAGCTCACTTTCTTCAGTACTATCCACTTCATCTCCTTGAAGCACCATGGCACGTTGGTTCAAACACTTAACAACCATATGTTCAAACCATAAGCATTTGAAGCATTTCACCTTGCTCATATTACATCCAAATGTCCATCCTTTCTCACATGTCCTCGAAGTTGACTTATCTTCTACTCAACTCTTATGGTCTACCTGACTATCATCAAGTTAGTCATACTTTTCCTCAACTCAGGTTTGCCTCTTCGATTCAGCATGAGTAGGTCGGTGCAAAGCAAGAGCTTAGGAAAAACTTGGCTCAAGTCTGCTCAAGGAATTTCACCTTTACTTTTCATCCCTCTACATTACTTTAATGGCCTCTTCCAATGTATAAACCTTTGTACCTCTACAATGTTGCAAATCTCATACTTAAGTCCATGGATGAACTAAGACATGGTACAGGCTTCAAGTTCTTCCATGTCTACTTAGATCATTAACATCTGAAATTCTCCAACATAGTCATCAACAAATTAGCTTCCTTGGCAAAGCTCTTACAACTTAGCAAATGTGTCTTGTAAGTAACTATTAGGTACAAATCTACCATTCAACAATCTCTTCATCTCTTCCTACATCCTCACACTTCTCTTTCCATCTCTTACTCTAGCTACATTCAAATTCTTCCACTATATGATAACATATCCAGAAGATTCAAGTGCAGCAAGTCGAACCTTAACTATATCAGTATATCCATAATAATCAAACACTTTCTTAACTTTCTCTTCTCACTCGAGATACTCATCTACATCTCCACTACCAATAAAGGTAAGGATCTAGACTTTGACATTGTCAAATCCTTGAAGAGCTTATCTTGGCATCCTCATCCTAGACTCTACATCTCCATACTCCTCTACATCTACCTCCTCATCATCTTCCTTAATCTTCTCTAACTCTAACCATCATTTAGTAGCTTAATCTACCACTCCTTTAGCTCAGTGAGGTTAAATTGGGCAATTAGCTCAACCACCTTAGTCATATTGTCTCTCTAGAACATTTTCTAGTAAGTTGTAATGGGACAAGCCTTATGGTTGCTACCTGCTGGCTTGCATCATAGTAACCAAACTTTTAACAAGATTAGTGAGTCTGTCAAGCTTATCATTGACTGACCTAAGGATATTACTATCATATTAGTCTCAGCCACCATGAGCGCTACTAATTTGGTTACCAATAACTCCATGAACACTTGAATCCAATATAGTATAACACTTTTTAGGAAAGTTAACAACACAATATCCAAACAACACTCCTACTCACTACTCAAAATCTTACTAACACATTCTAACAACTCCAACACCTAACACACATATCAATACCACAAAAATGAACTTGCTCTATTTTTGCAATGAAAAATAGGGTAACAACAAGAACTACACTTACCACTCCACGAACAGCTACGTCTTAACTCATGACCTTAAAACTTAATTTACTTAAACACACTGCAATAGCTATGAAAGGAACACAGCAGCTACTAACCGAACTCTAATACCAAAACTTCACTGTAACTTTACACACTCCCTTATGAAACCATAGTCTGATACTAGTGAAGTTGATACACCTCTAAGGTTACACACACCAAGGCCATACTACAACAAAGGGAACAAGAAAATTAAGAAAAGGGTTTAGCAAATCTGAGCAACTAACTAACTGGATATGATGTGCCAAGTAAATGTGACTCACTAGTTTGAACTATAGGTTTACTCACCACTACTCCTTACTAAAAGGAATAAATAAAAGTTAAAGAATAAGTGAAAACACTAAGGTTGCTCAGGAAATGAAACTTATAATGTTCAGTAATGGAATGTGCCGTCTGCTTACAAGTAAATGGGGGTTTATATACTAGCCTTACTAAGGTTACAATACATACATGGAAAATACAAAAAAGGGTAGTTTACAAAGAAGATACATAAGATATGCTAAAAAAAGAGGTAAAAAGAACAAAGAATATTCTGTATGAAAAAGTAAGGAATTCTTTTGGAATGTTATGCTAGAATATACAAATTAAGAGGTGACTAGGGGCTTATAGTATGGCTAACTCTGCTGAAACAAATTCTGAGGCAACTTGGCAATTATAAGATCTAGCTCGGAGGTTAGAAGAAAGTTAGTAGTCAAAGTTAACCTAATCTAGTGTAGGTTGGAGCTCGGATACTAAAGAATATTCTAGTTCTCTCCAAGTTGGGTATCTCCGCAGCTTAGATTGGATAGAGGTTTGACACTGGTCAATTCAACAGCTACCTGGATCATAGTGTGAGCTCGACAATAGGTATAGTTGCTTAGCAAGTTAGAACATTTACTCGACAAGTAAAAAATATCGTTGATCCTAATTAAAGTTTGATACTTGGGACAACAAAAATGTGAAAGGCTAAGGTCAGGATAAGAATCCTCGTCCTAAGTGAAGTTTTGAGCTAATATTCTTCGTATAAATCCTTGTAAACTTCTAGCTCAACCGCATGTAATTGGTTAGAGGATTTGATTCCTATC
Source organism: Lumnitzera racemosa (assembly GCA_024138005.1). NCBI lineage: Eukaryota > Viridiplantae > Streptophyta > Magnoliopsida > Myrtales > Combretaceae > Lumnitzera > Lumnitzera racemosa. The sequence continues at coordinate 8,894,270 of JAMXBC010000008.1, read as the reverse complement.
AATGGTTATGCATAGATAGGGATACAACCAAGTGAGTATGGGAGAGTTTTATAAAACCTGAAATTACTCTAGTGCTCCGGTGCATTTCTCCCTCTATGTCTTGAGTAAATATATTTTAAAACCCTTTTTTCGAAATTTAAAGTACATGTTCTTACATGAATCTGAGCAATTACTTGTTCAAACTCTACATATTAGTTATTTTGAACCAAAAGAAAGTTTTTTTTAGCAAAATAGTCACTTTATGTAGAATATTTATCTACTTAAGTGTCTCCTAAAACCTTTTAAAAGCTCTATCGAGTTTTATCTCCTATTACCTAAACCTAACCTTATAACATCAAGGGCCTTACAAGGGTGTATTTTTATGGAGTTTATATCTCCCTATAAGGGCAAGTTTATGAGGTTCAGACAATATGAACGATGGAAAGGCTAAGGTTTCACTTGAAAGGTCATACATAAATGAAATTTCAAAATTATATGTGTCATACAACGTTAAACGAATGCAACACATGCGTCATATGTAAGTTAAGAGCAAATATTCCTATTAATATATCATTTTTTGCTGGATCAAATTTTCCATTGGGTTTTATTAATCCTAAATTCTATAAGGTTCTAAATCATGTCTGAGAACTCTATAAAGACCTTTAGAATTTGTATCGATATGAAGGATCGGATACCTTATGACGAGCTACATGATTACACCTTATGTGCAAATGAGCAATAGGTGAAGTTTGAATCAAACTACATACTAGAAAAATATGTATTATGTCGAATGTAAAATGTATGCCAAGATTCTCTCATATTACTTTTATCTCTTGGTTTATAGAAAGGTTTTAACTATTGTAGTATAGGAAAATATGGCTATATGAAAGCATTGTGTAAAGGTCTAATAATTGAAAGAGGAGTTAAGTTTAGTAACAAGTTCCTTCTACAACAGACTCTAATCTCTTACTTTTGTTGTGAATGTCAACCTTATGGTGGAGGATTTATGTTGATGTTGTTGGATATGGAAGAAAGTCATGCAGTAGTAATGTGAAAGATATGTACATTTTACTTTTACTCGACTATTGCGCAATATCTTAATACAAAGAATCTTAGGAAAGGTGGGGTTTAAGAGGTCAAAAGAGTACATGATGGCTCATGATAACTAGGCCATATGGATGAAGAGGTGACACTAGTGTTAAAGGAGCACATAGCTCAACAATATCTTTGGATTAATGTAGAATGACAGGGGCTATCAACTTAGCACCACGCACTAGGTAGCCTAGAGAGGGCCAGTTGGAAAGAATGGATTAAAGGAGTTGCCAGCAAGTGGTACTCGTGTATACAAGTATGTTGAGTCGCTAAAAACTCATGCATAATTGGAGATTATTGGATGTGATTTGACATTTCTGCGAGATTTAAACAGATACCGTATAGGTAGAAAGATATGGTTAAACAAAAAGATGGAACATGGGATCAAGCCAAGTCAATCGCCTTATCGGGCTTATTCATCTTCTGCCGGAGGTCGTATACGACCAAATAGGGTTCTAGTCAACCGGTGGCGGTGTGTGATATATACACATCTCGTGCTCGTGTAGTAGCGTATTATGTCTTCTCTTCATGGATGATGTAACTTGAGTGCCTAAAGTACAGTAAAAGAGCTCGTTGTCATGAATTCCTTCCTATAAGTTGAAATTGTTAACCGATCCCCAGTCGTTTAACAAATAACAACTACCTTGTATTGGTCGCATTTGTTCCAACATCATTGAAGCTGAAAATTCCATAAGAAAGAATCTTCCGAGACAACTTTGCGACAGAAGAACTGGTCATTTCTATCAAACGCATGCAGGTAGAACAAATGGAATATGCCTCCAATGCCACTAAAATTAGATACATTATAATTTCAAGGGCTTCTTCTTTTGCACGACTGAGTATACGATGCGCATCAGGATGAGTAAGGCATTGTGTCGTCCACTAACTAAGAATTACATGGTATAAACTAAGATATAAAGCAAGAAAATACATGGTCAAGACCAAGAAATTGTTAAAAACCAAATACTTTTCTTAAACGAACCAATTAATGGGGATGTTATTTCAACAAGCAGCAGCATCATCATCATTACATCCAATAATAAAGAAAAATAGATATGTAAAAGTAGCTAGATATCAATTTTGGATGCATGAATATCATATTACTAAATTAAATTAGTAAAACTTTCAAGCAAATTGGGCTGGACTAGTGTGTCTACATCTTAAACTTGTAGGCTAATTGCCAAGCCCTTATGGCTTGATAGCATTAATATCGATCTCTCATGGTGATGCAATTAGGATGAGTTTGAGACGGGTCTTGTAAAATTTAAACCAAATCTATTACCTTGTAGGGCATCTCAAAACCTTATTAAGTTTTTGCCTTTTTCCTAATACTAACCCTATAGAGTTTTGTAAGACCTGCTTAAACTCTGACTTACTTCGCTATGCCAAGATTAACAAAGAAAGATTGGCAGTCTTGAAGACGACCATCAATGTTAATTCACGTAAGTATTAAATCTTATCGATAATTATAATATCAAATCATTCAAGAATCCTTCATGAATCGGCCTCCAAACATGATGTGTATTATCAATGTAAAAAAGAACTAATTTAAGACTATATTTATATATTCGGTATATTATTATAATATTGATAGTTTTTTATATAATGCTTCCATTTAGCCTATATGAGTTTAGATTCTAATACCATATATGAAATTTCATCTAAATAATCGAAATAAAGGAAATGAAAATTTGCATGTGAAATTTTTTATTTGTTCAATGAAATCCATCTCCGTTAAATATAAACATTCCTTTTCTTCTTTTTTTTGCCAACTATTAAATATTAATAATATATATACATATATTAATTAATTTTACCAGGTTTGGATTTTTCCATTGGATTTTTAGTAAGTTCAAAAATCTAATCTAAAATCTTATAGGGTTTTAAACCCCTTTCTAAAACCTCTCCCAAAACTTTATATCCTATAAGATTAGACTTTATAGGATTTTTTTTTTTTTTCTAATTGAACGGATTGCGTAACCTATAATGAACTATTCAGTAGTATCCTTAATCTTATGCCTTTTTTATAAACAAATAGCGTATCCTATAGTCAAAGTAAATTTCAGTTAATGTATTTCTAGTTCATTATGTCCTTTAAACGTGTAAAGGTGGATTTATTTGGTGGAAAACCTTTTATAGGAAATTTTCTGATAAACATATTAAAGCCCTAGAAACGTGAACTATTACCGTACTATTTTGAAGAAATTCTAATAGTAGCTTTTACCGGTATCTAAGAGTTGGGGGGCTAAAGTTTGTGGTTAACCATTTAGAAAAATATTAACGGGAATCTAGAAAACAATGTCAATTTTCTAAGAGAAGAAAACAGGCTTCGTATGTTGCTGACTACCGCAAATCACTATAGTAACTTTCCATCATAGTCCAAATCATTCTATATTATTAATAACATGAATATCGATTTTTTAATAGGATAAATTAGATTCAACTCTTTCATCTATCAATAGCTTTTATATTATATGTATACTTATTGAAAAAAACTTAAATATAGATTTATCCTTTAAACTTTCAAATGTTATATATATCACAGTACTTTAATAAATTAATAACATAAAAAATATTCCTTTTTTAGTTAAAAGGAAACACTATGGTCAAAATTTATAAAACCTTAAAATACATTTTAATAAGTTTAAAGAGATGTTCTACGCTAAAGATCAAAATATAGAGAGTTACTTCCTTTTGTTTTGGGATTATTTGCTAATTTGCTAAAATTAAGGGTAATTTGTATTATTTAAAAATTCAAAAGTAAATCCACACCTAATTCAAATTTGAGGAGTGTTATTTTCATCTTCTATTAAAAAAAATATCACAATAATATTTCATAACCACAAAATTTTAATTGCAACATATATGAAAAAGATCCAAAAGGTACTTTCCACATATGCTTTTTTTTATAGAATGAGCATATAGCACATTAGGAATAGAGTTGTGCAAATGAGTTAAACAGATCAACCTGTCTCATTTTGTATAATAAAAAAGCTTAAATTTCAAGATTAACTCACCTCATTATGGGTTAAAAGGTTAAGCAAGTCGATCCACCAACCTACAACATTTAAATTATTTATATAATTTGGTAGGTCAAGTGACCCTATTTACTCACTTGCTAAATTCTTTTTCGTGCAAAATTTTAATAGTATAAATAAACCTATTAAAGATAAATTTTATTCTTTCATTTAAATTTTTACAAAAAAAAAAAAATACGTTTTGCATATAGAAGGGAAAATAGACAATTTCATTAAAAGTAGTTTTATTAATTCCATCTTGTCGGCCCTATAATATATATAATATACATATGCCAAGAAGACCCAAATATTTATTCCTTAAATTTGTTAGTCTCATGAAAATTTTATTTTCTTTGTTTTAATTAGAAATTTGTCTAGAAACAAATCGAAGAACATTTTGAATTTTTCCTTTGTTCCCTTTTCTTTTTTTATTTTATATTTTTATGTCAAGTTTAACTCACAGTTAGACCAAAAAGCTCGCTTTTCAAATGCATTAAAATTTTCAACCCCAAACCCCATCTCTCGTTTCGTTTTCTTTTCTTTCTTTTTTTTTTTTTCCTTTTCCCTAAACGGCTTAATTCGCATGACTCATCTGCTTGCACAACTCTAAAGAAGTAAGGCCAAACCAAAGAATCGGACTGAACCAGCCTGGAGCATGGACCCGCAAGTTCATGTAGAATGGTAACGGGGCCTATTCCCCCCTATTGCGGGCTGATTCAATGGTCGCGGCAGTTACGATTCCTAGTTTGACCTAAGAACCAGCAAATTGATCCGTCTACACCTGTACAAATTGCGGGTTTCGAATCAGTTTACGGTATGGAACGATCCTCATTGAGATTTTACTTCCAATATTTATAAGAGCTTCGATAGCAGTTGTTCCAAAACAATTGTGAAACTATAAGATAAATTTTATTTACTAATTCTACTAAAATATCATGCTAAATGCAATCTTATGTAATAATTATAAGAGGAAAAAGAGAAAAAAGGAACAAGAGAAATTATCTTACACAATTATTAGCTAATACCCTCGTTTGGAAAAACTTGATAAAAGTATCTAACTGGTTGGGAGGAACTTTTATAGAATTAATTTTAGGCTTTTAATTAATACGAAAAGGCTTCAAATGTTAGAATTGTTTTGAATTATGACGTTGTCAAAGATTTAACCTACAAAGAGTTATTGGGCAAATACTATATTCATTACTTGGAAGACAAAAGATTCCAAACATATATCTAACCAATTTTTAATTATTTATCTAAAAATTTAAATTATTAAAAAAGCTCTTAATTGTTGAATATCATAATTCGATTGAAAGTTAAATAACTAATTTTAGTTAACGATAATTAATGAGGATGGACCTCAAAGATAGAATCAAATTTCCTCTGAAGTACAAATCATTAAGTTAAAAAAATTGCAATTCCACCTTCTAAAATCACATTCAAATATGAGAAATTAAATGAAATGAGAAAACATGATCCCATTCAATGTACAATCCCACGTACCAAATGTGACGTTATAGTGAAACTATCCAATTTTACCCATGGTATGCTATCTTGGTATTTTGGGGATTCCATATTAAAATCCCAATCTCAATATCTCTATCCTAATACTTGCTTTTCTCTTGTAATTGGGTGTTATATTGACTGCATCCAAAGTTTACATCATAATAAATTTATATCAAAGAAAGAATCTCTCATGAATTTAAATTATATCATCTATACACTAAAAAAATGACAGCTAAGTATGTTATTGAGAAATTTGATGGAAGCACAACACTTGCTAGGGATCTTGGTATAGCCGGATTTAAGAGGGGAATTGATAAGCTACTGGAATCTATGAAGGATAAGGAGTGAGTCAGAACTTAATGAGAATATCCTAACGGCAATTCGGTCAAGTCTGTATAATAGTATTTTAGAAGAAGTTTTAGCAACATCGGTTCTTAAGAGAAACCTACAGGCTAAGACATGGTCTACCCCGTCTACTTGCACTACACGGAAGAGTGTCACATGATGCCCAAATAAGTAGATTCGAAGCCTATTGCGTGATGATAATGATAAAGCATCTGTGGATGAGGCTAGACGAGTCGGAAGATGATATTGTGTTGCTTGCTTATGAAAACGGAAGAGATGCTCAGATTAAGTCTCAAGCTTTGAAGGGTCAACACTCGACCTGTGTTGTACGGGATATGGATTCTAGACCTATGGAGTTGTGGAAAGTGATAATATGCATATGAGTAATGGGCACATATTTGAAATTGTAGCAATATGTAAAGTTTGAATTATACAGCATAATAGGTGAGCATGCATTGTGTAGAAATATAAAATATGTGCCTATATTGTCCTATAATGGTTTTAGTATAGTAAAATCTGGGTATATGAAAATGTTCTAAGGAGGTATGATGGAAAGCGGGTTGGGTTTAGGATAAATTTAGTAAAACCCGAACTCGATCTAATACTTAGTAGTGCTTTTTGAAATCCATTTCAAAATCTTATAAGGCTTTCTTCTTCTTTTTTTTTTTTCGGCTGGAAGCAGACATCTTATATATTTACAGGAGAATACATACCTATAAATGACGCTGTAACTCAATCCATTCTAAACCCCCCATAGCAACATATGATCATTTAGTTACATGTTTCCTTTAATTTATGTTTTCACATCAACCTTAACGAAAATAATTATCTCTTAATTGTTCAAAGTCCGTTTCACGTTTCTTTTTAAGTTTTCATTTCTACTTTTGGATGCTCTATGCCTCTACTTCATCTAATAATAACTGCAAGTGAGAGTACTGATATATTCCTCCAACCAATCAATGATTTGATACGTTTTAATATTCCGACCTACACAAGGGATTCAGCTCTATTCAGCGGGCTACTCTTTGTAAAAGATGTATACACTTATCTATTCTAATTTATCATAGATAAAACAAATATACTAAATATTGATAATCTTACGAATAGTATACTCTATAAGGACTTTTGAAACCGTCAGGAATTAAACCAAAGGGAATCAAATTGATCGAGTCGAATACTCTATAAAAATGTACTCACTTACATGTTTACTTGTAACTAGTTCCTGTTATGAAATACTGTAATTCGACAATTCTATTGCAAATGTGAATCTTAGAAAGATATTGATTATAATGTGAAAAAAAAAAAAAAATCATTTTACTTTTCTCAACTATTGCACAATATCCAAAGCACTGGGAATCTTGAGGAAGGTAGGGTTTAAAATATGATTATAAGGAATGCTTAGCATAGATTCCTCTAATAAGCACACCACTTTTACTTATAAAGGACAAGCATCCAAAGATGCTTACAAGTAATTAAGTACCTAATTTGGTATCGATTGCCCAACTTTTTTTATTCTTTTTCTTTCTTTTGCATCTGATTTTTGCTAAACATTCTCCTTGTTCGCTAATTTTGCTGTTGCAAAGCAATGGCATTCGTAATTTTTTTAAATAGTTAGTAAAATAAATTAATATATTGTACTAAAAAAATTATATTTTTATATTATTTTGAAAAGTAATGATTGTTAAATTATTTTATTATATGAATTAGCATTAATCAATTATTTAAAATATAATCTTTTTGAATTATTAATATATCATTATGATATTATTGTTTTATTACTAAAGCAATGGCATTTGTAATTTTTTTAAATAGTTAGTAAAATAAATTAATATATTGTACTAAAAAATATTATATTTTTATATTATTTTGAAAAGTAATGATTGTTAAATTATTTTATTATATGAATTAGCATTAATCAATTATTTAAAATATTATCTTTTTGAATTATTAATATACTGATATTATTGTTTTATTACTTAACTGTTTTGGACATTTAATTGAGTTTTCTATGTGTATAATCGGTGATGAGTAGGACTACTCATTTAGTTGCCTAATGAGAGGTCTCTACTCTCATCGAACAATGATATAAAACTACTTTCCCATTAAACAACTTAATTTTAACCTTAAGCTCCTGCTTAAAAAAAGAGTAATATTCTCTCATATTCTTTATAATAAACAAGATATTCAAAATGGATCTTTCTTTTCCCTTATTCTAGGACATGAATTTCTTATTTACTTTATGCTTAATATGCTATAATTCTGTATCTATTTACATTCAATTTGATTCAAATATATATATATATATATATATATTTTTTCTTTCAATTCATATCAGAGCTATTATAGATGTAGATTATGGCAGTTTCTTTTATATTTTTTAATATATAATTGAATAAAATCTAAGAACCCTAATTATGTTAGTTCCAATTTTGACTAAATTAACAAATCAAATTAGGGTTTCTTATTTTACACATATTCTATGTGCCACACACACATATATATATATATATATAATTAAAAAAAAAGGAGAATTCGTTTCGTTATTTCCTCTTGATCGTCAATAGAATCTAGATTATTGGTTTCGACATTACATGAATTATTGAGGTTGATATTATATTTATATACCTCTTAATATGAAATTGGAAGAATCTGATTGTTGAAAGTCTACTTTTGATCAAACGTGTCTCCCTCGATATACGAAATTGGAGGCACTTTGGAAACATGAAATTGGAGGCATCGTGTTTTCCTTATTCTTTCGACCATTCGTCTTTTCTTTTTCTTTCGGCAGTTCAACGTAGGATTCACGCAAACATTAAGCTACATAATTTGTTACCCTGGGTTGCTTTTATTTCATAAGCCTGTAGTTGTGAAATCATTGGTACAATTCTAATGAACAATTCTTTTATTTTCAGCTGCCCACGAATTGTTGCTTGTGCTTTTGATTTTGCCAATTATTGGGGCTGTTTTTCGACAGGTTGATTTATGAAAATAGAGAGAGTTTTAAATAAATTTAAAGTAAATTAATTCAATCAATTTATTACAATGGTATCTTTTAGAACCTCTTCTTTTTTTTTAAATCCTTATATGAGTTAAATAATGCATTCTATGTTGATTCAATACGATATTATATATGAAATAAATCATATTTTGTTGGACACGAGTGTTATTAATTTTATATGGTTGTAAGGCCACCTATGGTGAGTACAACTATAAAATATTTTATTTAAAAAATATTAATCTCTTTTAATTATAGTCACATAATAATGATTATACTCTATCGGTATGTTGTTATTTATATGATTTCTTGTTGATACAATGTATTATTAATTCTACACTTATGTCAATTTTGTTCTAAGTAACCCATCGATATTAGAATTTTTTTTTTTTTAGTGACATGAGATTTGTATATTGTATTATTATATTTCTTATTTATTGTGATTCAGCACCTTTAGGTGAAATCATAATAAATAAAAAATTTATGTTAAAGGCATGTTTGTTGTGCATACAAAATTATTTAATTCTCTAATTTACATGTTAATATCATGTATATTAAATGTTTCTTTGTTGACTTGATGCTAGCTTCTTTGCTTATGTAATTGACTTCTATCAAAACATTGAGTGGGACCAATTTTGAGGATTAGAAGAAATCTCTAGATCTCTATTTAGCTATTACTAATGTAAACTTAGCTTTGAAAGAAAAAAAAAAAAAACCTTCAATTCTTACTAGCAAGTCAACTGCAGTTGAAAAAACTTTTCGTGAAAATTTGGAGCACTTAAACAGGGTATGCCTAATGGTGATGAAATACACTATAGAGAAGTCTATTAGACAAAGCATTCTAGAGATTGAAAATGCTCAGGAATTTTTTAAGTCCGTTAGTGAGAAATTTAAGACTTTTGACAAAGCACAAAAGAGCCAATATCTCTCTTTACTTGAGAAGACTAAGTATGATGGCGTTAGTGGTGTACATGAGCATATGATGAAACCGGTGCACTATTGTAATAAATTGAAATCCTTGAAAGTTGAACTTAGTGAAAGTTATCTAATTTGGCAAGTCTTGGAGTCACTCCCATCTCAATTTGATGTTTTGAAAACTTCTCATAACACTAAAAAAGATGAGTGGACTGTTGATGAGATGATTGCTATAGTTACTCAAGAGGAGGAATCTATGAAGAAGGGAAAATCACATAATGTTCAATTTATTACTTCTACCTCCAGTATTAATAATAAGAAGATGAAAGGTCATAAAGGTAAATTGAACTTTGATAAGAAGAAAATAAGAAAAACAATACAACACTTAGAACTTAACAAGAAATTCTTTAAGGGAAATTGCAAGTATTGCAAGAAGTATGGTCATAAGGTGGATGACTATTATTTTCTTAAGAAGAAAAATGAAAAGCAAGGTACACTTCTAGCTTTAGCTTATTTTGAATCCAGTGTGATTGATGTTCCTCCAAAAACTTGGTGGTTAGACTGAGGTACAACTATTCATGTTGTGAATTCTTTACAGAGGTTTACAAAGCTAAGGAAGCTAAGTAATGCTGAATCCAAGACTATTTTGGGAGATGGAACTAAGGCATCTATTGAAGAAATAGGAGTAGTCTCTTTGAATTTGCCGTTCAGATACACTTTGTTATTGAAAGATACTATTTATGTACCTTCTATGAGAAGGAATTTGATTTCAATTTCAGCTTTGGATATTTATGGCTACACCTTTAAATTTGGCAATGGGAAACTTATTATTTATCTTGCTTCTACTATTGTTGGTTCAAGAATCTTACGTGATAGGCTATATATGCTAAATATAAACGATATGTCTATTAATTTTGTAGTTAGGAACAAGCATAGCAAGATTGATGAGAAATCTTCTATGTTATGGCATAGATGTTTCAGGCAAATTTCTAGACCCCAAATTAAGAGATTGATTAAACAGGCATTCTACATGATCTTGATTTCTTTTATTTTGATACTTGCATTAAGGGAAAAATTACTGCTAAAGTTAGAAAAAAAAAGGAGCAAATAGATGCATTGATGTGTTAGAGCTAATCAACACTGATATTTATGAGCCCATTATACCTACTACCATCAGTAGATATAGGTATTTTATTAATTTTATAGATGATTTCTCTAGGTTTAGTTGGATAGATCTTCTTCAAGAAAAGTTTAGCGCCTTAAATGCATTCAAATCTTTTAAGACTACTATTGAATTGAAGATGGGTAAGATGATCAAATGTGTAAGATCTGATAGAAGAGGAGAATATTATGGTAGATATAATGAGACTAGAAGAAACCCAGGACCCTTTGCCAAATTTCTTGAAGAATACAAATTGAAGCCTAATATACTATGCCTGGTACTACAAAGCAAAATGGAGTTGCAAAAAGGCGAAACTATACACTTCTAGATATGGTGAGATGCATATTGAGCCATTCATCCTTGCTAAATTTTCTTTGGGGAGATGCTTTAAGGACTGCAGTTTAAATTCTTAATCAAGTACCTAGCAAGCCTATACCAAAAATTACCTATGAGCTAATGATTAAAAAGAAGCCAAGTTTGAAAGATTTTCATATATAAGGTTGTAAGGCAGAGGTAAGACCTTATAATCCTCAGCTGAAGAAGCTTAACCTTAAGACTATCAGTGGCTTCTTCATAAGCTATTGCATAGGTTCTAAAGGCTGTAGATTCTATTGCCCATCACACTCTATGCAGATTATTGAATCTGATCGTGCAATATTCTTTGAGGATGACTTATATAGTAAAAGCCATACACTATGACTAGCCACTTTTAAAGAAGATAGCACTATAATTCCTATGCCAACTGTTTCACTTCCTGCAAATGTTGTTATTCCAGTTATTCATTATAATAATCAAACTATTCAAGAAGAAGAAAATGTAATGGCACCATTAGCAGATGGACATGTACGTAATAATATTGTTGAAGAGGTTCCATTATGGAAATCTCAAAAATTATGCAACCCTTCAATACCGAATGATTACATAGTGTATCTTCAGGAAAATGAGTTCGACCTTAATGATGATAGTGATCCTATATCTTTTAAAGAACCTATCTCTAGCTCTCATGCTTCTGATTGGCTTAATGCATTGTATGATGAATTAGCTTCCATGTCTCACAATAGTGTTCAAGATCTTGTGGAATTGCCAGATGGTTGCGAACCAGTTGGTGAAAATGGGTCTTTAAGACCAAGTGTAATCCTGATGGTGAAGTTAAAAAGTACAAAGCTAGACTAGTAACAAAAGACTATAGTCAAAGATAAGGCATCGATTATAAGGAGATGTTCTCACCTATTTCCATTAAGGATACTTTTCAAGTTGTTATGGCTTTGGTAGCTCACTTTGATTTAAACCTTCATCATTAGATGCCAAAACAGCCTTTCTAAGTGGAGATTTGGCTAAAGATGCCTATATGGTTTAACCTAACGATTTTAATGAAGAAGATAAAGAGAACTTAGTATGTAGACTAAAGAAATCTATTTATGGGCCAAAACAGGCTTCTAGACAATGAGATTTAAAATTTGATTAGGTTTTCACTTCTTTTGGCTTTAAGGAAAATTCTTCAGATCAATGTATTTATCTGAAGACTAGTGGTAACATTTTTATAATTCTTATCTTGTATGTCAATGACATACTTCTTGCTAGTAGTTGTGTTAAACTTTTGATTGAGACAAGACAAATGTTGAACAACCACTTTAACATGAAGGACCTTAGAGATTCTTTAATTGTTCTAAGCATTCAGATTTATAGTAATAGGTCACATGGCATCCTTAGATTGTCTCAAAAAGGGTATTTTGAAAAGGTACTTAAGTAATTTAGCTTGCATGCATGCTCCCCTTGTACTGCTGCTGTTCAAAAGGGTGACAAGCTCTCTAAATCTCAATGTCTTCAAAATGATAAAGACAGAATTGAAATGGAGAAGGTCCCATATGCTTCTGCTATTGGTAGTTTGACGTATGCTCAAGTATGTACTTGTCTCGATATTTCCTTTACTATTAATTCTCTAGGGAGATACTTGAGCAACCGAGGTTTGGGTCATTAGAAAGCTATAAAAAGGGTCATGAGATATTTACAGGGCACCAAGGATTTTATGCTAACCTATGTCAAGTTTGATCAACTTCAAGTCATTAGCTATTTTGATTCTAATTTTGTAAGTTACCCTAACAACTGAAAGTTTACTTTTAGTTTTGTTTTTATGATAGCAGGAGGAGTTATTTCATGGAAGAGAATCAAAAAAACACTTACAACTACTTCTACCATAAAAGTAGAGTATATTGCTTGCTATGAGGCTACTTATCAAGCCATGTGGCTAAAGAACTTAATTTCTGGCTTTCATATTGTTGAAAGCATATCTAGGCCACTTGTGATATACTGTGACAATACTATTGCTGTGCATTTCTCTCAAAACAATAAAAGTTCTTTTCACTCAAAGTATTTTTATATAAAATATTTATTTGTTAGAGAGAAAATTATAGAGTTTTAGACTCATATTAAGCATATTACTATAGAGAACATGTTAGTAGATCTACTGATTAAAGGCTTAATTATTAGAGTTTTTCAAAATCATGTAACTTACATGGGTATGGTTAAGTTTTTTGATGTTTTGGGTTAATTGGAGTTTGAAAATTTGTTGTTATTATTATGAGATATGTATGAGGTGACACCATTTTTTACCATCATATCTCTAATAACATTATTGAGATACTTGGATCGATATTTGAAATGACACATTTGTGTTATTTTATTATGTTTTTCTTGTCAATTATTCTTTTGTTGAAATATGAGTGTATTAACATGTATGATATATATCCCTATCGGATACTATTTCTACAATGTTAAAGCTTTATATTGCTTAAACTATCCATTGATATGTGCTTTGACTATAATTGATATTTTCGATCAAATAATTCGTATATTTTTTATAATTGACTAATGCTATCTAAGTGAGAGATTGTTAAATTATTTTATTATGAGGATTAGCATTAATCGATTATTTAAAATATAATCTTTCTGAATTATTAGTATATCATTATGGTATTATTGTTTTATTACTTAACAATTATGGACATTATAATTCGGATTTTTATGTAGATAGCTCGTGATCAATATGGCTACTTACTTAATTATCTAATGAGAGGTCCCTACTCTTATTTGACAATGATATAAAGCTGCTCTTATATTAAACAGTTTGATTCGAACCCTAATTTCCTGTCAAAAAGAAATTAGTATTCTCTCACATTATTTATAATAGACAAGATATTCAAGATGGATCCTTCTCTTAATCCAGTTACATGAATTTCTCTTTTACTTTATGCTTAACATGATATAATTTTGTATCTATTTACATTCAATTTGATTTAGATATATATATATTTTCTTTCAATGATAATATAGGATATATAAAAGATTTTAAAAATTAGTAAACAACTTTGGTGAATTGATCCTTTATAAAGTTGAGAGTTACTAAAAATGACTGGTTGTTTGGAATACTAACATTGCAAATTAAATACCTTCTCTAAGCAATCATTTATAAACACAACCTTTAGAGGTCTAATAAGCACTCGACCGGTCGTGGTTATGTGACTCATGTAGGAAGAACAAATAGAATACGAGTCCAATGTCATTAAAATTAGATAAGTTCAGAGTCCAATTTACTCCATTTACTTTCCAACATAAATTTTTACTGCCCCTTCTTCTTTTGCATAACTGAGTACATAATGCATCAGGATGAGTTAAACATCGTGTCACCCACTAACTAATAATTTCTTATAATTAAGTCACTGAGAGGCTATATATATTTTATTATCTTCATCATGATTCTAAAGCCAAAATTGTGGTCCAGATTTTGATAATTCGGGTGTATTTTTAACTAATTAGGAACGTGCAGAGAACAGTTGTTTTTCGAATGCTAAATACTTGGGACAGAAAAGATTCGAAACAATAAAACATTAAAAATTAAAAATTAAAAATAAAAAGGAGGCTAAACAATGGTCACGATATAAAAAGTTCTGAATTACAAATGCACTACTGAAACTATTGATCAAGTGTTTGATTAAAGTAAAAAGAGAGAGTGGTGGGCTATTGATCAGGTAATCATAATCGCTTTAATCTCCTGAACTTGAAGTATAACTCCATCCTCCAATAATTTCCTAAAATAGATAAATGGCCCTAAAAAATCGATAAAATCCAAAATTATCACTAAAAGGACCATAATAGTGACTGTTTTGGAGCTTGAGCAACCGTTTAGGATGTATGTACGTATTTTTAAAAATATTTAAAAAGTTAAATATTAATAAGCTCATGTCAAATTTGAATACCAATATTATTTAAATTAGAAAATATAAATAATTTTTTAGAAAAAATGATTCTTAATGAGTTTAACTAAGTCAAGCTTAGGTTTCTTCTTTTTTTTTGTCCCAAAAATATTTTTTAAGGTTGTAATTAATATATTGTTGAGCTTATTGACTTTCTTGCTTCGTATTAATCTTGCATGAGACTGCAAGGCAATAGAAACCTAACATCCATTTTATTTTCTTGTTTATTTATTTAAGAGAGAGAGAATCTCCATATGACATTTATGAACACTCGGTCACTCACCATTAATTTTTTTTTTTTTTTCTTACTACTCCTCGTTCTCATTTTAACAAGCAATGTTAAATTGAAAATAGTAGAGGTCTAGGAGATAAAGTTTGTATTTTATGATTTAAGCTATGTTTCTAGAATAGAAGAGTATGGCTTTTAAAAATTTAATATCGTGTATGTTTGATAATGATTTGAATTTATAGTACTCGTCTTACCAACATGTCGATAATACTAAACAGTTTGCGGATAATGTTATTTTCCCCCCTCGTTAATAGTATGCTACTGCATGTGATTCAATGTTCTTTTTCCTTTTTTTTTTATTATATAAAGTTTTCAAGATCTTTAACCATTTTAGTCCTATTATTGAATCAATTTAATTTTCTTTAAAAATATTTACATATTTTACTTTGTTTGCCTTGGTAGTTCTTTAAGAGTCGTTACTTATTTGCGTCAAACAGGATCGCTTACTGCTTGCCAACTTTTCTATCTGAAACAGTTTTTGCTTTGTCTTCATTGTTCTTTAACAACCATTCTTCATTAGTGTCGTTGGTTTGATTTTGGTTGTGGGTTTGCAGGTTAGAAAACTATAAAATGAACAAATATGAGCTAATAAGGCTAGTGAAAATAGATCTGGTACGATTGTTTCGATACTTAAATTAACAAAAATGTTAGAGAGAAAAAAGGAAAGGACTCAAGAGTGATAGATATTGCTCCGCTTTACCTATAGCTTTACCTAATATTTATAGGCAAGACTTATAATCCTTTTAAGATGGTGCACTGAATCTTTGAGGTGTACGTTTTCATATCGAGAAAATACATTCTGAGTATCCTAGGAAATATTTTGGATTAGGCAACACTAGTTATGTACTTTCTTAATTTGGCCGAGTGAATTCCATCTTTAGCTTCTTTTGATTTTATGGATTGAGCCTACACATCGTGGGCTCAACATCCTAAGGTCCAACATGATGGAGCGAGTAGGGAACTTTAGCCAACACTTTCTGGTAAGATCAGCTAAACCCATAAGAGCTCGGCTTGAGCACTAGTAAGGCTGTCTTAGCATTAGTGGCCTTAGTGACAATGCTTGATGAGCTTGAAAAGCTCAAACAAGGCCCTGAATAGATTGGCTTGAGCTTGTTAGTTTTGGTTCATGCATTGAGGATGTATGCCTAAGCTTGGAGGTTTAAGTCAAAATAGCCTATCAGTAATTAGCATATTGAAGTTGCTAAGATATGTAAGCCAAAGAAGTCGTTATTGTGTGTTGTACTTTCAATAGTGATAACATATTATTGTGTTCATCTAAAAACAAAAATCCTATTTCAATTGGCAATATCAACATGCTAAGAATAAGTTCACAAGAAAAAAAAAAGAAAAAGAAAAAGAAAAAAGATTTAACTAGTAATTTTCTTTTTTTTTAAATATATATCAATTCGATTTAGCCTAAATGATGTGGTTCGATTCATTCATCCAAACAAAACTACAAAACTGGTTTGCTAAAGGCAAAACAAATCATAAAACAATTTAAATAGAAAGAAAAAAAAACTGAATTTTTTATTCAATTCAATTTTTGATTTAAACACTTTTTTTTTCCCACCCCTAACTATAATCATTATTGTTGCTACTATAATCACCACTACCTCATCACCACTACTATTATAGCCATCACCCCCTAATACAATACTAACACTAGTCAGCACCATCACTCACACTACTACCATTACATTACCTTAGCCACCACCACCATCACTACCTCAAACACCTTCACACATTATCACTACCACTAAATTACATCCCTACCACTATGGTTGCCACTTTACTACTACCATTGCCATTACAATTGCTATATTCACTACATTTCTAACACCTTTACCATACTAGCTACTATCTCCTATATATAACTATCACCCCATCATCACCATCACTACGATGAATGGACTAATGTTTCACTATAGCTATTATAGTGCTATACTAGTGGCGAAAAATCAAACAATGGTGATCATATTATGGTAGTAGTAGGGCAATGGCAATGGTGGCAAAGTCGGTAATTGTGATGTGAGGATGATGTAATAGCAAATTGTGAGTAGAAGATTACAATATGTTATAAATAGTATAAATAAAATTGTCATTTTAACATTGAATTTTTGTATAACAAAAAACATACAACACCAAAAAAAGAAAAAATAAATAAAAGGAAGGAAAAGTCATGTGCTGAATTCAGTACACCAAACATAATATATGAATTCGTGTTGTGTTATTCTTCTTGTACTATACTATACTAATCTCATTGTCCTTTGACTGTACATGAAACAAATGCTACCTTTATTAGCAAAACCTAAGAAACCCAAAAGGCATTCGAAGCCAACTGACGTCTCATTAATTCATGCCTTCGATTGATATCGCAAATAATGACTCTTCAACAAATAATGACTCTTCAACAAACAACCACTGCCAAACCAAATGCCATAAAAGTGGTAGCTTTTTGCTCCAACATTGTCGGTTTTTAAAATTGAAAGTTCTAGGCTAATTAATTTCCTTAAATGATCATTTTATTTATCTCACATGCACACTTACAAATGAAAAAAACAAACTCTACATTACATTCGAGGTTCAATCACTTCATTGTAACAAGTGTCTCATTTTATTTACTAGTTCTATGAATGGATGTGACCATCGCCCATCATTTAATAGTTCATGCCGAGTCTAAGTTGTAGTAATTTAATTATATTTTGTCATGAAGCTCTACAATCGAGCTTTGAGTGTTAATTAAAATTATCAAAAGCTTTCATGTATACTTCACTCAATTCTTACGTGGAGCGAAAACCTGAGATAAGACGCTGCATGAGGCATGCCAGAATTTATGGTAAGAAACCTCTTACAGCTGGCAGTGAAGTAAAGATCAAGGCTAACCCATCTGCCCATTATTAATCACCAAAGATCTTTCTAATCCAAACTATATCCTTATGCATGTTCCCACTTATCACATGACATCATTCACGTCACATGATGGAATTGATAGAAACACATCGAACAACAACGATGTTTAGTCACACGAGAACTCCATCCCATACTATAACTAGAGGTGTAAATAAATCAAAGTGATTCATAAATTATACAAATTCGCGGCTTGAATTTTATTAAAATTCGATTAAGTGAGTTGAATTGAACTCAAGCTTAAGCCACTTGAGTAATGAACAAGCTGATCTCGACTTTTAGAATACTAAACTCACTAAGCTTACGAACTTAATCAAGTTTAATATAATTTTTAATATATTTTTAATCTTCTTCAAGTATAGGTGAAGATGATGTTTGTTAGAGAAAATTTATAAAAAAAATTAAACTTAATTGAGTGATCACAAACTTGCCATATATATTTTTAAGCTAGCTTGAACTCGAGCCCAACTCGAGCTTTGAATTTTCAAGTCAAGTTGTATTGGTTTAACTTAACTCGATTACACTCCTAATTATAACCACCCACATAAATCCGAATCTTATGCTACCTAAGGATGCAAATGGGCAAATTCAAAATGGGTTCTATAGAACTCGAACTCAAACCCAAACCCACCCCAGTTTTTTACAAGGGTTCCCAAAACCTACAAGGGAATACCCCTATATGTATGTAAAAACCTCCATACTCATAAACCATATACTCATGTCCCAACTAGCCTCACTCTCTGATCTTTCCTTCCACATAACCATATACTCATGTCCCAACTAGCCTCACTCTCTGATCTTTCCTTCCACATAACCATATACTCATGTCTAAGAGTCTATCCACTTCTCCTTGCATGTCTATCAACTATGATCTCTTCAACTTCTTTGTCAAATAAATCCTGTACTCTTATTGGGGGCCTTTGTGATATAGCTCTTACGGGGTCTTCCCCATCCTTGTGGAATGATTTTAACATGCTCACGTGGAAAACCAGGTAGAATTTCAATTTGGATGGAAGTTCTAATTTATAAGACACTTGCCCTACTCGTTTCACAACTGCAAATGGGCCTTCATAACGCCTCATCAAACCTTTATGCAGTTGAACCCTCGTACATTGTATGAAATGTAACTTAACAAGCACTTAAACGCCTACTTGATATTCCATCAGCCTACACTTCATGTCTGCAATCTTCTTCATTCTCTTAATAGCTCGATCTAAGTATGTCCAAGCTAAGTCATAATTTTCTTGCCACTCCCTTACAAATTTATATGCAGGAGGGATAGACCCTGTATATCCCATTGTTACTGTATTAGGAGTTAAGAGTTGCCTTCCCAAGACGATCTCGAAAGGACTTTGTCCGATGGACCCATTCTTCTGTAGGTTGAATGAAAACTACACCACATCTAACAACTTGGTCCAATCACGTTAGTTAACTCCTATAGAATGCCTTAAGTATAATTCCACCAGAACATTCACCTGCTCCGTCTAGCAGTCCGTCTGGAAATGCAAACTAGTTGAAAAGTTCAACTTGGATCCTAGAAGTTTGAATAATTCTATCCAAAATTTCCCTATAAATCTCCCATCTCAATCACTTACAATGTTTCTTGGCAAGCCCTAATGCTTTACTGCATGCCTTAGGAACAATCGGGCAACCTCATTTGCCGGACATTCCTTTGTTGCTGGAATAAAAGTCACATATTTTGAGAACCTCTCTATCACAACCATAATTGTACCATACCATCTAATCAGGGCAAACTTACAATGAAGTCCATAGAAACACTCTCCCGTAGCCGTTCAAGAATGGGAAAAGGCTCTAGTAGCCTCAGAGTTGCCTTATGTTCTACTTTGTCTTGTAGGCACCCAAGATAAATCCGAACATAGCTCTCAACATCTTCCCTCATGTGTGGCCAAAAATACTTCTCATTCACTAAGGCTTGGGTATGGTGCATTCCTGGATGACCTGCCCATTTAGAATCATGACACTCTCTAAGTATCTCTTTTCTTAGGTTCAAGGAGTAGAGCACATATATTCAATGTCCCTTTGTGTATACTAGTCTATTCTCTTACCAAAATCTCCTTGTTTTCCCTTCTTAACATTGGATCAATAAAGCTTTAGCTAAATTATCACTCTCTATCCCCTCTCAAATTCTATCAACAAAGTTGTTTTCAGGTTTATTGATGGCTGCCAACTCAACCTTTTGGCTCAAAGCATCCACCGCGATGTTAGTCTTACCTAACTTATGCTCAAGCTCGAAATCGAATTCCACTAAGAAAACCTACCATTAGGCTTGCTTAGGAGAGAGCTTCTTCTAAGTCTGAAAATAGCTATTAGTCATATTGTCAGTTTTGACCACAAACTGCTTCCCTAACAAATAGTGCCTCCATACTCGAAGACAGTGTACTATCGCCATCATCTCCTTTTCATGCACTGGGTATCACCTCTCTGTGTCATTTGGCTTCTAACTTTCAAACACCACAAGATGTCCTTCCTGCATTAAAACCCCTCTAATAGCAAAATCACTAGCATCTGTACATACCTCAAAGGGTTTGCTAAAGTTAGGAAAGAAAAGGACCGACTCCTTAGTGATGGCCATCTTTAAGGTCTCGGGTGCCTATCATCTATTCGTACTCTAAACCCAAGGGGTATTCTTTTTAAGTAAGTCTGTCAATGGGCTCGCTATCCTTGAATAGCCTTTAGTGAATCTTCTATAGTAATTCATAAGCCAAGGAAGAATCTCAACTCAGTAGGCTTAGTAGGCTCCTTCTAATCTTAGATGGCCCATACCTTTCCTTCATCCATTCTAATCTTTCTTCCCCCCACTACGTGACCAAGGAACATCACCTCTTCTTACGTAAAAGCACATTGCTTTAATTTCACATATAGATCATTCCTTCTCAAGGCTAAGAATACCGAGCAAAGGTGCTCTATGTGTTCCTCCAACATCTTACTATAAATCATAATGTCATCCAAATATACTACTACAAATTGATTAAGACAAGAAGCCAAAACTTGATCATAAGTGTAAAAAAAGTAGTCGGGGCATTAGTAAGGCCAAGCAGCATTACCAAGAATTCAAAAGTACCATACCTTGTAACACAAGTGGTCTTAGGTTTGTCTCCTACTGCAATCCTCACTTGGTGATATCCCAACCGTAGATCCAATTTAGAGAAGTATCTAGCTTCCCTCAACCTGTCGATAAGTCTGATACTAATGAAATGGGATACTTATTCTTTATAGTGACCTTGTTCAATGCTTGATAATCAATACACATTTGGAATTATCCATCTTGTTTTTTCTAAAAGAGCACAGTAGCTCCAAAAATGTGCCTTTGAATGCCTAATGAAACCTGCTTCTAGTAATTCCTTCAGTTGTTGCCTTACCCTTCTAATTCTGGAGGTGACATCCTATACGAGACGACGACGGGCAACTTGGCACCAGGTTCCAATTCTATCACATGGTCTATCTCTCTTCTTGGCGGTAACTTCTTAGGTAACATTGGCAGTATTATATCCCTAAATTCTTCCAATATCTCCCCTACTTAAGGCGAAACACTTTCCTGACTAATAATCTCTTCCTTGACTTTAAAAGCTACCAAGGGAGTGACTCCATTGTTCTTAAGGACCTTGGCCAATTGCATAGCCGATAAGAATTTGGTAGCTTAACCTACCTTTCTAATGATAGGGACTATACATTACGAGTTATGATCAAGTACACAAATGCAATTAGCCTGTAGTACAATAAGTGCATTAATGCTATCTAGGAAATCCATCCCAATCATAAACTCAAAATCATCCATTAGCACTACTTTAACCGTTTCCTTTCCTTGCCAACCCCTAATATGGAGCTTTATCTCTCTAGCTACTCCGATAGTAGGAACTTCTTTTAAGTAGACTATTTTGAGTCATGTTTTGGTCTGCTCCACTTTTAGCTCCAACTTCTTTGCTGCCATATCGGAAATGAAAAGATGGGATGCTCCTGTGTTTACGAGGGTATAGACACCTCATTTTTGCCAATTTTTTTTATTTTTTGATTAATTGAGCCCGGTTAATAAATAAACAGAAAAATAAAAATAAAATCAAGTGAAGTCGTATCAAGTCAGGTCTTAACAATTTGAGTCATGAGTCAAGTCATATCAAGTTGAATTTAGTTAAATTGTTGGATCAAGTAACGATATAGGGTTATTAGTTTTAGGTCAGACTAATATAAAATAAAAATTCATATAATTTAGGGGCTCAAATCAAGATTTATTAAATTATCAAGTTATATTTAATTGGATCGGATCAGGCCTTGGAAAAAATAAAAAAATCCTAAAATAAATTAGGGTTTCTAAAAGTTATGGTAAATCCTTAACAAATTATTATCGTATCTTCCGTATTTTCGATACGAAAAATGTGATTTTGAGTTTATAAATAGCACGTTAATGGGGTAGTTATTTTTTAAAATTGTAAGAAAAGCCCAATTAATCTATGGTCAATTTAAATTTTTAAAAAAAAAAGGAAAATTAATTTTTAAAAAAAAAGAATTAGTAACCCTTGTATATAAGTTTTCACGAGCTTCACTTTTTTAAAAAATCCTATTTCAATCCTACTTATATATAAGGGTGCTCCTTGACTATGGATTCAACATAGTTCCTATAATTTCTTAATTAACAACCCTTTTACATTGTATCTATGTGTAACATATTACATTTTTTATATATTAGATTATACTCATTTCTTTAAAAATATTTTATTTCCTTATATTATATATGTTTTATTTTTTTTATTTTATTGCACCTTGTTTAGTGAAAGGCTATGCAATTTCTAAGAAAATCTTTGAAAAAGCTGCAAAATTATTAATATCATATCTAACTTTATTCCAAATTTAGTAGCCTTGTTGTAAATAATCATTGTCTTTTATATTGTTTATATTTTTTTGTAATATAGATATGAAGAGTCAAGATAGTGTCAATCCAGAGCCCATACATGAAGTCCAGTTGGATAAATACTCCTTCCCTAAGGCCATCCTAAGATATTAGTTAAACCAGCTTCTGCCTACCAAGCAAGACTACATTTGCAAAAAGATCAGGCCAGTCATATCCCTTATGCGAGTCCAACTCCACTAGCCTCTAATTCAAGCCCTTATCCATTACTAAGATCTAGAATCTACAACTTTCAACTTCAGTCTACACATATTAACACCTATTATAGAAGAGTACTCACAACTACTCAGTGCCCTGCCCCTCAAAGCAGGCATAGCTATCCTTGATCTTAGAGTCAAGCTCGAGAAAGCTTTCATGACATTGTTGGGAGTGAAGAAGTCAACCTTGGCACCATTCTTGTCTTCAAAAAGCCAAAGATGTCTCGACATCTTAAGATTAGTAGAGTAGTTTTCAAGCCCAAATGCCTATCAGAGATATCGTCAGATATTCTTTGGAAGATATGAATCGTAGATCGAAAAGAGGGCCAACGCATTTATTATAGCAGTGTTTGGAATAGTGTTATTTCCCTTCAAATATGGTCAAGTCCATTATAAAGTTACCAAGCTAGTAACTCAATTTCTAGCCGGTAAATCCTATATACCGATGTTACTGGCAGAACAGTTTAGGACACTCACCTACTTGAAGAAGCAAGGGCACGGTTATTTCACAGCTAACCCTACAATCCTTACCATATGATTTCTCAGTCACACACATGGGTATGGAGGGAATCTTTTCGAAGAGTCCCCGACTGAAAATATGAATCTAATTGATGACTTTATCCGCTACCTCAAGGTATAAAATGAAGCTCAATTTAATGGATGGGTGTCAGTTATCAACAAAATGCAACCAGTTAACTTAATGTAGACAGCTGGATGAAGTAACTGCACTTAAGTCGTCTTAGGGTGCACTAACTATGTAGGAGTCCCCCTTATCGGTATTATGGGTTGTACATGATATTTCCTAACTTGTGTCACTAGACAGTTGGGTCCACTTCAAGAGATAGCCTACAGGGACTCCTTAGACGTCATCACAATAAACTATCAAGATCCTTATCTACCTACGGTTACTCTAATTCGACAACAAGCAAAACTCATGAAGCTGTAGGAATGAAGAGAAGTCAAGAAGATAGTCAATGTAGGAACTTTGAGGGGTAAAGTCGGAGAATACCGAACCACCAAACAGTTTATTTATGATCAGTTAAAGAAAACTGGAAAAATACAATATGAAGCTCCAAACGTATTCAAACACGAGCCAGAACCAGTACGTCTTTCGGCTACTAAGCAAGCCTACCAAGATACCATATAGGCCAGAGTTGAAGCGTAGTTTCAAGAAAGTAAGAGAATCATTGAAGAGTTAAAGCTGGAAAATAAGAGACTACTAGAAGAAAATCAATTTTTGAGGAGCAAGATTTAAGAAAGGGATGTTACGATACGAAGACTTATGAGGGAAGTTGATGAAGCGCGTCCCAGCTAGATCCGCCAACTCTTATAATAAATGTAAGATTTAAGTTTTTAAGAAAATTAGTTAGGAGTTTTTCTTCTCTTTTCTTTTAGTCCGTTATATAAGTTGAATCTTATGATTAATAAATTTATAGCTTTAGTAAATAAAATTTCCAGTAATTGCATTGTCTTTTACTCATTATTATTATTATTATTATTATTATTATTATTATTATTATTATTATTATTATTATTATTATTATTATTATTATTATTATTATTATTATTATTATTATTATTATTATTCATTTATTTGTTTAGTTGACTTAAAAAAAATAAAATTAAAAAAAACACAAAAAAAAGAAGTAAACAACAGAACAACAAAAATCACAAAAAAAAGCCAAAAAAAAAATCTTTAATTCACCAAAAAGTCTAAAACTTGAGTTTTCACGTAGGATTTCCAAAATAATGACCAAACGAGTAAACTCAACTAGAAACTCAATATTCACTTATTCTAAAGTTAGGATGTCAACTCAAGGTATTAGAAATATCAGTTAAACCAAGCCAAACCCGATAGTAGCAACTCTAGAGGAAAGCATAAACAAGATGGCCAAATAGATTCAAGCTCTCACTCAAGCTCTCACTCAAGCTATCAGAATTCTTAACGATAGACAAGGATCTCAAATCAATCCAAATCGGAATGCAGAAATGACCCCTCTCCCTGAACTGGAAGATGAAGAATCAACCCCTAATGCTGAGGTATGGAAGAAGGAGATTGAAGAGAAACATTGCGGATGGAAAGAAAGTTCATGCAAAAGTTGACCGAGAAAATGGAAACCCTGGAAATGGTTAACAGGTTTGAACAGATGCGGATGATTAATTTGCCGACATATGAAAACGATGACTTCACAAAAAGATTTAAAGTGCTAGAATTTGAGAAATGCGACAAGATTGGTTACCCGAAACCCCACACTCATTGTACATCAAGAAAATGGGAAAATATAAGACGTACAATAAGGTAATTGTCTAAACCTTTCAAGACAGCTTGATTGGGCCCACCTTAACTTAGTATGCACAATTGGATTTGAATGAGATTGATACTTGGGATAAGTTAGCACGGGCTTTCTACAACCAGTATAAATTCAACATCAAAGTAGCCCTGTCCATATCAGATCTGAATGATCTACAAAAGAAGGCCAACGAAAACTTTAAAAAATATGCTCAGAGATGGAAGGGCATGACAACTAAGGTAACTCTACCCTTAACCGAAAAAAATCTGACCTTTGCTTTCATTAATACTCTTGGAAGCTCATATTACCAACATCTTGTCAAGCACCCTTCCTCCAACTTTGCAGAAATTATAGCCTCAAGGTACCAAATTGAGGAAGCTATTGCTGCTGGAAGGCTTCCTAATCCTGAAGTAGCTGAGAAGAAGACACCTCCCCCGAGGTTTTCCAACAAAGCCAAAGAAACCATTATAAACGTTGTCAATACTGGCAACCTTATCAAACCCATAGCCCCATTAGCCATGATTGGAGGATCTAATCCCTTGCCAAGTCTAAATCAGAAACACTGCCCACAAAGAAGACAATTCACACATATTCTCATTCCTCTAAGCCAGTTCTTGCATGATTAAGGAAGGAGAATCTCTTGACGTTTGAAATACCGAAGGAAGGATAAAGACTAAGGGATTATAACCAAAAGCTTCGATGTGATTATCATCTTAGGTAAGTAGGGCATTCTATAGATCAGTGTTAGAGACTCAGACATAAGATCCAAGATCTTATTGACGCCAAATTGGTTCAATTGGATTTCATCTAGAATCCCACTCTCAATGTGGGTAACAACCTT
The DNA here is from genome assembly GCA_024138005.1 of Lumnitzera racemosa. Taxonomy (NCBI): domain Eukaryota; kingdom Viridiplantae; phylum Streptophyta; class Magnoliopsida; order Myrtales; family Combretaceae; genus Lumnitzera; species Lumnitzera racemosa. The sequence continues at coordinate 8,867,566 of JAMXBC010000008.1, read as the reverse complement.
CTGCCAAATCATGGAAATTCGATCAATATGATCATTGCTAAAGTTTCTAAAATAGTCTTGTCATTACTACTGAAGAGATAGTATGGAATTTGAGGCAAGCCAAGTACTTACAGAATAAGAATCTCGGGGATAGAACCTAGACTAGACTGGTAATATATCAGCTGCTGAAGGATAGGAAGATAAAGAAAGCTAATATTATGGCTATGACAATTCCAAAACCACAAAAGAGAAGCATTCAGAAGGACCTTAGAAAAAGATATGAAACTGGAGATCCAACGGTTGATACCCTAGGAGAATTGTCAAGGAAGTTTGAGTATTTGGTAGATTACGCCAGTTTGCCCGCCATATACGCTGATGCCTTACCCTTTGGATAGGGTCCAAAATTTGAGGAAGAAGACAGACTTATTACAGAAGCTAAGAAGATGGCTGAAATGGTTAAAATGATTGGAGACAAGCCCAAGTCGTTGGTTTTTTAGTATGATAGGAGGACTAAGAAGGTTAAGGAATTGGGAAAGCCCAAGAATATTGCTTTCAATATCCCAATAGCCTTAGAGAATTACAAAGCAGCACTTTTGGATTACTAGGTGATAAATTAGACAACTAGGGCCTCATCACCCATGGTCGGTGGGCTTATGCGGTCAACACGAGTTGATGACCAGAACAAGGAAGCCAAAAGGAAGACTACAGTGGAAGAGGCTTCTCAAAAAATCTTTGAAAATACGGATGATAAAGATCAAAATGTTGTCGAGAAAATAGTGAAGGCCAGTGAGTATAAGATAATGAATTGGTTAGCCAAAGTACCAGTCCAGATCTCCCTAATAGGCCTGCTGTTGTCATCAGATACTCATCGAGAGACATTAATCAAAATTCTGAAGGATGTCAAAGTACCTAAAGGAATTTCTACTGAAAAACTGGGGCTAATGTTAAACTAGATATTTGTAGTAGATCAAATTTCATTCTCACCAAATGAGCTAGGTGAAGAAGGAGACCAGCACACAAAGCCCCTTTTCATAATAGTTAAGGGTGTAGGGAAAGTGGTTACTCAAGTTATAATGGATAATGGGTCATCACTGAATGTATGTCCTTTGGTGATCTTAAATTTACTTAGAGTCAATGCAACTAAGATAAAGCCTAGCTCGATTTCAATAAGAGCTTTTAATAGATCAAAAAGGGAGATAATTGGAGAAATTGGTTGCAAGTCGAGATCAACCCACAAATGTTTACTATTCCCTTTCAAGTTCTGGATATACCACGAACTTTCAACTTTCTGTTAGAAAGACCATAGATTCATTCAGTAGGGGTAATTCCATCCAGTCTACATCAGAAAGTGAAATTCACAGCCAACGAGCAGTTGGTTACTATTCTTGGGAAACAAGACTACGAGATTTACAAAGAAACGACTGTTCCCTTTATCGGGGATGAAGAATTAGAAGAGCCAGGGTTATAGATTTTCAACGAAGTTAATGTAATCGAAGAAGTAAGGCAGGGGGCACAGGGTCGTTTGAAACAGCTTAAGTAATAGATTGAAACATTTAGGCTTAGGTATGAGCCCACTAAAGGGGAGATTCAAAAAATGAAGACTAAGACCAGAAGTAAGAGAGGATATCAGCCGTACCATGCTCACATGGACTTTCCAAACATCCACCAGACGTTCCCAGTACCAGCTAGTGTTGAAGAACCTATAATAGCCAGTTTATCTAAGGCCTTAACTCAATGATGTAACATCAATCTAGACAAGAAAGAAGATATTAGCGTACTAGTTTTCCTGTACAACTGGGTTTCTGTTCTCATTAATAGGTCTCTTTAGAAACACAAAATTAGATTAACTAGAAACATTCAATTTAGATAATTAGTCCAATTAATTAGACTTTTCCTTTCACACAATTTGAATTCATTCATTCAATAAAATTCATTCCTTTCTTTCTATCAATTCTTCTTTATTATTTATTCGTTGTCCTTTTTCTTTTTTCCTTTATTCTTCAAACCCGATAAAAACGATGAACATAATGGATATCTCACACATGTAAAAGATGAAAATATCAATATCACCTTTGACCCTACTGGGCAGAGAGATGATATTGAGACTCCACATGAAATTCAAGAGAGTTGGCGTCGATATGAACAAGGTAGAGTAATTACTAACGAATCAATGGACGAGATTAATTTGAGGACAAAAGAAAGTCCACGAAACTTGAAATTGACGATAATTTAATGGATAATCAGAAACAGGAGTTGTCACAATTGCTATCAAAATACTTGGACTTATTCACTTTGTCTTATGAAGATATGCCTGGTTTAGATCGTCTATTGTGATTCATAAATTGCCAACCAAAGATGAAATTAAACCAAAAAGACAAAAGCTTAGATGATTTAGGCCGGACATACTCCTCAAAATAAAAGAGGTAAAGAAGTTGAGAAGTTGTTAGAAGTTGGGTTCATAGAAGTGTCGGATTACCCCGAATGGGTGGCCAACGTAATGCTGGTGTTGAAATAAAATGGGAAAGTTAAGGTTTGTGTAGATTTCTGAGATTTAAACCAAGCAACACCAAAGGATAACTTTCATTTGCCACATATTGACGTATTAGTGGATAACACAACTGAGAACCATCTTTTTTCATTTATGGAATTAATATGGCAAAAGAAGATCAAATCAAAACAACTTTCGTTACCACTTGGAGAACGTTTTGTTATCGTGTAATGCCTTTCAGGTTGAAAAACGCTAGGGAAACTTATCAGCGTACTATGGTTCCCTTGTTTCATAACATGATGTATTAAGAGATCAAAGTTTATGTGGATGATATGATCGCTAAATCTAAGGAAGATGAAAGTCACATAGATATTTTGCGTAAACTATTTGAACAATTGAAGAAGTTTTAACTAAAGTTAAATCCTGAAAAGTGCACCTTTAGAGTAACTTGAAGCAAATTGTTAGGTTTTGTAGTCAGTAGAAAAGGAATCGAAGCAGACCTAGATAAAGTCAAGGTAATCATAAACATGCCAATACCTAAGACTGTAAAAGAAGTTCAAGGACTGTTGGGCAGGTTGAATTACATCACTCCATTTGTATTGCAGTTAACTAATATATGTAAGCCATTATTTAGACTTTTGAGGAAAAATGCAGCCATCGAATATGATGAAGAGTGTGAGGGAGCATTTGTTGAAATCAAAGAATATCTCATGAATCGTACCATACTGGTCACTCCTGCACTAAGACGGCCCTTAATCCCTTACTTAACAATTCTTCCTGAGTCGATAGGATGCATGCTAGGACAGAAAGATGAAACGGGAAGAAAAGAGCATTTTATATACTATTTAAGCAAGAAATTCACAAAAGGCAAGCAAAAATACTCAAAAATGAAAAGAACTTGTTATGCCTTAGCATGGGTAATGCATAGGCTTGGGAAATACACTCTCTATTATTCAATAGAATTATTGACAAAACATAACCCTTTGAGGCATTTAGTAGAAAAGCTAGGGTTGATTGGAAGAATATCGAAGTGGCAAATGCTACTCTCTAAATTTGATATCAAGTACGTAAGTCAAAGTTCAGTTAAAGAGCAAGCAGTGGCTTATCAATTAGCAAAATATCCATTAGAAGATGAAGACGATGGTTCAAAAGCACAATTTCCTGATGAAAATATGATGATGGCAAATGAATTGAGCGGTAAAAAATTGATGTGGAAAATGTATTTTGATGGAGCAGCTAATATATTTGAATGTGGGATAAAAGCAGTATTGGTATCACTTGAGGGTAACAATTTCCCTGTAACAGTAAGATTAACATTTCCATATACCAATAATATAGCAGAATATGAAACCTACATTTTAGGGCTCAAAATGGCGTAAGATATAGGAATACAAGAGCTTAAAGTATACAAAAATTCTTCCTTTATAATTCTTCAGATCTTGGGAGAGTATAAGACAAAAGACGAGAAATTAGTACCTTATAATGAATATTTAAGAAAGCTAATTGAAAAATTCCAAAAGCTTTTATTCACTTACATTCTAAGAATCTAAAATCAGTTTGCTGAAGCATTGACTACATTAGAGTCAATGGTAAAATTCACGGATGGGATACAAATTCAACCCCTGAAGATTGAAATGGAAGAAAAACCAGCTTTAAATAAAAGAAAAACCAGCTTTTTGTCTTATAGTTGAAGAGAAGGGAATAAAAGAACCTTGATATTATGGTATCAAAAGGTTACTTCAAACGAGGAAGTTTTCTAAAGATGCTAATCGAAAAGATAGAAAAACTTTTAAAAAGTTCGCTACTCATTTCCTATTAAGTAGAGCCACGTTAAATAAGAGGTCGCCAGATGCAATACTGTTAAGTTATGTAGATAAAGAAGAAGCCGAGAAATTAATGAAAAAAGTGCATAAAGGAGTTTGTCATCCTCACATGAATGGGTATATGTTGGCTAGAAAGATCATGAGAATGAGGTATTTTTATATGACAATGGAATCGGATTTTATCAAGTACGCGAAGCACTATCACCTATGCCAGGTGTACGCTAATAAAATCAACGCTCCTCTCCAAGAATTGCATGTGTTATCAGCTCTTGGGCTTTCTCAATGTGGTGAATTGACATGATCAGTCCAATTTCGCCAACAGCTTCAAATAGGTAAAGATTCATTTTAGTCACAATCAATTATTTTACCAAGTGGGTAGAAATAACATCATATGCCACAATAACTAAAGGAGTAGTGGTCAAATTCCTGAAAAAAGATATTATTGCGAGATACGGTGCACTCAAGTATTATTACAGATAACGAGATGAATTTGAATAACAAGTTGATGGATGAAATGTGCCACCAATTCAAGATCAATCATAAAAACTCAACTCCATATCGACCTTAGATTAATAGGGTAGTTGAAACTGCTAATAAGAACATCAAAAGGACCATTGAGAAGATGGCGATCACTTATAATGACAGGCATGAGATGCTTCCCTTTGCCTTCATGGCTTACAGAACCTTAGTCAGAACCTTTATAGGTACAACACCGTATTCATTAGTGTATGGAACTGAAACAAGATTACCAATGAAAGTAGAAATACCTTCATTTCAAGTATTAGCAAAAAGTCAACTCGATGAAGTAAAGTGGATGAAGAAGCGAATGGAACATTTGAACCTCCTAAATGAAAAGAGGCTTGCAACAATATGTCATGGTCAATGCTACCAACAGCAGACGATCTAAGCTTTTAACAAGAAAATACACCCGAGGCACTTCAAAGAAGGAGACTTGGTGCTAAAGAAAATATTGCCAAAGGCAAAAGACCCTAGGAGCAAGTTTGCTTCGAATTATGAAGGCCCTTATGTAGCGAAAGGGGTATTATCAGGAGGTGCATTAGTGTTGACAGAGATAGATAGCCCGCAATTAGGGGGACTAGTGAATTCAGACGCAATTAAGTTGTATTATCCATAAAAACTGAGTTCAATAAAGATTTTAATTTTTCTTGAATAGTTTGTGGTTAATCTTTCATCTTTTACAAGCAAAGTTAATATCCATAAATGTTTTCAAATTCGAATGGTTATTAACCAGCAAACACTTCACTAATATACCCTTGAGTACCATGCTTTTTTAGCCTCACGCACTTAAACACCAAGCCCTCACCAATGAATCACCAGAAAAAAATAAAATTTAATATTCTTAATAATTTAATCTTGTTTCTTTCGAAAAGAGATTTATCGTTCAGAAGTCATGAAGAGTGAAAATTGAAATCTAGCGTCGAACAAAGCAAATTCAAGGCATGAGCATGGTCCAATTACAAGACTCAAATGTTTAAGAGATATCAAAGAAAGAGAAAAAAAAAAAAAAAGAGAAAAAAAGAAAGAAGAAACAATTACAATCCTTTGGTGAAATTCTACTAATCGAATGAGTAAATATCGGGAGTAGATATAAGCATGCCAATTAGTTGCTATCTAAGAAATTCTTCAGTCTTAGAAAAAATAATCTTAAAAGTCTTTGGAAAGAGATATTTAGAAGAATTAAACTAGTTTTTGAAACCAATCTTGAAGAGATCTATCCTCTTCAGATTAATCAAAACAAATTTCGAAGAAATCTATCCTGTTTGGAATAGACAAAACGAATTTCGAAGAGATCTATCCTCTTCGGATCAACCAGAATGAATCTCAAGAGATCTATTCTCTTCAGGTCAACAAAAAAAAAAAAAAACAAATCTTGAAGGGATCTATCCTCTTTGGATTAACCAAAACCGATCTTGAAGAGATCTATCCTCTTCGGAATAACTAAAACTAATCTTGAAAAGATCTATCCTCTTTAGATTAACCAAGTCAAATCTTAAAGAGATCTATCATCTTCGGATCAACCAAAACAAATCTCAAAAAGATCTATACTCCCCAGATCAATAAAAACAAATCTCGAAGAAATCTATCCTGTTTGGATTAACTAAAATGAATCTTGAAAAGATCTATCCTTTTCAGATTAGTCATGAAAGTCAAAACGAATCTCAAAGAGATCTACCCTCTTCGGGTCATCCACCATCGAAAACAAAGTAAGAATCTTAAAGAGATCTATCCTCTTTAGGTCACCACAGTGAAATCGGTTTTTGACGAGATCTATCCTCTTCATATCACAAGTGAAAACGAATCTCGAAGAGATCTATTCTCTTCAGATTAAACCAAAATGAGTCTTGAAGAGAATTATCCTCTTCGGATTATCCACCAAAATAAAGAGAAATCTTAAAGAGATCTATCCTTTTCAAATTATCCAAGTTAGGTCTAGCAAACACGGATATCTCTTTTGTCTTTATAGTAAAGTTCTAATTAAACTTCACTACAAAGTGGATCAGCTGTAGACACCTCATTTTTGCCTCTTTTTTTTTATTAATTAAGCTAAGTTAATAAATAAACAGAAAAAGAAAAAGAAAATCAAGTCAAGTCGTAGTAAGTTAAGTCATGAGTCAATTCGTGTCAAGTTGAATTGAGTTGAATTGTTGAATCAGGTAACAATATAGGCTTAATTAATTTTAGGCCAAACTAATATAAAATAAAAATTTATTTGATTTAGGGGCTCAAATCAAGATTTATTAAATTATCAGGCTATATTTAATTGGATCGGATCGAGCCTTGGAAAAAATAAAAAAGGCTAAAATAAATTAAGATTTCTAGAAATTAAGGTAAATCCTATGAAAGATTTGATTTAAAATTTATAAATGGCACATTAACAGGAAAGTTAAGGAAGGGTTTTTTTGTTTTAATTACACTCCTTCAAAAACACTATCCAAAACACCACACGTTACTACTCAAATCACCACATACCACCACCACACAACTATTACAACACCATCGCAAGCGTCCACCAATACCATCGCCCACGTCTTCTCTGTATCACCCACTCCGTTGCCCAGTCTCTCGCCCAATGTCGTCCGAGTCAACACCCACATCACCCAATCCATCACTATATCACCCAAGCCCTTACCACGTCACCAAGATCCTTACCTGTGTATACCCAATCTCGCCCATATCACCCAGTGATCTCTTACACTGGCCCCTCGCTCACCCAGTGATTGTCGCGCTCGCCCCTCGCTCTCCCGTGTCTCCCAGATCCTCACCCAACAGCTCCCCAATGCTCACCCACACTCGCCAGTACCGCCCATACACTGACCAGACGCTCACCCATCACTGCCTAATACCGACACGATCCAACGCTAAGTAAATTTTTTATTTTTTTTATTTATTTCATTAATTTTTATTAATTTACTTTATTAGTTATTTTCTTTTTCTTTTTCTTTTTCTTTATTAACTATTTTTGTGTTTAAGTGCAGGTTTTTTTATTATTTATTCTTATTGCAAATTTTTTATTTTCTAATAAAATTTAGTATAATTTTTTTTTTTTGAAAAATCATGTTTTTTAATAAAAATATATATATTGACATATAGTGGTTTTGAAAAATAAAAAATCTTAAATTGAGTTTTTTTCAAAAAGATTTAGTTAGTTAGGACTTTTTTTTATTTAATTCTGAAAAATTAGATTTCTTAGGTTTTTTTTAAAATAATAAATTGATTAAAAAAACGTAAACCTAGCTCGATTTTCAAAATAAAAATAACTCATCCACTAAAATTTTTTATAAAAAAAAAAAGAATTACAGCCAATTTGATTCCGACTAACGAGTACGTAAGCATCTTTGGAACAACCATCTAAAAATAAAAATAAAAAAAATTTCCTTTTTTCTTAAAAAAATCGTAATAAAAAATCATGTTTAGTTATATTTTATAAATTTAGGTATATCTTTAATATTTTTAGAAAAATTACAAAAATAAAGCTCATCAGTTTTTTTTCTTTAATTTTCACATAATGACTTAGTCCTAATAGGTTAGCCCCCGAATCCGGTTTTTTTCTCAACTTTCTATAAATTAATTTTTTTTAGAATATTCACAAATTAATGGTCAAATTAGGGTTTTCCCACCTAAAGACCTTAATTTTATTTTTTTTTACCAATTAAACTGGTCAACAAGTCCATTTTAAAAAAAAAAATTCTTTTCCTTAGTTTAGTGTCAAGTAATCTGTATTAAGCAGACTGGGCTTTATATAAGATAAATTAAAGAAATCAAAATAAGGCTCGACAAAGAGCATTAAGTTTCTTACCTGCTACTAATACTTTGGTATGCATCAATCCTTTTCTTCTTTCGTTAACTTGAGACTTCATGGCATTAAGTAGTCGAACCAACCCTAACTAAGCCTTATCCCCTTCATCTGAACTCTCATCTACAACTAGCATCGCTAATCTGTCTTTCTTTGGACACTCCCTAACATAATGGGGACCATTATAGAAATAACATTTTAATTCACGAGTTTCTATCTCTCCCTTCATGAGTTCTACCCCAATCGTTATATTTTTCCTCCGCCTTGGCTTTCCCTTTGGCAAAACTCCCACTCTTCTCCCTCTCAACTCCCCCTTTCCATCTTCCCCTTGGGGTTTTAAGATTTGTCTTCCGAAATTTTGGTAGGCCTTGAGCAACTACTATAGCAACTACTATAACCCTTGAGATGTCTTCCACTCCCCTTCACTCTAATTCTAATTTGGCTCAGGGCTTTAAGCCATCCACAAACATTATCAAAGCATCATCTTGGTTGAGGTCTACGATCTCCAACATCAATTTTAAAAATTCCTTTACATATTGCTTTATATCACTCTTATGGATTAGGTGACGCAATTTCACCTTTGCTTCCTTAGTAGTATTTTGAGGGGAGAATTAACCTTTTAGTTTTTATACAAAGCTATCCCATCTATTGATATTAGTTACCCTCCTGCACCATTATACCATAGCAAATTTTTTCGGATACATGATAACAGTATATACCTTTCCAGCATCATCTAAGATTCGCACAACGTTGAAGTATTGTTCCATTCCCCACAAGAAGTAGTCTACTTCTCAAGCGAACTGCATTTCGTTAAAATGTTTTGGCTTGTGACATCAACCCTATGACCTGTCTAGAAAGTCACTCCATTTGCAACAGCAATTCGATAAGTCGTCGATTGAGTCTTGAGATCTTCAATCTCTTAGAGTATGGCTATTACCACTGCATCAATTTTAGCTTCATAAGCCTCTTCCTTAGTTTCTAAAGCTATGACTTAGGCTTAGAGAGCTTTACCCTTCTTTTCAATAACATTTCCATGCTACCTAAGCTCTTTTACTGTCTAATTCAGTGCCTCTTGCAATCGCCTTGAAGTTCTTCTTCCATCTCCTCAAGATTGTCTTAAGACTCATCTAGCCTCAGTAATGCTCAATTCTGTCATATCCATCATATTAAAGAGAGAGTTCAACAAGTCCCAAGACCTAACCCTTTGCCTGATAACACGACGATCACCATGATCAACCAACTTATCGACCATTAAAGTATTATTGTCTCCTCCAAATAATATTTTCTCCACAAGTAGTCCCTTTCTCAACTCTGATATCATTTGTCACAGGTAGATTCCATCACTCGATTCCGTGCAATACCTCGTGTTCCTAACCCTGTTAAGGAAGTACACTCACAAAATTTAAAGAGAGAAAGTAAAGAAAGAAACTTTGAAGATATGTTGTATTTACTCAAATAATTAGTATCTTACATCTAAAGAAAACACCCATATATATACAAAAAGCCTTTACAAATTAATGGTTAAGATCAATTCGATCTAACGATTATAATTAATTTCCAACTACCACATTCACCTACCCCACTTAGTAATATTCAAGATTCTAGATTTCTCTAAAACTTTTCATGTTTTAGAAGCTTCTAGTGGATTTAAGCTTTAATCTAAATCTTGAACTTTAGGAACCTCCTAAAAATGATCCACTTTGGGAGGCCTGTAATAAGTGCGATTGGCTAAAACTTAGCTGGGTAAAATAACATAACACTAACGAAAATACAAATTTGACTAACGAAAATAAAATGAATGCAATGGAGCACGTTAGACCTCCACTGTGTTTAATATGCTAAACTTTAATTATGTTATCAGTATATTATTTTTGTCCAGTTTATTTAAAATCCCATAATCCAACCCTAACCCTTATTGGATTTTAATCTATATTCCAAAACCCAACTCTAAATACCTTATAAGGTTTACATAGGATCAGACAAGTCGGATACGCTATAATGACAGCATCCAGTTCCATCGCTAATGCTACCATTAGTCAAAAAAGATCAGATGAATGGGAAAGTAAGAAAGATCTCTAGAAGTATATTGCATAAATCAGTTTGCAAACAAACAACATGATTATAACCAGTGATTTTCGGGAAGAAAAATGCAAGGAATCAGATAAAAAGATTACAACAAAGATGAACAATGAGTTTTGAGAAATACAGGAGGTCCTAATGTTCAAAATTACACTTTGTATCAACTGCAACAAGAAACCAACCCAACCCTGCCAATAGTTTCTTTAACTTACAAGCAATAAATTAGAACAAAAACTTAAAAAGGAAGAAACCTCAATCAATGAACAACTGAACTGTATATAAGATTGCGTGTTTCTATCTTATGACATCTTCTTAAGGGTCCTGTTGACACACTGATAAAATCCATTCTGATGCAGCGGCTTGGATATCCGACTGACTAATGGAAGAAAGTGGCAAAGGCGTCACTGCAACCTGTTCATAGAATAAATTGAAGGTAAATTACTTAAGTTATGGAACCTTAACAATAATCTCTTGGCAGCGTTTTTGGGGTGGCATTAGAAAGCCTGGCTTTGAAAAATGGTTTGCCAATGAAGCGAGCTTTATCTTCGAGTGCAAAGGCTCTATACATAGCTATAAATTCCTTTTTGTTCTTTTCTTTCTGTAGTGTTTGTAAAGGAATGCAACTTACAAATCCATCTTCAAGTGCTTTTATGTCCAATTCATCATCCTCATCTTGTTGATTCTCTTTATGCATAAACTGCACAAGAAATGTAAACCAGACTTTTTCAGCATTGAAAAAAGAGTCAAAAGGATTCTGCCATATGAATTGAGAGAAAGAGAGAGAGAGGGAGAGAGCAAAAATAGATGTATCAAACTAAAGATGGGGACATGTAGCATGAAAACATTACAAAGTATCATGTGAAAATCACTCCTTAGAAAATCCTCAATTAAATGCTAAGCCTGTGTCAACAAATAATGTGCATGCTTTAAAAAAAGGTAAAAAAGCAGAAATTCGTGCTTAAGCTCTAAAAGTCTCTCCCATGCCTTCTAAACAAAGAAACACGATCCAAGATATCTCTGCAGCAGTAACAGTGACTCTTGTCTGGTTAGATTCATTACCTCTAGCCTGAAGTACTTCTTCACTCTGTCATTATCAGGCTTTCCTGCAGCTCCGACTGATTCAATCTCCACCAGACTTTTCTTTTGTGTATTTAAACGACGTGCTGCACCCTGAAGGAAGAAGAGGATGTCTAACATTAACACAAAGATAATCCTTGACGAGATGATTCGTCTAATAAAATGGATGCATTGAAAACAATGTAAAGTACTCACAGCAGCAGAGGCATCTCGACTAAGTTGCGCAAGTTGGAGACCGAGGCTTTGTTGATTGGACATGAAATGTCCTGCTGATGGGTGCCTACTAGCTGAAACAGCTTGCCAGCTCGGAGAAGATCTCCATATGCTTTGCTTGGTTAGTTTGAAACCCTGTTGAGAAAAAGCTTGGATCATGAGAATAATACACAAAAATTACAGATAGACAAGTTTGGAACAGCTGGAAGATGTTTAGTTCCTTTTTTCTTTTAATTAGAAGGTTTCTCAGCAATAATTTGAATGATCTTCCCACAAGCATGGGGATGAAATGCAGCAACCACAACTAACTCTTCCCACAAGATGAAATGCAAAGAGAAAAACAGTGACTGATGGGACTTCGAAAGATCAGATGATGAGAAGCTCGCGTCATACAACGACAACTAACTCTTTTCAGCAATTTTACTGAAGTGAGGTAAGCAAGCTTACTAGGTCAAGAAGCCCGTGTATCAGAGCCCACATAAGGGATTGATTGAGTTATCTTATAAAAGAATTGTCTTGAATAAATATTACATACTATCGCACACACCCACAAGGAGCTCCACTCTTTACCTAATAAAATACAATGTATTGTTTCGTGGGAAATGCTTAGTGGACTTTTTTAATAATTGTTGTAATCAAAGTTCTATGTCTATCAACTATCATCATGACAATCTCAAAATGTTGTGGATACTAGTAGCTTTAGCAATAGTTGTATTCGAAACCTACGGTAGCAGTTAACCTCCAGCAGTCATGGTTAATAGCCACATAAAATACCAAAAAACCATAAAGAAAATGATATCCTCATTTATACATGGAAACACAAATATACATATATAGTGAAATGATTTCTCTCATTTTGTATGGACATTTTTTTATTGGTTAGCCACCACTACATACTACTACGTTCGCCTCCCACCTTTACATACCGCTTGAAGTCACTAATAACTTTGAAATTACTATGATAATATATTACGATTATAAAATTTTGGTCAAAAAAAAATAACCAAAAAATGTCCAGAAAATATTTCCTGTGAAACAAACACACCCACGTCGCACGAGGTGAGTTATCCTCATTTATCCGTATCCAAAAAGATAATGAAACATTGAATGGTAACAAAAACAGGATCTTACTTCAGTGCAAGCCTACTATTTGCAAACAAGGATTAAAAGCATCACATAAATACTTGCCATTTGCCTAAGGAGGTGGCATCTAGCAATGGTCGCTATTGAAAAGCAAAATAAGATATTCGGAAGAAATTTTTCTAAGCAAAATGTCCAAAAATTAGTAAAATAAAAGCAAAATTCTTGAGTCACCTCAAAATGGAAAATTGAAATCTAAAATTAAGAAGGTAGAATATAAGTTTAGCCTAAAGTTAGATGCATGAGTGTACTAACTTTTTATCAAAAGGAACCAAGATAATGAGGAGTAAAGTACATGGAATTATCTCTCGTTTGCTTGATCCATTTGCCAGGACAATAGAGAATTTTAGAATCTAGGAGACAAAACCTTCTCCCGAAGCTTGTTTGTCTTAAGGCCAAAGCCCGAAGCTGTTTGTCTTAAGGCCAAAGCCCATAGAGGGACCTTAATAATGCTTTTTAGCAATTTCTATGAAGGTAACACAACAATTCCTTTCCACATCACTATCCTTTATTGCATTTACTAATATAGCAGCGTAAGAAAGGTCCCTGCATCTGCTCAGTGTTTGTCATTAGCTTCCACAAGTGATTTGTGAATAACAGGGTATTCCAGAAAAAGGTTTTCCAGTACTTAGAGAAACGGCTGAGGAGGAAAAAAAATGTCATCAAATGGTGCAGATTATTGTACTTTCAGCAACAGCATCCATTTTGTAACCTATGCACTACACATGACAAAATGCCCAATACATTAAGCACTTGATTGAAATACAAAAGGAAGCATCTTTGTCAGCACTGCACTAAACCAAATCTCTCAAGAAAACATCATTAATGAGAAAAATGCGGAGGTTGGTGTTGTGCAGCAGAGGATCTTGTATTAGTATTATAATAAGGCCTCTTGACCTAAAATAGTAATAAGTGAGTAACATTGCACTTTCAAAACATCAACCACAGTTACAAGGTGCTTTAGTAAATTTTCAGGATCAAACTGTAGGAATAGCAAAAGCACAATCGAGGTTAACAAAAAAGAATATTTAGAACTCCTCCACGCTTGCATTTCACAGTTGTAAAACTCCATAAAGACATCAGTATATATACAAAGATACCAACCTTATTAGTTGAAGGAGATGTAGGAACTTCAATGCTAAAGGAACAACCTTTGGGGAAAACTCCTTTCTCAATATCCCTGATAGCTGCATTTATTAATGGTAAGCACATGTCTACAGCATCTTTGAAATCACTTTCTTGGCTCTCGTCTTTCTTCCTACAAGAAGTTAAAACTCTATGATATCTATCTCTGAGGATGAAGTATAATATATTCCAATCACAATCACCAAAAAAAAACAAAGTAACTAATGAAATATGGTAAACTAAATGATTCTCAACCCACCAATTTAGTGATATGGACAAGGATGGGACACCACAAATAAGCGCCTCCCTAGCTCCTGCAACAACTCCAGAGTACAACCTGGTTGAGGCTCAAGTTAGACGTCATAAATAATGTCCATATGCCACTTCATAAAGACAAGGTCATGTCACGTGCATAGTAGAAGTATAAAAGAAGATACAGAAATGAGCAACTAAATGCAGAAAGACTCATTCCAAAGAGAGATATAGCCTAAAGGCTCGGATAAGAACTCCCCTTCTGTGACTAAATAACTAGGTAAAAGTGGAACTTTTGACAACAACATTTAGAAGAAGATCCAGAAGAACTTACATTTGGTGGCCACAGCTTGAACCACGATTTATTCCACTGATAACCTGGAGATCCCCAAGCACAAGTCATGAAAGGTGTTTTAACAGAAAAAATAGAAGATGATATCTCATCAGCAGCATGTAAAAATGCTAACCAGCAGAGGCTTCGACCAACAAAATAATGCTCCTGATAATGCTAAAGAGACACAGTCAGCAGGAGTACCTGAATATATAGCACGATATCAGGACCCACCATAAATCAATTGCCAAGTTTGTTTAAGTTTAAACCCCTAGGACAAAATGACAAGAAGCTTGTATATAATTATCCATCCCTAAATGAAACACCATGATTAGAGGGAATATGATCTTACAATTAATTACTTGAAATAGCTCAATTAGACATCATGATCTTCTGCCTGTCTGGCAAGTATCATATGGCTAATAAAAACTTCAAACTGACTCAATCTAGCATGCACAGTACATGGCCCTTAATCCCCACGGAAAGCATAATTAAAAGGGGGCAGATTTGACTAACTAATCAGAATTCCAGAAACTTAAAAGAAGGATAATGATTATACCAGAAACTTCATAAGCAGTGGCACCATTTATTTCAGCAAAAGTCACAGCAACCGTTTCTCTGAAAGTCACTGAATGTCCTGACATGGATTTGTCCCTGAATCATCCCGTAAGCAATATGACAAATTAAGATTGAAAGCTAACAAATCAAAGCAGAATCTTAATTCTCAAAATGTAATTCTCTTTAACAGGAACACAATTGTCGTTAGCAGCTAACTACAAACTAGTATCAACAACTACAAATTACTGAAATCTAAACAACAACTAATCACATAAATAGTCAAACTTTATAACTTCCTAAAATCTTCACAGGATAGCCAACAACATGCAGTGGATTGTTGGTCAAAAGATTTGAAATAAAGCCACCAGGAAAACAAGAGAAATCCCAAAATTTGCAAAATCAGACATCTAAATCACTAAACTTTACAAATACATGATCCTAAAAGAACATAAATAAATGGCATAAAGCTAATGTTTGCAATATCACAAATCAAAAGCACATAAGATTAAACACCACGGTCAAAAAGGAATGACTCCAAAACTTCGGAAAGCACAAATTTGGATTGAGACACAAAAGGCTCCCAGGAACATTGCAAACCAAAATAAAAGGACGAAACTGCACATTAATACACAAGAAATTGGACATAAATGTATAAATATCAACACCTCAAAACAGGGGAAAAAAAAATTTAGAAGGCTAAAATTTAGGCCAAATTCAGATACACAACGCTCTCAATATTAGAAACCAAAGCGACAAAAAACTATACATCAAGAAATACAAAAAATGGAACGACGGGGTCTCAACAAATTTACCATAAAACAAAAGAAAGCTCAAATTTTGAACCAAATCCACAAACCTAAATGTCCCAAATATTACAAAGCAAAAGGACACGACATACGTTAGAAGATAACGTAAAATTGCAAACTGGAGTTTAAGAAAAGATACCACAAAACAAAAGCTCAATTTTTGATCCAAACCATAAAAACTTAATGCCCCAAATATTGCAAACCAGAAGCACATAAAACTACATATCAATACCACAAAACAAAATTAAGCTCGAATTTTGATCCACACTCACAAAACTCATGCTTCCAAGTATCACAAACCAAAACCGAGTAAAACTACATATCGACACTTCAAAACAGAAGAAACCTTAAATTTTGATTCAAACCCACAAACATTAAGTTCCAAGTATTACAAACCGAAAGCACATAAATAACAAAACAACAACATTAAAAAGCCCAAACTTGCATTGCACACAAGGGTCTCAAAAAGAAAAGACGACAAAAAAAAAAAAAAAACAAAAACAAAATACAGCTCGAATTTTGAAGGAAACCCACGATTGAGGAGCGCAAACGTGAACATTATAAAGCCCCAAACGAACCAAAGCTTCAACAAGATAAGTTAGACCGGGTGAATCAATCCCATCACCATTGGTGACCAAAAGGATCGGTTTCTGAGAGCAATCTCCTTCTTCTACTGCCATTCTATCACCAGCCGTAGAGTTGGAAGTAGAAGGTTCTGCCGAATCATTATTGTCATTAGAATTTTCGTGGGAAGAAGAAGAGGGTTGGGGTTGTTCTTCTCTTTTCGTCGAAAGGACTTGTTGGAGATTTGTGATTAGACCTGGTGGTAAAGGATTGCCCTTTAATGTATTATTGGTTTTGCTCATTATAAGGAGGAGGAGAAGGAGGAAGCGGAGGAGAAAGAAGGAGTAGTAGGAGAAGAATGGAAAATTTGCAGGGAGAGAGAGAAAGGAACAAGAGTGGGTATTGATGGGAAAAGGGAAGGAGAAAGAGGAGGTTAAAGAGAGCGAATGGGATTGATGGATGGACCGGTTCTAACGGTGCTGTGGTGTGACGACATTAGATAGAGGACACGCCGAAATCGAAAGAAAAAAACCGGTCTTTTCCTTTTTCCTGCCCTTTGGACTTCGGTGTAATGTAAACCTACAACATCGGTGTTGTGTTTTGGATAGTTGAAAAGCCCTAGAAATTAAAGAAAATGGGCTTAAAATAGAAAGAAGATTTATGTTTCGAGGCAGGAAATGGAAATATTTGGACTTGTTTTATTCTATTTTCCCTTTTTATACAGATAAGAAAGTTAAATATTCTATTTCCCTTTTTTTCTTTTCCTTTTCACAATTTTTTTAATTATTTCAACTTTATTTAAAAGTTGATAAACATAACATAGAATTCAAACTCAAATTCAAGTTTGATGTCCCCTTCATTAAATTTCTTTATTTACCTATGTCTTTATGTATTTATATCTAAATCTTTTAGAGCATAACATCTTTTGTATTTTCATAATTTAATCAATATATTATAAATTAATTTAATTAAATAAACATGAAACTTTCATAACGACTACTTTGAATAACTACCTACTTCTTATATCATACTATCTATATCCCTACTATTTCTCCAATCTCTATCTTTTAGATCAATTTTCACATTTCTACTACTTTTTTCTCTCATCTCTTCCCAATGTATGAATATAATATCTATTTACTTTGTGTTTTGAAACCACCATAACATTAAAACTATTATAATTGTATTATTTTTCTATACATCCATAACGCATGTGCATTTTTTACTAATATTATTTTTTTAAAAAAAATTGTTTATATTAAATTACTTTTAAAAAGTTATATTCTCAATTAAATTTATATTAAAATTGAAATTTAACTTAAATTTGAGCTAAGTTAATTCAAATTCAAGACTAACTCAATAGAATACTTGAATAACATAAGTTTCAGCTAAACTCGAGTATTATTGATTTAAAGCTAAGCAAATGTAAATTGGATTCTAATAACTCGTCAAACTCTTCATCTACATCTCTAGTTCTCACCAATTGTATACAAGTATTATATGTATGTATGTATATATATATGTACGCGAAATTTTCTTCTATAAGCAACGTTACAATAGTATAATTAAGAGTGAGACAGATGACATTCCATTTGAAAAATATGCAAATTTTATTTGTTTTATTTGATCTATAGATTTGATAATTCCTACAGTTTTTATGTTTAACCAATGTTTTAATTTTAGATATGTTTAGTATAAGAGAATGTTTTAATAAGGGTAAGGAATTTATTAGCTTTCGTTTGACATGTTGTTAAATCGTTTTATTATAACTTACTGCCAATTAAGAAGAAAAAGATATAAAAAGAAAAAATTGTGGGAGTATTTGATATGTTTTAATGCATCTAGCTAATGAAGTAGAGGAAGATGAAAGAAATACTAATTATTAATAAAGAGAAATTGAAGCATAAAATTACTAATATTCTTATAAATATAATAAAAATTGAAAAGGTAAGGTAAAGAAATAATAGAATAGTAAATCAAATATTATTTTTCATTTTCTTTTCCCTTTCTCTCCAATCTCTTATGGAGTTTAGGAAAAATTTTCCCTCCTATTCATTCATTCTCAAAGAAATATCTAAAAAATCCAACTTTCATTTCACTTTTCATCCTGGCTAATTCCTTCCCCATTCAAAACATAGGGTTATGATTCTATTCACATTAATAACCATAAAGTTTGATTTAAAAAAAAAAAGGGAAAAGAAGACAAGGTGATTTGGTCAAAAGAACTAAAATTCAATATTAGTTTTAAGTAAACGAAGTCTAATTCTTTTATAGAAGGTTCATCTATAATATGGTTTAATATGATAGCTTAGGTCAGTCGTGAAAAGTAAGTCCACATAGTTTGATAAAATAGATCTATTGGGTACATATCTACTGAACTAGTTTGTAAAAAGCGCTTCTTAGGAATTCATCAATTGAAGCTTCTATGTGGTTATTCCATAATCTGATTTTGTGCAATTCAATGCTACGAATTAATCCTTTACGCTAGCAGTAAAGCCTATAAATCAAACCTATTTATTGAGAGATTTCTTAAAAGATTTGACTTAATAGGCTTGAGATAGGGATCACCAAACCAATTTGACTTCTCTTAACCCTTTTTTATTATGCTTAGGCGCTTAATAGGTCTTTCTATACATTTATTTGTCTTACAAAGTTTTTCTACATGTTTTATTTATAAATTTATTTTGATTTTTAGCTTTTATTAAGCATATTAAATGATCCATTTACATCAAAGTCCAAAATAAATTACAAATGTAATAATGGAGGCTTCATCCCTTCCATTGGTCATTAGAATGATGCAATGGATGTTAGAAACAACTCATTTCATCTATTAATTTTTAAAGCCATCTACCAGTTGAGAATGAACCCCTAAGCCAATAAATGGAGGCATTTTCCTTCTCATTTGTCACACTTAAGAGATTGAGAAAAATGTTGTCATGTCACTACAACTTTTTTCCTAAAAGATTAAACTAACGATTTCACAAAAAACAATAAAAAACATTCCATAACTATCACATGTGCTTATATGTTACCAAGATGACATGCATAGCTTTTGCACCTCACCCAAATCACACCTTTCCATGTATCATTTGATTAAGGCTTCTCTATGGTCATCTAAAGCACAATATCACAAGATGAAAGTGATGAAGCACCAACATTACCAACTTTACACACCGTCTAACAAATCAATAAATAAATGAGTAGTATAAGGACAATTAATTATGCAATACAAGTTATTACACAAAGCGTCATACATTCTCAATACTTATTCTCATAAAATTAAAAAGAAAAAGAGATATTATGATCATATTGAATAGGAAAAAATAAGGTAGTGTAAACAAGATCAAATAAAATTCAATTGTATAAGGTCAAAAGTGTAATAAATCTAAAAAAAAAGTAAAAAACCTAATCTATAAGTATAACAAATACCAAAAAATTATTAAAAAATGCATAAATAAATAAATACATATATGCATACAAATGTGTAATAATAATTGCAATAACTTTTCTAAACTACTAGCTATAGTTAGCTCATAACAAGTAAAGGAAGGGGTGTTTTATAAAAAGAATAAGTAATAGGAATCAACTTCCTAAACCGATCACAAGAAACCGAGCTAGAGGACTTTAAGGGCTCATATAAAAAAATACTAGCTTTAAGCCATAGCCAAGATGGAAACTCCTTTTCCGATCTAAACTCCTACTAGCCTGTCTCTCAAATCCTCATGTGTATCCAACATACTCCTGTTCAGCTGCGAAGTCTTGATCCAAAAAGTAACCCAAGAAAGGCTAGCCAAACTAAGCTCTCCAACTGAGCACTAGCTCCTTACTCTAATTCTGTTAACTTCCTAACCAGACGGATTGGCTCCCGACTTAATTCAGATCAAGTCGATGTCACGCCCCGAAGCGGTAGAGTCGTAACAGCCCCACCGTATAAACCATTCTAAGATTGAAGTTGACCTTACAACCGCTATCTTAGACCTGATCTACACAAAGCGTCCACGACTAACCCGCTTTGAAGTAAACAGTTTGTAATTTAAATAAATCATTTACCTAAGAAAGTGAGGAAATATATATATACACTATAATTCATTTACTACAATTAAAGTTTACAAAATTTCTACGTAATATATTTCCTAGTTATTACATTATTCAGAAATGAAAAATTCTAAAGTAAAAGTTTAAACATTAAAAATATGTATTTATTCTTCAAATATTTTTCCTCACTCCCCAAGATCCAGCAGTTGCTAGCTTCAAAATAATTGTATACCGCTTCTTTACTAGCACCTGCACGACGTCTATAGGGATATAAGCAACCACAGCTCAGTAAGTTAGGATGGAAAACTTAAAACTATACCATAACACAACAAGGTAATTAACCAACTTATTAGGTGCAATGCATATTCAAGCAAATGCCATCGTACGACGTTGTCCGATCCGTCGTGAGTTAAAGAAATTGCGTCCGCTCTAATCTGGGTTGAAGAGTTGTCATTAATGCAATAGCTCATGACCAAACCCAGGTTTGTGTAATAGAGACCTCGCTCCTCCTGCGACTACCTTCAAACCATTGACTTCACCCTCACCACGACCTCCTCTCCTATCACTTAGTTCGACTAAGGATGAAAAAGGGACCATTATGCAATCCTGCGCTATCCCTTTCGAAGGGGTCGATATTTGGCCAAAGAGTTCTAGGTTTCCCCTAATGGGTTGCCATGCAGGTCTGATTATGATTACAAGTCGTATATTTGATTAGGTCTAGTTTAGGGTGATCATTCATTTCATATAAATCATACAATACATTCCAAAACAACAAACAGAATCATATCATCACTCATAATCAAGCACATGTACATAACCTACTATCTAACAAGCACAACCAAGTATAATCTCAAGCCTCCAAAATACAGTAACGTATTAATCCCAGCTTACCTGGACTCCTCGCTCACTCATTTGAGGTCCAACTCGCTCAAGCTATCGTCGATCATCCCTATAATACAAACGTGATTTCAGTTTTTCATATAACTATTATAAGTTCGTTTTATCCTATAACGCTTATTGTTATATTTTGTTTAGGGTTTAATATACCTAATTATCTAGGTCTTAATTCTTTCACAATTATTTTAGGTTTGGAGTTAGGTTCGGGTTCAGTTTCCTCATCGATTTCTAAATTAGGTTTAGGTTCTAGTTCGATTTCTAAGTACTGTTTTATACCTGAACTCTAAAAACTTGTTTTTACTCATAATGTGAAATTAATCACCTTACTTCCAGATATCCTAAATACCATAATTACCCCTAGTTAGTATTTTATTATATCTAGTATACTTAAATCCTTAATAGTATACCGAATTTATTCGTAATATAAAATTTTTTTTTACATTTTTCATATAATTACATAAATTCAAGTTTTCCATCATATTTATTGTATATTTTTATTATTATCATATTATTAATTTTTATTCTAATATTTTCTATTTATTATATTTCTAATAATTACATATTATGTATTATCACCTATTATATATATAATACACATCTAATATTTCTATCACTCTAATTATCATCTTCTAATATCAATTATCATTTCAAAGGTCTAAATTCATCCTAAATCAGATTTTACACCTAATTACTCTAATTAAATTAACTTAAAATTTACTATTTTTCCCTATTACTCATTTACTACATAATTAACCTAATAATTACATCTAACACCCTAAATGCTACAAGTATCATATTTCATCAAATTTCAACATCCTAAAACATATAATTATTCACTAAATCAGTAATTAACCATTTAATTACTTAATTAACCCTAAATTACCCATTTTATGACTTTTTTAAGGCCTAAAAATTATATAAAATTTTGGAAAATTAATTTTTAAAAACGGGATTCATAGCACTATTTTATATCATCTAAGTAATCTACAAAAAAAAATTTGGCTCAAAACTACACTCCTAAGGTCATTTATTTCTAAACCGAAACATGCACGATTTTACATGATTTCTTAAGGACCATATACCACGAGACATATTTTCATCAAAATAATATTTTTCCTAAAAACTACATACAAAAATAA
This sequence comes from Lumnitzera racemosa, assembly GCA_024138005.1. NCBI lineage: Eukaryota > Viridiplantae > Streptophyta > Magnoliopsida > Myrtales > Combretaceae > Lumnitzera > Lumnitzera racemosa. The sequence goes on along the minus strand of JAMXBC010000008.1, from coordinate 8,844,745 downwards.
TCTAGAAAAAAATACATAATTTTCTAAGAATATTCATTATTTTTTTACAAAATTACGCTGGAAATCGGACTCACCGGTCTGGGCGGCTCTGGCCACCGCTTGCCACCATGGCATTGTCAGCCAGTTTAGGTGCTGCCACCACTCTATAGTGGTAGTGGCCGTCCACTCCCAGCTGCTTATCTGATGTTGGTTCCCCTTTATGACCCTAATTGCATAGTTTTTCTTATTATTTTTCCTAACCTTAATTTTTCTCTCAATTTTGCCTCTCCCTATTTTTCTCACTCTCCAAACTAACCAAATGAGCTTCTAAATTTTTCTTTCCATTTATAGAGCTTTAGGGAAATTATTGTGCATTAAATTGGACAAGACATTACCCAAATCCCTTAATTTTTGGCTTTTGTGTTGCTCTAATTTAATTGGCTAATTTTTTTATTATTTTCCCCAGCTGCCACGACCTAATTATGGATTATTCCTTATTTTTTATAATTTTTATTTATTTATTATTAATTAATTATGAATTTTCTTTAATTATTTAGTATTTTTTTAGCACATTACACATATTTTAAGTAATTATGCATTATTCTACCTACATGTAAATTCATAGATAATATAAATAAATATTCCTAAATATTATTTAGGTCATTCTATGATTTTTAGTATACATATAATTTATCTCTAGCGATTCGTTAATTATCGGAATGCATTTTACGCATTTTCGATAAATAACAAGTTATATATTTAAAATTTGGAATTTTTATATTCTTTTATTTTATTGCTTATTTTTCTAAATTTAAACTTGCGAGATCATTTTACTAATATTTCTACCTTTACTTATAATTTAGACTTGATTGGATTTTTCAATCGATCGAAACCCTGAGTACCTGGTTGTGAGGCTTACAGTCAGCCCCTAACTACCAGTACTTCCTGTTTCTACCTTTGTTATATCATACTCCTGACGTCTGACCATCAAGCGATATATGTCTTCTAACATAACGTTCCAAAATGATTCTTTCTCTTCCATACTGAATATTCTTTATCCTTCTTTATCCCTTTTTAGTATGATTCATATAACATAATTGTAAAATACCCTTTTATCTTTTCATACATGTAAAATAACCCTAGTGAGCAAATATATAAACTCCTACTTTCCTTATACGCAGAATCATATCTTTTTCAATACAGAAATTACTCTTTTGAGCAACCTTGATGTTTTCGTTATTCAACTCTTATCTATTCCATTTAGTAAGAAATAGTAGTGAGTAATCCTTCAATTCGAATCAGTGTGTCATATCCGACAGATTATAGGTTGAGTAGGATTGAGTGGTGAGTCATATCCATTTGATAGTTTCCCGAACTTTGCTAACATTTTTCTTACTTATTTGTTTTGCTTTATTATGGTGCCTCTTAGTATGTTGTACCGCAGAAACGCATCAATAAGCTACAATGAATTATAAGCACCACAGGTATAAAAGGGTGGGATTCTTAGAGTTGATCTTGTTAAAGAGTTGCCAATTGGTATGTAAGAATGAGTTCAACTCTATAAGTATTTGTTTGAAGAGGAAATTTAAAACAATAGCCATAATTATTGATCAAAAGTATGAACAACTTACTTTTAGACTCTATTTTAATAATTTTCCTTTAATAAAATAATTTATGAGATACTAAAAGTACATATTTTCTATTTTCAAAGAGAAAAGTTGTCACTTGAGAGGAAAAAAAGATCCAATAAGTAGTATATACCACGTGAAAGTACGCATGGTGTGTAACAACTAATTATATTCAGACATGTTGTAACGACCCAAAACCTAGAAAGCTACAATCCAAAACGTGTCCCTAGCCTCAACTAATACGTTAGGCATCTCAAAATAGCCTACGAACTTCTCCACATAGATATCAACCATCGATAATTTGTAATAACTCTCATTCAAGACTTGAAGATGTCTTTAACATCCTCAATTCACTAATAATTACATGAAGTTAAATACCTAAATTACTTTATTCATAGGCAATAAACTTAGAGTCTGTTCAACATAATATACTTGAAAACTTAAATACAACTCGAGTCTCTACTCCCTCAAATTAGCCAGCAACATGAAACCAAAACTGATTAGAGAAGTCTTAGGTGACTTCTCAAAACTCACGAAACAAATAATGAAAAGTCTGTTAACATATAATAGCCAAACCATAAAGCTACATAACTTACACAAAATCGTCCCCATCATCATAGTAATATACATAACATATTGCTGCATTGCTAAACCTACACTTGCACATAAAGATTTAAGATAGAATGAGCCAAAGCCCAATACAAAATACACATTCACTTGCACATGAGCGAACATTCACAATTCCACATGCAGTAAAGAAACTAATAATGCAATATGTACCGATTATTATCTTTGTTTTTAAGCTAAACAACAACAACACAAGAGTACTCATAACCCTAATACATACATATATAATACCATATTGTATTAGTGTAGGTCCTTCTTACCACCTTAGTAACCATGAAACATTTTAAATCTACCCAGATCATTTCCAAGCAAAACTACAATTAGGACACCATCGTGTGAGGATCATCAAGGTGCTACTCCAAGGTCCAATCCTCCCATTCCCTTAGGTCCAACCAAGCGCACACAACATACATTTATTTAATGTCTAAAATTATTTAATTCGGTTATATACACTAAACTAATATCAAAAATAATAATTAAGTATCCTGTACCTAATTCAGTTGCAACTTTGGGATCCAACTCTATCATACTCATAGAATCGACATAGTGTAAATACCCAAACTCAATTTATGACTTATACCAAAACAATACAATTTTTCCTAATCTAACTTATCCAGCATCACTCGCTAACTCAACGTTATAACCCTCATACGCTTACAACTCTCACTACTTAAGGAACCTAGGATCTTATACAGATTACCGAAAAGGATGACATATGGCTACCGATATCACACGAACCAAAAGAGTAGGTTCGAACCACAAGATGATCTAAAGGACAAATGGAAGTGATGTATCTCCGAGGGCAAACATATGGAGAGACACCACAACAAAGCAAACCAAAACAAACAGAAAAATAGGTTAGCAAAGTCTGGGCAGGTATCAAGTGGATATGACACACTACTCGATCCTATTCAGCCTACAATCTGCTAGATATGATGCACCGGTCCGAATTAAAGGATTACTCACCACTACTCCTTACTAAAGGGAATAGTTAAGAATTGAATGATAACGAAAACACTAAAGTTGCTCAAAGGAATAATTTCTGTATTAAAGAAATGATTGATCGCATACAAGAAAGTAGGGGTTTATATACCTGTCCACTAAGGTTACTTTACATGTATAAAAAAATAAAAGGGTATTCTACAACTAGGTTACACGAGACATACTAAAAAGGAATAAAAAAGATAAAGAATATTTAGTATGAAAAGAAAAGAATCATTTTGGAATACTGTGTTAAGAAACACATGTCGCTTAGCGTCTGAATAGGAGAAATATGGTACAAGATAGGCGAAAACAGAGTAACGCCTATGGTCAGGGGCCAACCTAATGTGGACTGGGTCGAAGACCAGTTAGTTCTTCTGAAGAGAAATCAGCTTGATTTGGGGTCGGGTGCTTGTGGTTGAATTGGGAACTCACCTCAGCTACTCTTAAGCTATCTCCTAAGATAAAACGTTATTGCTTAACAGAGGTGGATCTAACGCATGTAAGGATCTAATATCAGGTCGGCATGAGATCAACTCGGGATAAGAATCTCTATCTTGGCTATGGCCTAGAGTTAGTATTCTCTGAGCAAATCCTTAGAGTCCTCTAGCTTGGCTGCACATGATTAGTCGGGGGGTTGATTCCTATCATCTACCCGAGGTTAGAAAGATTCGTCCTCAAATCTAAAGTGGTCTCTACTCTTTCTTATGGTGCGCTTGCAGGGTCTTCTTCTATTGGTTGGTGAGGGATCAAATCAGACACATTGAAGGTAGAAGAAACTCCATAGTCATCAAGCAACTCGATTTGGTAAGCGTTGCGGTTAATTTTCTTTAAGACCTTGAACAGTCCATCAGCTCGAAGAGATAGTTTGTTTTGTCTTAAGTATGGAAATCGTTCTCGGCTAAGATGTATCCATACTAAGTCTCCTAGGTGGAAAGAAATAGGTTGGTGGCCTCGGTTACCAATTTCATGCTGCCTCTGATTGAACTTAGCAATCTTCATGGTTACAAACTAGTGTAGCTCATATAATTCTTAGGCTTGGTCTACTCCGGATTAACTCTCTTCAGTAGCTGCTGGGGTACCGATCATATCTAAGGGAATGGTAAGGTTAAGGCCATAGACAACCTCAAATGGGGTCTTCCCAATAGAGCTATGGATAGTTCGATTGTATACGAACTCCATAATTGGTAGGCATAGATCCCAATACTGTAAGTTCTTTCCCATGATAGCTCTAAATAGATTGCCTAACATCCTGTTTAGTACCTCAGTTTAGCCATAAGCCTGAAAGTGACTATTGGAGCTGAATACAAGTTTAGTTCTAAGTCTTCTCTAGAGAGTTCTCTAAAAATAACTCAAAAATTTTGTGTTCCAATCTGAGACAATAGTTTTCAATACTCCATGTAGTTGGACGATCTCCTACAAAAACAAATTAGCAATATATATAACATCGTTAGTCCGATGGCATACCCAATAGCACGAAATGAAGTGTACCATCTTACTAAAGCAGTCCACTACAACAAGAATAGAATTTTTCCCTTTAGAACTTCGGGGCAACCTTAGGACAAAGTCTATGCTAAGGTTGGCCCAAAGTAAAGTAGGTGTTAGCAATGGCATGTACTCTTCATGGGGTTCTCTCTTTCCCTTAGCATGCTTGCACACTTCACAACTATTAACTATCTTATGAACATCCTTGGCTAAACCAGGCCAATAAAAGTTTTCGTTCAACAAGTTGGCTGTCTTGGTTTCCCAAAAACGATCAAATAATCATCTGCTATGAACTTCTCTGATCAATAGCTCATGCATGGAGCAATTCGAAATACATAGCCTGCGATCCTTAAACAGATAGCCATCCTTAAGATAATATCCTCTAACTATTACCCCTTCTCGGTATTGTTCAACAACAGGACCAAAGTGAGGGTCAGCAGCATACTACTTAGTGATAAATGAGAATCCCAATAGTTTTATCTACAAAGTAGTCGACAAAGCTTACCGTTGTGATAAAGCGTCAACGACCATATTTGCGCTTCCCTTCTTATATCGAATGACATACATAAACCCCTCCATAAAATCCAACCACTTGGCCTGTCCCTTTGAGAGTTTATTCTGACTTCCAAGATGCCTTAAGGAGTTATGGTTTATATTAATAACAAACTCTTGTGGTAATAAATAGTATTACCAAATAGTAAGGGCTCAGAAAAAAAGAGTACAGCTCCTTCTAATACACAAAATAGTTTAAGGGAGGACCACTAAGTTTTTCACTATGGTAAGTAATGGGTCGCCGTTCCTGCATCAAGACAGCATCGATTTTAACTCCTGATGCATCGCATTTCGATTCAAATGGTTTTTCAAAATTTGGTAGTGAAAGGACAGGTGCCGAGGTGAGCTTCTCCTTAATTTTTGTAAAGCACTGTTCAGCTCAATTATTCTACCCAAATCCTTCGTTCTTCTTAGTCAACTTGGTCAATTGGGCAATTATTGTGCTGAAGTCCTTAAAATATCACCTATAGAAAGAAGCTAGGCAATGGAAACTTCAAATCTCGGTGACATTCTTCAGTATTGGCCATTCCAAAACAGCTCAAATCTTCTCCTTATCTACTTAAATTCCTTCCCCTAACACTACAAACCCTAAGAATATCACCTCTTTCTAACAGAAAATGTACTTCTTCACATTCCCATACAATTTCTCGGTTCGTAAAATGTCAAATACTTCATGAAGATGTTGAACATGAATGTTCAGGTCGACACTGTATACCAATATGTCATTAAAGTATACGACCACACATCTCCTAATTAGCAACCTCGTTACATGGTTCATTAACCTCATAAATGTGCTAGGTGCATTAGTAAGTCCGAATGGCATAACCAACCGTTCATAGAGTTTATGCTTACTCTTGAAGGTAGTCTTCCATTCATCGTCCGGCCTCATGCAAATTTAGTGATAACCACTTCACAAATTAATCTTTGAAAATATTTTTGTGCTATGAAGCTCATCTAACATGTCAATAAGCTTTAATATCGGGTATCTATACTTGACAATAATTCGATTGATTGCTCGGCTATTGATGCACATGTGCCATGAACCATCCTTCTTAAGAACGAGTAGAGTTAGTACAGTACAAGGGCTCATGCTCTCCCTCACATATCCTTGCTCTATGAGTTCACTCACTTATCTCTTCAACTTGGCAAACTGCTCAGGGTTCATCTTGTATGCAAGTTGGTTTGGTAAGGCAGTGCCTGACTATAGATAAATACAGTGCTCTATTCCTCGAACTGGCAACAATCCTCTAGGCAGTTCTTCTGGAAACAAGTTAGAAAACTCATCTAGTAAGCTTCAGATCTCTTCTAGAAGATCCTGTAATTCCCTAATCTCTAATAATTTCCTAACCAACAAGAACATTGGCTCATTAGCCTTCTTATTAGATCAGAGCTCTCTTTGGCTCATAATCAAGGTCTTTTTCTTACTAGCTCAGGTGAGCTGGTTGTGGGTTTCATTTACTTAAGATGGGGTCAAAGGTTGTAACACAATCTTCCTTCCATCTTTAACAAAGACATAAGTGTTCTTATATCCATCGTACGTAACACATTGGTCATATAACTTAAGTCATCTAAGCAATAAATGTGAAGCTCCCATGGGGACGACATCATACCCTACTTCGTCCCTGTACACATTCCCAACATTAAACGGCATAACCACTTGTTCAGTAGCATGCAAAGTACCCTTATCATGAAACCAATGCATCTTATAGGGTTGGGGGTGCTTTGAGGTTAGTAGACCCAACCTTTGTATAAAGGATTGTATAAGCACATTAGTATAGCTTCCTCCATCCACTATGATCATGCGTAATTAGCCTTTGATGGTAAACTTAGTATGGAATAGATTTTCCCTCTAGTCCTCTTCAAAATTCGATAAGGAACTCAGTACTCATCTCAGAATAAGGTCATCACTTTTTCTTGGTCAACATAAACACAAGTCTCCTTTGCCTCTTCAACCTCAAGTTTTCCAACATCTTCCTTCTCAGGCTCACTCTCATTGGTGCTATCCATTACATCTTCTCAAAGCACCATAATACATTGGCTTGGACATTCAATAGCCATATGTCCAAAACCAAGACATTTAAAGCACTTCACCTCACTAGTCTTTCATCTGAAGGTCAGCCCTTTCTCATATGTCCTCTAGGTCAGCCTACTCTAGACTTGACCTAGATGATCGGCTTAACCCTGCTGGTTTTCTTAGCTATTTTCAGTTCGGTCATTCCTCTCATCAGCCCAATGTGGCCTTCTCGACTCGGCTAGTATAAGTTAGCATGGTATTAGGACTCGTAGGAGTGTTGGCCCAGGTCAGCTCAAAACAATTCTCCTTTACCTTTTGATCCTCTGCGCTATCTTGATGGCCTCTTCTAATGTATAAAACCTCTGTACTTCTACAACATTGCAAATCTCATACTTGAGCCCAAAAATGAACCTCAACATGGTACGGGCCTCTGGTTCTTTCACGTCGACTCGAATCATTAACATCTAGAACTCCCTTACATAGTTATTAACAAATCGATTTCCTTAGCGAAGCTATTGCAACTTTGCAAACGCATCTTGGAGGTAAGTCTCAGGTACAAATCTGCCTCTTAACAACCTTCTCCTCTCATCCTAAGTTCTAATACCTCGTCTTCCATCTCTTACTCTGGTGGCATTCAAATTCTTCCACCACATGGTATCATACCCAGTAAACTACAACACAACAAGTTGTACTTTGACCACATTTTCGTACCCATAACATTTAAATATTTTCTCAACCTTCTCTTCCCATTCTAAGTATTCATCTATATCTCCACTTCCACCGAAAGGTAGGATTTGCACCTTAACATTGTCTAACCCTCGAGGAACTCGGCATCCCCATCCCTGCGCTTGGTAATAGTTTGGTTCTTCTTCACTAAACTCTTCAACACCCATCCCTTCGTTGTCTTCCCCAGTCTCCTCCAACTCTAATCTTCATTTAGCAGCTCCATCTACTACTCCTCTAGCTTGTAGCAGTTGAATTGGGCGATTAGTCCAATTGCCTTAGCCATAGTGTCTCTTAGGGACGTCTTCCCATGGGTTTTACTGCTACATACCTTGGGGTTATTGTCTATTAACTTGCATTGTGATGACTAAACTCTCGACAAGATTTGTAATTCTATCAAGCTTATCGTCAACCGACCTTAGGGTGTTACTACTATTATGACCATGATCAATTTGAGCACCATTACTCTAGTGACCAATAACTCCCTGTACACTTGAATTAGACATAGTAAAGTACTTCTCAAATGAATACAACTTACTAACAACTTCAATACTGGATAGTCACTCAAATAAAATAAAAACAAACTTGCTCTGTTTTCATAATAAGAAATAGAGAAAAACTGAATAACAACAAAACCACTCTTGCTATCACACCAACATACTATAGTAACTACAAAAAGAACACAGCAATCATTAACAATAAAGTAAACCTAAACTTCATTGCAACTTCACACACTCCCTTACAAAACCTTACTCTGATACCAGAGAAGCTAATGCATCTCCGGAGTCGAATACATGGAGAGGTGCTACAACAAAGAAAACCAAAACAAACAGAAAAATAGGTTAGCAAAGTCCAAGTAGCTACCGAGTAGATATGATGCACCACTCAATCCTACTCGGCCTACAATTTACTTAATATGACGTACCAATCCGAACTGAAGGGTTATTCGCCACTACTCTTTGTTAAAAGAAATAGATAAGGGTTAAATGATAACGAGAACACTAAAATTGCTCAAAAGAATAATTTCTATGTTAAAGAGATGATTAATTGCATACAAGAAAGTAAAGGTTTATATACCCGTCCACTAAGGTTACTTTACATGTATTACATAAGACATACTAAAAAAGGGTAAAAAAAAGTAAAGAATATTGAGTATGAGAAGGAAATAATCATTCTGGAATATTGTGTCAAAACACATGTATCGCTTGGCATTTGAATGAGAGAAATATGGTACAAGGTAGACAGAAACGCAGTAACACTTGTGGTCAAGGGCCAACCTAATGTGGACCGAGTCGGGACCAATTAGTTCTTCTGAAGAGAAGTCACTTGATTCGAGGTCGGATGCTTGTGGTTGGATGGGAAGCTTGCCTCAACTACTCTTAGGCTATCTCCAAGGATAGAGTGTTCTTGCTAAACAGGGGTAGATCTTATGCATGTAAGGATCTGATAGTTAAGTCGGCATAAGATCAGCTCAGGACAGTGCTGTGAACCGTAACCAAGAACAGATAAGGCCGGTCGTTGGATAAGTCAAAGCTCATAGAAAGCTTGATAATAGTTAATAGGGAAAGATACAAAAGGGTGAAAGTGAAGGATGAAAACAGTAAGCAAAACCCATGAACAGCTTTAAAGAATATGACACAATAATGGAATTTTCGAAAACTCATGGCACAATTCAATATGACGCACGAATTGGTCTAATGAGGTTAGTCGTTACCTAACCTTGCTTAAGGGAAATGATAAGAGTGATATCAAAAGTAAACAAACAATGTTTATACAAGGAAGAAAGTACTTATGTGTATTGAACGTCATCTGATTTGTTACAACTACAAGTACAAGGGTATTTATACCCGTAAGTTAAGGCAACTTGCCTAAAAGGGAAAAGACCAAAAGGACATTTTCTAAAAAAGTGATGTACACGATACAAAAAGGTAAGAATGAATATATAAGGAAAATAATCGTTAGTGCTACAGATTCTACATATGATACAGTACACATAGCAATGCTGCATTAGTGAGATTGTTAGGAGATGAGGATAAAAAGTACAGATAAATGGGTTTGTCTGAGTAGAGATGGCTTAGTCAATTTAGTCTCTCTCTCTCTCAGCTTCTCAAAAAAGGAATATGTCGAGTAATTGGTCGGTTCGGCGCTGGAAAGTAATCATCAACTTAGCATAGCACAGAGTAATGGGCGATCATACGGTACGGCATTAAAGCTAACTTGGTAAGGAAGTACTCAACCTCAGTAAGAGTTGGTTGGAACAAAAAGATTCGTCGTGACAACCCCTTTAGTCCTCAAACTTGACTACGGGTAAAAGGTTCGGCAGCCTAATTCCCACCATTCCCTTAAGGTTGTTTTGGATTTAGGATCAAATATGAATAGTGTTCATTCTGTTCTCCGTCAGGGTGATATGGACGAAGGTCGACAATGTTGAAGGTATTAGAAACTCCATAGTCTTTCGGTAATTCCAACCTATAAGAATAGCCATACCAAGTTTCTCGGCTGAAATTGTTTAGCCAACTTACCCTTGGTTTTTTCTCACATTCTTCTAGCAACTTGGTCGATGTGTTGAGTGACCTTATCTGGCCGAAGCATCGGGGTCCTCTTATACAAGTGTTGGTACAAGGGCGTGATCGGGGGAAAACTCGAGATTGAATCCATAGACCACTTCGAAGGGAGTCTACTCAGTGGTGTCATGTACAGTTCGATTATAGGCAAACTCGACCACTAGCAAGCAGACATCCCAATCAGCCAAGTTCTTGCTTACTACAACTTGGAGCAGTGAACCCAAAGTACAATTAACCACCTCTGTTGGGTCGTCAATTTGGCGGTGACATGAGGTACTGAAGAGTAATTTGGTTCTCAGCCAACGCCACAGGGTTCTCTAGAAATGGCTTAAGAATTTTGGGTCTCTGTCGAAGACTACACTTCTGGCATACCGTGTATCCACACAACCTCCTATAAGAAAAAAAAAAAAAGCAATAGTTGAAGCCTCATTAGTTTTAGTACAGGGCATGAAGTTTGCCATCTTACTAAATCGATCAATGACGACCATTATAGAGTTTCATTATAGAGTCTTTACCTCAGGCAGTTCGCGGCAGTCCAAGAACAAAGTCCATACTCAGTTTATTACAAGGCTTTGTCAGAATAGGTAAGGGCATTGCTTTCCCTTGTTCGGCTCAACACTTAGCCTTTTTGCATACAGTACAACTTTTGACAACTCGATACACATCTCTTTGCATTCTCGGCGAAAAGAATCGATCATTCAATAGTTTACAAGTCTTCTTCTCTCTAAAGTGTTCAGAGAGTCCTTTGTCGTAGGCTTCCCTGATTAATAATTCCCGTAAGGAACAAGTCGATACGTACAGTTTCCTCCTTCGGAACAGGTAACCATCCTCCATATAATACTCGTCTACTGTCCTCCCATCTACGCATTGCGAACTTATTAGCCAAAAGTATGAATTCTCAGAGTACTGATCTTTGTTACTCGCGAAACCGAACAACCTCGTCTATAGTTATGATAAAAGCGCATGTCTCCTCGAAAGAGTATCTACAACTACATTACTCTTTCCTTACTTGTATTTAATTACAAAATTGAATCCCTCAAGGAATTTAACCCATCTCGCCTGCCACTTCGACAACTTAGTCTGACTTCGGAGGTACCTCAGTGATTCATGATCAATATATATGACAAATTCTCTCAATAATAAGTAACGTTGCTACACTTGCATTGCTCGGATCAATGCCAAAAGTCCCTTATCATATATAGAGTAGTTTAGCTGTGGTCCTCGAAGCTTCTCACTATGGAAGGCAATTGGTCGGCCTTCTTACATCAGGACATCGCCTATTCCAACACTAAATACATTGCATTCCAACTCAAAAATTTAGTCGAAATCAAGTAGTACTAATACCGAGACAGAGGTCAATCTTTCTTTTATGTTGACAAAACTCCCCTCTTCCCTTTCTCCCTATAGGAAGTCAGTGTTTTTCTTTATTAACTCGATGAATGGCGCGGTGATGGTACTGAAATTTTTGACAAACCTTTTGTAAAATAAAGCCAATCCATGGAAACTTCTTATGTCGGCACAAGTAGTAGGAGTCGACCACTTGACAATTGCTTTAATCTTCTCATCATCGACTTGAAAGCCTCCTCTACTGATTACATACCCCAACAATATTACTTCCTCCTAGCAGAAGCAATATTTCTTTAAATTGCTGAATAGTCTCTTTGCACGAAGGATATCCAAAAATACTCTAAGATGTTTACAGTAGCTCAGGATGTCAGCATTATAGACCAGAATGTCATCAAAGTACACCACGATACACTTCCCGATGAGATGTCACAACACATGGTTCATAAATCTCATGAAAGTGCTCGGGACATTTAATAAGCTAAAGGGCCACTCACTCGAACACAATCTTCTACTCATCTCCTAACCTCATGCGAATTTGATAATAGCCAGACTTGAGATCAATCTTATTAAAAATCTTGGCTCCACTCAATTAATCCAATATGTCTTCTAACCTTGAGATCGAATATCTATATTTGATCATAATTTTTTTTACAGCTCGACTGTCATTACACATATGCCAGGTTCCATCTTTCTTGAGTACTAGAAGTATAAGCACAACACAAGGGCTAAGGCTTTCTCTCATATAACCTCTCTCCAGTAACTCGTTGATTTGACATTGGAGTTCAAAAGCCTATTCGGGACATCCGATAAACTTACTTATTCGACAATACAACGCTGAGTACTAAGTTAATGCAATACTTTATGCCTCGAGATGGGGATAACCCTTCAGGTAACTATTTTAGGAATAAGTCAACATAGTCATCTAGCAACTCCTTGATTCCCTAGGGTAGCTCACCCCACTCCTTCATTTCCAATAGTCACTTGACCAATAATAAGGTCGGCTCATCAGCATTGATAGCTTCTTGGAGCTCGGCTCTACTCATCACCAGAGCTTTCTTCGATCCAATAGCAAGTTCCATCTATAGCTTGTGAACTTCTCTCAGTAGCATCAAATTCAGCATGATATTCCAGTCATATTTTTCAAACATATACGTGTTCCTATAGCCATCATGTGTAACTCTCCTGTTAAACAACCACGGCCTACCAAACAACACGTGAGAAGCACACATAGGTAACACGTCGCAGAGGATCTGGTAAGAGTAATTCCTAATAGTGATCAACACTAGTATTTGTCGAACAACATGTAATGCTCCTTTATCACTCAACTAATGCAACTTATACGGCCTAGGATATGCAACAGTCAGCAGTTTCAATTTTGAAATAAGATTAGCCGATGCCACATTGGTGCAACTTCTACTATCTATAATGAGAGCACACATTCAATCATTCACCTTGCAAGTAGTATGAAACAAATTCTCTCTACTCTCCCTCTCGTGAGGGTTTTACAATCATAGTGTGCCGGACAATCATGAGTAACTAGTCTAAGTCCTTGGGAAACACGACCTCCGCAATCAGTTCTTTCTCGGTAGGAACCTCCTCCTCGTCGAATGGAACCTCCTCCTCCTTGGGTTCCTCATCCGTATTCTCTGCTTCTAACTTTAGGATGTCTCCCTTAATGACCATTATCCTTTAATTCGGGCACCAAGCAACCATATGTCTGAACCCCTGGTACTTGAAATACTTGATTTGACTCAAATTGGTCGGCTCAACGCTGAAGAGTAATTATCAACTCGGCATGCCACAAAGCAATAGACAGTCATACAATACGTCATTAAAGGTGACTTAACAAGGAAATACTCAGCCTTGACAGGAGTTAGTTAGAACAAGAGGATTTGTTGTACTAACCCTTTTAGTCCTCGGACTCGGCTGCAGGTAAAAGGTCCGATAACCTGATTTTCACCAAAGTAGCTTTACGGAAACTATTGGGTTTGCCAATCTATTGATTCCCTCTTTCTTCGATACCTTAAAGGACCTACTGTTGATACTTTCTATGGTAAGCCCTAGTGATTATTTAAGCTCCTAGGCACATCAGTTTTCTACAAATACTAGTCATGTCCTTAAGCTTATTTTGCCTATTATCTCTCTTTTTCTTTTTCTTTTTATACTTTAGTTTTTCTTTATTTGGGGTTTTACACATGTGACAACATTGTTAGTAAATTTTTATGTAACCACCTATTATTAACACATACGTTCAAATTCAATTGGCAATTATATGCTACAGTCACATCCACATGGCATGGTGTGTACTACTCACTGAATCAATTGAGAGGATGAAGCATGGAGTCCATAGTTTACACATTAAATATTAAAAGATGTAAGGCAATTATTTGAATTTACCCCTTTTTTTACTATTATTGTACACAAGTTTCTTAACAAATTTCCTAAATACTCAGCAATTTTTTCTTACAATTATAATATGTAATACATAAAACACATATTTTCTTATTTATTATTCTTGATATATATCTAGGTCATACTTGCTAATAGCCATTTACAATAAACAATTTAAAGAACTAATGTCCTAATGAAGGAATAACAAGATAATGTTGGATTTAGATTTTACATCCACATCTACTATTCTAAAAGCAAAGCTTGTAGATTAGTCAGGACCTTTTTTTTTTCTTTTTCCTTTTTTTTTGTGAGGGGGGGTAAATGCATAGTAAATACCTATACTTTGGGATTTGAATAGTTTAGTATGTAATTTTTTTTTTTTATAATTTAGTGTTTATACTTTGTAAAAAATAGCTCATCAAATACCTATATCATATACTAAATTATTAAAGAATGAAAGTTCAAACACAATACTATCTAATTTCCAAAATATAAGCACTTATTGCACCTTTGTCCCGATTTTTATAATATATACTATAGCACTCTCTTTCATTTGTTAACTATAACTTATTTGGTTTAAATACAAATAAAGTGAAAATATATCTATATACAAATTATTAGAGTTTCTAATAATCTTCATATATCTACATCCGGGGTAAGTTTAGGGGGGGTATGGGTTGTTAAAGGGCCTTCGACCTCCCTATGTTTGGGAAAAGTTGTTTTTATTTTTTAAAGAAAAAAATATATGTATATTAAGTATATAAATTTTTAAAGTGTAAAACATGATATAAAATGAAATACAGTTTAGTGGTTATATATTTGTTTTACAAACATGAAGTCTTGCTTCAAATCTCATGTTTGCCATTTACTCTTTTTAAAATGTATTTATTATTTGAATGGCATTTGTTTTTTATATATACTAAACTTTTTTTTTCACAACAATCAATAACATTAAATTTATTAATTACAAATCATATCTAACTAAATAAGTCCTCTTGAGTTGCTATGTTTTTATAAATAATAGCATAAAAAATAATAATATTATCCATATTATAAGTATTATAGTCTTTTCACATAAAGTATTGACAAAAAATACCAATTATATGACTTGATTAAATAGTTTTTTTCTATAATTAATTTTACAAAAATGAATATAAATTATTAAATAATTGATTAGCTAATAATTTATATTTAAAATGATATTATTTTTTTAGCATAAATTATTAATAAACAATATCATTTATATAACTTGATTTAGTGATTACCTAATAATTTATATTTAAGATTATTTTTTTTAGCATCGCTAATGTAACAATAATACAAAGTTTCCATGAAAAGAAATAGTACAATACTTATATATATATATATCGAGTTACTCTTTCTGCTTTACTTATAATTTACTATTTAATTATTTTTTATTATTTATTTTTATTAAAAACAAAACTTACACAAGTTTTATATATAACTATAATTTTTCATAAATTAATAGTTATTTTTTGTTTAATATATATGTATGATAAAAAGATAAAAAGTTCATTCTTTTAACTTCATATAAAGTATATCAATTACTCTTAGTCATTTTTTAAATGAATTATTTGGTCTTATTAAGTTTTTAGGAATTATTGTAGGTTAAACCATTAATAAAATCTTTTTACATATAAAAGATGCAATATAATCAAATAATAAACAAATATTTTTCTAACAATAATTATAATATTGATTTTGATTAAACTAAGCTTGCCACTTTCCAGTTATATGATCCTGAGTTTGTCTCGAATCCACGTATACATATGAACACACTTCATATACTTCATATATTTGGTCTAATAAACATTTTTTTTTTTTTTTCAGTTATGAGTTTGAAGGAAGACGAATAAGATTGGATGATAGACCCTTGACCTAAACAGGAGATAATTAAAAAGAGAAAAAAGACATGCTTTGTAAATTATACCTCTCCATTACAAACTTAGAAAGATTGGATCCTCAGAAAATTGTGCATTTGCTCATCATATGTTTGAAGCAATTTTTTCTTTTTTCTTTTTTTTGGGCCGTATTGAAGCTTATTATATAGGGGAAAGGAGAATGCTATAGTATAGTTACTCATGCAACATCTCGTGCTATCCTTGGAAATGCATTCTAGGACTGCAATCCGAAGGACTGAACCGGAAAAACCAATCATGTATCCTAAAACACAATCCTGGCCTCATAGGCGTGATACTAGCCTAAGGTCGACCTAAAAATAAGTCTAAAAAACATATTTATTTTTTGATACCATAAGGTAAAAAAATTTGGTAAGTGCAGTGCATCACCAGAAAGAATACTGTCTTACCAGAAAAGTGGAAAACAATATGTTGACTTTTTGATAAAACTCATTTTTAAGTCACTTAATGAGGATTTGTTTTTAGAAACACCAATCTTATAGGATATTTTAGTACTGGAATCCAATCACTAGCTTTATAAGATATTCAACGCTCATCTCTATAATGATTTAGATTTATATTAAATGTAACTTGTATTTGAAGATTCCAATTTAGATTATAGGACACCTGAATTCTTCTCTTAAAGTCTAATACAAACTTTGTAGGGTATGAAAAACTAAAACAAAACTTGTCTCCAATCCTACAAAGGATCATCTTATTAGGTTCTTATAACGTTAAATCAAATCGATTTATTTTTTGCCCTTTACTCGACTAGGAAAAATTGGTATGAGGATAGGTAAGGGTTGCAAATTCTCCATTGACGTGTCTAGTGAGTATTGACTATGGAATTATTGAATCTATTGGGCGTCGATTGTGAAACCCCACATATTGAATTTCCTGTCAATTCCATGTGAAAGGGTCTCCAAGAACTGATATACGGTTTCTAGTCTACAATTTGGGCAAAAGTGCACTCTACCTCCATTATAGATTTCTCTACATTGGTGAGAAAAATGCTGGCTTCCACTACAATCAACTTTTTTCGCTGTGTGATCAACAACTAATTTAAGAAAATTAGGACATCTTGTCATCAAACCTCAACGGCTACGATTGATTTTGACATTATCCTATGCCAAAAACCTAAATTCTGGATATTTTCTGTCCAAAACAGCGCATTTTATACCGAATAAAAATATCGATACTATGGTTTATATATATAAATAAGTATATTTTTTTACCTGTAGGATGAACCCAAGTCCCGACACTCATGGCGTGTTTTTTTTTTTTCCTTCCCCTCTTGTGAGCTCCAAAATCCTAAATATAAATAACATAATGTTAACTAAAAATCGATATAACCGGTTACAAATATCTTATCAAATAAAATAAAATTATTAAACTTTAAAAATAGTAATAGAATAATGAACATCAAATACATGATAAAATCGGTCCCATCAAAAATATAGATGGGACTAAAAAAAATCTGTGAGCTAATAATTGGGATATGGAGTTCACCTCATGACTTCCAATTAACCAAAATAGCTTCAATTAATGGGGAAAGAAAAAAATAAAGAAAAAAAAGAAAGAAAGAAAACCTCGAAGGTTAAAATCTTTATAATACTAATCATTGTCTATGTGCTGACAAGTAATTGCAAGAATTATCTTTGGTTATGTATTTATATATTTCTTAACTCATGAAATATCATTTTCTTTTTTGGCCAAAATATTCATTTGTTGCAAACTTTTATATTTTTAGATTTTCAATAAAGATAAATATATAACCGCCTATGTAGTTTTGCTTTGTCTCCTTGGGAGCTAAGTATCGATTTCCATCGGGAGTTAGAGACGATTTAACAATACCTGCATTTAGATGTTTAGTGAATTCGATGGAATCGAATTGTATATGGACTGAATCCTAAAGCATAAATTTTTAACAATGTGATTTATTTTGTAATTTGGTATTTTGAACCGAACCAAATCGTATTGATAAAAAAAAAAAAGGAGAAAATAATAATTTAGGGAAGATAATCTATATAAACTCGCCTTTATTTTAACTTTTTTATTTTCATCGAATGTAAAATATTTCGATTTTGCTCCTTAAACATATGGTTTGATATTAAAAAAAAAAAAAAATGCAAAAGGAGCCACATTTTACCAATCCCTAACTTACACGTTAAGTCGGACTCCCACTACTCTATTGTTATCTTTGTCATCTCGAGTCATTTCAAACTTCACTAATGAAACTATATTTCAAGTATTAACAGAACATCAACCTTGATTGTTCAAAATTAAATATTATATTAATTACGAGGTCTTATAATCTAGTCCGTATGTTTGTTGGTACGAGTTTAAATATCCCCTCCCCTAATGTGCTCCCTGAAAAAAATATTATATCACTGAACTATTCAAAGTTAGTATGTAATCTCATTCTTTTTTACATCCGTATTATGATATACTAGATATTAATCTTTTTCAAGAATATATATAGATCATTTTACATTTACTTGTACTTATTTATGCCACACTTCAACCCATTAAAGAATTGCATAACAATACAATTACTAACTATATGGTTAATACACTATATAAGGGGTGAGCAGAGTATTCATTTCATTCTTATAAGGCTTTTATTAAATTTGAATCACCAAATAGCAATTATATGAAATTTTTGTTCCTACCTAATAAAGAATAGCGATCTCTTTCTAGATTCTAAGTGATAGCCATTTCTTGATTTATTTCTACCTATAATGAGACTACTTGACCACAACTGTTACAACCTCGAACACAAATGGACCTAGCTTGTGGTTAAGTAGCATGAATATATGATCCCTTGTGTCTCCTAGGTTTCACAAGGCTTGGTTGAAACATTTAACCATGATCCATGTCATGTCATGTGGGTTTGTTCGAGTTGACACGATCATATTTGGTTGAATATAGTAGGTTTAGTAGGTTTAGTAGGTTCGGTTGAGTGGGTCTAATGGTTAAGTTCAATTGAGTGGTCCATTGGTTAAGATTAGGATTCAAGGCTAGGGTTTCACTTTGGTTAAAGGGTGTTTAAATAATTTTGAAACTATTATCAACTATTTTTTATATTAGTTTTAACCCAATTAAACAAATTAATAGCTATATTTATCTGTTTCATTCCTTAAAAATAACAATTTGATTCCTATTTTATTTTTTTTTAGTGAACCATATAGAGTCTAGAGGTCCAGGGCAGACAGCATAGGCACAACTATAGGTACAAGTACAACAACATAACCCCTGGATCTTTTTGTGTGTTAAGGTCATTTTAATTGGATGGCCAAAAAAGTTTCTTATGAACGTTAAATTCAAAGTTGTAAAAGGTAAATTTTAATTGACATAATCGAAAAGTTTAATCATTGATTTGGGAAATTGTTCACAAGAAAATTGATAATATTGTGAAATTATGATGCACATTCATGTCAATCACCTCTTTTTTCGTTTGTTAAAACTTTCATTCATCTATATGGACTCTTTATTGAGACTAAAGTTTCATTTAAATCTCGGTTTCGAGCAAATAGAGATTAACATGGACCCAGTTCACTTGATTTCTTCAAATTCCCAAATCCCAACCTTATAAAACAAAGTTTGATAATGTACCCTTAACGTTGGGGAAAAGATATTACAGTTTGAAGGAAGAAAAATGGAGCATGATGTTCATGAAACAAATGAAGTGACGGATTTTATTGCAACTCTGGCTGAAGTTACTAATGAAGAAGAATTATTTAGCTTTTGTAGAACAGATCCAAATTCTAAGCTATTTGTATAAAAATTTAGGTATATGTACGGGTGTTAAGGAGACAAAGACTCCATTGTTAAGGAAAAGTGTCTATAATTTTTCAAATTTATTTGAAAAAATTATCCCAATTTTCAACTCGCAAGTCATCCTTCGCCTAATTGGATTGCTCTATCTTTGACCTCGGAGCCTTGTCTGATGGGATTTAAGAAAACTAAAACCAAAGTTTGACCCTCCCGTTTGGAATATAGAAGCATTTGGAGGAAGAAAAGTATCTTGAAATTTGACAAGTTATAAATTCTTTCCTAAGAACATGGGAGTATCATCAGCTGCGAACCAATAAGGAAAATTATACCTTAAAACTAATTATTATCGGTAGTAAATTGGAACTTTATTATTTACTTTATATAATCTTTTATTCCCAAGGCTTATTTCAGCTTATTAATTATAGTATTAAATTGAAAATATGATTAAAAAAAAAACTAAATATATCTTTATTTGATCATTTGAAAAATAACTAAAGGCTCATTTACTTGAAAGTAATAAAAAGAGAATAGCATAAATATTTTCTTTCAACTTTCTATTACCTTATAAACTTGAAAAAATGGTAGGGTATTTTAATTGCTAGGAACTTTTCTATTCCGGCTCTATTGGAATGGTTGTGGCTTATAGACAAGTGGAATATTTTATTCCCTTTTATTGTGACCATTGTACCCTCATAAACATTACAATTATATAACCTTTTAGATATTCTCAAAATGATTAAATATGGGCAAATTGATACTTTCAATTATATTTCTAACTTAATACTATCATTAAGGAGTAAAGCAAACACTACAATAAGTATTTCCTACAGTTAAAATTTACATGAAGTAAACATTGGAATGGAAATTTTTAGTCTATTCTTAATAATAAGCATTCCTCAGGCATAAGTTTTTCTTTCACTATTTATTGCTTTGCACAAATTAAATCGACTATAAAACTCGTTTAAGTTTTCTTGCTAATTAAGTGCATGATTGTCTATTCCTTGAACTTTTTATTATGTGTCGAGAAGAAACAAAAAATTCCATTTTATAAAAGGGAGCAAACTATTCCCTATTAAGGGTTAATAGAAAGTCATTAGGAATGAATATTTTTTAATAAATTTTCAAATAAGTAAGCTAATAAAATGTATTCAAAAATTCAATTATTGATTTACTTTCTCTCTTTTACCTTTCTATCTATATTATTTAAACCCTAATGCTCTTATGGTGTAATTTTATTAATTCCTTTAAATACCTCTAAGCATATTAGGGAAAGGAAAAACTATTGAAACATGTGGCGCTACAACTTAACTTAATAATATCAATAAAAAAACTACAATTATGATGAATCTCTTTCTTTCCTTTCTCAATTACACTAAGGCATATATCTTTCTATTTTCATACTCTCCTTTCGAATCCTTTTTACATTTTTAAGTTGCATAAATCTCTCCCTTCATCGAACTCCTTCTCTCTAAAGCCACTACCATTCGTAGTTCTTCATTTAAAAATATTATACATAACAAACTATTTCACTAGAGGAAAGAAAACAAGAGACCAAATATGGTTTAAGAAGAATAAAGATGTCAAAGTTTTAATATTCATTCCTGCCATTAGATATATGGTCAATCTATGCCTATATATATATATATGAAGGGTATCACTCATAACAACAAGGTTAGAACCGAATATATAAGAGGGTTAAGGGTTACGTGTTGAATCAAAGTCGATAGAAAATAAAAATATAAACTATATTATTTAGTTTAAAAAATAAGGACATAGAATTACGTTGAATTACAAGTGTAAATAAATTAAAAATAAGTACCTTTCCTCTAATTAAAATATAAAATTAAATGAAATATATATCAATACTTATAGAATGTATAAATTAATGTGGAGAACTCAATAATATACATAGGCTCATATGAAAAAGAATCACTAAAACCCATATTCATTCTTATATTCATACTTGTTTATCATTCAAAGTTTATAATGTATTGTGAAATATTAAAAATATTAAAATGTTTGAGCTAATGATTATATTTTTAACTTTATCTTTGATATTGATAGATTAATGGAAGAATGAAAATTATGGGACATTATGATACAAGAGTAACCAACTATAATTGAAAGTTAAAAATTATAATACTTCAAGTAAAAAGTCTATTACCAATCAAAAAGACCCTTGTTTAGGGGCATTTATTTTTGTATTAAAGGATTAGTTTCCTTGAATGTTGGTGCAAGTTGATAATAAAATATATTTCTTTGAAACAAAAGAGTCTTGGACATAAGAATCATAAGTTGCATATCATCTTGCCTTTTGAAAGAGCAACTATTTTTATAAATTAATATGTTTTAATAATCAACAAAAATGCAAATGAACTATTTAATACTCTTAAAAGTTATAAGGATATATTTATGCTATATATACAACAAGTGTAATATAGAATAAGAATAAATAATTGTATTATAGAATAGATGCTATCTTTAGAATACCAGTCCCACATAGGTTGTTATTTTTTCTTCTTCTAAAGTTTCCTATGAAGCTATGAAGTCATGCAAAAAGTGCCCATCATAGGGAGTCTTACATTGATTAGATTAATAAGCATTCTTTGAGTTGTTTTCTATAAATAAAACTTTATGATCATTTCAACATGGTGGTAGGTTATAGTTGGAAATTGTGCACAATAATATATAAGTGTTTATGGATATAACTAGGGCCTACTATTTAAGAAGGCAATAGTTAAAGTTTTAAATTAGATCGGTTTAGTTAGTAGGGTCATTTGATTTTTGGCATTAAGTCATTATTAGTTCAATTCTTCGAGGTTAATCGAACTCTTCAAGGTTGATCGGACTGTATTGGTATCTAGTTCATGATTAAATTAGTTCAATCAGCTAGTTTAGTCCAAGTCGATCCTTACAATGATCCTTACAATCGTGTAAAACGATCCTTACAATAATGTAAACATCTTCTCACAACTTGAAACTTTAGTTGTTGTTCACTACTCTAACAATATTAATCGATGACTCAAAAGACTACTTGAAACTAGAAACAATCTTCTCATAACTTGTAAACATAATAAACAACTCAACTTAGCCCTAACTACTCAATTTAACATTGTCTTCTACATCTAGCAACCCAATTCCATTTACCTTACTTAGGTCACTAGAAGAAACTCGAATCATGATGGTAAGAGATTATTTAAGGTTGTTTTAATTGTTGAAACAAGTTTGGAACATATTAGAAAGGTTTAGGAACCAAAAACAAGGTCGAAAATAATAAGAAAATAAGAGGGAAATATTTTGTGATCGCCTGAATACTTAGTCTCCAAATGCCACATGACTTTGCATCCGAATGCTTGCATTTTTGGGAGTGGAACTCCCTTAGTATTCAAACGCTATAGGGGATAGCGTCCACACATGATACTACAATTTACAAATTTCACATGATCACTTTCCTTCTTCAACCCCATCTAAACCCAAATATGATCTACCATTTCTAGAGAACTTTCCCACACCTAAAACTCACTTTACACCTTCCTAAAACACTCTTTAAGATCCAAAACAAAATCATTCCCATCCTCAACATAGATCAACCTAATAACACCCCTATTCAATATACCCAAAAACTTCAAAAATAAAACTTACTATAGGGACTTAAGACAACACACCACCTTTGAATTCCATGCATGACAATCCATAAAAGAAAGCCTTTTATTTGTTTCTCATCAAACCCTACATGAAAAACAAACATTTAAAACCAAGATTTAATAAACTCATCAAGAAAACATCTTTCCATGACTTACCTTGATTCCTTCTCTTTCAATCCTATAGGAATGATTGGAACTCTTGATCATGACATTATTTGCACAATAATCTTAGTCAAACCACATACACATGTGTGGGAGAAGGAGAAAAGAAGGTGCCAATTGTGTTGGTTTGTTTTTATATAATAGGGTTTTTAAGACTCCTTGTAATGTCCAAAACACCCTTGATTTCTTTTATTTTATTTTATATGCAAAACTTTTACTACTTAATTTTATGAAACAAGTTTCACAATAAGACAAAGATAAAAATATAATTATATATGTACCCCTATTCTAAAAAATTAAATACCTAACAAATACTTATGACTTTGAATTAATTTTACCCTTTATTTTACATTTTACGCAAACCAATTCACATGTCTTTCCAATGCATATAATATTTGTTTTAAATCTTTTTTTTTTTAAGTACGTGAATTTTTCATTTTTCAATTCTTATACTCTAATCACAATTTTAATTATAATTATAAAATAAAAATTGATAAGATATAAATAAAATTGCTTTCCAAATATGCTACATTTCAAACAAATTACAGATAAGTTAAAAAAATAAAAGAAAAGAAAAGACAATTCAAATAAGACCATAAACAATGACTTGTCTCTATATTTAGAATTCAAATTTTGCTATTCTTATTTGGTATCATTTCACATTTTGCCACGTGGAATTTGAATTGAGAATCGCAAGACTTCATTTTATTTTTCTTACTTTTGCTTTGCTGATCAACTGATGATTTAATGTCCACTTTCCCGGAACTGTAGATAGATTGTTATAGCATCGGGTAAGACAGAATTTCTAAACTTGTAAGACAAGTCCAGTTTGACATGAAGTGGCCAAATTTATGTATCCTGATCCATCGCAAGGATACTCTATGAAATATGTATATTTATACATGAATCGTATACAGTGTTGGCTAGCGCTATGAAAAAGTGCATGCACACAAGGTATCCAACTATATTGAATATGGAGGCGCGAACATTATTCGTTTACCATGTCTCTTGCTAGGAGGTAACCATCCGACTTCTTAGAGTAAGAATCCCATTTCTTACAGTAAGCACCGCCCCAGTCTATATTTGCATTATATTTAAGACATAACTCTTCCAACATTTCTCTGTACTTTAAGTATGACACCTTACAATTTATATGCAATATATATATGCACGAGCAAATACGTCTTACCAAGCCAAACAGAAAAGAAATGTAGCTTAGTATATGAGAGTTTCGTCATATTTGATTCTCGAAAAATACTTAATTTTAAAAATATAATACAATGTAGAAGGATTTTTTTTTTTTTTTCAAAGAAAAACTTCATTACTAAAGTAAAATTACAAGCCAAGGACGAAGATGAATGGGATGGTGGTTAGCTGACGAATGCACAATCGCCCATCCCATGCATGCACAGCCTAAATAGCAACCCAATAACCGCATTGATTTGCTTCACGACTAATATAAGAAATAGTGCAACTATGAAATGAAGCTTTGAGGCGCAAAATGTCTTGGATAACCCTAATGGAGTTCCAGGATGCCGTCTGTGCAGAATTACAAGCTTTGGCTGCATTCTGACAATCACTTTCTAATTGGACCATACCCCAACCTTTGTCCTATGCAAGCTTCAAGCATTCTCTAATTGCCAATGTCTCGTTGAGCTCCACATCCATTGAAGAAACAGCTGTGGCTTCAGCATGTAATAAAATACCATCAGAATCCCTAAAAAAAAAAAAAGGCCGCCCATCCTAGTTTGTGTGTTAACGGAAGCGTTGCAGTTGATTTTGACAGTATTCCTGATCGCAGATCGCCACTTAGAATTACCATTAACATGCTGGTTTTGATTGTCCATAACAGCACAGAAGTACAAACTCGGTTTGATGAAGGTAATAATGACATCTCGATATTAGAGGTCTTTCATACTTTATGGAAGAGATATCAAAACATTATTATTAGAAGTCTTTAGAGCACTTTGACGAAGCGCTACATCAAGTTCTTAAGTGAGTTCCTTATCCACTAATTTATTGGGAAAAAAAAAAGAAGTTAATAGATGCTCTAGTGCACTTAATAAGGATTCGGACAAAGCAACTTTATACCTTTTTATATACTTTTTTTTTTTTCCATGAATTCTGTAATCAATGTCCAAAAATATAAAAGATTTATTTTTTAAGTCCTTTAACAAAGGTCCCGGTAATGAAACTCATTTGCATAATCATATTAAGTCTTACATGCACAAATATAAGGGAAGTAAAAAATAAAAAGCAAATAATGAAAGGTATTTTACACATCTATGTTTAAACCATTTTCACTTTTGGACAGGTGTTTATTTGTTTTTGAGGTTGTACATATTTTCATTTTACCACTTTTCATCTTGCAATTAGTTGAATATATACTGTCTTCTAATTAAGTCACTAAAATTATATTATTAATATCAAAAGGAATTTGGGACTAAAAATACAATGTGAAGTGCTATAGGCATAATATAACATATGTGTTAATTATATTATTAATATCTAGAAAAAATTATTAGTTTATTATGTTTTGTCATATCGGGTTTTTTATTAAATCCTTATCTTAAATGTTATCGAGTTTTATTTTATACTCCAAAACTTAATCTTAAACCTTATAAAATCTTTATTGAATTAGATCGATCATATAACCTAATAATAAGCCACATTGCATCTCTACGAATAAAGCGATAAGCTATAGGTATAACCTCATGGCGAAAAGTCTTTGTTTCGATTTTTGTGGTAGTCTTTTACTTGCTTAAAAACTAAAGATTTTCCTATTAAAAGATATATATATATATATTTGTTTTCCTTATCTTTTTATCTACGCTTTGATCTTTGTTTGCTACCCCATTCACATCACAATGCGCAAAACACATTTGAAACTATTTAAAGTCATTCAACTTTTCCCCATAAGCAATAAGAGTAGATAAATTATAATTATGGGTAGTAGCTTGTTCTTACAACAGGTCAATAGCTATTTTGGAGTCAATTTGGACTTCAATTAGTTGAAAGCCTACATTGCTACACAATTTCAGTCCTTACCAAAAACCTCACAATATTGTACTTAAGATACCAATCTTGCTAAGTTTACACGTGAAACCAATAATCCATTGTCCTTGGTCATTTCTAATCACTCCACTTGCTATAGCATCTATCTTGTGTGTGTGCAGTGAAAAGCAAGCATTAATGTTCAATTTTAATCAACCTAAAGGAGCCGACCTCTATCACGACTCAAAAGGGCTAGTTATAACAATTACCGTATACCATATAAAAGACTATAGATTGATTTTTCTCTCAATCAACAATCCTTAATGCGATATAAAAGGCTACAATTATAACTAACAACCAAGAGCTTTATAGATATGAGCAATATTATTTCATAATAATAATAACAAATTATTGGAACATAAAACATATATAGAGAGAGAGATTTATAGAGAAAAAGATGGTAAGAGTTTATATTACAAACTATCCACATATAATATTACATAATAAAGTTTTAAGACTAAATACAGTATCCTAAGTGCACTCAATTCACCTCTTTTCCCACATCAACTCCCTAATATAAAACTAACCTCGGCATGCGACAGCCCAACTCCACAAATAGATTAGCCTATAAAAGAAGACTATAAAGTATAAGCTAACTAACTTAGTAAGATAATTCCCTCAACCATACAGTAATTAAGTTATATATCGATTAAATTTAATCAAATGAATACATAACAATTAGTATTCCAAACAAATACATGTGGGTGACTAAGTACTGCATGCCACTCAAATTTAACGCCCTTCAAAGTCAAGGTTGGAAATATATCGGCACAGTCAGACTCAGGTATCATACTAAAACTTATATTGTAACAAAACTTTGTGTTTTGTATTTAAAATGTAATTGTATATCCATTCTCAATTTTAATCAAAATCGAGTTCTACGTATGATCATGAGTAAGTTCATGTAACTCTCCTTCACCCCTATACAGAGGCCCTTTGGACTCAACTTTTAACTAAGCAGTTAGTACCTATAATACCTAATAATACCTAATAATCTCGCAAGCCAAGATAAAGCCATATCGCATATGCACATCATACAAAATCTATATCAGCAAATAATTAATCCAATTATGGCCTCTTGCTACCTCTATGTGATGTGATGTGATAGCCAAAATTAGTTATACAGTATATGATTATGTGTAATTTGATTTAGTTCTTTCAAGTCGAATAAAATTAGGCCTTATTTTTCAGCGATCAACAAGGTCACAGGCAACCAGTTCCTATCAAATCTATTATGCAACAATCAATACGTTATCATACTTTAAAATAATTTCACTATCAACAAATAGTATCATATACAAGCATAACTCAACCCAATATAATATTATTTATTAATCATAATTTATATTCACTAATTACAAGCATAAGTAAGTATAGAATCATTAGAAAAAATTCACATAGCCATAATCGACTCAAGGATCATAATAGTTCAATAGTAGCTCAAGGTCAAAGTCAAGATCACCTGAAAATAAGGAATATAGAAAATAGAAAGTTTAAGAATTAAAAACTAAATTAGTATTGTAATTCATACTGTTTACTTAACTTAGTTATTGATTTGCGTGAAGTCGTCAATTTGAGTTTTTTATCAAATCGAGTATAATTTTTTCGATTTAGTTCGGATTCTTATAGACTTATAGTCCATTTTGATTATTTTTTAGCATATTTTTTCGTAATGAGGTCTATTTTGGACGTTTTAACTCATAATTTGGACTATGATATAAAAATATCACAAATTTTATTATTTTCTTGTATTTTATGGTATACATAAATATATAAATACTTATTATTATATTTATTATTTTTTTATAATTTACTTAATTATTAACTCTTTTTCCTAATTTATGGTACTCTTATATACATATATATATTTATTAAATTAATATTATCATATATTGTATATACTATTTAATTATATTCATATTTTTATGTATATGTCACTATTCATATACGTATATTATACTTTATGTAATAAATTATTTAACTTTAATTATAAATTATATACTATATGTATAAGTATAACATAGATGTATTTGTATTTTATACACATATACACTTATACGGTTGTATTAAATATATATATGTACAAAAATACAAAACACAACTAATAATATAATACATGCATATAACATCTAACCTAATACATGTATAAATATATACAAAATTTTTTATAAAATAAACATACTAAGTATAAATATACATACATATACCTACTTTTATACATGTACACATATATATAATATAAAATACTATGTTTATATATACATATATATAATCACCCCACCTATATATATATATATATATTATATATACATAAAGAAATAACTTACATGTGTACATAAATACAATAATACCTAATACATGTATATATATATAATATACAAAATACTAATCATCCATACATATATATATTCAGGTGTACATACATATATATATATATATATATTAATACCTAAATAGTAGAAATACTAAATATATGCCCTATGTGTTCTTATTTATACATATATATATATATACATAAGGAAATACTTAGTATATCTATATTATATACACATACATGTACATATTTTAGACCATATACAATATACATATACCTTTGTGCATACATACATGTAATACATAAAATAAAATAAAAGAAAAATAACAAATACCTAATATATATGTACATAGTATAAAGTATATATACATGTACAAAATTTAAATAATAACCTACCTAAATTCTTTAGTAATTTAATTAATCAATCCTCTTGGTCTTCTTCTTCTTCTTCTTCTTCTTCCCCTTCTTTGCTTAATTGCTTTTGTTGTTTTCAATTTGTGTGTGTGTGTATAATTTGCTTTGTTTTTCTTTTTCTCTTTGTGTTTTCAGTTTGGTTTTCTTCTTTCAGAGTTTTTTCAGCTTCCAAACGTATACAATGGAGAAGATATAATGCAATTAAAAATGAAAAAAATCAAGGAACAAATGAAGATAAGAGATATGCTTTAAGAGATTTGTCCTTGTTCCATAATTGTAATGACACTGGTAATTTATTTTTTTCACACAGGGTTGCTGTGTTTAAGTGCTGGAATTCACATGAAAATAAGGAGAAAATTGGGAAGAAAGAAAAAGAAAAGAAAAAGAAAGAAAAAGGGAAGAAAAAGAAAATTAAAAATAATTATATACAATTTTTCCAAACGTAAAAATAATAAAAATAACATTTATAGATTAATTTTGGAATTTTCTAAAAATTTATCAATTTAATTAGTACCCGTTACAATTATAATTTTTATGAATTATTTTAATATTTTCTTTAAAAGTTTTATGCAATTATGCGATTTAGTTGATAATTATAATTGATTACGACTATATCATCATTAAGTGATATTTATTCATTTTATAAGTTTAAAATTATAATTTTAAAATTTTGGTCAAGTTCAGATTCGATTTCGAGTATTGCACGTACATCGGATTTAAGGTTTTTGTATAAGATTTAGGTTTCAATCAATTTTTAGAATTTTTTTTATCAATACTATATTCGGTTTATTAATTTTACAAAAATTTTATCTAATCTAGTCTTATCGACTCATGATATCCTGTGCACACTTGAAATTAAATTAGAATTTAGATTATTAACTATACTAGTTTACAGCCTCTAAGTAAAGTAACGTCTATCAAATGTTCCTATATATAGGACCATTCACAAAAGAGGGCATGCCCCTAATATTCATTACCAATACTCTTACTTTAGTCTATATTTTACCCAAGCTTGTTACTAGCTTTTCACCAGCAGAAAAAGTTCTATTCTTCTGTTTCCAACATAGCCAAACAAAGACAAACAGCCTTATAGCGGTTGGTGCCGTGGTATGTGCAGCAGCATGTCAAGCACGTGTGGCTAAGAGCATATTTTTCGGAATCTCTTCAATAGCCTTTAGCACATCAATAACTATATTGTTTGCTACAAAAAATGAAGTAACAGGGGATAAGATAATAAGGCATCTTTGGTGTCACGGTTCGAGGCTTTTTTTAGCACAGAAATAGACCATACGACGCTTACTATCTTGCCTCTGCAGTAGTAAGCAAGCCTAACTCGTACGCAACGCTAGCCAACAAGGCCTAAACCTGTAAACAACATAACAAAGAAAAAAAGCCAACAAATTATAAGGGATACAATCACGAATAGAAAAAGGAATAGCATACCTTTTAATTCCGACAATAATATAAGGCTGCAATGTGTGTGCACGGGGATACATTGTATGTAACAGGTGCCGTTGGTCGTGATCGACCAATGTGGTGAGTAAGAGCTTCAATCCAGAAGAGTACTCATACTCCCGTAAAGAGCTTTACGGACATTATTGGGCTTAGTAGGAAGAGACATTAAAACTAGTGAAATGGTATCACTTTCTAAAAGTGGAAATTTCTAATAATAGTAAGGCCCTAACTACACAAAAATAAAGTCTCTCCTTATGTTACAATATGTACAAAAGAATGCGCCCTTGTTAGTATAAGTACCTTACAAAAAGGGACCCTAATATCCTCCCTCACTTAATTCTATTGACGTCCTCGGTAATATGTACCGGAGCTTGGATCTAATAGCGGAGGTCTTCTGGTTGGCAAGGCTGACTTTCTCTCGAATAAGGGCTTCAGATCTTCTTTAGTCTCCCAGTTAATATCTTCTTCTCTTCGATCTCTCCACTTAACCAAATATTCTTTTTGTTCTTCTCCAGTGGAGGGATCTTTAACTTTTCGCTCTGTAAGGATGTCTTCTACAACTTGACTTAGGTTGAACTTAATCTTGATGTGTGACCCCTTAGACAGATTACGAGATCATGTCTGGATAATATGGCTTCAAGACGCTGACATGAAAAACTGGATGGACCTTCAACCACGCAGGAGGTTTGACCTTATAGGCTACTCTTCCAATCTTCGATATGATAGGAACTGGACCAATATACCTTTGGATCAATCTTCTATCCTTATTCCTCAATGATCTGACCTATTTTAAAAGAAGCTTTATGAGGACTTGATCTTCAACATTGAACTCTCTAGGTCGACGATTCTGATCTACCTATTTCTTCATTCTCTTAGAAGCCTTTTCAAGGTATACTGTTGCTACTTCTGAACTTTGCTTCCAATCCCTGGTGAACTAATAAGCTCTTAGGCATCTCTCGATGTATGGTGCTACCACTATGTGGGGTAACAGTGGTTACTGACCCGTAATGGTCTCTATAGGGCTCTTGTTGGAGGAAGAGCTCCGCTGTATGTTGAAACAGAACTGAGCGATATCCAGCAAATCAACCTAATTCTTCTGGTTGGCACTGATAAATTGTCAAAAGTATTCCTCCAACAACCCATTGAATCTCTCTCTCTGTCTGTCACTCTGCAAATGGTAACTGGAGGTCATGCTCAACTTAAAGCCCAAGAGTTAGAACAACTCTATCCAAAACTTCCCTGTAAACCTGGCATCCCTATCACTCATAATATTTTAGGGTACACTCCAGAATCTCACTACATGCTTGAAGAAAAGCTAGGTTATCTCTTTTGCACTTGAACTCTTCGTGCTAGGAATGAAGGCGGCATACTTAGAGAACCTGTCAACAATAACAAAAATGGATGAATGCGCCCTCACTTTTGGTAGGGAAGTGATAAAGTCCATGGAGACACTCTCCCATGGGCGATAGGGCACAGGAAGTGGCTCCAAGAAGCCTGCCACCTTCTACCTCTCGACTTTCTCCTGCTGACAGGTTAAGCAAGTTTTCGTATAAATCATCACATCCTCCTTCATATCCGGCCAGTAATAACCCTCCTTCAACAAGCTCCATGTCCTCTGCCAGCCTAGATGTCTAGCCCACAAAGTATCATGAGTGCCCTTCTTAAGTTGCCCGCCTTCAAGACATACAATCAGCGCCCCTTTGTATAAATGAGGTCGCCTTCTACCCAAAATCTACGCGTCTTCGCTTCTTCAACCAACCACTTGAGATTTTTGGCCAACAGGTCTTGACCTATGTGTTGCTTGATCTGCTCTTGAATTGAAGTCGAGATTTTACTCGTCGACTGGTGTGCAATCTGTGTTAAGGATGCTAAATCGGCTCGCTTACTTAAAGCATTTGCTACCTAATTAGTCCGTCCACTACGATACTCAATCTCCATATCAAACTCTGCAAGAAACTCTTGCCATCTAGCTTATTTGGCTGAAAGCTTCGGTTGAGTCAATATATGGTTGGCAGCAGAATTGTCTGTCTTCACTAGAAACTTAGATCTTAGTAAACACTATTTCCAGGTCCTTAAACAGTAAACAATTTTAAGTAACTCATTCTCTTGGGCTGAGTACCTGCGCTCTATTTAATTCAGCTTTCTACTCTCATATATCATTGGATGACACTCTTGCAACAACACTCTACCCAATGTAATGTCTAAGGCATCCGTGTGGACTTCAAAAGGCTTAGAAATGTCAGGAAGTGCGAGGACTGGCTCCTCTATCACTATACGCTTCAACCCTTTGAAGACACTTTGACATATCCCATCCCATTACCATGTTTGGTCCTTTTTCAATAGATATGTGAGGGGTATAACTCGACGGGAATATCCCTTAACGAATCTTCTATAGTAATTTGCGAGTCCAAGGAAGGACCGTAACTCTGTTACACTCTTAGTCACTAGCCATTGCCTAATTGCTTCCACCTTTGTCATATCCATTCGAATTCACCCTTCTTCAACAATATGACCAAGGAAGTTGATGAGCTTCTGAACAAAGGTACATTTCCCATGCTTCACATACAAATGATTCTCCTGTAGCTTCTTGAAAACCATTCGTAAGTGCTTCACATGGTCTTGTAATGTCCTGCTATACACAACAATGTCGTCTAGATAGACAACTACAAATCTGTTGAGATATTCATGAAATACATTATTCATTAAGGTACAAAATGTTATAGGAGCATTAATGAGACCGAAGGGCATCACCAAGAACTCATAAGCGCCATACCGGGTTACACACATCGTTTTAGGCTCATCCCCCTCGGCAATGCAAACTTAATGATAGCCTGAGCGAAGATCCAGTTTTGTAAAATACTTAGCCCCACTCAGTTGATCAAACATATCAACAATTAGAGGAATTAGATAATGATTCTTCACCGTCAGCTTATTAGGAGCCCAATAGTCAATACATAATCTCAAACTCCCATCCTGCTTCTTTTGAAATAGAATAGGAGCCCCGTATGGTGCTTTTGAAGGTCGAATGAAGCCTGCCTCTAACAACTCAACCAATTGCTTCTTTAATTCGATAAGTTCGGGAGGTGACATTCTCTAAGGAGCTCCGGTGGGTGGTTTGGCACCAAGAATCAACTCAATCTCGTGGTCGACCGACCTTCTAGGTGGTAATTCCTTAGGAAGCTTGTTAGGCATCACATAATCATACTCCTTTAGGACCCTCTCTATTTTCTTTGGTATCTCCGTCTTTCTTGCTTCATCTTTCTCTATAAGGAA
Source organism: Lumnitzera racemosa (assembly GCA_024138005.1). NCBI lineage: Eukaryota > Viridiplantae > Streptophyta > Magnoliopsida > Myrtales > Combretaceae > Lumnitzera > Lumnitzera racemosa. The sequence goes on along the minus strand of JAMXBC010000008.1, from coordinate 8,810,442 downwards.
AGCCAAGAAAGTTGGCTTTTGATGTTTGAGACCTCTCTTGAATTGGAGCGCCAATAACATCATAGCCCTAATATTCTTCCCTTCCTTGCCATTGTTGTTTGCCCTATTCCTCTGAACTATCACACAGTAAGGCTTTTCACCCATGAGTAACAAGCAATCTACTGCGGGCATAGGAGCAACTCTGGCTTGTCTCAAGAAATCTATTCCAAGGACTATGCTGAAGTCATCCAATGGAACAGCTGTGAAGTTGAGGTTTCCACTCCAATCTCTAACCTTCACTTTCACTCCTCTTGCAACTCCTCGGACAGGGTGAGCCTTGGAGTTAACAGCCTTAATCTAGCTAGTGTCTTCAGTAAGCACTAACCCCAACCTTTCCGCCTTAGGCACATCAATGAAGTTGTATGTAACACCGGAGTCTACCATTGCACTGGCACTTTTGCCATTGATGTTCAACTAGACATACATCAACTCATTATTGTTCTTGGACTTACATCGTACTGAGGAACTCCTTCTAACAGCCGACAACATGTGCAATGCGCCCATTCGGGGTTAATCCTCTCCATCACTCCCCGACTCATCATCTTGGCAAATGCTCTCTACTTTTTGTGCTATAGCATCAAGTGCTACCCTATGTGGACACTCAGTTACTTTATGTGGGCCATTACACAAGAAACACGAGAATAAAGGCTTCTTACCTCCGTGGGTTGCCCCATTCTTTCCGGACTAATGAGAGTTATAGGATTTCCTTTGACTCCCTCCAGTATTGCTACTGTTGTTACTTGAACTTAGGGCTCCCCCACTCTTGGGTTTGCCCGACTTTCCACCGTTGTGTCCTATCGACACATTCTTCCCTTTATTGTCATAAGTGTAGTCAGTCAAGCGCTCAGCTACTACTTGTGCTGTAGCCAAGTTAGTAACTCGTTGCCTTTGCAACTCATTCCTGGCATAAGGCTTCAGTCCTTTTAAGAAATAGAATAGCTGATCATCTTCGGTCATGCTCTTGATGTCCAACATCAATGTCGAGAACTCACAGACATACTTTCTAATGTCATCATCCTGTTAAAGTTCCCTTAACTTCTTTCGGGCATTGTACTCAACATTCTCAAGGAAAAACTTAGTCCGCAACTCAGCCTTCAACTCGACCCATGTATCTACATGAGCGTTGCCATTTTAGATATCCTCATATTTGGTGCGCCACCACAGTTTAGCATCACCAGTTAAGTACATTGTAGCCATAGTGACCTTTGATCTCTCATCATTTGTCCCTACAGTAGCAAAGTATTGCTCTATATCAAATAGAAAGTTTTCCAACAACTTGGCATCCCTCACGCCAATGAATGCCTTGGGCTCAAGTATCTTTAGATGTTCTGCATGAGCAGGAACATGAATGGGGGTAGGGATAGGAACATTTCTCACAACCCGAGTTAAAATAGCTACTTGTGCTCGTAGCTCTTCAACAGTCTCGATCGAGGCATAAGTAGTAACTTATCTTCTCACGTCTTCTACTTGAGTCTCTAAGTGTTGTCTTGCCTCATCGGTCGTTATGTACATTTCCTCTCTGAGAGTTTGCAATGTAACACCAAAATTCTTAGCTATCTCAGTTATCTTAACATTCATCTCTTGATGATTGGTCTCAACTTCAGCCACTCTTACTAACAATGCGACCAGATCATCTATTCGCTTAGACACTCCCTTGAAGATTTCCTTAAGGCTATCTAGCCTCTTGCTCACTTTCTCTTATTGTGTCATGGTTGTTCCCGCTAGAATAACCTAGGCTCCAATACCAACTGTCACAGTCCGAGGCTTTTTTTAGCACAAAAACAGACTATGCGACGCTTACTATCCTACCTCTACAGTATTAAGCAAGCCTAACTCGTACGCAACGCTAGCCGACAAAGCCTAGACCTGTACGCAACATAACCAAGAAAAAAAGCCAACAGATTATAAGGGATACAATCACGAATGAAAAAAGGAACAGCACACTTTTATTAATTCCAACAGTAAGACAAGGCTGCAATATATGTGCACGGGGTACAGTGTATGTAATAGGTGCTGTCGGTCGTAATCAACCAACGTGGTGAGTAAGAGCTTCAATCCAGAAGAGTACTCACACTCTTGTAAAGAGCTTTATGGACATTATTAGGCCTAGTAGAAGGAGACATTAAAACTGGTAAAATGACACAATTTCCTAAAAGTAGAAATTTTTAATAATAATAAGGCCCTAACTATAAAAAAATAAAGTCCCCTCTTATGTTATAATATGTACAAAAGAATAGCCCCTTATTAGTATAACTATCTTATAAAAAGAGATCCTGACATTTTGCATCTTCATTGTCCTTTATCACATCGAGGACAACTAAGTACATTTAACTCACATTGTTTAAGAGGGAAATGAATTCTTTAAAGTATTTTAAATAAAATTATAAATTTAATTATTAAAATTATCTTGATTTTTAAAATATTAAATAGTATCATCATAATATCATTTTTTTTATAATATCAACTATTAATTACACGTATTCATATTTTAAAAAAATAACTTTAAAAGATCTAAATCCCTAAGTATTTGCAACAGCTAATGCATTCCAACAAATTTACCATAGAAATATTTTTAACTTCTTAGAGTGAAATCTCATTACGTAACTAATTATATTTTATTTTTACTAGCTAAATATAATATCATGATTTGTGACTAAAGCGGAATACTGCCTACTATAAATAAAACAATTACGTAATTAACAGCTATAACAATTTTATCTCGTTTTACTATAGGGAAGGGAAAAAAATAACACCCATTTTAATATTTTAACCCAATCTATTATATATATAGTAAAGATAACGTATGTCCTTTAGCCCGTGGATTGTACGATCTAGTCCAGTATTAAGCTTTGGGCACGTGATGCGGTCCTTCTGCTTCTAAACTTTTCTTTATTAATGTGGGATTTCTGACACGTTCATGCACCTATTTACGCATACGCTTGTGCGTGATGTCGTGTTCTCCACTTGCCAAAACTGGATTGGTGAATCATAACATAAAAAAAATATGCTTGCCATGTTGCTGGCCATTATTAGGTGTAGTTTCAAGTACAAACCCTCCGACCGACGCATAAAAGGCCCAATTTAGACATGATGTCATATGCCATTAATGAGCCAAGACCCCCAACCCCCGACTAGTCTAACTCTACTTCACGCCTCCTGCCTCTATATTTTTTTATTTAGTGGTCTACAAGAATCGAGTCTATTGGCTAATTCTTTAAATTTCTTCTGTATTTATTTAAGCTTGATTTGATCACACTCGGCCTGACTTTGAATTTACACTATTTGAATAGATTAGGTGTATAGGTTTTAATGAGATGATCATTTATATATCACATGTGTCATGCGCTAGATACAACTTAAAAGAAGTAATGTAAATGGTATACACGGATGAGCAAAGAAGATATAGTAATGAAGACTAACTAATCTTAATAGATCTTAACACTTAGTATGATAGATGGAGGAGTATAGTCATTTGTAATGGCGTATTGTATTCACCAAATATTCAAGTATTTAATCTTTTCATAAGTAATTCCGATAGTATATAAGCATTTGTGCATGATTCTTAGTGTCTAAAAAAGAAATAAGGTTGAGTATTTTTAGATGATGGCGGTTAATCTTATGTGTCCAATTACAATGATGATCAATGATCACAATGAGATTCTTCACAAATAGAACCCTAATGAGCTTCTACATTGAATCCAAAGTTGATAAATGTCTAATTTAATGTGTGAACTAAATTAATAAATGCTTGTATTAGGTAAATTATATCAAAAATTTTCTTAATTATCCCAAATATCATGAGCTCAACTCTTTAGCCTAAAAAGTTAAAACCATGTTATAATCGGTTTGAAACCCAAGATAGATTCACTCCTCTACCAATGTTTATCAAGTTAAATTAAAGCTTCATAATGTTTGGTTCATGGAGTTCATAAACTTAATTGATCTTAAATAAATAAATACATGTGTATTTATGCAAAGTTTTGAGTATGAGCATTAATATTTATTTTTATTAATTCTTTTCTTCAAAGATGAGCTCCATCAATTCTAACTCAATAAAGTGGCATCTCAGATTGAATATTAACTCGTACTTCTAATTCTGATTGAGTTTAGTCTCAATACTAACATCTTGATTCAATTTGTTCACATTCCACCTCACTGTATTTAGAGTTTGGATAAATAAAAGACAAGGTAGAGGCGAGAAATGTGGGGCAAGCTTTGATATAACCCAACCATGAACAATCAAAAACATGTGTAGTTGTCAAATGTACAGCGTAGCTCGAGGAAAGAATCATATATTTAAGTCTCCCCCATCCACAAGAAAACGAAATCTAGTGGGTTGTGTGATTATCTAAGTTTCTGAGTACAATTGAAAGCAATGACTTATGAGGCTAATTTTGAGGCAATTAAAGGATGATAAAGACAAGATGTAGCGATAGAATAATAGTAACTCCGTCTTCTTCACTTTCTTTTTATTTTATTATCATTAATTTTTATTTTTTTTATTTTTATTTTTTGGCTAACTGTATTTTATAGGGAATAGGAATAAGGAAATGAAATTTGTTTCATTTACCAGGAAAAACGTTGTTGATAACAGTTGGGATACGAGGTTTTCGCTTATTGTTCACCTATCCTAGATTGTGTTACGATGGCGCAAAAAGCACAACTTTCTAAAATAAAACATCTATATATTCAGTCTAGCCGACAATCGCATTGCTTAAACAAAATATGACTCTAAAAGCAATCCATTTCCCTTTTTAGGCTTCCAATGTTACTCGATAGTAGATCAGTTGAAATAGATTCCGTACAAAATCTAGGTATCGTTGGAGTGATAGATTGTAAGCTAATCCATAGGTATTTCAGTTTACAAAATTGAACACCAAGAAATGCTTAAGATCTTTGAAAAAAAAAAAAGGAAAAGAGACAAAAGTAACAATTTTGAAAAAGGTTGAGATTGGATCAATATCACGATTAGGGTTGTAAATAAATCGAATCGAAATGATATAAGTTGATCTCAACTCTCGACTTAAAATGGTACTAAATAAACTTAAATTAGATTTTTTTATTTTCTCGAATAAAACTCAATTAGTTGACGAAAAATTTGACTCATTTATACTCTTAATCATCACCATTTATGATTACTTTTGACTTAATAGTATAAATACTATGAGATTTTAGTGAGGGACAATGGCTAATAAGAACTATTAATGAAGATTATAACAATTATAACTAAGATAACCAAATTAGTTGACCATAGCATGGAAACGTGATTGATTATTTTGATATTAATGCTCTTGGCTTCGCATATCGGCACATTTTTTATTTGTTGACTGTGTCTTGTGTTGTGTACATGTTGGTCTAAGATCATGGGATTTGTTTTTTCTTGCATCATGTGCATATGGAAATTGAATGGTGTATAAAATGTGATGAGAATTACAATGAAATTGATTTTTCAGACACCTAACTGTTTATATGTAACTATTAGAGATTACATATAATGCAATTTTGGTTATGTCTGAACGTTTAGTAGCAAAGAAATTTCGATTGGACCCATTAGTGGGAGCTTTCAATTTATGAGATCTGGAAACAAGTATTAATTTTAGTTCTGACCCCTATAATTGTGTTTTTGTGATACCCCATAGTTAAGTAAACTTGCACATGAATTATAAGGGAGATTTGATATTAGTTTATAAAATTATAATAATAAATGCCTTATTAATATAAATTTAAAAATTTTAAGTCAGATAGTTAAAATGAATTTATTAGTATTTATTAGTTTAACTCTTCTCTACTTTAAATTTAAGGTATTATAAGTGGAATCAGAGTCGACCTCTTATAAGTAAATAGTGAATGTTATTATGAAAGAGAGGAAGAGCAAAGCTTAATTATAAGATTTTGTAACTTATTTAAGGAAAAAAAATTGCCATATCCTATAATTGAGTAAATTTTGACATGAATTACGTTTAAGTGATGTTACAATTTTATTAGAATAATTGCATTGGAGATATTAGGATTTTGTTTCAAATCAACCGATGTGTGGTGGGTTTTTGAAATTCTCGGATGAAAGACGAAATTAGTTCATCAAACAATGCAACTTTGGCTCACGTAATGGATAGGTTACTTAAACGTGTGGTGTTGCTCTTACTCAAGTCAAGGCATCTAATGTGGGCCATGACATCGTATAAGTTTTAATCTTTTTTAAGAGCGTTATTATTGTTCTTTCTCTCTAAATTGCAAATGAACTCTCCCCTCTATACCACAAAAAAAAAAAAAAAAAAATAATTGGAGGAGATGAAAAAGGTAAACCATGATTATACATAAAAGAAATCCACTATTTATCATACGCTATACAAAATGCTTAGCAGTAAACAATAATTTATGGGAACTGATACATTATACCTAACATGTTAGGAAAACTATCATGAACAGTAACAAAAAAATTCATTGCACATTTCATTTACTTTTTAGATTAAACGAGTTCAATTCATTATCTGATTATTAAATGTCTTATTATATTAACTCTTATAATCATCTAAAATTATAAAAATTACCGAATTTTTTCATTTGCTCAAAATTCGTCATTAGAGGATCCATTTCACATTTCACCAAGGGTGTTTCCAGAACGTGAAAATTGCAATCTTTCAGGTTGGCGTTCAATGAAAAAGTGTAAGGGTGGGCTCTCACGTTCCAGGGGATGGTTCATGCAAAGCCAATTGCGTTCTGGTTTACATTATTTTGGAAACAACGCATTTGAAGCTGTAAAAGATAAACAACAACACACATACTTTATTTTTACCTTTGGTGCCTTTTAGCTAGTGTGACAAAGACTGCTCAACCGTCTAATTGACTTCTTCTTCTTTCAATAAGAACCCACTTATTGTCTTCTGATTCTTAATACTGATAAGAGGAAAAAGGGTCATGCATAACATCATTGAGGAATGTTTAATGAGGAATAAACATTGTTTAAGGTAAGAATAATAGTAAAATTGGTAATAAAGACTTTATATATAAGAATTTGATCATAATTATGTTAAACCTTAAGTAACTGTAAAGTCTAACTAAAGTATGAGGGAAAATTATTTATTCAAAAAAAATTATGAGAAAACATTAGCAAATTTATAATGTCGATATAGCCGATATCGAGTCCATTCGAAATAAGAATTTTTTTGGTTAAGTTCACTTTTTTACTCTGTTTGACATTTAGTTGGCTTCTTTAGTGACCAAATGAACCATATGTGAGGTTTTCAAATGGGATATGCAGCAGAAATTGATCCTTTAAATTTATTTTCTCAAATTTTTTTAAATTTATAAATCAGTAATTTAGATTATTTAGTTTTTTTTAAATATCTTTTGATGTCATTGTGACATAATTTTCCTTCTTATAATTTTAATAATTAATTGTACATGATAGCATTTTAAGATGATTAATTTTAAAAAAATTAGCAATAGCAAATTTAGATGATTGAATTCGATAGCAACCACTAGGAGTGTTTTGAGGAATGGAAAAAGAAAATGGGAGGTAAGTTTATCGGTAACACTAGTATAAGAAAGCAAAACTTGCGGCAGTCCGGCTTAGACTTGAAAGTTGTACTCGAAGCGATTTAAGTTGAATTAGACTCAATTCTTATAATATGACATATTATCACTAATTGAAAAATACTTATATAACTTTTAACCTAATTATCCTATACAATCATTAATGGTGTTTTTCATTAATACTATTATATATACATACCATTTCATTACATTCTATAGATGCTTCCGAACACAAAAATAAATTTATCATTAAGTCTTAATTCTATTCCAATCCTTTTTATTTCCAATTATTTCTACGTATTAAACGTGATATTATAGTTCATTGGATGAATAAATATTGTAATTTGTGGGGGCATATTGCAAAGATCATAGTGCTTTATATAACATATTTGCAAGGATGAGGTTATTGTATTATAGTCTAATGAGCACTATTCTTTTAATGCAATAAGATAGGTTTTATTCCTTTTTCCCGAGAACAATAGCATGATTAGCAATATTTTTGTCTTCTTTTATTTTAACCGAGATTAGTAATATTGATAAATTTTGTGTAGGTTTTATAAATTTGGCTATTCTTCATGTTAGTCCCTTCAGTTCAGTTCATGTATTGAATTGATTTTTGGATTCAATAAAATTTGGAGGGGTGACTTTTACCTTTTCTCCAGTCATTTGGGCTATTAAAGAAAAAGGAAAACATAAATAACCCTACACTAACGAGGTGTATAATTTGGAAACTATTGTGATTTATAAAAATAATGTGGAAAGCACCCCTACATACACACATATCTTAAACCGCATACATATCTATATACACAGTTAACTAATGCACTTACAAGTTACAAAGTATCAAGGCTGACCATTTGCATTGGCATTTAGAACTGTCACGCTCCGAAGCGGCAGAGTCGAAGCGGCAGAGTCGTAATAGCTCCACCGTATAAACCATCCTAAGATAGAAGTTGGCCTTACAACCGCTATCTTAGACTTGATTTACACAAGGCGTCCACGACTAACCCGCTTTGAAGTAAACAGTTTGTAATTTAAATAATTCATTTACCTAAGAAAGTGAAAAAAGTTATATAATCACTATAATTCAATTATTACATTATTCAGAAATGAAAAGTAATAACATATGTGTTGATTCTTCAATGTTTTTCCTCACTCTCCAAAATCCAGCAATTGCTAGCTTCGCAGTAGTTGTTGCCGCTTCGCAGTAGTTGTTGCCGCTTCTTAGCCAGCACCTACACGACGTCTATAAGGATGTGAGCAACCATGGCTCAGTAAGTTCGGACGGAGGACTTAAAACTATACCATACACACAACAAAGTTTTCAATCACTTATTAGATGCAATGCATGTGCAAGAAAATGCCATCGCACGACGTTGTCCCGCCCGTCGTGAGATTAGAGAAATTGTGCCTGCTTTAATCCGGGTTGAGGAGTTGCCGTTAATGCAACAGCTTACGACCAAACCCAAGCTTGTGTAATGGAGACCTTGTTCCTCCCGCGACTACCTTCAAACCACTGTCTTCACCCTCGCCGCGACCTCCTCTCCTATCACTTAGTTTGACTGAGGATAAAGAAGGGACCATTTTGTAATCCTGCGCTATCCATTTCGAAGGGGTCGGTATTTGGCCGGAGAGTCATAAGTTCCCCTAGCAGGTTGCCATGCATGTCCGATTATGATTACTGGTCATATATTTGATTAAGTCCAATTTAGGGTGATCAATCATTTCATGCAAATCATACAATACATGCTAAAGCAACAAACAGAATCATAGCATCACCCATAATCAAGCACATACATACATCCAACTATCTAACAAGTACAACCAAGTATAATCTCAAGCCTCCCAAAATACAGCATTGTATTAATCCCAACTTACCTCGACTCCTCGCTCACTCACTTGAGGTCCGATTTGCTCAAGCCATCGCCGATCATCCTTATAACACAAAGTGGTTTCAATTTTCATATAATGATTATAGGTTCATTTTATCCTATAATGCTTATTGTTAGGTTTTGTTTAGGGTTTAATATGCCTAATTATCTAGGTCTTAAGTCTTTTATAATTATTCTAGATTTGGGGTCAGGTTCGGATTCGGATTCAATTTCCACATCGATTTTTAAATTAGGTTCTAGTTCGATTTCTAAATAATGTTTTATATTCCAACCCTAAAAATTCGTTTCAACTCATCATGTGAAATTAATCACATTACTTCCAATCTCCTAAATATCATTATTACCCCTAGTCTATATTTTATTTCATCCAGTATACTTATATCCTTATTAGTGTACCGAATTTACTCCTGATGTGAGAAATTTTTACATTTTTCATATAATTACATAAATTCAAGTTTCTTATCAGATTTATTATATATCCTTATTATTTATATAATATCAATTTTTATCCTAATATTTTCTATTTATTATATTTTCAAAAATTACATATTATGCATTATTGCCTATTATGTACATAATGCATTTCTAATATTTCTATCACTTTAATTACCATCCCTAAACATCAATTATCATTTCAAAATATCTAAATTCATCCTAAATCAAATTTTACTCCTAATTTCCTTAATTTACAAAATTAACTTAAAGTTAACTATTTTTCCTTATTAATCATTTACTACATAATTAACCTAATAATTACATCTAACACCCTAAATGCTATAAGTATCATACTCCATCAGATTTCAACATCCTAAAACATATAATTATTCACTAAATCATTAATTAATCATTTAATTACTTAATTAACCTTAAATTACCCATTTTATGCCTCATTTTAGGGCCTAAAAATTTCGAAAATTAATTTTGAAAACGGGCTTTGTAGCACTATTCTATATCATTTAAGTAATCTACACAAAAATTTTGGGTTCAAAAATACACTTCTAAGGTCATTTATTTCTAAACCAAAACATGCTCGGTTTTGCAAGATTTCTTAAGGACCCTATATCACGAGATATATTTTCATCAAAATAATATTTTTTCTAAAAATTACATATAAAAATATTCCATAATAACAAGTTTCATAATATTTACTATTTTTACAAAATTACACAAAAATCGAGTTAGAAATCGAACTCACAGATCTGGGTGGCTCCGGCCACCGTCGTGTGGTGGTGGTGGCCATCTACCCCCAGCTACCCGTTGGATCTGGGTTCTCCTTTGTAACCCTAACTGAACAGTTTTCCTTTTCTTTTTTTTTTTCTTCTTTGGTTTTTCTTTCAATTTTCGCCTCTCCCTAATTTTCTCTGATTTCTAACTGTCCAAATGAGCTTCTCAATTTTTCTTGCTATTTATAAAGCTTTAGTGTAATCATTGTGTATTAATTAGACATGACTTTGCCCAATTTTCTTGATTTTTGGCTTTTGTGTTGTCTAATTTTAATTGGTTAATTTTTATTTTATGGATTCTGACCTGCCACGACCTGATTTGGATCATTATTGATTTTTTCTTAATTAATTATGAATTTTCTTTAATTATTTAGTATAATTTTAGCACATTTCGCGTATTTTAAGTAATTAAGCGTATTTATACCTACATGTAAATTCATATATAGTACAAATAAATATTCCTAAATATTATTTATGTTATTTCATAATTTTTAGTATACATATAATTTATCTCTAACGATTCGTTAAGTACCGGAATGCATTTTACGCATTTTCGATAAATAACGAGTTATATACTTAAAATTTGAAAATTTTGTAATCTCCTATTTTATTACTTATTTTCTTAAATTCAAATTTATGAGATTGGTTTACTAATATTTTTAGCTTTACTTTATAATTTAGGCTCGATCGAATCGTTCAACCGATCGAAACCTTGGATTGTTTAGTTGTGGGGCTTACATTGGCCATGTGTCTAAAATTCTTATCTAGTCCAATGTAACACTCAGTTTATTAATTATACTTTAAAATATAAATATAGGTCAATCCATTTAATAAATACGTTTCTTATTTAGGTTCAACCTATTATCAATAAAAAAAAAAAGAAATCTAAAATGAATATACGAATGCTATTGAGGATATTTGAAAAACATATTTTTAGTATTGTTTTTAGTTTGCTAAATGATTATAGTAGAAACTACATCTGCAACTAAGATAATGCTTGTAAGTTTCTATTTCAAGACTAAATGTATGTTTAAGAATCCAATCGTTTTAGACTTCAAGTGTTGTACGACCCACCAATATATCACATAGTTAACCTATAGGGTAAATGCACAACATATCATGACTAAGTTAAATAAAAACTCATCAACAATAAGTGTTTAAATAATGAGGTTGAGTATGAATTAAATAAACTATGCCTCATGAATGGGTTTTCCTATAGAAGCAATGCATAAAATTGCTTATATTATATACATATTCATACATATATATGGGTGTTAATGGGCTATTTTAGACATAAGCCCTCAGGGTTAAGCCAACTTACATGAGACATAGGCTTAGCTCTAGAGGCCCAATTTAGCTTACTAACTTGAGTCTACATACCCCTAAGTCGGTAGTTCTCGATAGAAGTAAGGCCTAATCTTGAGGAGGTTATGCCAACTATTCATGAAGTTGGAAGCTCGGATCTAAACATTATTATATGAAGACTATTGGGCCTTTAAATATTTAAGCCCATAGACTTAGGTCAGAATGGTTGCTAAAAATGGCTACCACTAACTGTCTCCAACCATGTCCCTCAAAATTTGAAGCATGTCACCAATGAGGAGATCCACTTTTCTAACTTAGCTCAACCCCATCCCCTATAAATAGAGAATAAGGCCTACAACAACATCACCTTCACTTCTTTACACTTTGCATACACTCTCGCTCTCCCGAGTCTCTTGTGTACTTTCTCTCATACGTTGACCTAATTAAGCATCGGATAAGCCGATTCGAACCATCTCAGGCTGTTTTACTCGATCTCATTTTACCATGATGACTCTAAAGCATTTGCTTAAGGCTCTCAACCACCCTCTCATAAACCCATTTGCAACAATATGTATTTGCATGTGTGCATATAATACTATGTTTTTGTTCTAGTAGGCTAAAAATTAGAGTGTAGAAGGAAACAAAAAGATAAATATGGTACTCTCATTAAAAATGGAAGTGAATGGAGATAATAATCAAAGAGAAAACGAGGCCAACTAGTAAACTTTATGGTGGAGCCCTAACAATGAACAGTGAGAGAGAGAGAGGATAGACACTATATTAGAGAACATATTAAGTATATAATAACGTATAAAGTTAAATTACAAGCATTTGAAATTATTAATCATAAATATGTTTAGTAGTGGGGATCGACATAATTAGAGGACCTATTTATTAAATGAGTGTAGGTATTGAATCTCAACCTGAACATGTTAACAAATTAGGTCAAAAGAGCTTGATCCATTTATTAATTGTATCGTGTTAGGTTTGAATTGGCAAGTTAAATGCCAATTTTCCAACCATAAAAATAGGTTTAATTGTTTTGTATTATTTTATAGGAAATATTCCCTAGTATCTTAGGGCCAAAACTAATAGTAATATTCAGAAACTAAAACTCTAATTGTTTCATATCCAATATATTTATTTCATAAAAGTTCACATTTTACGCCATAAATAAGGTTCATTGATAGCTTATCTTTAGATGTCTCGATCTATACTTGATCCCTCTACATTAACAACATGCCTATCCACAACTAAGGTGGCATTAGCAGCAACTAAAGTCACTTCTTTTTTAGTATTTACCGCACAATATGCATTAAATATATAGTCCATGACTTACCTATCCAAAATGATTATTGGCCTCAATGGCAATCATAAATAATGGAAAAATTAACCTAAATATAGTTAAGATTCGTTATTTTAATTTACAGGACATCAAATACTCAAGGCAATACTCTACTTATTTGAATTATGCTCAAAGTAGTTAGTGATTCACACTTAAAAATATACATAACTGAAATTAGAATTAAAAACTTAAATATACCTAAAAACCACTTTTGTAAAGCCCCTATTCAAGAAGCAAGCAAGAGTAATTAACTGGCTCCTAATAGTTATTGACCATTAACATAATAAAAGAGGTGGTGAAACCGAAGAACACTAAGAGAAAATTTTATAATGGGCCTTGACTATTTGGGAAAATTAACATATAGCTAGAGGTACATATTAATTGTGACCTTAAGGTTAAGTGTATTGAGAACCTTGATATGAATTGATGGAACAACATCATCTCATTAGTTAAGCAACTCTAAGAACCTTAGTATAAGGATTGCAATCTATTGAATTGTGCTAACCGAAAACTTAGTATTATAAATGAATACCACAAGAATAAAAGCTCTTGATAGTTCAAAGTTCCTTTAAGAAACCAAAGAGAAGATTCGATTTCTTGAAAGGAATTTAATTGATATCAAATTTTTTTTTTATTTTTTGAAATAAAATGGACTATCGATTATATGCTTACACAAATTAAGGAAAAATACTTAAATTGAGAAACCAAATATCTAGGAAATAAAACTAAATTGAAGCAGATGACTAAGAAAAAATCTAGGTAGTGCTCATTTAGGCTAGTTAAATCAATCCTTAGTTGACCTACACTTGGCTAATTGCCTTAACTCAACATGTTTCCACTTCATGTAACCCGATTGCTTTCCTAAGTCAACCCGGTTTACTTTATTCCACTAAGTTGACTTCCTATTAACTTAAGTCGACTTAGAATTTGTCCTAGCCTAAAACTGTGTCCTCCAAACATACAAATGTGATATCAAATGGTTTAGTTCACAAAGTATTGTTTATGATCATGATGTTAAATTCTTAAGTTATATTTGAAAACTTGCAAAAGAGAATGTGAACTAAGTTATTGTTTAGCACTATTAGTTATCAACAAATAGATAGGTAAATTGAAGTTGTTAATCGTACCTTTAAAGTTGTATTGATAGCTATAATTGGAAAGAATTTGATAGATTGGGATGAATATTTGTTGATCAGGGAGTTTGCTCGTAATAGATCTACTCATAGTTTTAAAAGAAAATCGCCATTTATAGTTGTCTATGGATATAATCCTACCATTCCTTTAGATATGGTAATTCTAATAGTTTCTAAGAGAAAAGTTGAAGTAAAAATGAGAAAGTAAAAAAGGTTTAGAAGTTACATTAGAAGATAGATAAACAAATGAAGAAGACAGCGTCTAGGTTGGAGAATTTCAAAGATAAAAGAAGGGAATGATAGGAGATACAACCAAGAGATTTAGTCTGGTTACATAGGAGGAAGGAAAGATTCCTCACTTAGAAGCAATTGAAGCTAGCACCAAGAGCTTTCTAAGTACTTCCATAAATGAATGATAAGGCTCAATGAGAATTGCCAAATGAATTTAATGAAGTTACTGCTACATTTAATATTGTAGATTTATCGATTTATGTACTAGATCCAAAGAGAACCATGAAGAAAACTTCTTATTTGAGGGTAAATCTTTAATAGCCCTAGGGAAATTGTGGGAATCAGGTTCCAAACCGAATTATCAACTTAAGAGGATCCATGAATAGATCAAGGACTAAGAGATTGAATAATTTAGTTGATCAAATTTTAAAGGGATCTATTCCATAAGAGGTATAGAAATACTTAGAAGGCTTCATCATTCATAATGTTAGCTTAAAGAAAAGCATGATTTAGTTAGTTCGAATTAGAAGGATGTAGAAGATTCTAATGCAATTGCTAGTTCTAATGGAATGTTAGTTTCAAAAGGAGGTTGAGGTTGTGATTCACTTGAAAAGAGTACCAAATTAAAGATTTGAAAAGGAGAATATTCCTTACATTAGTTGTGGCAATTACTTTTGTTATACTAAGGAATTCGAGGAAGTTATCAAGGGAGATATTTAATCTAAAATATTTCTTTCTTAGCATAAGTTTATTGACTTTCTAATCATTAGTTATTATTTTTAGTATCCGTGATATGATTTCCTATTTGGTTATTTCCTTTATTTATAGCTGTTAAAATACAAATACTAGGTGTAAGCTAATGGTAAAGATTCTATGCCTATTTCTCTCCCTATATTGCATGAGTCTTTACTCATTCGATGTATTTCTTGCTCTTATTAAACTACTTCTTATAAGAGATTGTGCCAAGCAAAACCATGTGAATTGCTTGCAAGTCATATCGAGTGATCTATGTATAGTTCGATCTTCTCTTGATGAGTTATATCCATTAGAAGAGTCTTCCATATTTATTTTTAATTACTTTTCTTTGCAACACATTAGAAAATTCCATAAACACTCGTGTACTTTGTTGTAGTGGTCGAATTCCTCATAGATCTTATTGTAATCTCTTGTTCTTGACTTACTTAACAATTGAATTAGTCATAAGTATGACCTTAGTGAGATTGGGTGGTGTTTGGATCTAGGTTCTTCGAATTTAGGCACATTAAAATTACAATCAAGACCTTGATAAAAACCACAAGCATGCCATGCACTTCACCTAATAATAAATGTCTTCTTAACTTGTTCATTAAACTAAAACCAGCCATAATGTGTCTTTAATTACGAAAATGAGAAACTAACAAAACAAGAGAAAAGGAACCTTGGTTTCTCTTAAAATCCACACAAAGGGACTCCAAATTTAGGGAGAATTAGCCTTTCAAAGAGAGTGCAAGTGAGAAAGAGAGTATATTTTCTAACTTTTTACAAATAGAGTTGAATAAGGAGTTACATCAACCTCATTTTAAAATATTTTGTAAGGGTGTTTCATTGTGCTTGAGCTCAACTTTGAAAGCTAAATCTTGAGATTGGCTCAAGCTCCATTAAAATTGACCTCTTCTCCAAAAAAATTTCAATGAATTTGAGTTTAGCTTTACCAATTATTTAATCTCAATTGTTTAGAATAGTTACATTCCTTTTTATTTTGAAGTTTGAATTCAACTTGAATTTCATATAATATATATACATTGACATCAACTCCAAATAGGCTCTCAAATTCGTCAAGTTGAGTAAACTAAAATTCAAAATTAACTCAATAAATTATCCATGTAACTATCAAATCATACAATCCTAGTTAGTTTTAAGCTTTTTCATATTTGTATATCGATTGGTGTATTTACACTCTTAGAATTAAAGCAATAGATAGGTGGACTATAAGTCTACTTATTTTAGTAACACCATTTATTAAATGTGTGACACAGAAGAGTAGTGGGATTGTATGAAGAATTGCATGGTCTTACTATTTTATATATTACCAAATAGATATACCTGGCCTATCTTTTCTTTTTTTTTTTTTTTTTTTTTGTTCTCCCCAAAAGTGGTATTTGCACACAGTATTCATTAAAGGAAAAAGCTACCGTCCATTAAAGGACTTTAAATGCACGATATCTACCATATGTAAGTTTTGTCTTGATTTGTTGGGCGAAGGCAATGAATATGATATTTAGAAGGGCAAAAAATCGAGCAAGCAGCCCATGGATGATGGAATATTTAGCAAATTCTTTCACTTACAAATAATACATTACATAGACAATGGTATATAGCCTAATTATATTAGTGGATACATATAATTTGCTTAAACTTAAGCCCATCCATTTAAAAGGCCTGCAGGATCAGCAAATATAAATGCTGGATGTGGGTTTTATTAAAATCCTAATTATGTTTCCGCATTTCTAAAAATTTATGTTCTCGTGGGACTTTATTCTTTATTTTTCTTCTTTTCATATTTCCAAAATGAAAAAGGCATTGAAGTACAACTTCGTGTAATACTAATAAAATAAACTAATGATACATTTGGTTGACTTTATTAAGGATGCAATAAAATTAGCTATTTCTTCCATATAGATCCACATTTAGTTGATGAAATTACCACTCCACGAAATTATTTTTATTACAAAATAGAGCATTGTATTTCCTTTATAAAATTAAAATATTTCTCGATCATTCTTAGCATATATTCAAATTTACTTATGAAATTTTAAAGTAGCTATAAGGAGCAGTTATTAGCTATTCATATCATTTCTTAAGAATTGCAATTCTATGCCTATTTTATTCCAATTCACAAATTAGACATGTCATAAACAAATAAAAGATTAATAAATGCACCTCTTATATAAAGATGAATAACATCAAACTTAAGAGAAAATGCTCAATCATAAAATTAAACCCATTACTCATATCTAACTTATAAGAATCTCATGTAGGGAAGGCAAAAGAAAATACTAATGGAAAAAACCATTGAAAACCTAGGATCATTATCCTCAAATTAAGGTTAACTCTTACAATTCAACTCGTTTTGATAAGATCTAATCAAAAAATCAATTTGATCTAATCCTGATTTAATCTCGATTGAATTAGAATTTAACTCAATTCTATTCTTTTTACTTTTAATTTTTTCATATGCCAAAATCCATTATACAAGATTGACAATATGACCTAACATCATCAAATAAAAAATTCAAAAGGTTTTATTCATTGATGGGGAGACAGATGTAACTCATAAAATTTAAACCTAGACAACCTCATCATAGAAATCAAATAATTAAGATATCAGTTGTACCGGTGAAAAAAGCAATGACCCACCCTATAATGTTTTGGTAGAGGAATAAACCTGAAAAGACAACGCTACAGTCTACGTATGCGATCAGCAGAAAGAGAAAAATAATTATTACACAACGATCCTAGTTAATAAATTAGTTGGGTCATCATTGCCACAGTCAAAGATGTAAATCATATGCTTGCCTTTTTCCTTGGATGGCCAATTAATTGCTAACCAGATTATTGCAACCACCAATGACCAATCTACTTTAAAACTATTAGGTCATTGTTGTCGGTCCATATACAAATTAAACGATTTTCCTACTATTTCAATCTTATTTTACAGCGAATTAGTCACACCCTTCATTATATTTTTAATTTATATTTCTTATTCAATTTGAATCAATCAAATAATTATGAATTTCAAAGTTTAAAACTAAAAAAATATAAATAAATTATAGAATAAAAGACTAAATTAATCTCATTAAAATAAAGAATGAGATATAAAAACTTTCGAAATTAAAACTCAAAGGGAATAGCACAAGGCTTTACGATTGGTTTGACATTGAGGAAAACATACATAAAAAAGTACTCAAAGAAAATATTTGTGAGGATTTAGAACCGGTAGTTAGTAGTTGGAAAGTGAATCTACATAACATTTTCAGTAGTGTATTTATTTTGTGGAAAATATTATTTGATTTTGTTTTTTATATTTGTTATTGTTAGATATTACATTAAGAAAAGGAAGAAAAAGGAAAATAATTTAATTCAAAGGGCATAAATTAGTATAAGTTAATTCTCCAACTAGAGGACCGGCTTTTCATTCTCACAGGAGTTTTTTTTTTTTTTTTTTTTTTTGCTTTTTTTGTAAAAAGGATATTAATCCGACCCTTATTTTATAACAAAAATGTTTCCGTTGTGACGCGTGTTTTTAAACCCTCTCAATATTTGGTTGTCGTTTTTGCATTATATTAAAATGATTTCATGTGAAAGAATTTCGTTCTTTTGAAAAGAAAAAGTTGAAAATGGTTTTTATTTCCAATTTTAGATGTGGTCTTCTCACTTTTTTTTTGTTTTCCTTCCTTCCTAATACCGTAACACTAAAATTGTTCTTTAATTTTTGTTTTTTATGGTGTAAATGTTGGACTTCGCTGTTCAGGTTTTGTTGTTCATGTTGTTAAGTGCGTACAAGTGCCGTCAAATTTAAGGATGTAGGATAAGTTTTTGTCGTAGTCAAATAATATTTTTGGGAATCCATTTGGGCCTGACACCATGGGCTCCTAGAAAATTTAAATGCATTTCACGAAGCCAATTCTATCCCCCAAAGGTGATTTTTTCAAAGCATAAAAACAATTTTGATAATCATAACCGAGAGGATGTACGTTTTTGTCCAAGTCTGAGTAGGGCATATACGGTTTTTGGCGAGAGAGAGAGAGAATAAAGTATATATTATATGAGTCCCATTGTTATTTTTTTAGTACCAGTTCCGTTATTTATATTACTCTAAATTTATATTTTTTTAAATTTGAATTATTGATTAGAAAATAAAAATAAATGATGAAATAAAAAAAAATTAATGGTCTCATCAAAATAAAGAATGGATTATAGAATCTCTCATTATTGGAGTGATACAAATTTTTTTTTTTAAAAAAATAGTTTATAACATAATTGTCGCTATATATTTGTCTGTATATTCAACTAAACATTATAACAGATAAGGATCCACCAAAGTTTCATTTTGGTAAAGTTCCTTCACGTTAACTCATCACACGTGGTATATTAAAAATAAAGAATTCAGATTAAATCCTCCTTGATTTCATCTTAAGCTATTCATTTTCTTCCTCTGTTATATTTTTTTACGACTTTACACCATCACCATCCATGTCAACGATATATCCATGGAGAATGGATCGGATATGCTACTACCAGAGTTTCCAGAAATCTGTGTTATTCTTTGATATCAAATGAAGAAATATCTAACCTCGAAATTTTGCCTGGAATCTGCTTTGGTCTTCTTATTAAGTTGCGAGGCAATGACATGTGGGTATATATATATATATAGATAGATATGGGAAAGAGAATTCTTATATGGTCTCCCAGGTTCTTTGATGTATACTACAGAGAGGGGATTTATGTATGAAATGAGATACAAAATTTACCTTGAAGATGGTTGCTAAGATTGTGTGGTTGTTTCATTGTTTCCAATTTTTTTCTTTCTTTTTTTTTTTTTTTTCATGGTTGCGATCAACTTTGATGTATGAAATTCTTACTCCAAGGAAGGAAAAAAAAAATGAAAAATGAAAATTTGAGTTGTGATTTGTCTGGACTTCGATTAATGCCGATTCTTAATGCGTGGATGGGTATATCATGTTTTGTCAAGATGCGAATGGTGATGGAGTAAAGTTTAGTCGGAAAAAAATAAAATAGAGGAAAAAGATGAATAGCTCACGACGATTTTAATTAAGGAGAGTCTTAATCTCAACCAATTATTTTAAATATGCCACATGGCGATATCTAGTGATTTAATAGTAAACTTTAAGAGAATGTAACTTTAGAGGATTCTTATCCTACGCGTAATGTATATAGAAGTTATATATGCCGACAAGACAAGCGTAAATAAAGATGCACTCGTAATAAAACTAATATAATTAGTAATTATAACCTAATGTTAACCACATACTTTATATATACATATATACTCACTAAAACTTATTCTGGTTTACACAAATTAAAAACTTTCATACTTGTTTGCATTGGGAGAGCTTCTATGTAGTACTAGGCAAAAAAATTGCAAATCGTAAATTAAATTAAATTGAATAATTTTTTTTTTTTTTCAAACCATTTAGTTAAGAGAAGTAAATCGAAGTGTTTTAAATCAAATTGAATCATTTGGTTTGATAAAAAAAAATTGCATGTAATTCTTTTTTACTTTTTTTAAAAATCAATTTTTGTAGATTTCATCGAATTTTTTATATCTTATCCTCCTTTATCTTATTTTTAGATAATTATTAAAATTAAATTAAGCCAGTTCTATCTGAAATTTTATATTTAAAAACTTTCATTTTCTAAATTCTTTTTTTCTTATATGTTTTCAAATCAAATGTCTAACTTTAGTACTATTTAGATATCTCTCATCTTTTTTTTCTAGTTTTTTTTATGTCTCTTTTGTTTTATTCATATCGCTTTCGGACGAGAGCTCTACTTCTTTCTCCTCATTATTGTTCATTAGAATAAAGTCTCTTATCCTCGTTTAATCTAGTTAGGTTTGTTAAGATCTTGCACAATTTTTTTATAAGTATCGTTACATAAAAAAAAAAATGTATGAGAAATTAATTAAAAATATATTAAATTTTAATATAAAAGAAAATATATTATTAAAAATAAAAATATTTAGCAAAAATTTAATATAAACGGTTCAAGCCATAGATTAAATTAAACAAAATCAATTTTAATTGAGTTTAAAAAATTTACGAATGATTCGATTTCTAAAAGAAAATGAAACCCGAATCGTTATTTTGGGTTTTGTTTTGAGAGCAACTGTACCAAATCGAACTACACATCATCTCTATTTGTACGATCTCGTCTCCTATTTTAATGAAATCGATCTAGCTTTTTATCTCATGATTCATTTACATTCTTTTAAATTTTGAATATTAAATTCATAATTAGTTTAATAATTAAATTTAAAAAAATATAAATCAAGCAATAAAACGGTTGAACCAATCCCCTAAAAAAACACATAAACATAGAAAAATTCCAGTGATTGTGTTATAATTTCATTTTATTAGAAGAAGGGATAAGTCCATTGAATGCCTTAAGTATTTAACTAGTTTCTTAGTTTTATGTTAACCTGTGATGATTACTATACATAGCTGAAACTCTTTCGTTTCAATATGAGACTTTCAATGGATTTCGACTCATGACACATCCAATTAGCAAAAAAAGTCCAAAAGCCCTTCTATGCTAATTGTTAAGTGAACAATTTTAAAAGGTCTTAACTTTAGCCAAAAAAAAAGTAGAGAAAGAAAACGGTTGATTTAGTGGGTAGAAACAATGTAATCAAAACCAGATCGATCCAAAATCAAACTAGCCTCAAAAAGGGGCCAGCCCTACACTAATAACCGGATTTGCACTGGCCCATAGCGAACCAGACCACCCGCACAGTCCAACCGCTACCCGAGCGGCTCTTGCAAGCACCAACAAGGTTTTCAATAAGTAAATAAAAAGATTTTGATCGCTTTGGCCTAACCCCCCTTGTCAACCCCAATACTTACTACCGAGAAAGTGTGCAGGGGCCAATTTCGAGTGCACCGGTCGTTACATCTCTTCCATTTTTAACAGTAAACAATTTAAAGATTACATTGAATATCCAAAGTGGGACTCCTCACTTTTTAGTTAGAAATGGATTTGAAATATGAAGCGTTAAATTCTTCCGGATGTTACAAATAGCCCCGTGTGGAAGGTTTTAATTGGATATCACATATTTCAAGTAAGGTTGATTTTTTTGGGAAGATTTTACTCGCTAAAAAAGTACCATAACACATTTTATGAAAACTATCCATAATCTCATTTTTATCACCAACAATTTAATTTTTACTGTTTATAAGTATGATTCATTGTAAATCATGAGTGATTTATTGAATTAAAAAATAACCATACCATACAATCATTTTTAAGTAATCAGACCGTAAAAAACCTGTTATTTTTAAATTTTTGAAATATATTTTCACAAATTTAAAGTGCTTTTTTTCTTATTTTATAAAATATCTCTTTAACTATATAAACATATATTATAAAATATAGGGTGCTGTCTTGCCACGTGATTTATAGCATATAATCGTGCGTATATACTTCGTATGATAATCAATATAAATGCTTAAACGTTGAACCCTATAAGCTATCCTATATCTCTAACTTAACTCGATATATTAAGCTTGCTTACTATGTTTTTGTTATTGCTTTATGTTAGCTATGTTCAATAACTTGAATATCATATTTTCACGTCTTTTTATTACTATCAGACATACACCTACCATACGCGTGTATAAAATTAAAAAAAAAAAAAATCATCACCAAACTAACCAAATAAAACACAAATAGTTTGTAAAAAATAATAACTCAAGTTTCCATAATTAACACTTGTTAAAGATTTTGGGAAAGAATAAAGTATGATGGTTTTCTTTTATTAGGGTGATAATTTTTATTTTTTTTATTTTATGCACACTTATCATGAGTGTTTTCTATATTCTTCTTAAATAAGATTAGCTTATTAAATTGCGCTTCCATGCTATATCTTGACATAGAAAGTTTACATTATTTTCATGAGAATAGAAGTGCCATTCTTCTAATCTACCTAAATGAGAAAATATGTATGTTATATTTTACTTTCAATTGTTCTACACTATCCTTCAGCAATTATGTAGAAACATGAAAAAGAATTTGGGTTTGCTTCCAAAGAGTGACAATAGCCAAAATGTACATGCCCCTCTCTTGTTAGTAGTAGTCTGCTCTTTTCTTTTCTTTTTTCCTTTTTTCTTTTCACGGAATAATCGTGTCCTTAACGCTATATTTGGCAACAACAATATATCTCCTCTAAAACTAAAAATCACGAAAAACGATTATATATATGTATAAATATTTATAAGATGCTGACATGTATGACACATGCAAATTACACATAATAATTAATTTGAAAATTATTTGTTTCATTATTATGTATATTAATATTTTATTAATATTTATACACATATATATATATAACATTTAATACCTATTGAATCTTTTTTTCAAAAATCACCCATTGGAGATAGAAAATAAACTGAATCCAATAAACTAACAAAAAGGAGATGCATTTATAAGATGGTAATAAAGCAAAACTTCATTTAATTCAAATCAAAGGAAGGAAAGCATACAACAAAAAACAATAACAGCAAATATTTCCCGAACTATACCAATTACTCCCTTGGGGAAAAAGAAAAAACAACTATGCAATTAATCCATTAATTAAATTACATTCCAACTACAAAAAACTATATATGAACAAACCAAAACTTACTAAATACCTAATAGTATAAACATTATTTACAGGATCAACATTTGAGATACTAATGGTAGCATTTAGGGATGTAATCTAGTGAATTGTTAAAGGGTACTCAACTTACAAAACTTGATAAAATATCTTATTAGGTATAGGTCAGGTTTTGGGATTAAATAAGAAAAAACAATGGGAAACCCAATCCGGTAAAATATATATATATTAGTATAAATATTTGTTCTTAACTTATGCAATATGTATAGTTTATACAAGTTTTACATTATCCAACATATTTAATTCTCAAATTTTATTATTGTATAAGTTAATAAATGAATCATAATCCTACTAAACTTCTTTCAAATCTATTCTTTCCTTAATTTCATCTAAACCCTATGAAAGTCCGTCCCTATAAAATCCTTTAAATCCTATTAAAGCCTTATAGGATCAAGTTAAAAATAAGAGATAAATCCTTACAAGTTTTCATAGGGTTATGAGAAATGTCATATTTTATAGGGATAGATTTGGGTTTCACAAATAAATGTGATGCACTGTTAAATCAATTTTTGATATCACTTATCCGATTGTGTTTCTATTGCAAACTGCATGATATTTGCTAAAACCCTTGTAATCTAACATTAGGAATGCCAGTCTCTTGATAAGGTGAACTAACCTGGATTCCTCCATTCCCGACAACTATAATAATAGTTGGTTAAAGGGAAAAAAAAAGAGAAAGAAAGAAAAGAAAGAAGCTAAGTGACATTTAGTAGTCTATCGCAACATTTTAGAGCATTTACTGTACACTTGGATATTAAGGAAATTCTTAGAAATGTCAACGAAGCCTTAAAAGGAATCGAGGATTCGAATTTCTTTTCATTTTTATTTTTATTTTTTTGTTTAGAAATATTACGTTTATATGAAAATAACAAGTAAGAGATGGTTAAGTTACCAATAGGGAAGAAAGATGGAACAAGTAAGTGGGTTTTTATCATAAAACATAATTCAGATGATAGTTTTGAAAGATATGAGGTACAATTGGTTGTTCAATAATGATATATTTATACCCATTGTATTAACTATGAAGAGATGTTTTGAATCTAATAGATCAAGTTTGTTTGTCTAAGCTTGACTGGCATTGCATCCATTAGATTATAAATTATGTTTTTCTTAATAGTTATTTGGAAGAGGAGATCTATATGCAAATTCTAGTATGGCTATATATATATATATATATATATATATATATATATATATATATATATGAAGACAATTGAGATAAGCTATAAGCTAAACAAATCTGTATATAATTTGAAGCAATCTCCATTATTGGATCAGTTTAAGAAGTTCAGTGATAATTTAAAGTGCGGATAACATTTATTATTATTGATTGTAACGTTGTTGAAACAAGTAAGTTGAAAACAAATCAAGCTGAGTTTTGGACTAAAGAAATGAGAAAAATAAAGCCCTTCATCGAGAGAAGGGGGGCGTGGTGGGGGTTTATATATTAGAGGATATATATCCTCAAGGAAACAAGTTAAGTTAGATGGTCTGGGTCATATCTTACGAATCTAAAGGGAACTCCATGTAAGGGCCTATCAATTAAAAGGACATGGCGTCATAATGTTAGAGCTTTTATGGATGAAGATTGGGAAGGTGTTGGAACTAATTGGAAATCTATTTAGTATATTGCACAAAAATATGAGGTTATCTTGTGACTTAGAAGAAAAGTAAGATGAAAACAATTGCTATGGATAATGTTGAGGCATAATTTAGGGTTATAGCTCAAGAACAAGAAATTTGTGAAGTTATTTTGCTCCAGAGGCTGTCATGAAATGTGGGGGGTGAAGTATGATGATTCTCTTGTCGCTATAAGCATTGTAAAGAATCATAGTCCAGTAGATTAATTTTACTGAGAATCTTCTTGTTTTTATTAAGATATAGATTCAGTGTAAAATTTATATTTCCTATTTTGTTGTTTTATGTATCACGTGTAGAGCTCCAAAAACATTAGGGAATAGAATAGATTCTTTATTTTTTCTTTTTGGATAGTAGGGATTGGATTATATTAACTTTTATTAGATTTCGCTGGAGCTTTGCACCAAGCTATTTATGCACCCCAATTGATCGATAATGTATAAAAATTAAGAGAATATTCCCCCTCTTTCTTTTTTATTTCTTTTATTATTTGTTGGACAAGCTTAGGTTGGATTTCCTTTTCTATATTCGGTTGATATTTTTATAATTTAGAATTATAATTCCCGTTTTGGGCATTACAGGGAATTTTAACTCTCCTTTATGACATAAATAATGACAATTCTATTCCAAATATAGTAAGTAAAGGTTACAAGATTAGCTGTATATAACGCGTTGGTGATAGTAATTAAAGGCAAAAGATAAATTATATAATACCACTAGCAGTAGAGACACCCGTATTGGCACACCTAAATTGTACATACAAGAACTAAATGAGCGGCCTAAAAAAAAAAGCCTAAATAGTTTAAATTTCTAAGAAAATTAAAGAAAAAGAAGAAGAAGAAACAATAGTAATATATTAAAAATCCAAAAAGAAAAAATAGTACTTGAATGTTGTTAAAAAGGATGGAAAAAAAATTCTCTAACCTTATTATATTTTATTATTAAAATAAATAGGACCTTAAGTAACCGCTTCTCTTAAAATTATATTTTTATCCTCTACTTACTATTATTTAACAAAAAAATAATAAAAAAATAAATTATTAAAATTATAACTAATAGATAAATATGTCCACTTGCTCATTCTTCTCTCTTTTTATTTTTTTACTCTCCTACCTTTCCACTCTCTCACTAACTGCATTTATATCTCTCTTTTCTCTCTTCTACTTTTTTATACTTTCCCACTGACTGCATTTACATCTCTCTCTTTCTCTTCATTTTGTATTTTTTACATACATACTGCGAGTACATTAACTACTAATATATATACATGTAATTATTGAAGTAAAACAAAAGTATTTTGTTTATCAAAAATATCTCGATAAAAATCCTTAACTACATGACTCCTACTGTATTGATATGCTAGTTGTCGTTGCATGCTTTAACCCTAAAACCTTATCGATATCAAATATAGAGAAGGGAATATTCATCACTTATAACGATTAAACTATATTATTAAAGCTCAAAAAGGTTTAAGTAATTGCTCCTATTATAATTACAATTATTTCCTTTGAATCAAGTTTTTTTTTTTAAATTTTTCCAATTTTTATATCAAGTATGATATAATTTAATAAAGGTATATTTGCCAATATCAATTATATATTATAATTTCTACAATGTTTTATCCAAAAAATTTGTGGTTATTTCAATACCTACTGCTCTTTTACGTTGCTTAATAATTCCATCTCCATAAGCTTGCTTTTTTAAAATAGAAAAAAGCTTACTTGTTTCCCTTACCTATTAAAGATATTTGCCAATATCACTCGAATATTGAAATATAATCTGTAAACTCTAGTGATATACTCTTTCAAAACAGAAAAAACAACCGATTTTGATTAAAACTTTATTTTATAATTACTCTTTTTTAATTATACACTATATTTATGTTTTGCATACATAATGCAAATGCATACTTGTTAGTATTGGTAAAATAAGCAATAAATAAATATATACACCATGAAATAGATAACAATATAAAAAGTTAGGTTATAGTAAATAGATGCATCTATGAAGCACCTAAGTGATCATCAAGACTTTTTCCCAGGACATTATATCTCTTCTACGTGATCAGTGCATATATGTACTTTGCAATTGAAATAACAAATGGCTAAAAATTCTAATTTAATTTATCATTCAATTCACAGTAACAAATCTCATGTCCAATCACCAAAGAAATATTTATATAGGAAAATGACATATCATCCATAATAGTGTATTAATTATTAAAAAAAATATCATATTTAAAAAAAAAAGTCTATCTACAAGAATTAATAAATCCATAAATTTTTTTATAACAGCATGGATTATATTATAAAGAAAAGACATGTAATACATGAAGATACAATAAAAAAAAAGGCTAAATCCTCTTCAATAGAAGGTGAATATTCTATTAAAAAATACTAAGAAATGCTTCGCAAACTCAACGTCCATATGTTTGCACCATGATCACTAGCCAATTCTATTTAAAATATATTAGCAAACGACGCACCTCATTACGTATGCTAGAAAAAGTAAAAGAATTTGGACTTTATATATAAAAAAAAACCAATAATATATATTTATAAAATCAAAATTATAATAAATTTTCTTTTAAAATAAAATAGTAAATATTGGTCAAATAAAAAATATAATAAATTTTTCAAATAATAGTAACGTTGAATAACTAAAATAATGAATAGAGAAAACAATAATAATTGTAAAAATAAGAATGGTACAAAATAATAACTCTATAATTGAAAAGATTTATGAGTAAAAAATGATATTTAAGAAGTTTATGGGTTGGATTTAGATTTGAATTTGAATTTTTTTTTTATTAACTACCATGATTAAAACTATAAGATATATATAGTAGTTAATAAGTAGTTAAAAAATGGTTTCCTTTTAATATAATGGATATATATATATATATACACCTTTTGATGTTGTGCTTCCCATGTGTATGCTACAATTATTTACGTTGAAACATTAATGTAAAATTAATACATAATGTAACTTAATATACGTGTAATGTGATATATTATTATGTTCATTCACTCGAACATATTAATACAATGTTAACCATGGTACCATTAATAAGCAATCAAACTATACCCAATACATCCAATAGAGAAATTAATAAACCTCTAATAACTTGTATGTCATTTAATGCATCACTAACAGTCTAACACCTAATATCATCAACCTGAAATAATTGAAAATTGTAGATGTAAAAGAATGGATAAAACAAAACAAAGTAAGAATCATTGTGCCAAATGCAACATGTCTTGACTTGCATAGAATTTAAACTTGTAATACCACAACCCATAATAACTCAAATTTAAAAAATGAAAATTCTAATTTGGAAAGTATGGATGAATTTCTACGAAGTAAGAATTCCATACCATAAGTTGCAACTTTTACTGAAATCTAATAATGTAATATCACAACCTATAATAATTCAAAATTAAAATAAATAAATAAATCAATTCGATGATAATGAATAAAACAAATCAAGATAAGAATTTCCATGTGTATGATACACTTCCTGGAAATAAAAACGGAAAAGAAACTTTCAGAACAACAATTAAACCCAATTTTAATAATATATGATTCACTAATGGTTGAGATTACCCTCATAGCACATTATTTTCACGTTTGAATTTACCAATAGAAAACTGAACGGTATAAAATTATTGGAATCCAAAAGGGAAAGAAAAAGATCTTCTAAAAGTATCAAGAGATGTTAAAACTCGTTGCAAAATTAATTTTTGTTGGTTTTTAAACTTAGAGTTTAAAAAGAAAAGAAAAATATCTAAATGAAGCGTTGTTCAAAAGGAATGAAAATGTAAAAAGAAATGTAAATTCTAGGATGGCGAGAAATGGATTTAGCAATAAATATATATATATATATATATTAAAAGATATTAGTGATGGGGATATCACAAGTACAACTCTTAAGTAAACTCTCAATGGTCCATTTGCCATGTATGGAGATGGACCTGCAACAAACCCCTTATGGTATAGCTAATATAGGTCCTCCAATTCTCAAGTTAATAAAAATGAAATAATTAAGAGAGTAGAGTGAGTTCTCAAGAGTGTCAAGAAAGGGAGGATTTTTCTACTTGAAGACTTTACCTCTACTTATAGATTAGGGGTGCTAACTTAAGTGGACACATGAAAAGAAGAGGTCAGCCGGCATAGAGCTCCAAGTTGTTCTTCATCTAGGTGATAGAGGTTCCGTAAGCACATAAGTCAGACTCCCCAATAGGCTTGGGCCTTCAGAGCTTTGAGCCTAAGATACAACCATCGACATTTGTCCCCTTACTCTCCTTGGCACCAAGCAACAAAGGGAGTATTGGAGTGATGGGTTAAGGAGGCCAAAGCCCTTATTGGCTCAATAGCAAACAGATAGATGAGGGAGCACCATTGGTGACCTTTTAGAAGTGAGGTTGATATAACCATCGATAACAATCTTTTCCCATATCTAGTCTTTCTTCATGCATAGTGGTAGCACTTTGGGAGACGTATCTTGATCATTATGTGCATGGGGAAACTACAATTTGGGTTAATGGTGTACATTAATGGCAACCTTTCGTTATCACCCCCTCCTAGCCGTTGGATGAGTTGGCCATTCACATATGAATGGATCAGATCCTCTTCCATTTGCTATATTGAAGGGGATAATGGGGACCATCTTCCTCATTTTGACTTTGCTTCTTCTGAGTTTACTGAGAGCGTCGCATAGTCCTTTCTCCCCTATAAGGTTTGTCGTGAATGACCAAGTCCCATATGAGAGTACCGAGCAAGAGAGAATTCAAACCGGGGTTTCACCTTACTAGTAGACCTTTTGAGCATTGCTTAAAGGGTGTAATAGATTGCTTGATGACTAGGAGTAGCTCCTAAGCACTAATTATGAGGAGTACAAAGATCACTCTACCTCTTGGCCTCAGCTCTATTGTTCTTCTTCAAGTCGTTGGGTACCAACATCATTGATATCCAGGCTTCCGTGACATATGTTCGGGCAATGCTTGCCGTTAATGATGTTTTTAGTCCTCGAGGGGTAATAAGATTTTGGTGGCTTGGGGGTTCTCGACCTTCATCAACCAAAAGACTTCTAGGGAAGGTTGCTAAGCCTCGAGAACATGGCAATCTATATAAGTCCACTTGCTTTCTTAACCTTACAACAGTTGTCCCTACAAGCTTAGAGTGCTCGGATGACTTCCATAGGTTCACCAGTGGTTTTTAGCTGCATATTTCAAGAGGCATGGCAATCCTTAGTCGCTTATAAGTATGAGAGGCGCTTCCTCTCAAGGCTACTATAATGGTACATGCTTGGTGAAGGAAAAGCGTGCCACGCGCTACTTTAGAATGGACAAAGGACCTTGCCCCATAGTCATTACAACGATGGAGGAGGTGTGATGGACACAGTTCCCCAAAGTCCATGGTCATCTACTCGAAGGTCTTGGGTCGATCACAATTCCTTGGTGCAAACAAAGAGTTAAGTTGAAGTTGTAAACTGATTGGCCCGAGTGGAAGCCCTTGTCTTTTTGCTAGCTTGGGATCATACACAAACTAGGTTAAGAAAACCACCCCATAAAGCTAAGTTGAAGTTGCAAACTTAAAGATGGACATTTGACAATGAGCAATAGTATAGGAGGGTCTTAGGCCAAGCCAATGTATCTTTGTATTATCTTTCCCATAGTTACTTATATTTAGGGCTAGTGTATCGACCCCTAGGCCTTGTAACCGTTTTTCAGTTAATTAATAAAATCGAAGTTCCTTTACATGCTTAGGTGCATTTTCTTGATTCTTTCCATTGTGTCTTTCTTCAATTTGGTTTGTCCCCTTATCTTCAAGTAATCGTGATGGCTTATAGGGTTCTCAAAAATGAAGCCGAGTGCTCTTAGGTCTTCCCAAGCTCATGTGACCTCATACCGCCTATTACCTATAGCGTGCCTGTGATCCGAGCCTCAATCACCTTCTAACCAGACATGACCATCGAAGTAATCAATGTGACTGTTAGGGTACCTAAGGTTCTTGGGAGGCATGCATCATCAACACCACGCATGTAAGTGCCTATTTAGCAATCTACCTACTAAACAACTTCTAGCCATTGATCTCCTAGTTGCGACACGTGGTCGCCCACGATGGTCGTTTGCGAAGCAACGCATCCTATGGTCCTTGCTAACTTATATAAGGGTTTGGAGTCATTCCATTTCTTACTTCCTGCCATCATTTTATCAAAGTTCTACTATCAAGCTTGATTTTTTTAAGTTTTTATAAATTTTCCTTAAACGGATAAATACTAAACCATACTTGTTTAATATTGGTTCTTAACTAAGGTTTAAAAAAAACTAATTTTTTAAAAAGAATTTTGTAAACTTTTATAATTGCCACTTGATTGGAGTCAGGAAATGATTTAGGTCAAAACCAAATGAATAGATTTGGTTTTGATTTAGACATCGATTCGCATAATGAAAACCGATTTTGTAGAAAAAGGTATTGAAAAGCTAACAAAACGAGTTTGAATGTTAGGTTTTTTAAACCCTTATGGGTACTATAAATTTTCATAATTTAAATTTAATTTCTTGAAATCACCTTTTAAAAATTGATACTTAATAATTTTTTTTTTTTTACTAAATGGATTAATTTTAGCTAAAAGTGGAAAAATTAAATATTTTAATTTTTTACGTAGTCTCGAAGGTAATTACGTAGCTGCTATTTGAGATTAGACTTATATAATTTTTTTCGAAAAAATTTAAGTTGGTTAATGGTTTTAATTTTAAAAATGAGTCAGGTTAAAGTTTCTTAACCTTTTCAAATTATTTTGAAAATCTTTAAAGGGTCCTAATTGGTTTATTTTTTAGAGTTTGAAAGTATCCTAAGAGATTAATTTATTTTTATTTTTAAAAAAGTTGATTCTTTTCTAAGTGGTAAAATGCGTTTATTATTTTATTTTATTTTTCCATTTTTATTATTCTTATTTATTTCCCTTCTTTCCATTCCTTATTTTCTTATTAAAAAGAAAACATCAAACTAACCTTCTTCTTTTTTTCTCTTTTCTTTTTCTTTTTTTATTTTTCTTCTTTTCAGTTTTCTTTTTTCAATAGGATACAAGAATAAATCAATAAATAATGCAAGACTGAAATTAAAACAAGGTTAGACCAAAGGAGAACTTGCACACTAGTCAAAGTTGTTAGACAAGTCGAGTTGAATCGAAGCTTCATGGGTTAGATCTAAACTTTGAAGAAGAGAATAATGGCCATTGGAGGGGTGCTTCTAAGCGATTCCAAGCCAAATTTGATGTGGGTAAAGGTGTTTTTATGTGATTCATATTAGGTTTAGAGAATATAAGACTAACGCCTTGATGAATAGTGGCTGTTTGGTGATGCTTAAGAAACGATCGCTACTTGGTGAGGGTGGTTTGGTCATAGAGTGGTGGCGGCTCGATCAATCAAGTATTGGGTATTGGGTTTTTTATGGTAGTGAAGCTAGTAAAGGTAATGAATTCACTTGGTTTTTGAGTGAGAAAGTAAAGCTCACGGGTTAAAGAGAAAAAGCTTAGATTTAAGCTTGTATGGAGTATTTTTAATCAAGCTCCCTTGTCTTAAACAAGTTCCCATTCCCTTATTTATACTTATGCATACTCGAATTCAATTGGAAACCCTTTGAATTACCCAAAATCAAAGTTTTGTGTTAATGGGTACTTAAGTTTTTTTTTTTTTTTCTAATTTTCACCTACTCTAATCTAGGTTGAAAAGTTTTAATGTTTATGCAATATCTCACAATTAAACTTAGATTTGTGCAATTGAGACACCGCTCCACCTATAACTATCTTTCAAACCATTACTCCCATTCTCACTACAACATCTTTTATTGTTACTTAGTTTGGTTAAGGATAAAAAAAAAAAGACTATTATATTATTCAGCGCTATCTTTTTTAAAGCTATTAGTGTAAACCTTGTAAAGTTATCAATCTTAATCTTAAGCTAGACTCGAATACTCTAGATAACCTTACAAGTCAATGAGGCTAAGTAAAATAAAAATTTTATTAAATTATGAAATCAAATATAGGGGTGGTAATAAAAACCCCAAAAATTCAATTAAAACTTATATTGCGTATAAAAACACTAAATCCTAAGTATATGTAAATACCCGAAATTGAATTCGAACTTGACAAAAACTCTAAAATTATAACTTTAAACTTATAAAATGAATAAATTTACCTTAATAGTAATAAAATCTTAAACAAATGTAATTATTAATCAAAACGCGTAATCGTATAAAATTTTTAACAAACACGTTGAGATAACTCGTAAATATTATAAATGTAACAAGTATCAATTAAATTAATAAATTTTTTATAAGATTTCAATATTATTTTATAAACGCTAAATTTATAATATTTAGAAAAATCTATTTTTTTATTTCTCTTTTTCCTTTTCCCTTTCATTTTCTTTCCCTTTTCTTTCTCATATTTCTTTTCTACTGTTATGTTACCTAACTTTTGGAATTGTTGGATAAACATGTGTAGCTTTATGAATTTTATCATGTATAAATAATGAGATAAATGCCAAACTTGGATAAGATTATGTCTTATCTTAATTAATAACACATCTTACCTTGATTTTCTTTCTCTTTTATTTTTGTTTTATCCTTATAAATTTCTAGCCACTATCTTTTACGTGACCAAGTTTTGAACAAAAAGCAAACACACAAGTTCCTCTTATTTTCTTCCTCTTATTTTCTTCCTCTTTCAAACCACGAAGCATCCACTCCTTTTTTCTAATTTTTTTTAAGACAACAATTAAGAAGAAGAAGAAGAAAAAAATCTTGGGATTACTCGTTCGAGATACTTTAAGTAGGAGTATTTAGTATGTATAATATGTTCACTTTGTATTAAATATTTTTATGTGTTTATATACATATGTAACATAAGGTTATGTTTTAGAAATATATGCAGGATTTGTATTTCGTTATATATAAATAGTAAATTACGTTTATGTATGCATACATGTTATATGTAGTATGTAATATAAAAATCTAGATGCATATATATATCTATATATGTATGCACGTGTATATTATATGTATATTTAGATTTGTATAATTTTCATTACATATATATATGTGCGCGTGTGTGTGTACAATATATCACCGAAATTATGTATATAACTATGTATGTATAAAGTATAAAAATACTAACTTAGGGTGTATATTCGGTGTATATATGTGTGAATAAAATAGTAATTATATTAAGTATTTTCACTATATACAAATATATATATATATCTATAGACGTGACATATATATATGCATATGTATTCATATATAATACTATATATATTAAGTGTTTTTAGTATATATATATGTAAATGTGATCATACATGTTTGTACGTATAAAACAGAAAAATACAAGTATATATATTTATAGATACCATATAAGTGTATATATATGTATATGTATGTAATATATTTAGAGTTATATTATTATAGTACAAAAGTATCTTGTACGTATAAAAATATATATATGAATAGTATGGTATATATAGAAATATGGGTATATTTGAATAGTACATATGTAATATACTATAATATTAATTTAATAAATAAAGTAAAATAGTAAATATGAATATATATACTATAACTCTTAAAGAAATATAAAATAACTAATTTATAAAATTTAGTAAAATATAATAATAAACATTATTATATACACATTATGTAAAAATACAAAATAAGAAAAAGATGGAAAAAGTATAAAAAATTCGTAAATGATACATAGTATTGCCCTATGTTGCCATGTCAGCATTTAATTGAATTAATTAAATTGGTAATTAAAAATAATAATTAATTAATTATTAAAGTAATAAAAATGAATTAAATAAGTATTAAACCTTAAAATTATAAAAATAAGTAAATTATGGTGAAATAAACTTAAAAGTAAGAAAATTACAAAATATAAAATTTAAATATTTATTAAATGATAAATATGCAAAGAAAAATTTAAAATAATATTTTACAATTACTTAAGCAGAAATAATAAAACTTATAACATTTTTATAACATAATAGGAAATGCAGGTTATGACGTAAAAAACTAACCCTATTCTGAGAAAGTACATCTAAAAATAATAAAAATGAACTATAAGTTCATAAATATCATAATTAAATTAAAAAAAAGTTATACACAATTAACCAAAAAACTTAACTTGAGGATTTTATCTAAATACATAGCAAATTTAGCAAGATGGTATTAAATATAATAAAAGTTTAGTTATTTAATTTAAAAACTTATTATTTTTTGTATTTTCTTAATGTTAGGTAATCACGAGATTAATATTAATTTGCTAGCAAATCACTACGATCCCTGACTTCGAGAATGACTAAATTAGTATTCCTAATGATTTCATACATACATGTGTACGTAGATAGAAAATATTAATTGTTATTAATTGAATGTTGTATGGAGGCTAGGTTATGCATGTGTATAATATTGCTTGCCAATTGTGAAATTACTTTAAATTATAATAATGTACTAATTGTTGTATAATAAACTTAATGGGAATTGTCTTGTTTGCAACTTTATTTGATCATACAATAAATGGACCTAAAATTATCAAACCTGAAATAACTAAATTGAAATATGCAAAATCATGCATTGCATAACTAATTTCGGTTATCAAATCACAAGGAGGTAATGAGAGACTATATAGGGGTTGAATAATTCTGATTAAAGTGTTTTAGTATGGTATACACATACGATATAACTTTATCCTAGCCTGCAGGAACACTAGACATTGGAGATCCAAACTGACTAGCTAAGAGTCGAGTCTAAAGGCTTCTGTTTAGGGATAAGTATGGGTTGCGAAAATCTACTCATGATCATACTTAGAACTGAGTTTTGACTTAAACTAAAAATAGATATACCATTGTGTTTTTGAATACAAAATGCGAAGTTTCCTCATTATATAAGTTCAAGTATAATACCGAGATCCGATTTGTGCCGTGTATCCAACCTTGACTTCAGAAGGTATTAAATTCGAGTTACATGTAATATTCAGTCACCTGCATGTATTTGTATAGCACTCTGATTGTCCATGCATTCATATAACTTGTTTATTGTACGGTTGAGAGAAGATCTCACTAGGCTATTTAGCTGACATGCTTATAGATTACTTGTGCAGGAGGATTTCTCTATCATTCCATATGGTAATATGCTCGAGGTTAATGAATCCTCTATTGGTTGGTGTGAGTGTGAGGTTAGAGTTAAGAGTGTAATGCTCTTACTATAGCTAGTGTTTGAAAACTTATTAAAGGATTATATGTTATGCCCCAAAGCGGCAAAATCGTAACAGCCCCGTCATGTAAATCATTCTAAAATAGAAGTTGGCCTTACAACCGCTATTCTAGACCTGATCTACATAAGGCATCCATGACCAACCCGCTTTGAAGTAAACATTTGTAATTTAAATAAATCATTTACTTAAGAA
Organism: Lumnitzera racemosa; assembly: GCA_024138005.1. Lineage (NCBI taxonomy): Eukaryota > Viridiplantae > Streptophyta > Magnoliopsida > Myrtales > Combretaceae > Lumnitzera > Lumnitzera racemosa. The sequence continues at coordinate 8,773,197 of JAMXBC010000008.1, read as the reverse complement.
AGTGAGAAAATATATATATATATACACTATAATTCAGTTATTACAATTAACGTTTACAATATTTCACCGTAATATATTTTTTAGTTATTATATCATTCAAAAATGAAAAATTCTAAAATAAAAGCTTAGACCTTAAAAATATATGTTTGTTCTTCAAATGTTTTTCCTCACTTCCTAGGATTCAGCAATTGTTAGCTTTAGAGTAGTTGTAAACCGCTTCTTAGCCAGCACTTGCATGACATCTATAGGGATATGAGCAACCATAGCTCAGTAAGTTAGGATGGACGAATTAAAACTATACTATAAACATAACAAGGTTATCAATCAACTTATTAGGTATAATGCATGTTCAAGCAAATGCATCGTACAACGTTGTCCGGCCCGTCATAAGATTAGAGAAATTGTACTCGCTCTAATCCAGGTTGAGGAGTTGCCATTAATGTAACAGCTCACGACCAAACCCAGGCTTGTGCAATAGAGATACCGCTCCTCCCACGATTACCTTCGAACCATTGACTCTACCCTTACCGTGACCTCCTCTTCTATCACTTAGTTCGACTAACGATGAAGAAAGGACCATTATGTAATCATGCGCTATCCTTTTCGAAGGAGTCAGTATTTGGCTAAAGAATCCTAGGTTTCTCCTAATGGGTTGTCATGTAGGTCCAATTATGATTACAGGTCGTATATTTGATTAGGTACAATTTAGGGTGATCAATTATTTCATACAATACAAGCCAGAACAACAAATATAATTATAGCATCACTTATAATCAAGCACCACTTATAATCAAGCACATGCACACAACCAACTATCTAACAAGTAAAACCAAGCATAATCTCAAGCCTCCAAAATACAGCAACGTATTAATCCCAACTTACTTGGACTCCTCGCTCACTCACTTGAGGTCCAATATGCTTAAGCCATCGCCGATCATCCCTATAACACAAATGTGGTTTTAGTTTTTCATATAACTATTATAAGTTGGTTTTATCTTATAACGCTTATTGTTATCTTTTGTTTAGGGTTTAATATATCTAATTATCTAGGTTTTCAAATCTTTCACAATTATTTTAGATTTGGGGTTAGGTTCGGGTTCAGTTTCCGCATCGATTTTTAACTTAGGTTCTAGTTTGATTTTGAAATACTGTTTTATACCCGAACCCTATAAATTTGTTTCAACTCATAATGTGAAATTAATTACATTACTTTCTGATATCCTAAATACCATCATTACCCCTAGTCAGTATTTTATTCCACTCGGTACACTTTAATCTGTATTAGTGTACCGAATTTATTGTTGATATGAGAAATTTTTATATTTTTCATATAATTACATAAATTCAAGATTCCTACCAGATTTATTATATTTCCCTATTATTTGTATAATATCAATTTTTATTCTAATATCTTCTATTTATTATATTTCCAATAATTACATATTATGTATTATTACCTATTATGTATATAATACACATTTAATATTTCTAATACTCTAATTACTATCTCCCGACATCAATTATCATTTTAAAATGTCTAAATTCATCCTAAATTAAATTTTATACCTAATTACCCTAAATTACTAAATTAACTTAAAATGTACAATTTTTCCTTATTACTTATTTACTACCTAATTAACCTAATAATTACATCTAACACCCTAAATGCTACAAGTATCATACTTCATTAGATTTTAACATCCTAAAACATATAATTATTCACTAAATCAGTAATTAGTCATTTAATTACTTAATTAACCTTAAATTACTCATTTTAAGGCCTAAAAATTATCTAAAAATTTAAAAAAATTATTTTTTAAAAACGGGTTTCATAGCACTATTCTATATCATCTAAGTAGTTTACATAAAAATTTTGGGCTCAAAACTACACTCTTATGGCCATTTATTTCTAAATCAAAACTTGTTCGGTTTTATATAATTTCTTAAAGACCATATATCATGGGACACATTTTCATCAAAATAATATTTTTCCTAAAAACAAAATACAAAAATATTCCATAATAACAAAATTCATAATTTTCTCAGAATATTTACTATTTTTACAAAATTATATAAAATCGGGTTAGAAATCGAATTTACCGATTTGGATGGCCATGGGTGTGTTAGCCCACTTAGGTACTACCACCACTATGTGGTAGTGGTAACCGTCCACTCCCAGCTGCTCGTTGGGTCTGGGTTCTCCTTATAAGTCCCAACTACACAATTTTCTTTTCTTTTTTTTCCTAACCCTAATTTTTCTCTCAATTTCACCTCTTTCTATTTTTCTCACTAAACAAACTAACCAAATGAGCTTCTAAAAAATTTGAAGTATTTATAGAGTTTTAAGGAAATTATTGTGCATTAATGAGACATGACAATTGCCTTATCTCTTATTCTTTCCACTTTCTATTTGTTGCATTTTAATTGGTTGATTTTTTTCTTCAATATCAAATTGTCATGCCTCATTTCTGGACTTTTTCTCATTGTTCTTAATTTTTCCTTAGTTAATCATGAATTTTATTTAATTATTTATTATTATTTTAGCACATTTCGCATCTTTTAAGTAATTACGTATATTTATACATACATGTAAATTTATATATAGTATAAATAAATATTTCTAAATATTATTTACGTTATTTTATAATTTTTAGTATACATATAATTTATTTCTAGCGATTCGTTAATTATTGGAATGCATTTTATGCATTTTCGATAAATAACGAGTTATATACTTAAAATTTGAAATTTTTATATTCTTTTATTTTATTACTTGTTTTCTTAAATTTAAACTTATGGAATCATTTTACTAATATTTGTAGCTTTACTTATAATTTAGACTCGATCGGATCTTTTAATCGATCGAAACGTTGAGTGACTAGTCGTGAGGCTTACATTTATATATTATTAGCTTGTTGGGAGACTTAATATTTGTATTGCATATATCTGATAATTACAGTTTGATATTTATGTTAATATAATTATGTTGTAATATTATTTGTGCCTGCATAACTCTTGGATTATTAATTGTAGTAGTAGCCTTGTATGCAGCATAAAGAGTTATTAATTAAAAGAAAAATCAATTTACAGTCCTTTGTACGATAGACGACGCTTGCCACAACTAGCCCTTTCAGGTCGTGACAATTGCCATTTGTTTGGAGAATCCTAAATATCCCCTAAAGGGTTGCAATGTATGTCTAATTGAAGTATTTAGGTTGCTTATAATTAAGTTCGATTTAGGATAACCAAACAATCTCACTCTACTCAATTCATAACAAACACTAAAACACAACATTAGTTTTCAACAAGTAATCAAAGACACACAAGCACATGTACATGTGGCTACTTATAAGTATAATCACATACAATCTTAAGTCTCCAAGTACTTTAATATAGTACTCTAAAATACAGTGGTGTATTGAATCTAACTTACCTAAAATCCTCAGTTCACTCACTTGACTTGCTAAAGGTTAACTTGTCTTCACATGTCTTATAATATAAATACTCATTTAGTATTTATATTCTTATAACATATAGGCTTTAAATTATAATTTGACTCAATTTTCCAAATACATATACATATATATATATATATTACTTATTACCAATCTATTCTAGGTTAGTTTATGAATTAGTTTTTCGAATTTGTTTCTGATTTAGGTTTTAATTCAGTTTTTTTATTACGAATGTTATATGTGAAAGAACTCATTTCAAGCTATAATGTGAAATTAATTATATTATACTTAGGTATCCTAAATATCGTATTTGGCCCCTAACTGGTATTATAATCCGTATGGTACACTTTAATCGTAATTTAACTATCAAATTTACTATCTTCACAAGAAAAATTTACATTTTTCATATAATTACTTAAATTTAAGTTTCGTATCAAAATTATTATTATTATTATTATTGTTATTATTATTATTATCAATATTAACCTAATATTTTATACTTATTACATTTCAAATTTCACATATTATTAACTTACATGTATACACTACATAATACACATAATAATTACATTTAACGCTCTAAATACTACAAAATCATACTACATTAGAAATTAACATCCTAAAACACTTATTTATATACTAAATTAGTTTTTTCATCAAATTGTCACTAAGTTATCCAAAATAAGCCTAAAATTACTCTTTTATGTAACATTTTAAGGCCTAAAAATTATTTAAATTTTTTTAATATTAATTTCTAAAAAATATCTTCATAACATTGTTTTAAATACTCTAAATAGTCTATATAAAGATTTTAAGCTCAAAACTACACTATTAAGTTCATTTATTTATAAATAGAAAATAAATTTGGGTTTCGTGATTTTTTAATCATTATATATATCGAGATCTAAATTCATAAAACTAATGTTTTTCCATAAATCTACATATATAAAAGCCTTACGATATTAAATTTCATAATTTTCTAAACATATTTAGTAAATTTTACTAAATTAAACAAAATCAGGTTGGAAATGGGACTCACCTGTCCAATCAACTTCCTACTACCAGTGGTAGCTCCAAGTATATCAATAAGGTGGGGTAGTGGTGGTCAATTTGTTCCAGGTGGCCGTCGGGTCTATAATCACCTTATATATCTTAATTACACATTAATTGTGTAAATTTTACTAAAAATACTTAACTCTTTCTTTTCAATTTCTCTTTATTTTTCCTAGATGACTAATCGACCAAATGAGTTCCAATTGAAGTTTAGTAAATTTATAGGGCTAGTTTAGATATTTTTTTAATTTTCCACTTGCTAAGTGTTTTTTATCTTCTTTTATTTTGCCTTCTATTCATTTTAATTTGATTAATCATTTTCTTATCTTTCATTCCTAGAATACTATGACCAATTTTGGACAATTTATTGCTTTTTCCTATTCAATTTATTTTTTTATAATTTTATTTAATTATTTAGTATTATTTTAGTATATTTTAAGTGTTTTGAGTAATTTCAAATATTTTTACCTATATATAAATACATATATAGTATAAGTAAATGCTTCTAAATATTATTTATATTATTTTATAATTTTTAATATACATGTGATTTTTTTTATTGATCGTTAGTTATCGGAGTTCATTTTATGCATTTTTAATAAATAACGGGTAATATGTTTATAATTCAATATTATGATATTTAATTATTTTATTACTTATTTTCTTAAATTTAAACTCACGAGATCACTTTTACTGATATTTATAACTTCGTTGTATAATTTAGATTCGATTAGACAACTTACCCGATCATCACAAACTTCATGTATTAACTTCGAGCTTCTGATTACAGGGCTTACAACTTACAAAAAGCTCTCTATAGTGTACCTAATGAGAGCCTTCCAATACTCAAGTTAGTGAAGAGAGAATAATTGAGAGAGTAGAGCGAGTTCTCATGAATGTTAAGAGCGTGAGGATCCTTTTACCTAAAGACTTTACCTTTATTTATAGATCGAGGGTGTTGACTTGTGCAAACATGTAGAAGGAGGAGGTTAGTTGATGCAAGATCCAAGGGGTTGATGCTGCCAGTATGCGACAAGATAACCCACCTTTTGTTGGTTAGTAGACATTTGGGAGATATTCTTGTCCTATTAGTGGAATGTGACTGCCTTAGTTTGGTAGCTAAATTATAGGTTATACAATAATTGGTTATTTAGCATTTAATGATAAGAGAGAAAAAGATAGAAAAGGGGGAAAGTGCATGGTTTGTTGGCCATTGAGCTCCCTCAAACTGGCTTCAAGGAAAGGGGAGGCGAACTTCCCTTACTAAGGATGAAGAATGAAGGCCAAGGGTCTTTGAGAGGAAATCTCTTAAGTGCTTAGCGTTAACCCTGAGTAGGGGGGGTAAACTTGAACAAGCTCCAATTTGTTCTTCATCTGGGTGAGATAAGTTCCACGAACACTCGAGTTAGACTCCTTAATGGGCTTAGGCCTTTAGAGCCTCGAGCGTAAGATACGATCATCAACAGATATTAAGAAGAACGTTAAAAGGAAGACCGATACTTACTTAAAGATTAATTGTGTGTATGTGTGCTATATATATATATATATCTATCTTAGAGATATTAAGAAGAACATGAAAAGGAAGAACAATACTTACTCGAAGATTGAACAATGAGAAAGTTTATGTCGATTCTAGAAACTTAATGTAACGACTTGATTGGAATTTCTCTTACTGAGATATTATCTGCTTTAGCATTAGACACTGCACGATGTTATTCTCCAATGTAGCAACTTTCCATGAGGTCACCAATCATAGGATTGACTTAGCATGATCAAGCTTAACTTTAGAGTTCTAATGTACTCTAAGTTATTATACCAAAATGTGTCTCAATAATTAAAGTTTTGTCACCTAACACTTAAGGAGTATTACAATCCACTTTTCTTACAGAACTAGTATTCTCGTTGGTTTTGTTATATAGGTCCAAGACCACCATTAGGTAGGAATGATGCCCTTTTGACTAGTCGATTGTTTTAATACCACTTGTAACAATTCGATTAAAACTCCTCTCATCAAGATATTATTCATTTTAGTATTAGACGTCGTATGGTTTTATCTTTTAGTGTAGCAGCTTCCCAAGAGGTTATTTATTTTAGATTGACTCAACTTGAGTGCGCTTAACTTCGAAGTTCTAATGTACTTTAAGCCGCTATACCAAAAAGCGTCTCCATAATTAAAGTTCTGTCATTTAGCATGTAAGGAATATTACACTTGAAGAGTGAGGTAAAATAAGATTAGAGGGATTTGTGAGATTACACTTGTAACTTTTAACTGATTAAGGAAAACACAAAAAAGAAGAAGAAGAAAAGCACTTCTAATTATAATCATTAGAGTAGGGCAAAGAGAAGTGGAACTATGTTAGTGTGTGAGTTCAACCTATCGAGTAATTTCAAAATTAATTAAGCCATACCCCCTTTTGAAGAGATAAATAAGAGACAAAGAGGAGAGTGAACCACTAGGTCATAATTCAACATTTTATTAAGCTATAACCAATCTACTTAGAGTTGATTCTAGGTTGCCAATTTTTAGACCTATAAACTAGATCTTAGAATTTTTTTTTTTGTTTTTAGGTTTGCAATATATATATATATATATATATATATATGTAAAACATGTATATCATATGTATATATTATATTACATATTTTAATATGTATTATATGTGATATAATACATTAATATGTATGATATATAAAATATGTATAATATATATATATATACGTTAATATGTAGAATACATAATAATATGTATGAATAAATTGAAAACAAGGGGAGGGAGGGGGGTGGGGGTTGGTTTCAAATCCGCTAAATCGAATAAGATAAATTGAAGACTTAAATTGTCTAGAGTCGTATAAATACTACAAATAAATCTATTATAGTTCATTGAATCATTGAATAAATTTACGAATCAAAACAAACTCTTTTTCAGATCTGTGATAGCATGTTGCCAAATGTTAACCTATTTAAAATAATTATTATTATTATGATCATGTTGTCAATCAAAAGCATCGATGGAGTCACGTGGCCAGATTAGACAATTGTCAAGGCAGATTAATTTGGCAACTGATAACCGTCATTTGAAACGAATCCTGAAGGAGATGAAAATGTGAATAAATAAAGTGAAAACTACAGTTCCACGTAAATATTATAGCCTTCATTAGTTTATAAAAAGTAACTGTTAGAAATATTAATAGATAAATAATATACATTTTAAACTATATGTTTGTATTTTTTGAGTTGAATGGCAGTTACATGTTTTCCTTTTGGTTTAATACTAGCAGCCGGCTCATGCATACCTATAATGTGTGTGCAACAATTAAATATATCTAACTAAAAATAGAAATATAACATAATTATATATCTAATTATTAATAAAAATGATATATCTATTGGATAAATATTTAAAAAAAGTAAAAAATAGTTATAGAATTAAAAGTTAAATATTTATTCTTATTGCATATATGAAATTTTAATATAAAAATATAAAAGAAGGTTTTGCAATTATTATTATTTTTTTTCAAAATTGAGAATACAAAATGGTTATTGCATAATTATGTAATGCAACAATTGTTCCCCTTAATTAGTATAGATATAGTTATGTATAATGAAAAGCTAAATATTTAATCTCTCTTGTATTTAAGATTTTTAAGACATGATTTTTTAATAGATAGTTAAAAGAAAGCTTTTAAAATTAAAGGTTGGAGTAACAATATTAAGTAAAAAGCAATCCATTGAAATAAAAAAAGAAAGTAAAAGCTAAAGCAAAATTATCAAAATGCCTAATGAAATTATATAAATATTTTTAATCATATCGTTAATTATATTAGCTACTGTGAAATCAGTCAATAATAAAAATAGTAGGAGATGGAGTTATAAAAGTAAATATTAAAACCATATTTTTATACATAGAGTCAAATGAAATTATGCGTTTAATAATAATAATAGAATATTCTTAATCCTGTCTTTAATTATATTAGTTATTGAGAAAATGATTATCAATAAAAGTAGTGGGAGATTAGGTTATAAAAGTAAATATAAAAACTATATTCTTATATGTGAAGTTGAATGAAACTATTTGTTTAATGATAATAGATTAATAGATAGATATAATTTGACAATTGTTTGTTTAGTCTATAATAATAATTAAATAAAAAATTTTAATCATGTAAATAAAATAATAAGTAGTAAATAGTAAAGATAAACTATGACCTTTATATCATGCATTTAAAATTTTTGACAGAAGCTTAATAGCACTTAATTTTACCAAAAAAAATAAAAATTGCTGCTAGTATTTAAGTAGAAATTCATTAAAGCAAAGTTGGACAAAGATTGTGCATTTAATTTTCAATTTCTTAGTTGGCAAAAAAAAAAAAATTTCTTTTCTCTATCTTTAAACCGCCATTATTTTGACCAAAACGCCCTCCAAGCCGGTCCCACGTTCTCAAAACCCCTTCCCTCTCTCCCCGCCCACACGAATTAGGGTTTCAGAAAAATCACATTCCCACTGCAATCCCAACCCAATCGATTCCATGTCCAAGCTTGGGTCTTTCTTCATTCTCATTCCCAAGGTTCACCGACTGCTTAATTAATTAGGGCTAGCTTAATTTCACGATAGTTTCTCCTTACTTTGCTTGTCAAATCAGAGTTTTGTAATTACACGACACGATCATGGAAGAAGATTATGGGCAACAGCAATTTATTCAATTTGAAGACGAATCGAATGGATATAATGAATTAGAAATAGAAGAAGAAGAAGATGCTTATCAAGCTAATCGAGGTCAAAAAGTACGATATAGTGGAGATTATTCTGATAGAAAGCGTGTAACTCGTGATGATGCTTCGGCTTCTCTTGGGTTAGTTTGTATAAAAGGTCTTAGCTTTAGCTTTGAATTGTATAATCTATAGGAAATGTTATATATTGTATATAGGGTATGTTTGTCTAATTTTTGGGATATTCGGGTTTGTCGTGCTCTGGGATTGTATAGTTTTGAATAATAACTTTGGGTTTCTGTTTTTGTTGATAGAAAGCTGTTTGTTGGAGGCATTTCTTGGGATACTACCGAAGGTATGACGAGATTTTGTTATTAAATTATTTTTGGTTGCCTGGTATTTGATGTGGTAATCGAGTTAGAAGGATTGTTATATGTATTAGTGTGCTGTTAAGTACTTTGATTATGGTCCATTGACAAGCTTCCATGTGCTTGTTAAACAAAAGGTTTACAGAGGAAATTTTGTCTTTTTATTTTATTTTTTTTCAATTTTGCTTCTTAGTAGGTCTTTTGATGGAGCAAAATTACACGTGCACTCGATTCTTTGAGAGAAGTATGAAACAAGACCCTCAATATGCATATTTATCAAGGAATTTTTCAATTTCCGTTGTACCTGTTTATTTCGTGAAATGATTAGTTTGTGCAGTGGAAATCGCAAATATCTCTATTTTATATCCCATAAGGTGATGAACCTTGTTTGAAGGTTGTGCCTTCTTGTTGTTTTTGAGGTCAGGCTTGTTGGTTAGTTGCCAGATCGAACTGGAATATTTTAAGCTATTATACTTGGTAGGTTTAAACTCATGTTGTGATTGTCAAATTGAAACTCTTTGAACTCCTATTGAACTTAGGCTTGCGTGGAATTCGAGGACTTGAGTTTGTAATTCTAGTTGTGAGTATAATTTCAGTGCACTACCGAGTTGACTTTCATGGATTTAGGTTTGTGTTAATGTAATAATTGTGGGGATTTCTGGGTTCAGCCATGAGGATTAATGCCAAATTAATGATTTAATTCAAGCTTTCAATGCTATGAAGTTAAATTTTGAACCTTTAATTCCAAATTCAACGTTCATATTCAATGCACCCATTCAATTCCCAATAGGATTTCCTTTATTGACTATACCTGGCTTTTTATTTAGGTAAAGTCAAAATATTGGGATGATTACTAGAATGTTGGAATTTCCATGCTCGTTCCACGGTGGTTGATTGTGGATAGTTTTCTCTAGAGTAATTTGTGAGGACGGTTTTTTACATGTTCAGGACCATTGAGAAGGTCCCTTGACTAACTAGAAGTGAATTTGTTCTTGGAGTCTATGGAGCCACACACCTTTTACTTTCACCATCGAGATCCCTATCTTTTGGGAGATTATGGTTTCTTTTCTGGGTAATTATGGAGATATTGGCATTTAATAGTAATATAATCCACTATTATATGCTGAGCTGCTGAAAGATTATTTTGGAGCTGAACTGCTTCTGTATGTGGCATATAAAAAAATTTTGGTACAAAGCTTCAGTGGAGATGGAAGGACGGTGATTTAGGCTTATTTCTGGATTATTTAATTGCCGGAGTACTTTCTGTCTTAACATTTTATGAATACAGTGCACATGTGCATATATATTTACAAATTCATTGAGAAGTAGGATGAAGGTTAATTGGCTAGCCGCATGTTCATGCTATTCAGTACATTTTAAATGTTTATTTTGTATTTTATGTGGCATATCTACCAAACTCAAAAGCATAACCGCATTAATTCTCTAGATGGTTTTTTCATCGATTATGCATATTTTTGTGCATGATATATATTTAGCAATTTTATTATGACTTCTAAAATATTATCAATGATGTTTATGAGTATCATGGTTGTTAAGATTTTATTGATGGTATTGAGAACTTGGACTCATGAGAAAAATCACCTTCTTTTCTTAGGATGCTTGGTAGAACAATTGTTCACATTCTGCTCAAGTCCCCATCCTATTCAGTGCTCTGGCTTTGCTTTCTGAGTTGATTGGCATGAGCCCACTTTCAGTTCATTAGTTGTGCTGAAGTAAAATAACTAAGAAAGCATATCTTATCATGCTGTGAAGGCTTCAACGGTCTTTGGATGCTAGACTGCAAGCATGATTTTAGCTCTAAGATGCTAAAGAATCATCATTTGCGTTAAGGAGATTAGGAGTACCACCCTGGTAGTTAAAAAAGCATAAATTTTTTGAAAGCTGCCAATTGACTGAAAGAGATGTAATGGTGGGGATGCAGGATGTTATTGCATTTTAGTTGAAACTTGAGGAAAGCTTGATACTGGCATGTAGACTGATTACTGGTTTTCTTGTATAAAATCTGCCTCTTGTTCGCTGCTCTGATGATGATTTTTTACTTTGGTTCAGAGAGATTTACTAACTACTTCAGCAAATTTGGGGAGATAGCCGACTCCGTGATTATGATTGACAAATATTCTGGAAGGCCCCGAGGTTTTGGATTTGTCACATTTGCTGACCCTTCTATTGCTGATAAGGTCCTGGAAGAGCGTCATGTCATTGATGGAAGAGAGGTAGTCTATATGGTTCTTTGCTGACATGACATGGTTTAACCTATTTTCCTTGATATGTTGGGATGCACTCTATCTTTACTAAAACTAACTTTTGTAAATCCTTATGTCAGGTAGAAGTGAAGAGAACAATACCAAGGGAGAATATGGAGAGAAAACCAGTAATGAAAGTAAAGAAAATCTTTGTTGGTGGAATTCCACTATATCTGAGCGAAGGTGCTACAACCACCTTCACTTTTCTTAACATAAAATGGAAGGGTATTTTTTTTCCCATCTCCTGATTCAGGGTTTTGTTTCCCAGATGAATTGAAGGAATACTTCTCCATTTATGGTAACATTGTCGACTATCAGATTATGTTGGATCATAATACTGGCAGGTCTAGGGGGTTTGGGTTTGTGACCTTTGACAGTGAAGATGCTGTTGACAGGGTGCTTTTAGAAGGCAAGGTGCACGAACTTGGAGGTAAACAGGTAATTTGCTGCTTTATCTGAAGCCAAATCATCTTTCCTTTTTCCATAAAACCTTTTAGAGGAACTTTTGTAATGGAATTCTTCAACTTTTATTTAGGTGGAAATAAAAAGGGCTGAACCAAAAAGAGCATTCCGTGGTACATATGATGATGGAAATGACGGCAATGTTGGTGAATATAATTCTGGAGGACGTTTCGGTGGGAAAATGGATAGAGGCTATGGTGGTGCATATGGAGGCTACGGTGGTTATAATTGTTATGGTGGATACTATGCTGGAAACTCTGCAGCCTTTTATAGTGGTTTTGGTGGATATGGTTATGGTTATGGATATTGTGGGCCAATGTACTGTGGTGGTGGATATCCAGCCAACAGTGGTTTTGGTGCCTCAAATGGTTATGATGCCTCTAATCATTATGGCAATGGAGCTGGATATGGCAGTAAATCCCATAGAAGAAGTGGTAGCAGTGGCAGTGGAGGTAGCACGAATGGTGGTGGTAAAGGACATGGCAACATATCGGCTGGTGGTTGTGCTGAAAGGTACCATCCCTATGGAAGATGAAGATCGTCATATTTGTTCCTACCCTGAAGGAGTGACCTCTAGCTCAAGGTGATAGAGATGATAATTTTAGTTGATATACAGTTAGGCTGGAATTTCACGGATTACATGATAGTGATGCTGTTAGGATCAGGAAAATTTGTAGTTGATTGATAGCAAAGTCTCTGTAATTGTGAAACACGATAGATATGTTTGATTATCTCATTGGAGTCTTCTCAGGAGAAAGACATGATTTTCCATCATGGTCATTTTTATTATGTGTATATCCACGGCGATATCAGAAACTATGTATATCACTGTATCAAACACTGGTGAACTTGGGAAAAGATATTCCAGGGCAATACATGCTCTCTCCCCAGGAGGGAATCCGGTGCTCCACCCTTCCATCTGCAATGCGGATTCAGGATGTCTAGATGCGAGAGAAACTAGGGGTATGCCTTTGCTGTGCATTTGAATTCAATTGAACCGCCGTGCATCTTAACATAGCTGTGGCATGTCTTGTAGGGTGGAAGATTCAAGTGATTATTATCACAAGGTAGAAGAATTAAGTGATCTTATTTTCGTTTCATGTAGCATAGATTTTTTTTTTGACATGGTAAGGAGTCAAAGGTGTTTTTGCATCCTTCTCAACATAAAGTGCCGGAGTATAATGGAAGACACAAAATGTAATGGGGACGAGAGCCGGTGGCTGGTGAGTTCTGCATGGTCGCATGGAAGTATGCTAACGTTAGGTAGATTCAGCAACTCATTTCATTAGTCCGAGGGATGTCAACCTTTGGGATTAAACCTTTTTAGGTTCCCAATTTATCTTTCTTGCGTGTAATTTAGAATTTGACTAAAGGTGGGTGTGTTCCATGGCAATGTTTTTCGAGCTGCTTATATATATACACTAGCAAATCAGCATCTGTATTATGTGTGTAAAAATTAAATATAATCAAAATTAAATATAAGGATTATATACAAAATTTATGATTTTGGAGAAAAAAAACTACTACTATAATACTTATAAATTTCAAATTTATTACTAATAGCAAATTTATATTAAGGTCTTTATATAGTATTCTCATCTAATCCTTTTTCCTTTCCCTTAGTACTGCATGATTTAGTGGCTACTTAAATATTCTTTATAGTTTTTTTTTTTCATCATTCAAAACCAAATTCCATTTGTTTCATGGACATATCTGCTCTTTGGTTTTTAATAATTTTTTTCCTCTTTATGATTTATGTAAGATGAAACTTAAAAATTTTGTATTTCCAACCTACAAAACCAAGTATTATGTATTATATTGTCAAGAATTAAACGCAATGGCTGTTTATGTTTATTTTTGGTTTGTTTTGAAAGGCATTATCAAGAAACGAAGTATTTATGTTTTGATGAGAAACAAACTTAATAATTATGTATTTACATCAACCATAAAATTTCATAAACAATTGATCAACCAGGTTAATTAGAAATTTAATGTTAAATAAAGTAAAAACTCAAAATATATTAACATCACATTTAATCAACATAGTAGCGATCCAACATACACAAATAGCTTAAAGACTTTTAACATACATAAATATAGCACTCTCGTTGATTTACAGGAATATGCTTCAAAGGCAATTCGGTTATGGCAATGCTTTAGTTGGAGTTTCAATTGTAACAGAGTTGTCAATGGAGTTCGTATTAGAATTCCCTCTATACATAAGAAAAAACAAACCAACTCAAATAATACAACATAAAACATAGATACGTATCAAGTCGAAAAGAATTTTAGTAAAAAGAGAGAAATTAAAAAAAAAAGATACAAAACCAAATCCAAGTAATATAAACAAAAAAAGGTAAGAGAAGATAGAGTGTCAACAAAAGAGAGCCAGTTTTATCAAGATATTTAATAGTTAAAGATAAGTGAATAATTTGTAGATAGTCTAAAGAAGTTAACCTAAAATCATGAAAATATGTGCAATACATAAATAAGTAGAGAGTGGAATATTTTATCAGAAAAAATTTATGGGAAAAAAGAATTTTTATTTTTCATTCTTTTTTTAAAAAATATTTTATGTGAAAAGATTAATTTCTTTAATTTCATCTCTTATGCTTTATTTTCTTTTCATGAATTGGTAATCTTGATGTTGTAGGAATTATATGAAATTTGTACCAAATAACCAAATCTATATCTATATGATAGCTAGATAATGGTATGTAAGGAAAAAAATGTTCCTACTATATGAAAGTGAAAACTATAAAAAACAATAAATATAAAGAACTTTTTGTTTAGAAAATTCAAGTGTTAATACTACTATTTGGCAAAAAGGAAAATGTTATTAACGTTGACTTATTTAATATTTGAGTTAATTTTTATAGATTTTAAAATCATCAATAGTAGGAGGAGCTTTAGAACACCAAAAGAGAGCCAAAAGCTTTAGTATCATTAAAAGATCGACACTAGAAAAGGTAAATAAAAATTATACAAAATAAAATCGAATTTTAGATTTACCTTAGTTAGCAGTTTAGAGAAAACGATACTGTAGAATACGATGACTCAAAAGATAACTTGCTTGAAAGGTAGGTGAAAATTAATATACTACTAATTCTATGAAAGATAGATAGAAATAAAACATAATTGTCAAATGTAGGAGGAGTCTTAAGACAACAAAAGGGAGCCAAAGGTTTTAAGAAGATTAATACCATAAAAGGCAAATGGAAATTATACATAATAAAATTAAATTTTAGATTTATCTTAATTGGAAGTTTAGAGAAATGATGATATTGAATCTAGTGACTTGAAAGAAAACCTGCTTAAAAGGTAGGTGAAAATTAATATACTAAATTCCATGTGAGACATATTGAAATTAAACGTAATAAAATCAGATTTTATGCTTACCTTTATTCTTAGTTTAAAGAAAAACGTTGTAAGAAATAATAGATAATAATAAAAGAATAGAATAATATATTTTATTGATGAACTTGGCATGAGAGGATGGTTTGATGACATAGAAGACATAGCTAATACTATGGATTTTAAGTAGCCATAATTTGAGTTTAGACAGTTGGTCTCCGCTCTTCGTGAACATGATGCAAGTATCCAGGTGGCATGAAGACAGTTTAATGGCATAGACAACATAGGTAGTGCCATATCGCATGTTGGGATTTTAAGTAGCCATATTATCATATTGGGCAATTGGTCTCCCTGGTGTAGAAATGGATTTAGTAAACCTAGGAGAAATATAATGAGTATAATTTTAATGAGAGTCGAATGAAACTATTTGCTTAGTATTGATAGGTATATACATTTACACCTTTACAATAGCGAAATAGGAGTGGAATGATTTTAAGATGTAAATATTTGGGACTTGAATTCATTAGCAATGGTGAATGCTTTGTGACCCATTTGACATAAACATCATTCTCTCTTAAGAATGGAATAGATTTGAATCTCTACTCTCTCGTTTGTTGTGTAATGCATAATTTGAAAAAAATGAAAAAAATAAAAGAAGAAAAAACCAATAAGAGATGATAGGTTAATACTGTAGTGATGGTCAATAACTACAATAAATGCTAATAGTAAATGAATAAAATATTATGAAAATCATTTTCCTTTATATTTTGTTGGACCTTCTCATGGTGATTAACTACCCTCATGTTGGTCACTTTAGCCTCTCGCCGTTAGCAATATGTTATTATGATAAACTTTGATGATATGAGGTTTTAATTATAATAAATATCAAAAAGAGGGTTTTTGCAAAATAAAGGCAAATTAACTTGGAAATGTATCTTATTGTATTGTGAAAATTATAACCTAAATTAAATATATGTCTAAATTACCTTATAGAATTAGGGATGCAATCAAGATGGTGTAGATGGATTTTATAAAACATGAGTTTGATTGATACTAGATGGAAAATTTTCACATTTAATAAAAATTTTACAAGTTTTTGAGTTTTGTATTTGAAACCTATCATTAAACTCGAGACAGTATAAGGGTTAGTTCCTCTGCATTTCTATACATACTGTAGGTAATAATAGTGGTTTATTCCTAATTACCTATAGGCTATAGATGGGTTGACTGTTGATGATTGATCACATGCAATGTGTGTGATTAATAATTTTGAAAATCACTTTATCTAATGACATATATATATGTGATGGGGAGATATATGAGAGGGGGAACAGATAAACTCAATGCCCATATGATAGAAGATTAGAATAAATAGATTTAGTAGCTTATTAATCCATTCTTTTAGGACTTCTTTGGAGGGATTTCAATAAAACTTTCATATTTGTCTTAAACCTTAGACTTAGCTCTTGAAGTAGACTTTAAAAATGAACTTGTATAAACTTATAATGCTTAAGAAGAAAAAAGTAAAGAAGACCTTACTTATTATTATAAGGTCAATTCTTTAAATAAGGCTTATCTTAGCCATTTCATGGCCTATAAGGGATAAATGAAGCCCAAACAAGTTATGAAAACTTTTTCTAATATTTCTTTTTGTGCATCATTCAATTAATTGAATAAGGTGAATCTATTTAATAATCTTTATTATAGAGTTATTAAACTAAATTTTCTTAAAACATTCTTAATTGGATTCTATTTGCTAAGTTTTATCATTAATTCAATAAATTGATCTATAATATTAAATCAGATCAAAAACTCTATTATCAAAATAACCCTTTACATAAGGACAACGGTAATTATCAGGTAACCGTTCGCCTGCACCCTGTGATGACCTGATTTAAGAAACGGGGGTATTCTCGTCCATTTCCTCAAGGAGCCAAGGCAATCTCATTAGACCTATTGATTGATTGTCTGGAGGCAGTCTGGGATTTTATAGTTTTTCTTGTCCTGAATCCTGACCTGAAGGGGGAAAAAAAAAAACAAAAGGAAGACAGATTGTAATTGACAGCACTTTATGTAGAGATAATGGAAACGATTTATATAGTAGTTAATAAACTTAAGAGAAACAAATATAGTTTAAAAATTAATTGTGACAATTCTATCAAAACTCCTTCCATCCTCATATTATCTGATATTAAATATAATATGGTTTTGTTTCTTATTGTTACAGTTTTTCAATAGATCACCAATCTTAACATTAACTTAATTGAAGTACGTTTAACTTCTAAATTTAAATATATTTCAAACTACTACACTAAAATATGTCTCGTTGATTGGACTTTCTTTTTTTTAGCAAGGGGTATTATATTAATTATACGCTTTAAATAAATAAATATCTAAAGATGTGTAATATTCAATATTGTAAAATTCGGATTAATTCCATGTTTAATTTGATTTGATCTAATCTTTTTATAAAATCATTTCAATATAATTACGATATAACTTTTAATCCAATTCAATTTGTATTTTTAATTTTTAATTTTTTTATATATTCGAATTAACTATTTAGTTTGGATTTGATACCATTGATAATTATCTTTAAATATAATTCTTAATAGATGCTTCGGAGCATTTCCAATCCATACTGTGTCCAACAGAAAAAGGATTTCTTTTTTGTTTAAAAATTAGTCTGGAATTTCGGCTTACTTGAAGTGATTATCCGCAGTATAATTTTAACGATGTTGTTGGCGGGGGGCCCACCCCGACAACTGCTTCCCTCTCAGGACACCCGTGACAACTGCTGCGTTTTCATAGAATGCCGCACAGTCTTTGGCAAGTTACACTTTTGACCTACATGTTCAGTGATTCTGTTAATTTTTGCAGCGGCTTTTTCCTTTTTTTGTTTAATAAAAAATTTATATAATATGAGGAAATTAATTTCGAAAATAATTATGGGAAAAATAGGCCAAATACGATATATAAAGCCTTGTTTAACTAATTTATGGAATAACATGCGTATGGTTTAAATTTTAATATAGCAAAAAATATATTTCTATTACGAATGGATAGAAAACCAACCTATTTTGTAAATTAGATAAACCATATTAATAAAAATGAAAATTTTGATTTTTTTTTCTTTATGGTTTGATTTGGAAAGGTTTTTAAACCGAGGTAAATTTGAAAGATTTAAAGTAAATTTGGAAGAATGGGTTGAATCAAACAAAAATACTTTTATTTTTTTTTAAAAAGACATTTTTCTTCTAAAAAATATTAATAAAATAATGTAATAGAATATGAAGTTTATACTATATAATTACTATAACCAATTATGAATTCATAACCTCCTCCACACTTTTCTAAATTAATGTAAATAGAAAAAAAAATTATTTATTTATATTTTTTCATTTTATATTCTAAATTAAGTCAAAAAATTGTAATAATTCCTTTTAAAATCTTACTTTTAGAAGCATAGATTTTGATGCATATTCTTTCCCAATTTAAACTTGATGTCTTGTCACATATGTATGCAAAAGCAATAGCTCACATGACTGCTCAATATTCTTCCCTGTAATTTTTCTTGGACTTTAAGTTAGGAATTTACCTTTAGTTTTACAATGGGTATGGTTTTACTGCAATTAGTTTATATATTTTATGATTTCATACTATTGACCGAACTCACCAAATCGGTTTTATAGTTCAATTAGTAATATAAAAATTTTGGGATGAATAGTAAAGAAAATTTTATTTTATGATTTGAATTAATTTGAAGCAATGAATTAAACCAAATCAGATTGTACCCATCTTAATATTCGCATCTTCCAATTGCTTGCAATTGCACTAACTAATGGTGGAGAAATTTAGCTGAAAGAAATTTCTAGCTATAAAGTCTCTTTATATATGTATTATTGTCTTTGGATTTTTTTTATAAGACAGCATACTTAATTAACTGCTATCCAAGCCCATCCAATGAGCCATTGATAATTAGCAATAATCCTTTGATACGTGTTATTTTTTATTTATTCTTTTTACATGAAGATCGAATTGCTTGTTAATTTTCCACTCCATTTTATTCAATATGTTTCTTTCCCTAGAAAGATTATGTTTATTGCGTACTATTCTCTTTTATGATTCTTCACGTAGGTAAAAGCGACAAAAATATGAATTAAGAACATGAATATGATACGATAATTCAAGCAAAATATAAATGAAAAAAAAAAAAGACAGATGCTTGCCCACTATCGTAGATGGCCATGTGACTGACTGAGGTAGCTTTTGATTGCACTAAAATCTACAAATAATTGTAATATAAATGAAAAAAATTGTAGTAGGTAGCATTTCGTTACCCAGAAATCTACGAGGAAAAAAAAAAGTGAAAATTTATCTAGTTGCTCTGATACGTAACTTTTTATCTCTTTAAATAGATTTTAGAATTGCGATAAGTCAATAACAATTCACTACCTTAGGAGTTCTTACAAGTAAATTGAATCCATTTGTAAAAGTGCATATATCCTCAAATGGATGAGGTCATAATCCTTGCCCATACGGACTTTCTCTTTGGCATATTTCTACTTTTCTTTTCTTTTTTTTTTCCTTGTAATTTTTAATGAAAAAGCTATTATGTGCATTCCATTAGTAATATTAACGTGGAGTTATGAAATACATCTAATGTATTTATCAAAAAGAGAACACATGTCACTTATTTACAAAAATGTGGAATATACATATTATTTTTTTTGTAATTTTCTTAAATAAAAAATTACTAAGTAAAGAAAATACACTGTTTTGGAATTAACTTTCGATCTTTATGAGATAAGAGACAATATTTATAACTTAGAATAGCAATTAGAGAAATTTAATAGGAAAAAAATAAAATTTGAGAGTTGTTATACCAAAAATAATTTTTTATGCTTTAATACTATAAATAACGAAATTAAAGAATATTAAAAATTAACAAATAAAAAAATGAATATCTCTCTCTCTCTCTCCTACTTTGATTTTATATATTAATTAAATTGAGTAAAATTTTTTGTTATTTTTTCTAAGATTATAATGGTTACTAAAGGCTTAAAAGAAGTATGTTTTTAAAAAATTTGAAACTTACCCACAAATTTAAGATAATTTTAGTGTGCATAGAGCATACTGTTCTGTATATCCTCGATTAATCAAAATTAAAAACAGACTGGGGTAATTTTGGAATATTCTTAAAATATAGGGACAAAATAGAAATTAAACAAAATTGCCTTGCCGTGTTCAAGTTTCTCTCTCTCCTCCTATCTTTGTTTTCCCTCCTCCTGCCCAAAATGCTTTCCCTCGTTTTCTCGCCCTAGGGTTTTCATTTCTCCCCTCTCTCGATCTCCCTCACTCTCTCACCTCCCGAACACTCTCTTCAGTATGAGTAAAGACAACTTCGACTTCTCCGAACTCGGCTCCAATCTCCCTGCCGCCGCCGCTGGTAACTCCTTCCTCCTCGTCTCTCTCTCTCTCTCTCTCTCTCTCTCAATCACTAGTTTATCTCACGTTTTCTCGCTTAATCGCGAATCCTCGCTTTCTTGATCAGTCAGTTATGTTAATTATGCTCTGCACGTATCATCTGTTGACTGATCGATCATGTGTAAGTTTTAAATTCGCATCTTAAAATTTTTACCTGTTGTTGGATTTTGAAAAATGGTTACGTGGTTTAGTGGTAGAGTTTCGTGTTCTAGAGTTCAATCCTTGTGCCTACTTACAGAACACGATGCTGTTTTTCTATTTCTTTAGTCTCCAAACACTTAATTAGAATTGCATATGCATAAGGACTGGTCGAATTCATACGACTGCACGTGATCATCATTAGTGTGTATGTAACGAAAGTAAAGTAAATTTGCAATAAGTGTCTGGATATACAATTATTCAATCTGGTACATCCATATAGCTGGTATCATTTAGTAGGATTAAGGCTTAAATATTGTCGTGGTAGTTGAATCGGCTACCCCTTAAGTAATTGACAACCTAGCGGGGAATGGATTTAGCGCGATCCGTGATCCCTCTCTGTAGTAAATGATGTTTCTCGAATATGGCTATCCATGATAAAAGTTTTGTTAATTACTGAAAAACTGCTGTATTTAGACAATCACTTAGAATATTAAGTAAGGCATAGCAATATTTTGAATTATGAATTTCATATGGATTGTAGTGATGCATTGCATTGCACTGCTTACTCGTTTCTTTTCGTTGGTTGTTATTTGTTCAGGATAAAGTAAAGGAATCAGTTTAGTCCTAAGGCCTGGTTTGTTTTAAGAAATTTTTTTTTACTATTTTCCCTTATTTGTTTTATTAAAAAATGGGCTCTAAGTAGAAAATGTTTTTTTCTTGTAAGGAAAACCGTTTACCCATTAAAGGCAAAATTGTTCACTTTTTGCTGGTAAGCAACTTATTCTTTTCAAAACGGAATGTCGTTTTTTGATCTAATATTTGCAAGCATATTAACTCTAAAATATGTTTTTTCTTAATTCTTGTTGTAATTTACTTATAAATTATATTTTAAACATAAAAAAATTATACCAAGTAAAAAAGTTATAGATTTATTAAAATATTATCAAAATTAACTTAATGTATATTAAAAAATCACTTACATTTGTATTTTTGCTTTTTAATAGAATGATTGATATAATATATTTATAATAACATGTAGATATTATTATATTTAGGTATAGTTATAAGTTATACAGTATTCGCTAGTCAAACACTAGAAAAGCTTTTTCAACATATTTTTGTAAAAATATCCAAACCAAATACATGAAAACATATCATTTTTGTGAAAATATTTTTTAAGGGAAAATGTTATTCTCTGACATGTAGTTTTTCTTAAAATAAATGAGACCTAAATCTTAATTAGTTACTCAGTCCATATTTCTTATGAAGCATGCCATGCAATAATTTCAGCACAGTAGCTAGTCAAAATGAAAATGGACCTTAAATGTGCTTTTAGAAATGTTTATTACTTATATTTGGTTTTAGATTATGTCAGAAATTAGTGCAAAGGTTTAGGAAAGTGTGTTTATCCTTTTCTTTGTGTCCTATTGATTGTTTTAATATAATTTATCAGCTTAATATGCTTTGCCAGTAGATTGCCTCCAAAGAATTGAGTTTTTCAGGAACTTAATAATAGATATGCCATTAGTTGGCATGATGGACGCGGACTCCTTTCCTTATTGTGCTTCTAATTGTGGATTTCTCTTTTGGTGTTTGTAGCCCTCAGTCCAGAGGATCGTAAGGGGCTTGTCAATGCCCTAAAGGCAAGTAGTTCTTAAACCCATAAAAGATGGTTCTCTGTTCTTTTCAATATTTCTGTTACTTGAGTAGTTTCTATCATTCAGTGCTCTTGATTTTGAACTGTCATGGAAAAAGGGGGTACCAGTAGCCTGCCAACCATGAAGGCGATTGTGCTGCAATTATAACTTATCTACTGAAGTATCAGCAACCCAGATGTCATAATTCTATTAGTTGAATATCATATGCAATTATCTGTTTGTTGCTTTCTTTGTGTGCTTGCAGTATTGTTTTTTCATCATGTAGTCCAGTGAAATTTTTTATTGGTATTTAATTGCTGCATGAAACTATTGTTTGGCAATCCAGCAAATTCATTGTGGCTGAAATTCCTTTCATTTTCTTTAGGACTGTTTTGAGTTCTAACATTCTTCTGTATTCTTACAGAATAAGCTTCAGAGCTTGGCTGGGCAGCACTCGGATGTGCTAGAGAGTCTCTCACCAAATGTCAGGAAGCGCGTTGAATTTCTGAAGGAGATTCAGGTTTGCTTTCATGCAGATACATCACTGAATGAATAATGATTATCATGCAATGTTTGTGGCTTATGTTATATGGTCACTAGTTTATTTTGTATTTGTTTGCATCACTGTTAAGGCTGAATTTGGTACGTTCATTTTCCTCTGTCATGGTGGTGTCCTCTGTATGTTGATGGCTGTGATTTCAGCGACGCTTAAATTTTTCTACGAATATTATTCTTCTATCACATTACAGATCTTTACGTGTCTGTTTAAGTTTATACTGGATTTTTGAGCCAAATGTTAAATGGACTTTATTCTGTTGTTGTTGTCTTAAGTATTTATTTTTTGATAATTTGTCCTTTAAGAATTTGGTGTTGCAACTATATCACCTTGGAATCACTGAGATGCATTAATGTTGGTGGCACAGGCTGAACATGATGAGCTGGAGGCTAAATTTTTTGAAGAGAGGGCAGCTTTAGAAGCTAAATACCAGAAATTGTACCAGCCACTTTACGCAAAGGTATATACTGCAGTTCTTCTGTGTACAGTTCTCTTTAATTCCTGAAACATGCTTGTTATAAGAGCCAACATCTTTTCTATCGTGAATTTGTGCACTCTTTGAAACTGATATTTGGATCTTTCTTTTTGTCGAAACTACCTTCAATGGTATAGAGATATGAAATAGTAAACGGCATTGTTGAAGTTGAGGGAGTGACAACTGAAGCTTCTGCAAAACAAGAAGGGGCTGAAGATGTAGAAGGTAATTCCCCTGAAAATTATCTATTCCACTGTGTTATATGTTGAGACCTTTTTGCTGATATTGCATGTTAATTGCAGAGAAAGGAGTGCCAAACTTCTGGGTCACTGCAATGAAGACTAATGATGTTCTGGCAGAGGAGGTAGACCATCATCATCTATCTCTTCCTTTCCATTGAAGTGATTCTTAATATCAAATCTTTTTTTGATTTTTTAATTATTTTTTTGTTTGCGTAGGTGTCTGAGCGGGATGAAGTGGCATTGAAATATTTGAAAGATATCAAGTGGTATCGGATTGATGAACCAAAGGGGTTCAAGCTTGAGTTCTTTTTTGATACGAATCCATACTTTAAGAATTCAGTGCTCACTAAAACATATCACATGATTGATGATGACGGGCCTATTTTGGAGAAAGCTATTGGGTAAGTCCTGTTAATTATTGTTGACCTTTTGGCATGGTTTCCCTTCTACATACGTTATTTTATTTGGTGGCACATGTCAGGACCGAGATTGAGTGGTATCCAGGCAAATGCTTGACAGAGAAGTTTTTGAAGAAGAAGCCACGGAAGGGAGCAAAGAATGCAAAACCCATAACGAAAACTGAAAAGTGTGAA
This sequence comes from Lumnitzera racemosa, assembly GCA_024138005.1. Classification (NCBI taxonomy): domain Eukaryota; kingdom Viridiplantae; phylum Streptophyta; class Magnoliopsida; order Myrtales; family Combretaceae; genus Lumnitzera; species Lumnitzera racemosa. The sequence goes on along the minus strand of JAMXBC010000008.1, from coordinate 8,748,402 downwards.
AGCTTCTTTAACTTTTTCAACCCTCCACAGGTTCCTGAAGATGACGATGATATAGATGAAGATACTGTACGTACTATTTAAGTATGATGGTTGTGTTGCTTTTCTTTTACCTCATATCTGATTTTTTCTAATTCTTCAATTTCTTTTGATTAGGCTGAGGAGCTGCAAAATTTAATGGAGCAGGATTATGACATTGGGTAAGATAAAATTACTCTCGAGAAAAGATTTGCCTCATTTTTCTTAATTAAAGTGGTAAATAGTTTACATAGCCACCCATTGTTAATTTGGGGAATTTGTTGCTTGTACTGTGGTGGTTGTAGCAATTTCTTTGTGATTAATGGTTTTCTCTCATATTTGGTGTATTTTATATTTGATTTTTGATTTTAACTTGCTAGAAGGTCAAAATGAAAATGTAATCAGTTGTTACAAACGATTGAGGCTGATGGACAAGCTCAACACTTCTTTGAAAATGCTCTCTAATATGGTGTTGTTGCCATGTGTAGTTCTACAATTCGAGATAAGATAATTCCTCATGCTGTTTCGTGGTTTACGGGAGAGGCTGTTCAAGATGATGACTTTGATGATATCGAGTACAATGGTGGAGAGGACGATGACGAAGAGGAAGAGGAGGATGAGGATGAGGAAGAAGACGAAGATGATGATGATGAGGAGGAAGATGAGGATGAGGAAGAAGAGAAACCTAGGAGCAGGAAAAAGGTGCCGACACTTTATTTTAATCCTTGACTTAATGTTGCTAATATCATACTTTCCTTCTTTTCCCCCCCTAATTAAATATTTGTTGTTTGACATGCTAATTTCTTTTTTCTTTTTCTGGTTTCCTCAATTGCGTCGATAGCAGTCTTCTGCTGGAACCAGGGTAAGAATGGTTTAACAATTCCACCTTTCTCCTCCCTTAAAAAATCTATAAATCATCAACTGTACTGAGACATATGTTTGAATCTATGATCATCAGAAGGGTAGCAGACAACCCGGGGCAGATGAGCAAGGAGAGCGCCCTCCCGAATGCAAGCAGCAGTAACATCACCATGGTAGGGATTGCCCTGCAGGTTTGAAAATTTTGTTGGATCTTTGGTTTTTTGATTCAAGTCTGCAAGTGACTTGCTGCTTGGGATTGCCAACTCTTGCTGGAGGTGTCCATATTGGGTGGTGGTTGATGAGAGTAGGTTTGATGCAGAATTTCTTAGTATAAATTTTCGCTTTCCTCCTCCCTTTTCCATTTTTTTTTTTTTTTTGTTTTTCTCTTTAATTTAACCTTATATGATTTTAAGGTGTATACTAGATTATCAATATTGTGCCCTTTGTTGCCAATGCAATTTGTAAGCCAGCTGCGTCATGTCGTTGTGGTTTACTTGTATACGCATCTTTTATTTCATATTCATGAAGTCCCAAGGTTCCTCCTCCCCCAAGTGGAATGTCATCGAAAAAAGGAAGGCAATAGACGGCTGCTGGGAATTGCGGAGATCAAGTTAAATGCAGCAATCAAATCGTTCACGGGCTTGATGATTTAATTAGCACCGGCAACTGGCATATTCTTCTGCTCATTGCTAAGAATGAACTCTCTTAACAAAGTTGCCGTATAAGAAAGAAAGAACTCTAGTTTGACCATCCTCCCATCCTGGATTACAATTGTCTCTTTCTGGGACTTTTCTTTTCCACGGCAAGTTCAGCCGGTTTACGACTATGGAGTTGGAGTCGGTCTTACCTCTCCCCTGCGACGATTTAACCTAAAGGATTCTTAACTACTGAAGTAAGAACTGAGTTTCTTAAATGTTAGATTATAAATTGTAATTAATAGGTAAACCGTGCATATATATCTTCCAGTTTTATATGAATATGTTTTTTCTTTTTTGAAAAGTAATAGGGAAAAAGACTGAAATATTGCGAGTATTTTTCTTGTTTTTTACATGCATACGTCAATGTTTTTTATACAATTGAAGCATATACTTCCATTTGCATATTACAAATTGAATGAAAAGTTTATTACAGAAGTTGATTGTGTAAAATAAGAGTCGGATAGGATGTTTCATTAAAGATGATAGGAAAAAGCTTAATGGAATGATTGTCCATTTATCAGAAGTCGATTATAGTAAAAAAATAATTGAAAATTATAATGTTATGATAAGTAAAAAATGTCACAAACTGAGATCTTTGATGAAAGCTAAACTACATTTTAAATAATTAATATATATATGAAATTTATCATAACTTAGTATTAATGCCAATATAATGATAAAAAATAAAGAAGAAAACAAAACATATCTATTATCGCTTATATTGTATGAAGGTCTTAATAGCACGGGACAGAAGTGAATGCTTCCGTTCGTCCTGTGATTGTGTAGGCTACGATGGTGGATTATCGAGATCAAGATATTTAAGAGAGATTATGTCAACTAGAGGGGTCAATTGTAGTCGAGTAACGCTCTCACTTATGGAAGACTGTATAAGGGTGGATTGTCGCTTTCATAGTGCTGATGGAGTCGCGAGATTAAGATGACTTTGGAACTTAAGAGTCATATAAGAGCTAGAGTCAACCTTAGAGGTGGATTCGGCTCTCGAGGTGAAGGCAAATCTTGACCTAATGTATGTACCGTATCTCGCTGATTTGCTCGAGGTTTATGGAATGATGCCCATGTAGTGGTACGTCGTTATCGAGCTCTCTTTGGCGATGTCTCAGTTTAGCCTTACCTCATTGAACTCAAGCTCTGTCCTTAGGTGGTGCATGGGGAGCTGACATATCCTCGTTTGTAGGTGGTCCTTGGTCTCTACTATGGTCCATATGAGGTGGTTGCTGTATGTTCTCGTGATAGGGGTAGAGGATGAGGCTAGTGTACTGCTCAACGAACTGCAGTGCTTCATCTACAGTATGGAGCGCTGTAGGATAGTCAGGTGCTAGTCGCACATTCTTAACTGAGTCAAGTTGAAATAAGTAGAAATACATATGTCAAAATATATGATAGTAAACATATACGAGTATAGAAACTATTGGACAATTTTAAATGCACTTACCAATCAACTGATGATAGTTCCCTGATGTGTAATGTAATGTTAGGTGATTTATCTATATCACAACCAGTAACTCTGGTCAACCGTACGGGGGCCCTAAATATGAACTAAGAATCTGTGTCTCTATCTTCAAGCCTAGATGTATGCAGCGTGCATGTTGATTCAATTAATATCCATCCTATCCCGGAGGTTTAACTGGTGGAGCTGCTTAGAGGTGTTTACCTCATGTAGGGGGTATTAGTATCCACCAAACTGTTAGATGACATCGTCTAAGAAACATCACTTAATGATGTGGAAACATATAAGTAGTACCTGAGCAATCCAAATGTGTTGCCTAACAGTGCAGAATTGCAGTAGTAATTCTTTTGTATAAAGCTCCTAAACAACTTAACAAAAAATAAAAAATAAAAAGAAAACTGTGAAATAGTAAGGGTTAGCACTTAAGTTTGACTAAAGGACAGGAAAGAGGAAAAGTTATCATATTGTGCCTACTGCATCGTCTGTATGTCAAGCATTGTGTCGTCCGCATCTACTGCATGCATAGGATGCTGAGTAGTATCCCACATTACCTTCTATTTGGCGATCAATTGCCTATCCCTATCGATAATAAAACCGTATAGATTAAGCGGGGTGACATCTGGGAATTTATCCCAAGTGCAGACCTATAGTAGAATTGCGGCCTCACCAAGTTCATAAGCGTCAGATAAGGAGGTAGAGCATAGTTATCGGAATAACCATGCTAAACGAGTGCTGCCCCAATTGAATTGCTTAGTTGCTAGAAGTCCTCCAGTAATGGCAAGAACACGAGGTGAATAAGATTGAAAGATTTATTCGCAAATATAAATCCTTCCATCAAGTTGAGTATGTACACACGCATGTACTATCGAACCATCTTGTCGTCCGCCCCGTAGGGTAATACCTGGAAGTGCTCTAGCAGTCATATAAGAGATAAACGAGTACTCTTCATCTTAGTAGGCCTAACGTGATGGGAATCAGTCTCCAACTATATCCAAGCTGAGGTAAACCTTCTTGAAGCCGAGGCCTATTAATGCTTGCCGAGGTTGAATTGAAGTTAGAAGGATGAGAGGGAGGAAGATAAACACTCAGTATCAAATTTGTCGTTAACCGAGGTGCTGAGATACCACAAGGCTGAGTACTCGAGACCAAAGAACCATTCACTACAACACCAAGAGACTCGTGCCGATTGATTTTAGAACTCGGCAATTATGAGTCGACTTTTCTGGTGTCTTGGCCAAATACTGTAAGACTTCAAGGACTCTTTCTCAAACTTAGACATCCAACTGTTGACCCCGTCCGATTCAGATACTACTCCTTTCAAGACATGCCAAGTAACTGTATGCCGACTTTTCTTATAAAACGTACAATTTTGTATTCTTATACATGTTTTCCTTTTTTTTTATTTATGGGCAAAATTTTTTAGGGTTTAAGGTCTTATACATTATTGATAATTTTGCCATTAGGGTTTAGGACTTGATATAAATAGCAATATCTATAAATATCAAGGAGATAAGACGATATTTATGAAAATAGATAGAGGAGTATATTCCTGAGTTTGGAATCTTTTTTCTTTTTAAGCAAGGCTACGGCTACTCTTAACTTAGCATTTGCTGGATTATTGAGCGTGGATTAAGCCTTTTAATCTCTCTTGCATTCTTATTGATCGGCTTTAAGATTGTAGTGAACCCTCTTCATTTGAACCGGTTAGTGAGTTACATCTAACCTTCATTTGAATCCCGAACAACATTTAGTGTTCGTGAGTTGTATTGAATCCTATTTCGATCTCAAACCCCTGATTGTGTTTGTTTCTTGGTATGTGATATCTATTTACATTCATTGTCAAAACCAACCCTTACATTTCCTGTTGGTTAAATCCATTCAACCCATTCTAGCCTTTTCGAGATCCGTTGCTATTTCTTCGATCCATATCATTACACTTAGCAATCTGTCCCCTATATCAGCCTAGCTCTCCTAGTCATTCGTCTTGACCCAACTAGTCACTACAAACCCCTCTATTGGAAGCTTGAATTTGAGCTTAATATCCTGTAATGTAATAGTCGCCTCTCTAGTGGGTAGGTGGAACGTATGTGTCTCAAGCCTTCACATCTCTACTAGGGCTGTAATCATTTGCCAATTCAACATGATAAATGGAAGCTGTGCAACTTCTCAAAAACCAGCCCCCCGTACGTAAGGCTCCATCTTAGGACGTATAGGAATATTTTGCTCTTCCTTACGTAAGGACATCTCGCTGTACTGCACTTATAGTGCATAGGCATCCTCTTATACAAATGATCAATGGAGTTAGCAAATAATATAACTTTCATTAAAAATTTGAATGTACATGAGAATGTTATCACCGATCCTGCTCTCCCAAACGGCCTGTGAATGATGATCGGTTTACCTTTTAAGTATGTGTGGATTGATAGATCCTGACTCCATCTATCCTACAAACACATATGAACATAGTTAGTAGACAATAAAAATGTGCATCTAATTATACTTATGCATGAAGTGTAACATAATGCCTAGAAAGAAAAGCAATATGTACTGGCTCTATTAATCCTTAGACACTACCTTCTATTATGCCTTTTCTGCCCATATGTGTTGCAACTAGTTCTATTTGACCGCTTTCTAACATCTATCCCCATTTGCCTTATCCTACCCATCATCTTCGATATTTATGTCCATGTGCATTCTTTCTACATACGGATCTTATGACTTTTCGTGTTTAATAATAGGACTCAATGCTTCGTCAAGCCGCTCTTCTATGATATCGATGTGTTCGTACTTAGTGAAATCTATGTATAGTTCATTTGACAAATCTACATTTATTTACTCCATATCGGTTATTGTAGAATGTACATTAAGTGACGGAAGGGTCGGATTGTCTGGCTCATGTATTTCATGCTCGGCTCAGGCACTCGATTCCTCGATGTACCTTATATATACTTCTTGAATACTTCGCTCTCCAAAAGGTTTGGTCATCTCAATGAAATTCTTAATATTTTTATCGTCTTTAATGATTATTAACTTGTAAATAACTCCAACATTACGGAAAAATGGATGCTTGTGCATGATTCCAACGCCTCTTGGGTCAATTTTGATGCATTCACAAATTCTTTAAATGAAATGAGAGAAGTTTAAGTTTTTCTTAATTTTCAGCTTCTTAATAGGCTCTCTATCATATTCCGGCTCCGAGTTATCCATCACAATATTTTTATTCGCATATATAATAATTTTCACGCAATCTGCCATTTTCATCCTAATAATGCTACCATAAACTGAATATTTAGATGATATAAAAAACTTTATCGATACACTAGGCAACAATTTAACAAAATGCATAAAGTCATCTCCTTATATTGTTTCATAGTTCCGTTAGGTAGGTCTTTTGCCTTTAAAATCAAATCCTCACAATTTTTTTTTCAAAAAAAAAAAGAGAAAAAGGTAGCTCCAGATATCATATTTCTATTTTGCTCTTAAATGAAATGATTAGAATTTTAATTTTTTTTTTAGGGTGAAATGGATATAATAAAATCTTTTTTTATTTTAAAAATGATGGTAATTTAAAAATTAGTTATAAGAGATAAAAGAATAACTGTTCTTTTGATCTTGTGAAGAAATTATGTTTTTCCTTTTTTAGTAATAATAATATTATAAAATAGCCATTCCACCAATTAAATATGGGAATAGATTTATATGTAAGAATTAGCATATTTATTCCATTTGTCATTATGAAGTCAACCAAATATATCATAAGTGTATAGATAAAATATAGTATGTATTTATGATTTTACTCCAATAGATTTTGAAGGAAAAAATAAAAGAAATAGGGAAAGTAAAAAAAAAAAAAAAAAAACTAGATGACAGATTGTGCTGCGTAGCGTTTACTGCAATTGTAACAGACCAAGACTATCATGTAATAGAGGAAAACCGGCTGCTTTCCACAAATCGACAAGAGGAATCAATTATTTGATTTAAAATCGAAATACAGGACAAATCTATTTATCTATTCAATTTGTGACTGCTGGGAAAAAGCTACATCTCATAGCAGCCTCCAACCCCAAGTGAGCAATTAACAGTTGACAGTCGACTGCGACCCTGCGTTCAAGAAAAGTAACGTTTTTAGTCCATTCTATTATGAGGTATAATATAGTTAGGCCGATGAATCATACCGACATTTGAGCACCGACCAACGACCACCGTGGACCCATTCAACTACTGGATTCATGACTTGGGTTAAATTTTAGATAACAGTTGGTTGTTATATTTTTACATATAATACTGAATTAACTCTTTAGTTTCCATATTGATCAAAGTTGCAGAATATTAAGGTCTTAAGGTTTTGAATTAAAACTAAACAAAAATTCATTTCATAACACAGAATAAACATATTTTTTAAAATTTCGTAGATAACCTTACATCAAGCTTTTAAACCATCGTATTAAACTATATTCTGATTTATTATATCAATAATTAATTTTCTTTTAATATTTTAATTATAAAAACCTATAATCGGTATTATACACATTAAATATGATACAGGGAATTATATTGTTATGTTAACTTTATATTTTACTATCTAATTCTCTTTCTAATAATTAGTTGTGCTAAATAAATAAAGTAGTGCTCCTTGTCGGATTTGATAAAGCAACGATTTTAACTTTCTACTGTGAGCTTCTAATGAATTAGGGACATGTATTCATCAACGACTACTTTTCTATATGAATATTCCAATTTTTAATTTTTCCAGTTCCAGTTGTCCGTATTCAGGAAAAAGGTTTGAAAAAAAATAAAAATAAAAATTCCCATGTCTATTAATTATTTTGTTAAAATTCACGATGCGGATTATTTTATTAAAAAAAAAAATGCACACTTGTCGAACTAGTATGGCTCCTCAGTGGGACATTGGAGGGACTTTTGTTTAGTCCATTGAAATGGTGGAGCATGTCAAAAGGAAAGTAAAAGTTGAAGGTACGTTCTTACACCATTTTCATTAGTTAATATCGAATATTCACTTTCACTAACGCATGCAAGCAGGTGACACTCAGATTGGTGGAACAAATGTCATATTTGACATATAGAAATATATTGGCAAAAAATAGAAAAAAGATATATAGACATATGTTTAAAATGAAATAGAATAACATCCGAAATGATACTTACATTTACAAAAGCTCGTAGATATAGTAGTATTTATCAAAATACACTTAATTATTATATTAAATAAGTAATTTTTAATAAATGTAATTAATGGAGATGAAATATAATCATAATTCCTCTTGCATTAAAAGACCGGAAGCTAATTCTCCCTCATAATTGGATTTCTACTTTATCAACATACTTAAAAATATGAGAAAATGAATAAAATTTGAAATCATGATTTTATTTCACTTTTATTCCTATGTATAAAATGTGACATAAGAGTTCTACGTTTGCATATTAGATATGATGCATGAATATAGAAGATTAGCCATATTAAACTTCAACATAACCCTCTAATTTATAAGAGAGGGGCAATAAAAGCTGGCTTGTAAGAAACAAAGGACTTAATTGTCATCCAAGGAGTTAGCATATATGATAATTTAAGTACTCCACACTACACCGATATTTGAAGTTTAATAAAGTATTTCCTCTTTTCATTTAAAACGAATTATCTAAGTACTTTATATAATATGACACTACACCAATTATGTCCTCTATGTTTATCTTTACAATATGGGAAATATCAGTGCGTGGAGTTGGGAGTGATTACATACATAAAGAGGACTTCAATAACTCATTTTAAATGAAAACGATGCGATTGAATATTATATAAATATATTTTAGTTAAATGAGTCATTTAAATTATACAAGTCTTGATTGAACTTTCGTATACATGTAAACTTTCGCTACACTACAACTAATTAGAAAACGTAAACATAACTTTGGGCATGCAACTAATTTTCAAAATTGTGGTCATAGAGAATTACCATTATCCATTCCTATTACTCCTTCGTTCCCGTGGTGTCAAATAAGAAGTGTGGACATAATAATATAAGTTTACCCAATAGATTAATTCTACAGATGGCTTTTGACTCTTTACTTGGTATCGTTTTGGTTAGGATTGTAAACGGATAGGATAAAGATAGCATTGTATTTAACTTGAAATCGACTTGAAGTTATACCTACCAAAGTCAAACTCAATTTAATTAATCTTATTTATGCTTTATTTAGTTTGCATTTGTTTAATCAAAATGATATTAATATCTAAACTTGGATTGAATTTGACTCTTAACTCAAACTTAATTAGGCTTATAAGCTAATTAAATTAAATATTATGAAGCTCAAGTTCGAGTAAATATCGTTCTGAAATTGGAGCAGCTTGAAGTAGGTTTCATTCATTTATATCCCTACTTTTTGGCATCTTTTTTCTTTGTGGGCTATCCTACGTACATTATAATATGGAAGGATGGGAACTAATTTTAATCTATCTCCTTGATATATCAACATCATAATATTGGACTACAAGAGCCTTAACTTATTTCTAGTATCAGCTTGAAATGTGGTGTTTGGCTAAGAAGATGATGATGGAATTATATAACACAATATATATATATATATATATATATATTTGGCCAACTTGGAGGGGAGAAGATTTGAACTCTAGTTTATCTTAATGAAAGATTAATGGTGATGTCAATGGCATGTTGTCTATATTATTAAGTAATGTTATTATAGATCTCAACCCTCCTTAAAAATTACTAATAATAATTGAATTACCTCTATTTTCCATTTTATCAGAAATTACCTTTTGAACCACTTTACATAAAGCCATATAATTTCTATAGTTATATATATATATATATATAATTTTTTTAGAGACAAACAAAACTACTTGATATATCTTTGAAATTCAAATCCCATTATACATACGTAATGTTTCTCTCTCTCTCTCTCTCTCACTCTCTCTTATATATCCTAATTTAACTGTATTTATTTTTATACATGCATTATAGATGCAGTAACAACTTGATTGGAAATCTTTCCATCAAGGTATTATCCACTTTAGCGTTGAACGTTGTATGATTTTTTCCCTTGGTGTAGCTGTTTCTTAGAAGGTCATTTATCTTGAGATTGCTATGGCTTGAGCATACTTAACTTTCAATTTCTAATGAACTCCGAGCTATTATATCAAAAGATGTCCTAATGATTAGAGTTTCTCACCTTTTATTTAAGGGGTATCATATTCTATCCCTCTTACAGAACTAAAATTTTTGTTAATTTCATTACATATGTCTAAGACCATCACCAATCAAGAACTCTACTTTTCTAGCTGGTGTCCAGTTGGTGTACTGTTCTAATACGATTCTGTAATGGTTAGATTGGAACTCCTCTCACCTAAGTATTGTTTCTTTTGGCAATTTTGTCCTTTGGTGTAGCTACTTTTGAAAAGATCATTAATCTTGAGATTGTTTTAGCCTAACCAGATTTTACTTCTAACTTCTGACAAACTCTAAGTTAATATACCAAAAGACATCTCGATGATTAAGTAGCATGATAAGGTTATTGAAGAGAAGGGTAAACTGCTTTAAGCTTGAGTTACAACTTTGGAAATTAAGGAAGAATCTTATGAAGTTAAGATGGCTAAGATGGATGCTGCAATAGTAGCTATGCACTAGGAGATTGAAGTTTTTAAGAACCAACTAGCAGCATGTCGGGCGGTAGTGGCAAATAAAGCGAACATCTAGCCCGCTCATAAGGTTGATGTTCCTAAACCTGAATCTTTCAATGGGATACTATCTGCTTGAGAGGTAAACAATTTCTTATGGATGATGGAACAATATTTCAATACTATAGGGATCTTAAATGACCTTGGAAAGATACATACTGCTACCATGTACTTAAAAGATTTTGCTATGGTGTGGTGGTGTAGGAAGGCAAATGGAATCAACACTTGAGCTAGCTTTGTACAAGAGGTTAGGGGGAAATTCTCTCCTCATAATGCTACTAAGAAAGTAAAGGTGAAATTACGTTACTTAACCTATAAGGGTGACATAAAGTAATACATGAAGGAATTCTCAGAGTTGATATTAGAGATTCCAGACCTTGACTATGATGATGCATTGGTTATGTTTCTGAATGGCTTGAAGCCCTAGGCTAAGTTGGAGCTAGAACGAAGGGGAGTAAAAGATATTTCCAAGACTATAGTAGTGGCCGAGGGCTTAGTAGAGTTTAAAAAGGTAGAATCTAAGACCTTAGTGGGAAGTTGGCAAAAGGAAGTTGAGAAGGAGAAGAGCAAGAGCTCTTTAAAGGGGAAAACAAAGATAGAAGATAAGGACAGTGATCAAGGAAGGACTTAGGAGGGAAGGGATAGTCAACGATGGAAACCTTATGCATTGAAGTACTATTTTTATAGCGGTCCTTACTATGTTAGGGAATTCTTGAAGAAGGAATAATTAATAGCATTGGTAGTAGATGATAGTTTAGATGATGGAGACAAGGCTTAACTAGACTCGGTGTGACTACTTAGTGCCATGAAGTCTCAAAATTTTGAGAAATGGAAGGGATTGATGTATACTAAAGTGTTGCTCACAGGTAAGAAATTGAATGCCTTCATTAACACAGGGACATTAGATCTTTTCATCTTCGAAGTGGCAGTGGGTAAACTTGGTTGAAAGTGGAGGAAACCAAGACATGGCTTAAGACAGTAAACTTGAAGGAAGTACCTATTAATGGAGTAGCTAAAGGAATAGAGCTCCATGTTAGAGGATGGCAAAGGAGGGAGATTACCGAGAAAGTATTGATGGATGACTTTGAGTTTGTAATTGGGATGTGATACGGATCGCCGGGAAGGAGTGACACATAACTACCAATATCATGTAAACTAAAGGTGTGTCTAAACCTCAAGAAGGTCCAAAGGATAAATGAGAGTCAAAGGTTGAGTAGTAGTCATCGTGCCCTGATAATGGATATGATGCACTAATACCTTACAAGAGCTCAGGTCACACTTGATATTACGTTCAAGTGTAGTAAGCTCAATGGCTCAGATAAGAGTAATCAAGAGTGAGTAAAGACACTTAGCTCACGAAGGAAAGTATGTTTGAAATTCAATGCACTTTCATTAATTTTTGCAGTTATTACATTTTATTTGTATTTATGTGACTCAATTAAGGTAAGTTCTAGGTTTACATAGGAAAGGGAAATGAATTGTAAGGGTAAAGTAGTGAACAAACAAAAAGGATATTTGGTTAAAAAAGAATAGTATAGATGTTAGAAAATGACATACATGTCAAATGTCCATTCTATGGTCCGAATGATACTGTTTATCGAGTAGAACAGGTTCTAAGTAGATTAGGTTGGGGTTGGCTACTCAGATGTCCTAGGCTGAGGAAGGATTGGTCTAGTAGGGGGCCCATTATTTGATTGGCCTTAGTTGCTTAGCTCGGGATTTGTGGTAACTCGGCTTTGGCAATGTATTAGGTTAGTAGCAAGGGGATTTAGTGCTTGCCCTTCGATTGATGTGTTGTAGAGGTTGGCTTAGTAGTATGGCAACTTGGATTTGGGGATATTTCAATTCTGCATTTGGTAAGAGCATTGTTTGCACTTGGATTGGGCTTGACAATGTTGGTGGATTCTTCTTCTTCTACTCATTAGATAATGAAGAGTTCGGAGGAGCTTAGAAGACACATCGGATTAGCTGAGGTGAACAATTCTTCCTCAGGAGTGAGTTGTCTTTTAATAGCATAGCATACCAGGGAAGTAAGGCCCTTATGCTTGGGATTGTATGATCGGCCCTTAATTCTTTTCAAGATGGATTTCTTATATCGCATCGATGCACTCATCGTGCCTCAATTAAATTATATTTGTGTGCTTGACAACAAGTCCCTGTGTATGGTGCCTATTACAAGGAAAGCAAGTTAAGCTACCAAATTTCTCTTGGCTGTGTAAGTGGCAAAGGGCTTAAAGAAGAAAGAAGTAACTTATTTAGCTGCTTTGAAGATTGAAGAAGAGACAAGGAGCTAAGACATGGTACATCCTCTAGTAAGGGAGTTACTACAGGAATTCAATGACATAATGCCTAAGGAACTACCAAGAAAATTATTGCCATGAAGAGATGTAAATCATGTGATTGAGTTAGAGCCAGAAGCCAAGCCTCCTAGTGTAGTGCCTTACTAGATGATACCCTAGGAGTTAGAAGAACTGAGATACAAATTGATGGAATTATTAGAAGCGAGGTTCATTAGACCCTCGAAAGCACCTTTTAGAGCACCGGTACTCTTTTAGAAGAAACACGATGAATCCCTTCGATTGTGTATTGACTACTAAGCCCTCAATATGATCATTGTAAAGAATAAGTATCCCATCCCGTTGGTGTCAGACTTGTTTGATAGATTGGAAGAGGCCAGATGCTTCTCTAAATGCGACTTACAATCAGGATATCACTAAGTAATGATAGTTAAGGGAGATGAGACCATATATATTATGAGGTACGGTGCTTTTGAACTTCTTGTCATGCTATTTGGCCTTACAAATGGCTAGGCTACATTTTGTACCCTCATAAATACCCCAAATTTTTCAGAAACTCATTATAGCATATGTATATATCTAAAGAATACATATCCATCAATGAGTACAACTATATCTATTAAAAGATCAATAGGATCTTAATTTATATGAATAGCTAATCATATAATCAATTCTAACTCCTGACAAAATATAATAAGCTAATATATTGTATTCATCATTCAAATCAACTATCACCTTGTATACTGTATTCTCATGCTGTATATAATCTTAATCTACTCCAATTGATCCAAGAAAATGTGAAAGCCATTTAAGAAACCTTTGGGGTTAATCATCTAAAGATATATGATGTGCTAGTTGCAGTATAAGTCGTATTAATAGAATAGGGTATCTTTCTTTTATCGTTACTACACATATTTTACTAGTATCTCTTGAGTTATAATTTTTTACTTCTAAATCGTCTTTATTCAACAAATCATATCACATGATCTTTATTATGCTAAAACTTAGATTAATTTTTGTTACTGTCCATAAGTCTCATCAGTTCTCATCAATTATAACACAACTCTGTTAATAAACTTCTTAGTAGTACCGCCCATAATATTAACATATTCCAACTAACCAATTATAATATTGTTCTCCACATCTCAATTTTAGATTAAATTAGGGATTTTCCTTCATTCCATTTGAATCATCTCAACTAATCACCAATTTCTCCATATGATCCCATTACTAGAGTTAAATTTGATTAACGCCTATCTCAGTTTAGCGTTATAATCGTTACTTATCCTATAATTTTTAGTATGATACTTTAATATCCCTTTATTTCTACTCACTCTCAATGTACTCCTCAAATGTCTAATTCTTTTAATTGTTCATTTCAAAGCGAGTTCATTAGAACTTTACTTTGATGCCAATCTAGAACTGTTATGTCCCGAAGCGGCAGAGTCATAACAGCTCCGCTGTGTAAAAGATAAAAGTTAGCCTTACAACTGCTATCTTAAACCTAATCTATACAAGGTATCCACGACTAACCCGCTTTGAAGTAAACAGTTTGTAATTTAAATAAATTATTTACCTAAGAAAGTGAGAAAATATATATATTCACTATAATTCAGTTATTACAATTAACGTTTACAATGTTTCATCGTAATATATTTCTTAGTTATTACATTATTCAGAAATGAAAAATTCTAAAATAAAAGCTTAGACCTTAAAAATATATGTTTATTTTTCAAATATTTTTTCTCACTCTCTAGGATTCAATAGTTGCTAGTTTTAGAGTAGTTGTAAGTCGCTTCTTAGCCAGGACCTACACGATATCTATAGGGATGTGAGCAACCACAACTCAATAAGTTAGGATGGAGGAATTAAAACTATATCATAAACATAATAAGGTTATCAACCAATTTATTAGGTACAATGTATGTTCAAGCAAATACTATCGCACGACGTTGTTCGGCTTGTCGTGAGATTAGAGAAATTGCGTCCACTCTAATCTGAGTTGAGGAGTTACCGTTAATGCAACAGCTCATGACCAAACCTAGGTTTGTGTAATGGAGACACCGCTCCCCCTGCGACTACCTTCGAACCATTGACTTTACCTTCGTCGCGACCTCCTCTCCTGTTACTTAGTTCAACTAAGGATGAAGAGGTCAGTATTTGGTCAGAGAATCCTAGTTTTCTCCTAATGAGTTGCTATGTAGGTCCGATTATGATTACAGGTTGTATATTTGATTAAGTCTAGTTTAGGGTGATCGATCATTTTATACAAATGATACAATACAAGCCAGAACAATAAATAAAATCACAGCATCACTTATAATCAAGCACATGCATACAACCAACTATCTAATAAGCATAACTAAGCACAATCTCAAGCCTCCAAAATATAGCAATGTATTAATCCCAACTTACTTGCACTCCTCGCTCACTCATTCGAGATCCAACTCGTTTAGACCATTGCTAATCATCTCTATAACACAAACGTGGCTTCAGTTTTTCATATAACTATTATAGGTTGATTTTATCCTATAACGCTTACTGTTATCTTTTGTTTAGGGTTTAATATACCTTATTATCTAGGTCTTAAGTCTTTTACAATTCTTCTTGAATCGTGTTAAGTTCTATTTCAGTTTTTACATCGATTTCTAAATTAGGTTTTTAACTCAATTTTTTTTTTATTAAAGATTTATTTGTACATTCTAAAAAATTATTCCGACCTATAATGTGAAATTAATCGCATTATCTTTGGATATCCTAAATATTGTTTTTAGTCACTAACTAGTATTCTAATCCGTGCAATACACTCGGATCCTAGTTTAATTATCGAATTCACTCCTGTTATAAAAAAATCTTACATTTTTCATATAATTACTCTAATTTAAGTTTTCTATTAGATTTATTTTATATTTCTATTATTATCATAATATCAATTTTTATTTTAATATCTTCTATTTATTATATTTCTAACAATTGTGTAGTATATACTATTACTTATTATGTATCTAATACACATATAATATTTTTATCACTCTAATTATCATCTCCCAACATTAATTGTCATTTCAAAATGCCTAAATTCATCTTAAATCAGATTTTACACCTAATTACCCTAATTTACAAAATTAACTTAAAATTTACTATTTTTCCCTATTACTTATTTACTACATAATTAACCTAATAATTACATCTAACACCTTAAATGCTACAAGTATCATACTTCATTAGATTTCAACATCCTAAAATATATAATTATTCACTAAATCAGTAATTAACTATTTAATTACTTAATTAACTCTAAATTACCCATTTTATGCCTTATTTTAAGGCCTAAAAATTATCTAAAAATTTCAAAAATTAATTTTTGAAAACAGGATTTATAGCACTATTCTATATCATCTAAGTAATCTACACAAAAATTTTGAACTCAAAACTATACTTCTAAGATAATTTATTTCTAAACTGAAACATATTCGATTTTGCATAATTTCTTAAGGACTATATATCATGAGACATATTTTCATCAAAATAATATTTTTCATAAAAACTACATACAAAAATATTCTAGAATAACAAAATTCATAATATTAGAAGAATATTTACTATTTTTACAAAATTACACAAAATCGGGTTGGAAATTGAATTCACTGATTTGGGTGGCTCCGGCCACCGTTGATGGCCATGAGTGTGTCGACCCACTTAGGTACTGCTACCACCGTATGGTGGTGGTGGCCGTCCACTCTTACTGCTCATCGGGTTTGGGTTCTCCTTACAAGCTTCAACTGTATAGATTTTTGCTAAATTTTTGTAAAAATCTAATTTTCTCTCAATTTTGCTTCTCTCTAATTTTCTAGGGTTTCAAATTGATCAAATGAGTTTCTAAAAAATTTAGGGTATTTATAGAACTTTATGGAAATTATTATGCATTAAATTGATTTGATAATTGTCTTATCTTTTCTTCTTTTTGACTTTCTATTTGGCTAAATTTAATTGTCAATTTCCTTCTTTAATTTTCAGATTGCCACGCTCCACTTCTGGACTTTTTCTCATTTATATATATTTTTCTTGATTTTTTATTAATTAATTATGAATTTTGTTTAATTATTTAGTATTATTTTAACACATTTTGCATATTTTAAGTAATTACGCTTATTTTTACCTACATGTAAATTCATATATAGTACAAATAAATGTTCCTAAATATTATTTAGGTCATTCTATGATTTTTAGTATACATATAATTTATTTCTAGCGATTTGTTAATTATTAGAATGTATTTTACGCATTTTCGATAAATAACGAGTTATATAATTAAAATTTGAAAATTTTATATTATTTTATTTTATTACTTATTTTCTTAAATTCAAACTTACGGACCATTTTTACTAATATTTCTAGCTTATAATTTAGGTTCGATCGAATTTTTCAATTGATCGGGACCTCGAATGGCTAGTTATAGGGTTTATACTATTTGACCTTACAAATGGCCAGGCTACCTTTTGTACCCTTATGAATTAAGTTTTGGCTCCCTTTTTGGATCATATCATAGTAGTCTATTTAGAAAGGCTATGGATGAACACCTAAAGCATCTTCGTTCGGTTTTCTTACCTTTGAGGAAGAGTGGGTTGCATGTAAAATTAGAGAAGTGTGCCTTTGTACAAGAAGAAGTGAATTTCCTTGGGTCTGTAGTAGAGTAAGGGAAGATTAGAATGGATGAAGGTAAAGTACGAGCCATTTAAGATTGGAAGCAGCCTACTAAGTTGAGATCATTTCTTGGTTTAATCAATTATTATAGAAGATTCATCTAAGGCTACTCAAGGATAATAAGCCCGTTGACAGACTTATTAAAAAAGAATGCCCCATAGGAGTGGAATATAGATAGGTAATGAGCTTTTGATGCATTGAAGATGACAGTCACTAGAGAACCAATCCTCTTTCTTCCTAACTTCAACAAGCCCTTTGTATTTTGCACTAATACCAGTGACTTTGTTATTGGCAGGGATCTAATGCAAGATGAGCATCTGGTGGCTTTTGAAAGATGGAAGCTTAATGAAACGGAAAGGGCTATACCCAGTGTATGAAAGGGAGATGATAGCAATGGTACATTATCTTTAGGTACGAAGACATTACTTTCTTGGGAAGAAGTTTGTGGCTAAAGCCAACAACGTCGCTACTAGCTACTTCTAAACACAAAAGAAGCTTTCTGCTAAACAAGCTCGATGGCAGATTTTCCTAGTCGAATTCGATTTCGACATAAAGTATGAGCTGGGAAAAACCAACAATGTTACGGATGCTTTGAGTAGGAATGAGGAATTGGCAACCATTAATAGGCCCGAAAATGACCTTCTTAATAGAATTTGAGTAGAGATGGAGACCGATAAGAGGGCCAAAGCTCTATTGACCTAATGTAAAGAGCGGAAAACCAACAGATTCTGGGAAGATGATGGACTCATATACACTACGGGGCAATGGATATACATACTACACTTGTTCAACTCAAAGAGAGAAATATTAAGGGAATCTCGTGACTCAAAATGGGTATGCCATCTAAGGATGCATTATACTTAAGAGTTGGTAGAACAAAGATATTTTTGGCCATATATGAAGAAAGATATTGAGAGTTATGTTAGGACTTGTCTTGTTTACCAACAAGATAAAGTAGAATATAAGGCAATTTTAGGACTACTAGAGCCTCTTCTTATTCTTGAACAACCATGGAAAAGTGTTTCTATAGATTTCAATGTGAGCCTGCCTAAGTCGGAAGGATATGGCACAATTATGGTAGTAGTAGATCGATTTTCGAAGTGTGTAACTTTTGTTCCCACCACCAAGGAGTACCCTATAGATAAAGTGGCTAGATTGTTCTTAAAGCACATAGTGAAGCATTGGGGTTTACCAAAAAACATTGTGAGTGACTGGGATAGACAGTTTACGGGAAAATTTTGGACTAAGTTATTTAAGCTTCTAAAATTTGAGTTGAATTTCTCAACTAGTCTCCACCCCTAAATTGATGGACAAACGGAACGAGTGAATGCTTTGGTGAAGCTATACTTGAAGCATTTTATGGGGGCTAACTAGTGTGATTGGGCCAAGTTATTGGATGTGGCCTAATTCTCATTCAACCTACAAAAAAATAAATCTAGCAACCAGAGCCCTTTCAAGATTGTCTTGGGAAGATAGTCCTTAACTCCTAATACGGTAACAAGCCCCCTAGCATAGAAGTTTGTAAGAGTATAGCAAGAAAACTAGGACTTGGCTCGAACCTATTTAGATTGAGCTATCAAAAGAATAAAGAAGATAGCTGACAAAGAGTACTAGCTAATGGAATATTAGGTAGGGGATTATGTACTTGTAAATTTACATTCGATACAATGTTCAAAGGGTTAGTTACATAAAGGGTTGATGATGCATTATGAAGGCCCCTTCCCGATTGTGAAAATAGTAAATGATAGGAATCAAATTTTTAGATTGGTCATGTGTAGTTAAGCAAGAGGACTCTAAGGACTTAAACAGAGAACATTAGCTTAAAGTCTCATCTAAAATAAGAATTCCTATGCTAACCTCCATATTTCACTTTACTACTAACTTGAATACTGAGCTCTCATGTACACTAGCATAGTTCTTGAAGCTACTGAGTAGACGTGTCAACCTGCTAAGTATACGGGTTGACCTGTTGAGCAATTGTGCTATGATACATACAACGTCCAAACATACCTGCCTCAAATGACTATCTCAGTCGACCACTAGCACTCGATCTCAATTTAAGCCAAATACTTTCAATGATTGATTGATTGAGCTTTGATTAGATCCAGATCAGGTCAGCTTCGACCATAGACTCTTTTTTTTCATTTTGTCCGAATTGCATCATACTTCAGAGTGTTAGTTACCATGTGACATATCTTTTTTTATAGAACATTTTAGAAGGATTCTTTATTTTTTTTGTACTAAATATTCTTTATTTCTTTCACCCTTTTTAGTATATTTTATGTATTCCAATTATAAATTAACCTTTTATCTTTTCATACGTGCTTGTAACCTTAATCGGGTTAGTATATAAACCCCATCCATTTTGTAAGCAGTAATCACTCTCATTATTAGAATTAATACAAGTTTCCTTTTGTGAATAACCCTGGAGTTCTCATTATTTCTTCAACTCTTATTTATTACCTTTAAGCAAGAAGTAGTGGCAAGTGGCGAATGGTGAGTGGCGAATGGCCCTATTCGAACTAGTGATTCATATCCGGCGGATTAAAGGCCGAGTATGATTGATTGGTGCATCATATTTAGTTGATAGCTGCCCAAACTTTGTTAGTTTTCTTTTGGTTCCTTTTGTTGTGGTGTTTATTTGTGTGTTCGACCTTAAAGACACATCTGTAAGTCGAATGTTTTACAAGTTAGAGCAACTTTCGAGACTAAAAATCTATTTAATCTTCCATGTAAGTATGCTTGAACCATACCATAGAGACGAGGAAGATTTGACAAAGGTAGTGTCACAATGAGGCCTAATTGGGATACCGAAGTCATATGATAGAGAGGTGAAGGAGATCATAGTTGATCGACATGTGAAGCGTTGGGGTAACCTACCAAGACATGAGTATATGGTGGTGTGGAAGGGATTGTTAGAGAGTGAAGCAAGTTGGGAGCTAGTTGAGGTATTATGGTAATTTTAAGAAGAAATCCGAAAGTTCCACAAGGATGGCGCAACAAGGGTGTTGTTGGAATTAAGTGGGGGAGAATATTACAAGCTCCCCAAAATGAATCACATCTAAGAGGTTTTTAAAGCCCACAAAAGAAGAAGATAGAGACTTAAGTCTATTTGAAGATTCCAAAAGTTGAAAGATTCTAGAAGATTTTAGAGAGGACTAGCTTTATGTACTATAGTAGGTGTGGTAGGTTGATGCAATTAATGTAATGATGGGTGAGATTCGTTTGTAACCATTATATTAATTGAATCTTTGCTGTTCATTCTTAAAAGCCTTTTATATATAAAGGGGTGATCCTTTAGATTGTAATAATCCAATTATTTTGAGTAAATATAATTTGCGTTCAAAGTTTCTCTCTTTAAACTCTATGGGTGTTTTGCATATTGACTTAACCTTCTTTAATATGGTTAGAAACGTTAAGTGCCTTATAGGATCGATTGAGGGAATTTGCTTGTGATACATCGTCTACTAATACATGCAAATGTAAATAAATACAAATCAAATAATATATAGATAAAAATCTTGAAAATTGCATTATCTCTCTAAATTTTGATTTGAGTATAAATTTATCTCATAAATTTTTAAATATTACAAATCACTTTCCTATACTATAATAAATTTATGATGAAAAAGATATTTCTATTTTTAATTAAAAAAGTTAACTATAATAAAAGTTTATTTGGTTTTAAAGTATACTTTAGAAAGTTTAGGGGTGTTTATATATCAAAGTCTTTTGAGAATTATTTGCTACTTTATTAAATTTTAAGAGGATGATTTATATCATTTAAAAGTTTAGAGATTGAATTTATAATTAAATTAAAATTTGAAGGAGTTATTTATCTTTTATCCTCAAAACCGCCGAGAGTAGCAACCACGTATTATTGCGAGAAGACCCAACTCGCAAATGATGATCTTGTTTACGTCAATCTAATTCTCCGTCACGCAACGAGCAGCAGGAAAGTAAGACATTTGGCCCATGTCATGTCGGATAGGTCACTTCTTGTGTTTCACATGCAGTTTTCCGTAGTATTGTTTATTCAATTAATAATTTTAGCTACACTATTATTTATTAAAAAAATTAAATTCATAAATACGTTTGTGTTTATTTTTATTATTTAATGCCCTCCTTATTTATGATTTGGCGGGTAAAGATTTTCAATGAAATCCCGTCAACTCAACAATTTAAATAAACAAACTCAAATCATTCCTTTTACACATTTCATTATTAAGGCAGATGACAAATTTATCTCTCTTCTCTGCTGAACATTTTAATTTTAAGTATTTAAATGAAGACAAATTACACGTCTTTTCACGTGGATGTACAAGTCTAATTATTGATATAAAACTCGTTTTAGGCATAGGCCCTAGCTATTACCTGAAGGTGAAGGCATTTTGAGAGTGACTGATAAAATAAATTAAAAAACAGTGTAAATTGTAATATCCTCGGAACATTCAGAGAGACAAACTTTTCCTGTAAACGGAATTGCAAAAGGGGGAAAAAAATCAGTATAAATAATAAAATAATATTATGAAATCGTCTATATTCAATTTGATTCGATCTCATTTGATAATAAAATTAATTCGGTTTAATCCTAAATGAATAATGATTGAAATTTTTTATATATTTAAATTAATCACTCGGATTGGATTTAATTCTTTAACTTTTAACCTTTTTATATATTTTAATTAATTACTTAAATTGAGTTTGATAATACTGATGATAAATATACTTTCAAAACTATTAGTGGAGTTTAAATAGAACTCCTAATCTATAAAAATATAATTTTATTGTGCTTTTAAGTTTGAAAAAGATGTATTTACTTCTTATACCAAAACATCAAATTCGTTAATATTTCTCCTTCGTTACGGTTTTTGCAATCTTTAAATCCAGTGATAATTGAGGGATTAATAGTTATATATTAAAAGTTATAAAAAGATAAATATATTTTAATGGTTTAAGGATTCGTCTATACCAAACCAACGTGGGAGTATTTACAGAGTATATTGGTGGATTATATAAAATTATTTAACTTGAGCAAAACAAGAAGTCGGCTTTTTATATTGAAAATACGTTGCCAAATTTCAATTGAATCGATCTTTTAGGAGTCCTCTATTGCTTAATTAACATTTATAGTTTAATATTGATGATCAATATTGTTCATCTAATAAAATATATTATATTCGAATTTTCTCTTTTTAGTGTTATATTATATAAAATATTTTTGTTAAAATCAAAGTTCATATTATTGATATAATATATTTTGGCCGGTTAAATCACTTGAAAATAATATTAAATAATTAAAGATGAATAGATGTAGCATAGATGGAATATGATACTCTATTCTTAATTTTACTTTATAAGTATTGATTCTTGAATTTTGATATTGAAACTAATTTTGTGGTACATTGGAATTTACACAATACAAAACGTATACAAAAAATTGCAAAACTTCTAATCATATTTTTATCAATCTATCAATGTTCACTTAACGGTTCAATAAAGTAAATTCCGCACAGGGTTTAATAGGTGTTTACAAGTGAACATTGTTACTTCAATTGAAGGGAGAGAAAGCAAACAAAATCAAAGGAAAACATCGTTTGATCAATAACGGGCTAGCTCGATCAATAATCATATTTCTTTTGTTTTTTGGTGGAACTTGAAACTAAGAAGTTGAAATATAATAATATTGTTTTTTCATTCCGTATTTAAGAATTTTTAGAAAGTATCTGCCAACGTGCAGGACACTTTTGAATGCTTATGAAGGATGATTTTTCTTGCCTACTGGATGTTGAGCTTTATTTTCTTATTTATTTATTTATTTATTTTTTGCAAACAATTAGGAATTCATAACAAATAATTGTAAGTGTTTTCTTTTTAAATATTTAGGCCAAAGAAAAAAGGTTGGACGACTTATATTTAGAAATCGATATGTTTCGTCGATTTATTTTCTCATATATAGGAAGATAAGATTAATACACAATCTCATTTTCTTTATAGTAACTCCAATATTTGATATATTAAAAAATTAATAGAAGATGCACTATAGATGTATTTAGTTGCATTCTCCTTCTGTCCTTGGCTACGGTGTGCAAGAGTATGACAGACAAGTGATATAGCAATATTTATGAATAATAAATTGTATAAATGCTTTCTATGCTGGATAAAAATAAATGTATATATCTTATCCTATGTATATATCTATTTATATCTTGCTGATATAAGCATACATGAATACTTACAAACAACAAATATGTTAACCGAAAATATCAAAACTAGATAGAAAGATGAGAGTCAACAAAAATGGTTCTTTTAGTAACAGTTTTGACATTTTAACAATAAATGTGCATATCTCCAGTTATAAGGAAAATGAAGCCACATTTTAAGAGCTTAGAATATCTATTTGTATCTAACTAATAATTTAAGGACTATATTTGTAATTATCCTTATATCACTGTTTTCAAACCTATCAAGCTGCTTGATGCTCATGTATATACAAATATGCATATATATATATATGTATAAAATATTTAATAACAGAAGAGTATAGTTACAATATGAGTGACGATCTCTGAATACGTAAATCACTTCATAATAGGACTCAATACATTGAATGTCTCTTAACTACCTAGTAAGTCATTACAAAATTCAGCGTGGTTATGCTAAACATGTGGGTGATGTTTCTTAAATCCAACCACACTTTTATTATCTATAATAAAGCAAGAAAGAGAAAAAAAAAATGATAAAAGAAATATATGTATATATATATATAAAAAGAAAGGTTTATTCTACTTTGAAGGCAGGGAAAGATGTGGACTAGGTAGTTAGGGAAAAGGAAAAGTATGGAATGGTTTATTGTCATTTTCATACAGGTAAGCAAAGAATAATATTTTGTACGAAACGCAAGGCAAGATAACATATAAAGGGGATGGGTGAGCCCACATAACCACTGCCTTACTCTCTACGTATCTCCTTAACTTTGACTTGTGGATTGCCATATAAATAAAACTAATATATATTTCATTTTGTAATTCGTTCATCATCGCTTCCTTTTAATCGCATGAAAATAGTGGATATTAGCCAAATATTCATTTCAAGCCTCTTTGTAAAATAAGTTACCGATATTCTTTTAATATTTTTAGATCCGACTTAAATAGTTGATCTTAACATGTGAGAGGATCAAATATCTAGGGTTAAAATGGTGAATAGATTCGTACTAAAATTAAATTAAGATTGAATTAGACCGGTTTCATAACTGGGTTAGGTCGAATTGAATTAGATTGTACGTGTCAACTCGAATTTAATAGCACTAAATTTTTTAAACTCCTATAATAAAATAGGGCAATATATTAGTAAAGAATATGATCAATATTTCCACAGTTACTAATTTATAATAGCAATTTGTCTTTTCGTGGATACCTATATATAAGCTATTGCTATTTGGTTTTAGCTTGTGAATGGGGACTCTTTTTAAAAATGAGTTTAGTAGACTAAAGTAAAGGGTAGTACATATTTTGCGGTGTCATTTTATATCAAAATTTAAGAAGATTCTCTAACGTACAAGCTATTATTAGGATTATAAGATTAAAAATGTTGTTGAACTTGCTTAAAATAACTATATATTGGAAATTACAGCAAAAATGGATAAACTGTTGCTCATGTTTCATCTCATTATCTAAAGAATTAGAAGATTTCAAGTTTCATTCCACAAATCAATTGATTTCACAACTTTGGCTTTTAAAAAGTTACTTGTATTACAAACTTTTCTAGATTAGATAGTCCATTGTAAAAACTAGTAAAATTCGATCAGATGGCTAATTACAAAAATGAATAAAATTTAAAAATCAAATTGACACTTTTAAAATGTGGCTAATTAAAAGAACAGGTAAAAAATTTAAGTATCAAATTTATTACCCAAATAAAAACATGATACATAAATTTTTATAAAGAAAGATCAATTGACCCACTCTTCCTTTGACTAAACATGCAATCTAAGTCTAAAACCCTCAATTAAAATACAATCAATGATGACTATTGCCTCCATTATTGGAACATTCAATGAAACTATTTTGTTCAAGCAAAGAATTTCGATGATATTGGTCTTCTTCTTCTTCTTTTCCTTTTGGTTGGAATTGCAACCCTTTCTATCTTGCAACTTCCATTTAGCTAGATATAGAAATGTCAAGATAAATCTAGTTAGGAGAAAACATGATTTAATTAAATAACCGCAACTAGAGTTCACATATAAAATGCTCAAGAAATAATAACCGCATGCTTGCACTCTAGTCTAACATTCCTTGTCAAATTTGTTTTGAAAAGTCCCATGGAGGGCATGCTTCCATTTGAGGCTATTAGATTGTGCAAGTGGACCGTCACATTCGAGGAATAATTTGATTTAGGAAATAAAAAATATTGATGAAAGCATATTATAGGAACCACACCATTTCATTGAATAAGTACTACTGAATGTATTTGATTTGTTTCATCTATTTCTTCATCGATATCTAATAAATATCCCATTTAAATTGGTATTTGTTTGATTCATAGTTAATATATGTATTTATCATTTTAACTTTTGATATATCTTTTTAAACCTAATTTCAGACTTCGTATTAAAACGACAAGGAAAAATGGGCCACTTAGTTTTAAAAATGTTTGCTTCAATAAGAATAAGGCCAAGAAAGCATTATTTTTTTATATTTTATTTACTATTTTTCCAATGGGTTCAAAATATGAGCTTAATTCAGTACTGGTTACTATCAATTATATGGAATTGGAAAAATTTATAATTTTAGAAATACAATACTCTAGGATATCAAAGAAAAACATAAAAAATATTTGATTAGTTTAACTCATTCATATAACTTTTGAATTACATAAGTCTCACATGAAGCTAGTCAATTACAAGGAGTTGCAAGAACCATGATGGCCTTGGAACTATGCCTACCATGCTTTCTTGCATCTACAAGGGATTCTTTACAATTTAGGCAATAGGGTTGAAGCTTCACTATTGCTACTAGCCACATGTTTAACACTCACAAAATATTAAAATAATAATAATATTATTATATTATAACTAGAAAAAAGATCTTGTAGATCAAATAGGTGTTGATAGGAATTTTTCCTTCCTTAGTTAAGACAACCATGTCCTTGTCATTGAAGGGGAAGCTGATGATGGCTTCTTGTAGAGAGAGAGAGAGGAAGAGAGAGAATGTGAACTTATGCACCCAACTTTTTGTTTTTGCATATATTAGTTGTTCAGAAGCCAATGGGTGTGCACCATGTGTGCTTGATGGGTCAAGTATGAGTCCTTTGATTCATCCCTTTCACGGGCTGGCGGGGTGAAAGGCTATTATCATAGAGTGTTTTCAAAGAATATTATCTGGCGATCTTCCTCCTCTATATTGTTTTTCAAGTCATGCAAACTTTTTTAATTTTGTCTTGGATTTTAAATAGAGTAGTTCGACTTCTGATTAATTTTCTTGAAAATGTTGATGCATGTTTGATGATATTCTTAAAAATATAGATAAAAAAACCTTATAATCTTTTCATATACCTATATATTTTTGGGTAAAAATACACTTTTTTTTTTATGTGTGAGATAAATACTAAAAAAAATGATTTTTTTTAGATCCTTATAAGTCATCCAAAAACACTATTAAGGGGACTATTTTATGATTAGCACGACAAGATCTGCTTATTTTTATATTGGCATATATCTAGATATTAACCAAATTAAAACTCTTTATATGTGATTTTGGCTAATGGGTTTTCTTAATCACTTTTCCTAAAAGTTCCTAATTAGTATTAATTTTATATTTATTACCTTAATTTTATGAACTACTACTAGTTCTTTTACATAATTAATGTAAGACTTCATTCCCATAGATTCTCATAAACAATGTGCCTAAATCTGTGATGCCTTTATCAATTTATTTTGTAATTGGGCTTGATATTGCTCTTTCTTCAATGTTTGATCCAATCTGTGCTTACCACTTTCTAGAACAATATGAATCTAAAGACTCCAATACCAATCTTAATCCGAAAATTCTAGTTTAAGTCAATGTGAGCCCATTAGTTTCTACCTTTAACAATCATACACTAATTAGAGAGGGTTAATTTTGACAGTTGATACTTAGCAAGGGTGAACGGTTATATAGTGAGTAAAATATGAATGTTTATCCTTTCTTTACCCTGTAAGGTACAAGTTTTAAAATTTTGAAATCGAAATCCACCTATAACATCCTGTAACCACATTCGAACCTATATCTTGTAAAACTTATAAGTTACAAGATTTTATCTTTCTTCTTATAAATTTTAAGTTGTGATATTAAAAGCTTTATATGGATATTATAAGGTTTTCACATGCAAAACTTATGAAACTTATAGTAAAATCTATGAAATTAAAAGTAATTTATTCAACCTTAATACTTTCAAAGTTTCATAATCTTACTACTTACCAAGTGAGAATGAACCAGGGAAAAGGATGGAGAATGTAAAGTTGAAGAGGAAAATGGGGAAGAATAAGAGAAAAATGGAAAATGTAAAGTAATAGAGGTGATATTAAGTTTAGCCATTTGGAGTTACTAACTTATAGGCTTTGGTTCCTTTCTTTGTTTTCAATAAAATATTTATGGACTAAAGCATGGTATTATCATTTATTATATCGTATAATGATTTTCATCGTAGATATATGGTATTCTAGAGCTTATACCCTTTATACTTTAGAATACAGAATCTATGGTGGAAAAAAGGTAGAAAAACCTTATATAACGTCCTTATATCTAATACCTTACTTTGTGAGAGTAGGTTTTGATAAATTTGTATTTGGAACCTACCCCTTGACCTTAATATCGATCTGAAACTTACCCAATCAAGTAAGGTATGATTGAATATCCTATATAACAACATTACACACTCACTCCTAATTTTCTCACTTAGCCCAAAATTAGTTAATAGTCAAACTAATAAGTGACAATGCTCTTTACAACTACTTAGCATGAAAGTTCTCAACCAACATTGACATGATATTTATTACCTTATAAACTACTACTAATTCTTTCTTGTAGTCAATGGAGGACTTAGTTTCTTTGGATATGATCATTTAAAATCATTCCTAATTTATTCTCGTGTAGCTAAGAGCCTACTACCAAGGTACCTATGTTGGCATGACGTAATAATCCAAATCAATTTGTTCTTGAACTAACATGGGAACTTATATCACTAGGAAACAAGACTAAGTTTTCTCATTCTATCCAAATTAAGGTACTTATTATGGTGCTTAATTATAAAATTATCTCTTAGTGTCATTCATAATCCACTACACATCTATGATAAGAGACTAATTTTTATAATAAGCATTATGAAAGAGAATAAGCACAAATTCTATGATAATAAACTAACATCAAACCATATAAATAATTAAATACAAAGTGTTAAAGGTACATTATAGCCCCTAGAAGTTTCTATCATAAACTAGAACAAGTAAGTAAGTGCAAAAAAATAAGAATGATAAACAAAACCCATGACTAGAAAGAGAAAGTAGAGGTACTTAGCTTCAAGAGGAGTTTAATCCACTAAGTATAAGCTAGATCCTTTAATTCTTCCTTGATCTTGCTATTCCTCATTGAATTGGGTAAAAATCCTAAGTTTATTAAAGCTTGGAGGCTAGCTGATGACTAGTAGTAGGTTACTTTTTTTTCCTTTAAGTAATGAGCTACTTATATTAAAGCCTAAAATGCATGGGTTTAATGGACTTTCTTTGAATGGCTGAAAGGCTTGTTTGCATAAAGTCTTAATGAAAGGAATCAGCTCATCAAACCTATCATCCGAGCCTAAGCTCAAAGTCAAGAGAACATGGTCCGGTGGATTCTTACTTTTGCCTTAATGCTAAGGAGACTGAACTGTTGTCTTGACCTAAACTTTTCTACCTTTCCACTCATTTTGAGCCGTGTACCTTAACTTCGGTCATGGAGTGTCAACTTAAAGGTGAGCTAGGTGATCCATCCAACACTTTGACAAATCTATCCAATAACCTGGCTACCCTAATTCTAAGCTTTACCGGCCATGGTTTAAGCTTCTTGACCATGATCAACATGTTTATACTACCACCTCATGATAAGCAACTATTTGCTAGAGCAAACAACTAAGGTCTTTGTGCTAAGCTACTCAAAAGTTGTTGACCTAATTGATTCTGTCCTAGTATCTGCCAAGTGGAGTCCTTGACTACTCAAGTCACAACACGTCTACCTTGACATCTGTAATATTCTCTCATGCTTCGGTATGCATATACACATGCATAGACATATATGCATATATATATCTATATATATATATATTAAACACACATATAAATCACTCATTAGAAGATTCGTTTGTATTATTTGCCTTTGGAGGATTGGATTGAACAAAATATTTTATGTAATGTTTAATTTGTAAAATTGGTGTAGTACCAAATAGAAGCTCCTTGGAAGAGAGACGAAGCTTAAATTTTTTTTGTAAATTATAAACATACAATCTTATATTTATTTCATATGTGTCTAGTCTCTTTATCTAAATAATTAATTTCAAATATTAAGGGCTAAATACACATGAATGGATTGAAGAAGAGTGTATATGCAATTGACCCTAAAATTTTTTTACCATCTAATAGATGATATAAGTAAATCTTATTACTAGCCAAAATAAGTTTCTTCTAAGAAAACTCGAAGATAGTCTCTTATCTCTTAAAATAGGAAGCATCAATGTAGGATAAGAGATTCCTTTTTGTGATGCACTTCTTATTTTATATTGTTATAAAAAAATTCTCTTTGTATTGTGTTACTCGGGTAATTAAATGCGACCATCAAGTGACAAATGCTGAAACCTAGTAGTTTTTGCTGTTCACTACTTTGTTTAGTGTGATAAACTTGTTATATGTCAAGTATATGCAATTAATTAGGGCATGTTTATTAGGGGTGTATAGCATATATTTCTATGTCAAGCATTCCATAATTAGTAATAATTTGCAAACAACCTTGGATGCTTAAGGGTACTCAATTAGTTAAAAGGTGCTTTCCATATATATATATGTGTATGTGTGTGTGTGTGCACGCGCGCGTGCTTTATCTCAGCTAAATATGTTTGCTAAAGAAAATTTGCTATTTGACCAATTTACTTTACGTATACATATATATATATATATATTTATTGCCATTGGAACAACAAATTGAATTTTGGCAAATTTTTTTTTTAAATTAGGTATATTTTTAAAACGTATAATAACATCAAACCATAGAAATTATAAAAATATTACTAAATAACTTTGGTAAAGTAAGTAGATAAAGTGAAGAGTTGTTTAAAAATGAGAGTTATACAGGATACTAATGTGGCACTTTAAGTACCTCTCTAGGTACCCAATGAATAAACATGCCTTACAATAGATGCCTCAACATGAAGGCCATGACAATATACCACATGCCTTTACTCAAAAGCAAGGTCACATTAGGCATATTAGCTCAGCGATTCATTTCATAAAACTTAGAGAGCAACCTAACCAACCAACATAATCACATTTGTGCTCATGTTATATGCACAAACAATACATTATCAATCAAATTATATTTACATTCCCCTTTTCTTTCCTCACTCATACTTATAAACAATTGCCATTTCATTCGAGTTTGTTGGCCTACTCAACGATTAATTACTTCGTTATTTTGTTTTGAGCACCAGGCTAGTGATTGGCATTAGAAAATTTGTAACTTGCTTACTTCACATGCTTATATGCCACAATAATAACCCTAGTTGCTTCATACCAACTTTTTCTCTTACTTCACTAGCTACTATTGGTCTGTCTATAACTTGTATGTAATTATTTCTTTCAACTTTTTAACCTACTTGTATGATCATTATTGATTAGTCCATAATTTATATAACTTGCCACATTATGTGGTAAGCATATTACATTTACATCTATCATTACCTATTTCATTTCGATTTCTCGCTCACTTCTATGGTCATTATTGCTTGGTTAACAACTCACACACCATAACCTAGATTAAGGGTTAGTTATCTCATAGCTCAGCTACAACCATAGGCTAGGTAGACAAACTACCTAAAATTATCAATTAATGATATGAAGCATGCTCATATTTTTCATCAGTTTATTCTCCAATTTCCTAGAATTGACATAACATTGGTTAGTTTTCTCTTTCAACAATAGGGGGTTTAGCCAATTGATTAATAAGTTCAGTTGATTAAATCTTCATTGAAGGTAAAATTCAATTCAAAGTTAAGACTGCAATCGACTAAATGCAGTTTCAATTGGCTAATCTACCTAAGAAATTTAGTTTTTCTCTTCAACTCAAATTGATTGACTGAATTTAAATTTGCTTGACTATTTTAGCATAGAAAGCTTTATTTGTACCTTCTTATCTAGTTTAATAGATTGTCCTAGGTTTAGGCATGATTTTCTATAATGAATAACGCTTGAAATTCCTAAACTCGGTTCTATTATTTCCATGTTGATTTGTCCATGGATTCTCGCTACGGTATTCCTTTTCAATCCATACTTTTACTCTATGGTTCCATTAAAATTTTTAGAGTTAGATTATCCGATTAAAAATCACATAAGGATGGGGGAATCGTCATTTCTCTATTCCAATTTATGAGTACTGATCATGCCATCCGGTCATGAAGATCCGAAAAGCATTATAACTCACGTGTACTTTAAATTCTATTGTAAATTTTCTTTTAATCGCCTCAATTTATGCACTCTATGTCAACCAATCTCATTACTGTTCAAATCCGTCTTAGGGAAGTAACGAGCTCTCAGCAAATCAATCAACGTGTCCTTGTACATATCACATATGGTTCGTTTACTTAATCCAACAAATATTCTCATACCATGTTAAAAATTTTGCCGGATTGCCCAATTTTACTCGAGTAAAATGAATCGTGGGTACAACTTTTTTGGAGCTCACATGGTTGTAGATGTTTTATCTTGTGGGAAGCAAGCCTATTGGGTCTTCATTTGACAAAAATGTTCATGTGGTCGTGTGGTACCACAAAAATCATTCCAATTGGGACCCCACCGTCTCCTCTATTTCCTACTCGTGAACACTCAGTGCATCCATGCTCGTACAAAAACAAAACCCTCTCTCTCTCTCTCTCAATGCATGCAAAAGATTTTTCGTATGATGCTCAAAGTGTAACTTCATCGAATTTCTCAGTGACAACTAAGAAAAAATCATGATATCCTTATCACGTGATGAGGTTGTTCATCAACTTTGTTTCCTGATTTTAGGGAACCATACACCACTATCCACATATTTTCGTTTACGCGTTTTTTGATATGATCTTGACTTTTTATGGACTTTTTCGCTAGTTTTCATGGACTGATGCTAATGTTATTTTGGGTTTGTCTATCTTTTTGCATTCATCTTATTATTATTATTATTATTATTATTATTATTATTATTATTATTATTATTATTATTATTATTATTTTTTTTTTTTTTTTATTTTTTATTTTTAAATAGATAGAGGTAGATATATATGATTGAGATTTTTTATTAAGCTAAAATAAAAGAGATTGCAATGAAATTATATGGGTATAAATATGAGATAACCAACATCAATACGGAAATTATTCCGAGTTTAGCTCGATTATGGTGGAGGCAAACTCGAGTTCAAGTCACTTAAACAGTTTGCCAAGTTGAACTTGATGAATCACATTATATTTGACTCCATGAGCTCATTATGAGCTTAATTGAATTCAAATTAAGTTTTGTATAAATTAAGTGTTTAATTCAATTTAAGAAGTTATGCTATTTTACTTAAAAAAGAAGAAGAAGAAGAAGATGGTTTTCACAATATAAATGAGTTTGAACGAATTTAAAGAAGCTAAGCTTAATTTTTCTAAGTAACTTTTCATATCAAACTTGGATTAAAAATTTTAAACTTG
Source organism: Lumnitzera racemosa (assembly GCA_024138005.1). NCBI lineage: Eukaryota > Viridiplantae > Streptophyta > Magnoliopsida > Myrtales > Combretaceae > Lumnitzera > Lumnitzera racemosa. The sequence continues at coordinate 8,714,705 of JAMXBC010000008.1, read as the reverse complement.
GTCAAGTTTTAATTTTGATTTTTTTGAAGTTGAATTCAATACTATACCATCTTATCTCAACATGTTTGCACCCTCAATTACATATAATTTTATCTAAACTTGACTTAACTCGGGTTTGAACTTTAAAATTTTTAGTTAAAGTAAAAGTAGAATTTAACGTTATATTTTTTTAACCCCATTTGTTTATAGTGCTATTCAATTATCCTTCTGATTATCTATTATTAATACTCAAAACACCTCCTTTGGTGTTATGTACTTTAATTATTGTTCTTGTTTCTATTTTACAAAGCCTTATTAATGATTTTGTACCATTTATGATATGCCAACTAATTTTCTTATTCAGCAATGAACTATGAATCTTTTCACTACGTTATTAATATGACCATTTGCGAGAAGAAAGAGACTTGTAGAATTATTGAACAGCACCAATAATTTTTAATTCTAACGTTTTTACTTTTTTAAGCATTCAATCCCCAATAATCTTTTAATATTGGCGGTATGGATTTTATTATTCTTTGAGAGGATTTCCATGTCTCGTTCATGTAAGCACTCGATTCATTATCTAACTATTGAAACGATAGAAATTGATATAATAAAGATTTTATTGTATAGATGATGAGTTGATTAGCGGTCCCATTATTTTTTGAGTTTATCGATTCCTCAAAATTAATAACCTTATAATAATTCTTCTTTTGGTTTTGGAATTAATCTACTTGCATATTCTCTTGTATTATTAATCTCAACTCAATTAGGATTTAGGATAGAAATTTGCTGTAAATTTTAGCAAGTGTTTAGGAAAAAAATAAATTATTTTTCTTTTATATGTTTCCAGAGAATGTGTTGACACTTCGTCGACATCAGGAGGACATAAATATTCTGAACTTTTTACCTAAGACAAAAGAATACAAGAATGGCTGCATTCTGTTTCTTACAAACGAGACGACCTGTGAATTATGATACCTTCGGATGCCCAAATTTGGAGAATTATATAAAAATACCATGTTGAATAATCAATATGCATGCATGTGAATTTGCCAGGCATCACCCATTGGTTCAATTATAGAAATTGACATTATTATATTTAGTACTACTTTATAGGTTTTCCTCTTTTTTTTTTTTCTTTCTCCTCTCTGTCCCCTCTAAATGACATTAACCATTCCTGTCAACTTGTTAATGTTCCTCAATATTTTTTTTTAAGTTATACATTTACACCATAGTCAATATATATATATATATACATACTTTTGCAACCCTTTAACGTGCATCAGGCATACTTTTACAAAAAAATTTTAAAGGTATTTGTGCGATTGTAAAACTTATCTGGAAGTGTCGTTGTATTTTTCACACTTATATATATACATACTTTTTATGTGATTTTTCTAAATTGGTTCTACGATTTCTGTATATAACTGTTACTTACATTTTTTTTCTTTGTTCTTTTTATTTTGAAAAGTGATAGGTACATCGGGTTTTTAACAACATTTTACTTATAGTGTAATATGGATAAATATTTATTACTATCTAGAATATATTTTTACCAATTACATGTATATATATATATATAAATAGACGAAATACACTTTTATAATTATATATAACTTTCATAGGGCGAGTTGATAGAGCAAGTATTTGTATGAGGAGTATTGCTGAGTTTTCTCACCATGGACGATGACAGTCCAAAAGGTCATGCTAGTGGGCAGGTTATACTGTTCCAAGTGCCGCCTAACCACTAGACATGCAGTACAGCAGCCACCAGCCATGCCATGCTTGCCTAACTCGTGATCATCCAAGCATGAAAGCTGTTGATAAATATGTAAATTCCAAGAAAAAACTATTAATGGCTGGTCAAGATATTTGTTTAAAAAAAAAAAAAGAGAGGAAATATTAGTGGGTATCTTGAGGTATTTGATAGAGAGTTAAAAAGAAAGGAAAAATAAAATATTTTTGCATTTGATTGTCTTTTCATAAAATACCACCTTATATTTTAGGAGGTGAAAAATTTCCTTTCTTAATTATTCCTGAGTGTCTCTCTAAAAGGGAAAATACCAAATTGTGTCTCATAACCCTTAAGCATTGATTGAAATTTAAAAGTGGACACTTTGAAGATATAAATCTTGGGTCTAATATATGTTTATTATTTTTCTTAAATAAAATCACATAAATACAAATGAGATAAAATTAATTGCTTAATTACCATTGCTAAATTGTAACTTGAAAATATAATATTATAATTTATAAATATCTTGTATTTTTAAGATAGGATTTTATGAATTGGATAGTATTGCTATATTGTATTTAATAAATGTGATTTTCTTATAAATAACAAATGCAATACCATAATTCAATGGTTAAGGTGCATGCAAGCATTCATAAGGTCAAGGTTTTGAAACGTGGGAGCAACAAACTTCTTTAATTTTATATAGAGCTTATGTCATATTTATTAAATGCAATACAACTATATTTATGTAACTAATGTAATGTACTTGATATTTGTGTAATTTTTTTTATTTTCATAATAAACATACAATTTTCTCTACATATCCTCATGCTTATGTTTTGAATTTACGTATGAAACATTGTAATGGAATATTTGATGATTTCCTAATTTGTATTCTTTTAATGTCTAAGTGATCTCCTAATATATTATTGTCTGGTTTCTTGTAACATTATGCACACACACATATGCCATTACTAATGTTGGTTAGAGTTTGGAGGCCTTAAAACATCAGGAACTTATTAAAGTAATCGGATGGTTTGGGATTCTAAAAGAACAGTCATTGAATTGATCTTACGCCGTAGTAATTTGAGTCGACTTTACCTATGGTTTTTATTGGTTTCTTTTGGGATTTGTATGTTCCTTAATCTATAACTAAAATCCAAATCCTATTCCAATAAATTGGTAGGGTAGTAAGTTTGAGAGATTAGAAGTTTTGAGCATTTGTGACCATGCACCAAAATTATGACCACTAATATAAAAGTTTCACAGTTAAAGGAACTTTAGGTTTGTCACAAGTATGGATGCAAGGGCCTTCTGTTGTAAATTACAATAGTCCATGAAGGAATGTGAGTGAACAAAGTTTGATTAGAAGGCCTTCTTGGTGATCTTGATAAGTTTATTAAATAGTATCTGCTAGAGGTACAAGTAAAAAAGAAGGTTGTAAGATTATCAATAAAATTGGAAGGACCATCATGATAAGCCCCTTTGAATCAACTAGTGTTGATGTAGTGATCATATTTGCCCTAAATGAGCAATGGATCATTGATAAGACAACATATATCAAATTTCATATCTCTAATTAATGATTTGAAAAATAATAACGTTAAGATAAAAAATGAAGACCGGTAGTACAACTATTGTGCTCTAAATTACTTATATTCCATAGATTTAGAAACATCGTAATCTAAAGCAAGAATAGCTTATAGATAAAAGAGGTGAAAAGAAATTTGTTGAGTGAAAACACTTAAACTATGAAAACGAATTCATAAATAATAAACTTTTAAATAGCCTAATTTCCTTATATCGACAATGCAGTAGCAACTTATTCTAAAGGGAGACCTAGATGTTAAGAAATTATTATCACTACAAATTGAAGGGCTATGTGAGGGCAAAGTTCCTTGTGAGATATGACTTAGGCCAAATGTAAGATGATGGTGGTAATGTTATTATTGATGTTGTAATAATTAAGTTGGAAGGGCAAATTGTGTTTTGGACTCTAATGATGAGTTCACTTTGATGAATTGAAGGAGGAAGAGGGGTGGTGGTGGTGGTGGTGTGTGTGTGTGTGGGGGGGGGGGGGGGGGGGGGGGGGGGTAGGATTGAACTAAACAAAACGGACAATAAAGAATAGATTCATAATAGAAATAAAAAGACCATCATACCCTTATCTTATTTTTACAATGATTTTTCTTCTTACCAAATTGTTTAATGGCAATGAAAAAAGGGAAAATTCTTAACTAAATTAATAATCTCTCTCATCTTTTCCCATTATCTATTTTGATTGCTTACTTGGATTTGCTATGCTCTCTCACCATTCTCTTAATCATCTATTCTTCACTATGGAACCTAGATGGAGAAATCAAGTAATCGAAATAGAGAAGGCAGAGACAAATAAAGTGACTTGAAGAAAAAACATGTGAATTGAAAAACCCAAGATGGAGAAATGGAGAAACTTAACTCGAAAAGAGAGAGAAATAGACAACGTAGAGATCAAAGAGAGAGAGAGACTCTCAAATTTGCTTAGAAACTTTACTTATAGAGAAACGAACAAGCAATTTAGGAATATGTAGGTTCTTGAACTTGACTTGTGATGAAAAAGAAGATTGTGTGTTGTTGTCAAAAAAGAAGGTGGTTGCATTAGTCATGGTAGCGGTGGAGTGGCTATGTTGGTGAGAGTGATTGTGTGGATGACTGTCTTAGTGGAGGTCATTTTAGAGAAAAATGTGATATTATTGTAAAGAATAAGGATTTTTAGATTGAATCAAGGAATCCTTATTATTTGAGATTTATACCAAATTGCAATTGGGTGACAAAACAAAAATGAACAATATAATTAGAAATATGTAATTGGTCATGGGCCAACTTATTTAACTTACTTTTAAACGGGTTTAGAATGAAGTTTTTTAGCTTGATTAAAAAGCGATTGAATAAACCTATCCTATTTAACTTGTGAGTCAAAATAGACCAGTTTAAATCGGCTCGTTTAATATATTTACACATTTGGCTTGCGAATTAGCTTATTTTACCTGCATTTTAATAGGGTTAGAATTGAGGGTTTTTTTTTGTCGTTTAAAATATAGGCTAAATGAATTCTACCCATTTAATTTTGAGCAAAAGTGAATCGAACTACTCTGGTTTATTTAATTTACTCGCATAACTCTAAATGTAATAAAAAATAATTTGGTTAAAAAGGAGGGGGTGGAATGGAATAGCAATCGCCCCAATCGAACGAGTAGTGAGAGTTCGTTCCTCATGCATTGTAAAAGGGATTGGTTCTCGAGTTACGAGCCTTGGCAGAGTGAACGTGTATAGGTGGCAATAATTAAAAGTTGAGGATTGTTGGTGTCTGTGGAGTTTAGATCAGATTGCATAACCTTTAGATGTGTATGGTATCAAATACAACTTATATATTAAAGTTATCCTGCAATGTTTTATTTCTAAACTTAAATAGATCGTGTTCATCGTTACAACATAGTGAGAACTAAATTCTTGCATATTGCTGTTGAATTAAAAAGATATATGGCGATTGGCGAATAGCCTCGTCACTCTTAAATTTAGGGCACGAAATATCTATGATATGAAATTTATGAAAAAGTATCTTTCATGTATTTAATATACTACGAATAAGCAAATTCTATTATACTATGTTGGACATTATGCTATCCGGGGTGACCCTGGGCGATTCCCCCACTGCTAATCATGGTGGGTTCACTTTCATTTTTAAAAGCAAGGTGATTTGTAGTTGAGATCATCACTGATGAGGCAAATCGGTTAGGCATTGGAGGAAACAGATTTTATCTTTATTTTCTAATCGCAATGAGTACGTCTTTTTTCCGTTCAACTTGTCATTTATATGCATCCCTTTTAATTTACTAGTTTTCCTCGACTCGATAAAAAATTCTTGAATAGTGAGTGTGGCACCAGAAAGTTCTTTAAATTATGGGCTAAATGAGGAGTGATTAAGATAAAATATTATCGACTAGAGAATTTAAAAAATAGGGCATAGTCCCTAAAGAAAAATTAAGCAAGTATTTTCCAATTATAACTTCTTTTCATGTTTTTTTCTTTTTCTTTTTTTTGGTTTAAAAACTCGAAAAGACTAAAAAAAAAAAATTGTGTAAAGGAACAATATATTTTTTCTTTTTCTTTTTATTTTCCTTGTGTGAAGCTTCTTCTCTGCTTTATTCCAACTTTAACCATGAATCAGAATGATCAAAATAAAACATATAAGATTAAATTTGACATTTACCTCAATCTCTTTCTTCGTATTTCCTCAAGATTTTTCTGAAATAATGTCCAATTTGTCTAAACTAGTAGTATTATTTTTTAAATTAATCATTTTGATTTCTTTACATCGATGTTGACCGTTTCATATTTTTGCACAAGTACGTATTTTAGTACCAGAAAAGATACAATTAGCATTTAACACAAGTTTTACTCTAATTGATGACCAGCACATCATTTTCCATTAGAAATTATAATTATTAGTTTCTCATTAAGTAAAACTATTGTAGTAAATTGATTTAGTAAAATCTCATTCTCCATTCTTGAGAAATTAATCCTAAAATTAAAAAATAAATAAACACAACAGGTTAATTACAACCAAGTCCTAAAACTTTTTATCGCAGCAATCAAATACTAAAATTTTAAAAAATTATTCAATCAAGTCACTACTAAACTCATCAATCAAAGTCCTTAATAAACACCTGACACCAAGTTGGAATATTTTAATGTTCTCTGCCAAATGGGTCAAATCGAATAGTAATTTAGAAAATAATACAGAAAATTAAAAAAAAAATTATTGAAAATAGATGGAAGGGAAAAAATAGAAAAGATATAATAGATATCTTCAGCCACATGAAGGAAGTCAGCCATATTAGAAGGAATGTATCACTAATCATCACCTTAAGATAGATGCGACTACAGGAACCAACACACATGATAGGAAATTAATAATGAAAGATCTGGTGGATTTGACGTAATAAACTGTGTTGCTATCCCCATGGAACGTCTAGATTGAACACTCATTGAAACCTCAAGGTAAATCTAGATAAGAGCGAGTTTCAAATTATGAATCGATCTAGTTCAATAGTGGTTAGGTTAAACCGTCCAATTATAAAGGTTCAAACTATTCGCTTGAGTAGAACTGTTTGAATTGGTGGCCGTGAATCGTTGAGCCGATTCACCATTTAACAAGCGAGTCGGTTCAGTTGGTTCATCCCTTAAAAGAAAAAGAGAAAAAGAAAGAGAAAAGAGAGGCCATTAAATCGAAAAAAATAATTGGATAATATTAAATGAGTCATTTTATATTAAAACTGCTTTATTTACAATAATAAAGGATAATTTTTTTTAAAAAATAATATTATCAAACTAACGATAAATGGCTAATCATAAGTTAATTATGTGTTAAGAATAGATAAAAAAATTTAATTTTAGTTAATGTAAATCTTTTATATAAAATTTATCAAATGTTAAAGACTTGAATATGAGAAAAAATAAAATTTAAAGAAAAAATATATAAAAAGTTGGAATTGCATTAAATCGAAAATTAATAAAAAAATAAAAAAATCATTAATAAATTAATACACTTAAAAAAAAAGAAAAAAAGATTGTATTAGTAGAAATTATTAATATATTTAAAAAATTAATATAAAAATTATATATTAAAAAAAAAACTAATTCAAAGACCTCGATCTTAATCCTTGAACCATTGGACTTAATGAATTGATTCGAAATTATCAACTCACATATTGATCATGATTTATTGTATTACTAATATGTAAACCGATGATTTATGACTGATTCCAAATCAGTTCAACCTGATATCCAAATCTACCATGGAGTTATTGAAACCGTAAACTTTCATGAATTTCTTAGACTTCAACATCCCATTAGAGTGTAGCTTGATATCCACTGCAAGGATGAGTTGCTCTAAGTGATGGTAGGCGAAATCACGGACTTGGGGTGATTAATTCACCTGTTTTATTTAGTTTAGTACTTCACTTTTTCCTTAAATTGCCTTTTTTTATTTTCATTTCTTTATTTTCCGACGTGTTTTTGAATCGTTGAATCGAAAGCTAGTTTTTCTAATTTGTCATGTGAAAGAGCAAGGGAAACTAAGAATATTCCATTCTGTCCCACATACCTATTAAAGACTTTATTACATAATATTTTCAAATCTTATAACTTAATTACTATATTCAAAACTTTTGTGATTTCTTTGAAAATTTTTCAGAACCCCCATATTATTATTATTATTATTATTATTATTATTATTATTATTATTATTATTATTATTATTGGATTTGATCAGGACCACAAATACAAGCATGCAAATGGCCTGCTCTATTATATTTGTAAACAATAAGATATATATTTATATATTATCTCAAACTTTCACATAGGCTCTTTTTCTGCGATCAATTAATAAGTTATAAATAAATTATTATTACCCTCTTTTTGAAAATATCTATTTTATTGCCGAAGATGAGCTGGAGAGAGCATATATATTGAAACTTGGATCGGGCAAGTTCCCATTTCAAAACTCAAATCATTGAAGAATAAAACAACATACGGACAAAACAAATAACAATTGTTTAGCAAACCCTGTTTTGTTCCTTCTAATCTGCAAGGGAACAGGAGTTGCATCGAAAACATGAACAAACAGAGAGACAATGTAGTTCCATATCTAGCTCCTTTTATTAATAATTCCACATGTACTAATGTACACATATACATGTAACACGTACACGAAGCTGTATTACATATCTTTTATTATAATTTGTAGCGAAAATACCTCCTAATTATAGTGGTGGCAACAATTCCTGTTCCGATCCAGACCGGTGGAATCTGTCGGATCTTTAGACATGGAAAGATTTTTTTTCGGTTTCGTTTCTATTTTTTATAGGATCGATTTAATTTCCCATTTCATTATTCATATTGTATTTATTAAATTTAAATCATCAAATTAGTTGTATTCAACAGTTGAAATTTAATAAATATAAAATTAAAAGTAAGATAGAAAATTAAATCAATTTTATAAAAAATACTTACCAAACTGTATAAGAAGTTACTGACCTTTGCATGCAATATTTGCATTTGACAACAATAGTTTTTTTTTTCTTTTTTTTTCCATCTCAATGCCTCATAAGAATGAAGATGCTTGATATACCTTAAATTAAAAACAATTATAATTTTCTATTGAGATCTTCTCCGAATTTCATATTTTATTGGTTTCCCTTTTTTTTTTTTAACTTTATATATGTCAATCAATTTGCCGATAATAATGGATTTCAAACTCATCAAGTCATCCATGAAACAGTACTGGAGAATATGATGGCCAGTGTACCACAAAACCTGTTGCATGGGGTCAAATTCTGATGAAGGACCATACCTTTTTATGGATTTTATCTCACCCCTGAAGTCAACTATTTTTGTGTGCAACATGATGAGCTGCCATTCCCAATTATTTTTCTTGAATTCGATGTATTTATTGTAATATAATATAAATCACCATAATATGGATAATGATCTGTTTTAAAAATATGGTTATGCAAGCTTATTAGTAGTATTATCATGATTTAATACATACATATTAGTCAAATTATTATAGCAGTAATTATCTCTTCTAAGTATTAAACAATTAAATTAAGAAAAAAAAAAAAAACTAAACGTGTAGTATTGGTAAGAGATGATACAGTGTCACGGTATAGCGAGTGACAGAATAAAAAATCGTGTTAAAAGTAAACAAGAATTAAAGAAAATTACTTGTGATAGAATTTTTTCCTTTTTTTTTTTTTCCTATTCATGAATATATTTTTAGGTCTTACCATTGAGTGTATCTGAAACTCACATGAGATTTAAATTTTGATTAGGTGACGTTGTGACAAACTAAAAAAGAAGAAAGAATCAACTCTTATAGGGTAGTGGATCGCTAACCCTTAATAGCTAACGGAGTAGGCCATGGTTGATCAGGCGTTGTGCGCAAGCCTTTGGCAGCTTCCTATATATTCAACGTTTTACTAGTGTTTATGCTATTTACTTTTAGTGTGTATTGGGCTTTGGACTCTTATATAAACTTTTTATACATACGGCTAAGTGTACCGATAGAGTAATAGAGAGTCGTAGAAATCTTAAGGGCTTGATATAGGAAATTATGCCTCGTGATTGTGTGTAGACTACTGTATGTTGCTACTACACCAATCGATTTCTTTGGCCTTCCTAGTGATTTTTTTAACCTCTATTATTTTCGGCATTTCATTTTACGTTCATATGTTCATTTTATCTCTCACTGCTTAATTTTCTCCCATTTTATTACATGTTTCTATCTGTAACCTATAACTTGCAACTTTGTACCAGAGCAAGGAAAAGAGATCAAACAAAGGTTTCTTCTTGAGGATTTAAAGTATAAGAATAAGAAGGATTGATCATAGATAGATTATAAAAAGAAACGATCACTATAGGATCTCTTTTTAAGTTTGCGATCTACGCTAACAATATGGCTAATAGATACAAAAGTAAGAAGTTTGATATACATACAAACTTTTGGATTATGAAAGGTAAATTGGGATCCTTGAAGGACAAGGAGTGGGAGCGGGTAAAGCTCTATAAGAAGGGTAGATAGGTATCCAAATGAGTTCAAAAAGATGGCTAAAGGATTGTGGAAGAAATTAGAATACCCATACATGAACAAGTCCCTTGCGAACCTAATAGTGTTAAATAGAGATTTTGTAAGCTTCTAAAAACGAAGGTTCATACCCAAGGTGACATATATCGGGGTTTGTATCTCTTATTAAAACAGGGATTTTGCAAACCAAATGGTGCTCTTTATTTAGACCTTGATCATAGCAAAAGTAGTTTGTTGAAGTTCAGAAAAAAATAATTAGAATGGGTGATTAAGATCTATAAGCGATAAGGTTACAAATGGTCCAATTGCTAAAGATCATATATATCTAGTGGCTAAAACGGTTCTTAAGGAAAACCTAGGTGCTAAGGTGTGAGTTGCCGTTACTGCAAGCATAAGGGCAATGTGAGGATAGGGCATTGAAGAGGTAAGACCAAACGCTAGATGTAATGTTATAAGGGCAAAACAATTGTTTATGTAGGTATGACTCAATTAGAGGAAAATGTGATTTTACTAGCTAATTGGGTCTTAGATTCTCAAAGTGCATTCACATGTATGTTGTTGTAGTCATTTGTATTAGACGTATATGTTTGAGCATAGTGGTTCATTTAATTAGCTAATCGGCAAATGTTGGATAGTGGTAGTCAAAGTGGACTTTAGGTCAAACTACAAGATTGGCCAATTTGCTTAGTGTGATGATTGTCTTCTACTATTTTTATCTCTCCTAGCTTAATGGACTATGGTGAAACAGTGATATCTTATTATAAGGTGGCTTTTTATAAATATTTGGTAGTAATGAGAGGAATTAAATCAAGTAAATTTTTTGTACCATTAGGTACTATGGTTCTTATAGTTTTGTTAGAAATTATAGATGGGCTAAATGAGTCATCTTACTTTACTCAATGTTGCAAAGTATTAATGAGAAGAGAGTTTAGAAAAAGTAAAACTTTAAATATTCGAAGAATGCTCAATGATTTAGAATATACATATTAGCCTGTATGAGTGAATAGATGTAGGACAATGTCAATTTACACGAGAATTACATTTTGAGTGGTTAGAGAAAGATGTGATGAAAGGGAAAAGTTGATGTGTGGAACACATGAGACAATTATACAATATAGGAGGTTAACCCACTCTTCTTCTTCTATATTCAACTTTCAATTGGCTTGATTTCGTGTACGACTCTAGTAATTCCTATTATGTGTTTTATTAACGCCTAAGTTATTTCTTTCAATTTGTACTGATGTTTGGACTTCTATAAACTTTATATACGTCATTAAGTATAATTGGTAGATTAAGAGAGAGCTGTTAAAATCTTACGGATTAAATTTAAGAATTGTTGTTGCTACATTAATGGATCAGTATTTATCTCACCTATGGGTTTTTAACTAGTGTTATTTTGAGGTTTTCCATACCAAATCTCATTGAAAATTTTTCTCTTTTTTTTTATTTATCTATTCATTTAATATATTAGGCTAGATCCGCTCTTAACAGTTATATATTTTAAAATGAACGGTAGACTTAAGAAAGAAGTTAGATGTAAGTAAACCTTTTGAATGCAACGGCGAAGTTAGAAGTTAGAAGTTAATCAATGGATCAATCATTACACTGTAAAATGTCCAAACAAGAGAGAGAAATCATAGTATCCCATGATGTTGTAATATAAAAATAAAGTTTTCTCCATCACCCTCTTTCTCTTTCACCATGTAATTAATAAACATATAAAGCATGCCAACCTTTATTTTTTTTTTTACGTGGGTTAGCTAGGTGCTTTTTTTTTTTCTTTTTTTTTTCAAGTTACTTTACAGGCCAAGGGAAAGGTGCAGTGATTAAACAAAAAGTTTCAGCAGAAAACTGATAACTTTGGTTAAAATAAAAATCAAAATATTACATTATAATTATTTATCATTTCAAATAATCATTATCGGGTATCAAAAGAATACTCGTTAAACTTTAAGTTAAGAAAATTTTTGCTTTTAATATATATATATATATTTTATTGAATTATATAATTAAAAATACTGTTTTTTCATTTTCAAACTCTTAATAAGTGGGTTATTATCTGATGATGGACTCGGACTGTAATATAAAAGAAAGCAAAAACTTTTTTTTAAAAATGTCTTTGTGGGATGTGTGTGAGAGAGAAAGAGAACAAAGGAAAAGACAGAAAGTGTAACAGACAGTTTTAAACAGGAGTAGGGTTCCCTTGGTTTTTGTTGTTGTTGTTTTGGTTTCAACTTTCAGCTAAGCTCTTCAAGGTTATGGTCTAGCTTCAAGCTCAACGCACAGGTCTCCCTCTCTCTCTCTCTCTCTTTTTGCAGGAAAACAAAACTTGGGTCTATTAATTTTTTGTTCATATGTGTGTGTGTATGCATGTAGATAAAATTGGATTTTTATCAGTATCAGCAAGCACTTTCATGTATATTCAATAATAAAAATAATGAAGAAATGTTTTTCCTAGCTAGAAAACTCCTTCACTTTCTTCTTCTTCTTCTTCTTCATCTTTTTTTTTTTTTAATAATACTTTTAATTTATTTATTTTTTTTCAAATTTCATTCAATTGTCTCTTAGGTTGAAGCCAAAGCAAGATCCATGTTAAAAAGGGAGTCATGTTAAAAATGATATATCAGTCCACTTATGGTCATAAATCCAACATTTTCCAATCTTTATTTTTGTATTTTTCCTTCTTTTTATCTCTACCTCTACCTCTTTAGTTCTATTTTCATCGATCATCACTAGGATTTAAATTCCTAAAGTTAAAGCTTCATGCACATATACATGTATACGAATTCCACTGGATTTTTGGCCTTATCATATAAGGTTGTTGGGAATTATTGCATGTTACATACGAAATAATAAAAACATGGGATACAATGATGACGATGATGAAAGCAAGTTGAAGTAATTTGATATTCCATCAACAGCATAATCAGCAGAAATTTTAACTGTGGACGACGAGGACAACAACATGTCCAATTTGACTACTACAATCTCCGGTGAGCAACCAAGTATTTCTTCTACCAACACGACGGATACGACCACGATGAAAACCGCCACGGCAGCAACCCCGGGTGGCTCTTTTGTCTATCCTCAACAATATTTTGGTAATAATAATCCCCCAGCTCAAGGTCAACAAGTATTGAAAAGGAAAAGAAATCTCCCAGGAAATCCAGGTTTTTTTATACTTATCTACTTTAATTTCGATTAAATTCCCTTTATTAATATCCCAATTGATTAATATTTCATCTTTTTTTTTTTTCCGGAAGTAATTTGATTTATATATATACACTAATTAACGACATGCTGGACTAGAAATTCGATAACTTGAAAACAGTCGAGAAATTCTTTTTTTTTTTTTTTTTTTTTGTGAGCACTCAGTGGTATCAAAGGGAGAACCAAACTAAAATTAATGTTTAATTATTTTCCTTCACCCCATTATAAAACTTTCGCTAGTATTATATTAAATAAAATAAATAAATTTTTTTTTCTTTTTTCCTTTTTTTTTTTGTATTGTTTTCTTTTGCTTGTAATGAATTATAATAAGAGTTATGATAGGTGTTGGGAAAAAACTTTTACGAATCTATCATGTAGATGCCATGTTTATAGCTTGGACTATTAGATTCGGAATAGCTCTTCGATACCCGTTAAAATTTTTCTTATGATAATTCAGACCCAGATGCGGAAGTGATAGCATTATCACCAACGACACTGATGGCAACAAACAGATTCGTGTGTGAGATCTGCAACAAAGGGTTCCAAAGGGACCAAAACCTGCAGCTTCATAGGAGAGGGCATAACCTACCATGGAAACTGAAGCAGAGGACAAACAAGGAGATAAAGAAGAAAGTGTATGTGTGTCCAGAACCAAGCTGTGTACACCATGACCCGGCAAGGGCTCTAGGCGACCTTACCGGGATTAAGAAACATTTTTGTAGAAAACATGGGGAAAAGAAGTGGAAGTGCGACAAGTGCTCCAAACGGTACGCGGTTCAGTCGGATTGGAAAGCACATTCCAAGATCTGTGGCACTAGGGAGTACAGATGTGACTGTGGCACACTTTTTTCCAGGTAATATCACGAGCCCCATCTCTCCCATCAATCATCTTTTCTTGCTAAATCACTTATCCATTATCTAATAATATATGCTCATAAGTATGACTTCTTCTTTTTTTGGGTGTGTTTGTTATGAGGAAAACGCGTTTCGGGAAATTTTTCGATATTTGTTGTGATTAAAGCTAGGCTAACCTAATAATTATCAAATATACCATGCACTAATCTCGATTAAATTGTGACTATTAATGACTTCTAATGAAAGAGATTGCGGGAACTAAAGATTGTAGCCTAGCCCCAATTATATTGGTTAACAATTGTTAACGGACAATGGGGAAAACGATCTATGGCCTTTAGAAATGGAAATTATTAATTTGTTTTCCTTTAAAAAATTTTATTGCTGCTATAACCATCTATAATTATGACAGGTTTTACAAGCTATTAATAATTTCGGTGTTTTAAGATTATTGTGATAATATTTTAACATTATTTTCCGCAAAACAAATACACCTTAAATAATGATTCCATAATATCGTGTCAAAAATTGTGATGCACCTCCATGGAAAAGAGACAAGGTGTAATACGATTACAAAAAATAAAATAAATAAGATTTCAGGTTCTCGTATCGTACCATATTCATCACTTTCATTTGTTTGTTTATATATTTCTGGGACAATGAATAAAAAAATGCCCCTGGTATGGTGTCCCATTTGATGGTCATATAATTTTATTTTATTTTTTTTTATCGATGGTTGAACATAAGATATTTTATTCGTGGCATACGTGCAATGTAGCTGGAGATCCAAAGGTTTTAGTAATTTAACAAGATTCTGGACCATTTAGAGACAAAATTATCTCATATATGATATATTGTATTAACTCTTACCATAATCTCAACGGTAAACGGGAGGTAAGTTTGGTGACAAAAGTTTTTATATATATTTATCAAAATCTTTGTTTTTAACTAGGAAGAGTAAGAGTGTACTTGTACTTTTAGTGACTTCGGAGTTTATAGAACAGCTCATTGAATAGCACAATGGTCAATGGGCAGGAGGGTCTTGATATATTCCGGAATATTAGCTAGCTGGTAGCTTCATTAATTATTTATAGTCCAAGCAGAAGAATGATCAGAAAATGGGAGACAATTTATTAAACATATATAACCCAAAATTCAACATGAAAAACTTTACATTTCCATGCCAATTGCATTAATTGAGAGAGAGAGAGAGAGAAGAGGAAGAGGATATGCCTAGATTGGAAAATGGTTATTGGACCCCCTAGTGGAGTCTTTGAAGTCAGCTCCTAGAAAGGGAAGGGAAAAAAAGAATTATGGTTGCAGAAAGAAGAAGATAGCAGAAAGGAAAGAGAGAAAGGGTAGTCAATAATTAATAATGCATGATACCTTTAGCCATGTTATGTATAGCTTCTAGTTCATTGACATCAATTGTCTTATATCCATCGCACTTTATAGCAGCTTTTTTTTTTTCCTTCTCTTCTTTTCCTTTTTCCTCCTCCTATAATTGTAAAAACTTTCAATCAGGTTTAAATAAACTCTCTAAAACTCTTAAAACCCGACTTCACATGTGCATGATTTTTGAAAATATCACAAAACCCAGATATTACTGAAGGACCATATAAAGCAACAATTTTAGAATTTTCTTCTGACAAGTAAAGTATTGTATATATTTTCAAAAACAACGAAAAGGTACAAATACCTCTTTAGAAGCTTAAGAAACCCAATCAAATATTTCCATAACCAAATGGATTTTGCAATATATTTATAATTTGCTTTTCCTTTTTTTCTTTTAAAAAAATTTTAATAGTATTAATACGTCACATCACTTGATTAATGATATATAAATACTAATAAAATCTTAATACGAAAAAACGTAAATAGTAATTTAGTAAAAACTATACCATCGTTAGTACTTATATGCCACATTTATTAATCTACTTGACATATTAATACTATTAAATCATTTTTTTTTTTTTAGATAAAGTAATAATGTTAATTATTTATTTGTTTATTTTTTCAGGAGGGATAGTTTCATAACACACAGAGCATTTTGTGATGCATTGGCAGAGGAAAGTGCACGAGCAATTACAAATCCAATTCTAGCTTCGCATCATGGTAATTCATCAGCATCAAATCCCCACCAAATTATGGACTTGCAAATGCCAACCCAATTCATGAATAATAGTATTAACCAACACCAAGACCGCCTTCATAATTTACCTTTCAATCTCAAGAAAGAGCAAAATGTTTTTGGCGCTTTACCGCCATGGCTATCCTGCCCACCATCACAACCACTAGATCTTAGTGGCAGTGGCCAGCCACCGCCGCCACCGCCGTCGGCACTACAATACCACATCGATATCTCTTCCTCGTCTTCTCATGTAGCCTCGATTTTCTCCCACCAGCAGCAGCAGCAACCACATTATGATCTGTCCCTACACCAAAACCCTAACCCTAGTACTCTCGTGGGGTCCACACTCCCTCCCTATCACCCAACAACACCAAATATGTCAGCAACTGCATTGCTGCAAAAAGCGGCTCAAATGGGTGCAACCATGAGCACAACGCCACCACCTGCCACGATGCTCAGGTCAACACTACCCCACCAACACAACCCTCCTCCTCACATGTACACAGACAACGTAAGTAGTCCCAGTAAAAACAACAACAGTATTAATAACAACGACGGTACTAGTACTAATACTGCCAGCACAAGTGCTGCTAATACCACAACTGGGTTTAACTTGAGTTTGTCTTCACGTGAGGAGATGGCGCGTGGGTATACACCCTTCGGGAGTAAAGCTGCTGCAAATTCTCTTATGCACGACATGATCATGACTCATCCTTCTTTGGCTTCCTCGCTTGTGGGATTTGAAGCGTCTTCGAGTTCTTCTTTTGAAGATGCTTTCGTTGGCATGTTTAATAACAATCATAATAATAATTCCAGAAAAGCAGAACATGAGGGTGGCAGTGGTAGCGGTAACGGTGGCGGTGCTCGCGGCAGAGTGATGAGCGGTGGGAATGACAGTTTAACAAGGGATTTCCTGGGTCTTAGACCATTATCACATAGTGATATACTTAGTATTGCTGGTCTTAGTACTTGCATGAACACTTCTTCACATGAGAATCAAACTCAACGGCCCCAAGGACCATGGCAAGGTTAGCAATATACATATGCAAAATTTTACTATTTTCTTTTTTTACTTTTTATTTCTATATAGAATAATACTGGTTTATTTTTTTTTTTTTTTTTATTTTTTTTTAATGTCTACCTCTTGTAGGTGGTGATCTTCCCAAAGGGAAGGGTACCATTTATCAGAATCTTTGATTTATAATTATCATATGTCAGTATTCTCTTATCGTTAGTATAGGCATATGACCTTTGGTTGCAAAAATCTTGGTCATACGTACGTACCTTGCTCTCGTGATAAATAATAATGCGACGAAAAAAGATGTGGGTTGAATACTTTACAATTGGGAAAAATTCGTTAATGCTGAGCTGACTAGGTTGATTGTGAAATATATCAAATCTAACGTGTCCATGCACATACACTATATATACGTTATTAATGTAAAATTCATATATAATTACAAGCCAGTTCCGCCAAAGCATTGGCACAACTACTGCTGATCCTACACCACGTGTTATGTCGTTTGTAGTCATTTCCATATAAAGGTTTTCCTGTACAAAAGATGCACTATGTTATGTTTAATTTCAAGGAAAACTACATAAAATCCAATTCAAACTTTGATTTAGGTATATATTACTTTCGTAAACTTTTAAAATATAGTTTTTTACTTTCTAAACTTTTATAAATTAGCAAATAATTCTCTAAATGAAGAATTGAGTGTTTATATACTAAAATCAAAATTTAAAAAATATTTACATACCAAAATTAAAGTTCAAAAAGTGTTAATACACTAAGATTAAAGTTTAAATGGATTATGTGATTTATTATCGATTTATAAAAGTTTAAGAGATCAAAAACTATATTTTAAAAGTTTATGGGGATTTTATGCATGAGTTATATAATATATATATATATATATATATATATATACACGTTTAATCCCCCATGATGATGGAACAACTTGTCGATTTGTTATTTGTACCTGTCGTCTATGATGTATTACTCCTAATAAATCCTTTATGGATTTAAAAATACAGTTTGAATTTTATCCTATCTTTGGCAAAAAAGGAAAAAACAAAAAAAGAATTTTATGTCATCCGCTTTTGGGTGATTCTCAAAACCTGCATCCCTGCTAAGGATATTTTAATAAGATATATTTCCAGCTCTATTTGGTTTTGATTATTACTTTGTGTTGCCCTCCATTCACTCTTCAATCTTCCAAGGATTAATTAGAGGAAGCAAGTGTTTTGGCCGGTGAAGTACGTTGGATGTCCATCGATACTCTTGGGTGGCCTGCCGTGATAAATTAGGGATTCTTCTAATAGAATATGGTAAATTAGGGTTTGATTTTCATTTTGCATGCTTTTTTTAAGAAAGAAATTATGCAATTCTTTATCAATTTACATAGTTATATTATTCAATAATATGATTTTACTAAAGTAATTATTGCAGGCTAAGTTAATAATATTTTTAATTAAAATAATTATTATGAATAAATTAAAAACTAACGTGTGCCCATGATAAACATTAACAAATACTCATAAAGTACATGTCATATGTTTAATAAAAAATAATAACATTCATCATACATTTTATGTATTCATCCTTTCTTGTATTATTTTAAAAACCAACACATTCCATATTAAGAAATATTTTAATAGGATATATCCAACTCAAATATAGCTTCACAAACTTTTGGAACTTGCAACGTTGCCCTTAATTATTTATATTCCCTCAGGAAAAAAAAAAAAAAAACATTTTCACTACATTTTACCTCATGATCAAGATGGCCCTCGACGAAAGATTCAACATGTAAAGGATTATCAAAAAAATCATTACTATGGATAAACTTTTTGCACAACAAATAAAGTGTTACAACACCAATCCATAAGATACATCCCTCTCTTTGCATGTGAAGCTACCTAATTAGTTCGCAATTTGCTTTTCTATTGAGAACAAAAAAGAAAATTATAACCTTGGCCTTACCCTTACCCTAACAAACTAGAGACCTAATCTTGTTAAGGTTAGAACAAGAAGTCTAATAAGCCATAACCTTACTTTCTTGAATGGCTTCAATAATACTCTTACAATCATAATAAAAAATAACATTTGACCTATCCCTTTTCTAGAACCATCAACAACCCCTTATCAATCTCTATGGCTTGAACTTGTTCATCTCTTAAAACCCTTGCACAACCTAAAACTTTGTCAATAAACCCCCTACTACTATCTCAAACCACTACACTATATGTTACAGGTATAGAGTTAGATGCCTAAGAAACATTAGAATTTACTTTAATTGAAGAAGAATTCGGTTTACTAAAACAACTTATCAACCTCGGCTTCTTCTTCACCATAAGAGAAAGAAACCTTAGAAATCTTAATAACAACTTCTCGTCTAGCTTCTTATTTTTAATTACAACCCTACATCTTATCTTCCAAATTTGCTATGCTACCATGTTAATCTTCTCCTCTATTCACAATATGTCACCTTACATACAATGATCAAAACAATCGATAAAGATATTAGCATTTACTCTATATACACGCATCGCTAAAGCCCTAAACCACATTACCTTTACTCAATTATAACCAAGAAGACTGTGTTCAATTGATTCTTTCTAAGCAAAGGGACATTAAGGTGCCTCCAAAGCTTTTTCGTTAAGATCTTTGGTTAGAAGAGATCTATTGAAGACCCTCCACACAAAGTACTTTACACTAGGTAAAGTTCAAATCTTCCATACCCTTTTTCCAATAAGCCTTCAAATGCCTCTAAAAATAATAGCATCATTTAACTAGTTTTCTTTGTCTTTATTCCTAATCATATGATAGGTTGACTATACATTACGAATCCCTAAATGCTCTTGAGGTCATACAATGGTGTTTCCCCTAGTAGCTTAACCAAAATGTTTCTCTTTATTGCTTCTATCTCTTCATTATAGAACATGCTTATGATAATATTCATATTCCATCTTCTGTCATCATTGTGAATCAAAGTTCTCCTATCATCTCTTTATTCACAACCTTATAGTTCGATTTTATTCTCTTACCATCCAATAAGGGAATCTACTTATTTGTCCAAACGTTTACCGTTTCACCATCACCAATTTTCTGTAATGCTTTAGAAAACAAAATATCCTTAGCTTCTATTACACAGCTTCATCCCTATGACACTTTACTCCCTTTTGTTGTCACTTGAAAATCCTTTTCAAGAAAATACATCCCTTTCAAGGCCTAAACCCTAAGGGTATGTGGGTTCTTTTCAAGCTGCCAAGCTAGTTTTATAAGAAGTGCCATATCAAACAATGAAAATCCTTAAAACTAGTGCCCCCTTCTACATTCAATTTTGTCAAATTTATCTACTTTATCTAGTATATTTTCCTCCCCCACCCAATAAACAACATTTCCCCCACAAAAATTTTACAATTTATGTGTTCATCTAATTATACCATTCCAAAGGATACTTGTAACATGACATTGAATAGGCCAAGATGACTATAGTTACTAATTTAATTAAAATCCCCTTTCCTGCTACACTCAATAAACTCCTTTTCTACCCTGTTAGCTTCTTATTGACTCTTTTCTTAACAAAGGAAAAAGATTCATAATTAGACCTCCCCTATAATGAGCAAAGATCTAAATAAACCCCATGATATTCCATGATTTGGAGTCCTAAGATACTAGCTACTTCTTTTCTTCTATCTTTAGGCAATCGCTAGCAATAAAAACACTTAATTTGCAAAATTAATGTAGGTGACTTAAAGTAGGTTCCTACTCATAAAGAATGTCCGTTAACAAGTAACTTCAACCCCTTAAACTTTAAAAAGAAAAATACTAAAAATAAATAATCATTAGCAAAAAAAAAAAATGAAAAAGCTTAAGGCAAGTATATTTTTAAAGTTAAACCTTTTAGATACCATCCTTATAAGGATTTTCCAACTCCCCTAGAAAGCAAAATTGCTACCAAGATAAAGAGTTAAGATGACAATGCATCCCCTTATCCCAATCCCTTACCAAACCTAAACAAATTGACAATTTTTCTATTAACTAGAAAATTGAGTTCAACCACACATATACACCACATATCTATTAAAGCCATATTTATCAAACACCATACATAAAAGGTCCCCTTTCATGCTATCATATGCCCTGTTCATGTCCACTTTAACAGCATAAAAATAATCTTACCTTCCTTTATTATTTCTCAAAAAATGAAAACCCTTATGAGTAATCAAAATATTATCACGAATCATTATTCCTGATATAAAAACACTTTGATTTTCTAAAATTGGCTCTCTTAAGAAAGGTTCCAACCTATTAACTAAGATTTTTGAAATGATTTTATAAAAGAAATTGCATAGACTAATAGGTCAGTGATGGGATGTACATTATGGTGAAGGATGTCTAAGAATCAAAGCAATATTAGTGTGATTTAATGGAGAAGGAAAAGTACTTGTTTAAAAAAATTCTTGACCGCATGAACAATTGAGGAGCTAATTACATCCCAAATGATAAAAAATGCCTAAAAACTATATAGACCCAAGGCCTTAAAGCTACATTGCATTTTTAATATTTATTCCATCAACATCCACACATAAGACTTTATCCATATCTTCACTTACCATATTATATAACCATTCTAAACAAAACATCCTACTCTCTACTTCCATTCAGACAAAACAAGTTTTCAAATTACTCTTTGAATTCTTTACAATGCCTTCTTCATTAGTCCATTCTCCATTATTAGCTTTACTATTAAGAATATTATTTCTATACCTCCTTTGAATGGTTGAACAGTGAAAAAGGGTTGCATCTTTATTCCCATACAACATCTAATCTTTATTTGCCCTTTGATACCAACATTTCTCCTCTTTATCCATAACAATATTCAACTCCTCATACGAACTCTCTTCTTCTTGTAAGTCCACTCTTACAGGATTATTTTGCGAATGAGTAAGCTTCTTCATAATTCTATCAATCTCCTTCTTATTGTTAAGAAAATCCCTTTTGCTCCACTCTATCAACCCTGTTTTGAATCTTTCTAGTGCCAACAACACAAATTCAAAAGACCCATCACCATTTTAAACAACCTAAGCTTCCCTAACAACTCCTTACTACTATTAACCATGGCCTAAATATGTTTAAGTTTGAAAATCCTTGCTCCTCTCCGATTAGATGCATTTAATTTCACAACTACAATAGCATGGTCTAAGCCTATAGTTAGAACATTTTTCTCTATACAATTAGGGTACTTTTCTATGTAATCAATAAAGCTTAAAGCCCTATCAATCTTCCTATGCACCAATACACCATTCTCTCCTCTTGTTAGAATAAGTGAATTTTACTCCATCAAACCTTAATTTTGTAGATTTGTATCATACACCATCTTTCTAAACCCATACATTACCCTTGCTTCCATCTTCTTCCCTGCATCCTTCTCATGCTAATGCATAACAATATTAAAATCTCTCACCATTAATCGAGGCTCATAACTTTAGTAAGAATACCTCTTAACTAATCTCAAAGCCTCCATTTGTAGGCAAAATCAGTTAAAAAAATGAACCGTTGTCATTTTCCCCACACAACTCCCATCCATAAGAACAATCTCGATATCAACAACATAATCATCTTCATACAAGATTTCCACATCTACACTATTGTTCCACCACAAAGCTAAATCCCACGTCGTCCTACTTCTTGAAACATAAAGTTGTTCCCAAACCTTATTTTATTTGTCAATTTTCAATCTTGCTTTCATTATTCTTCTCCATTATTCTTCTCCATTTAAAAGATAAATAAATTTACTTATTAAGTCCAAAAGATTTTGAACTGTCTTAAGAGACCCAATCCTTTAACACTTCCAACTTAAAGAGATTATGCCTCCCGTATGACTGTCTTTGGCTAGCTACCGTTGCTTAAGAAGCATGTAGATATTAAAACATCTACCCAATCCCCATTATACAAACACCTCTTTGACCACTTCTCTAGTGGACTTTATTGTTACTTTTTTCTCTAAATTTTTCAATCGTTTGAATTTCTTTATTTTAAATTTTCTTTTTACCTTTTTCAAATTAATTTGTAACATTGAATTTTTCTTTTTTGATAGGAATTAAACCACCAGACCTTTGACATAAGCCCAAGCCCGAGGTCTTGAAAACTTAGTGAGGTGCATTCTCCCTTACTAACTAGCGTCGGAAGGGTTTGAGCTACCCTAACCTACCAACCTACTACCATTTTTGAGCCAAAACTTTCCATGCCTGACAATTGTCTCAAAGTACCAACCCGAGGAGTACTCAACTGATAGCTTGGCTTACTTGTCCACTAGCTTGGTCAACCTGTCTCTAAGCTTTCCAAAGCATACCTGAATTGAATTCACCTCGAAAGAGTTTACAACTCAGCTCAGCAACAGTTAGGTTGACTATACCGTTTGTCTATTTTTGCCAAAAGCCCACTTCTAATTGCTGGCCACATGTCCAAGCATCCACGCAATGGAATTTGTTGTACAAATCAAATGTTATCTTGATTTTTTTTTTATTTCTACCCTTTAATATTTTTTGTATTTTACTTGTTTTAGATATTACCCTTGTTATCTTTTCCATATTTATTAAGTTGTCCTAGATTTTCGGGTATAAATACCCTTATAATATGTAGCTACAAGAATCATCATTTTTACATCTTACCTAAATATGCTAAGTTTCTCTACTTATGAGTATTCTCTTGCTTAATTGCTTACTTAGCTTACTCTTATACTAACCCTTAAGTAAGGCTAGGTGGCAAATATCCCAATTGAATTAGTTTGTGCATTATATCGAATTGGTTATTGAGTTATCGAAAGTTCATTGATGTGTCATATTTTAGAAGTTGATTGTAGGTTTTGCTTGTTTATGCCCATTCCATCCTCATTTTCAAGTTTTCTGTGAGTTCGGACCTATTTCCCTTTATGCAATTGATCTTATCTTTCCTAAGTGCGATGTATCATCTCCTAAGTTTTTTTTTTTTTTTTACATATAGCTCCTCCAAATCCTCTTCCCTTTCCTCTTCAATTGAGCCTACTCAAGGTTGAAGCCAAGTCCCCTTGAACAGTTTCACTTAAGGTGAATAATCTAAAACTATATAATTCAGAGAAGTATAAACGGTATTAGAAATGTGTAACTCTAGGTCATAACTCTTCCCCCCCTCAATTTTTGAAAGCATAAACCCATTAGGGCTTAAATCCTTTTTTTTTATGCGAATTTTCTCTTCCATAGCAATAGTAAGGTTATCAATGTCGCCATCCATACTCCTATCACCATATTGTTTAACCTTGTTCATTTTCACCAGGGATACTAGTAAGGAAAATTGATTGTTAGATAATGGTAACACAAGTTGGTTAGATAGGTTTTATGTACTATAGGTAGTGGCCTTATCTGGAGAAATTTCCTTCGAAGTCTATGGAAGCTAGTAAGATAACACCAGTAGGGTATCATGAATCTAATC
This sequence comes from Lumnitzera racemosa, assembly GCA_024138005.1. Taxonomy (NCBI): domain Eukaryota; kingdom Viridiplantae; phylum Streptophyta; class Magnoliopsida; order Myrtales; family Combretaceae; genus Lumnitzera; species Lumnitzera racemosa. Next base: position 8,689,693 of record JAMXBC010000008.1, on the reverse strand, counting down.
CAATATCAAGTGCTCAGATACAAGGATCTCAACAAGAGTAACAGGTTTTCTAATAACTTGTGGTGTGGTTTTTCTTTGATCAGGTAGGTTTATTTGTAGTTGAAAGCTAGTTGATGAAAGTAAGTGATTGGTAGCAATTCTAGTAAGATTAGAATTTTCTACATTCCTTTTCTTACCCTTATTTAAACTTGCACCCCTAGAAAACACTTCAGCTCTAAATCCCAACACCATCAAATCATCTTTTGAATCCTCAAAATCACCCATCTTGCTAAAATGCCCAAGTCGCCCACATTAAAACACCAATTATTCAATTTTTCATACTTTATCAACGCCATATAGCCTGAACCATTCTTAGTCTTAACCTTGACATATGACTTCAGTGTCTTAAAAATTGGAATTTGAACTTTATCTCTCAAAAACACTATATGCAAACTCCGATCCATCTTGACAGGGTTTACTGCAATAACTATAACCACCTTATTTCTAATTATATGATAGGGTTTACTGCAATAACTATACCTACCTTATTTCTAATTATATGAACATTCTTCTTATTCAAACTTTTTAACTTAAGTCATGAATTTGAATCCAAATTGTTATCATAGCTAAAAGAATATCATCCAAATTTCGTTGGCTTTTCCACTCTTCAATAATCATATGTTGACTTATAATAGCCTATGGAGATTCATCCAACAAACTCTGTAAATTAGATCTAGAGTTGAAACTAATATGAAACATCTTTACTTTAATAAACAAAATAGCTCCAACTTCATATCCCTTTCAAACCTTCTTCATTATGTTAAATGCTACTGGTTTATTCAAAGCCTTATCAACAATTATCTTAGCAATTTACACTATTTCCATAAAGCCATCGTTCGAGCTACACTTTGATCCTTTTGTATCTTCCAAATACACTTCATCAAGGATACGGGACATAGAAACCTTAAACATAGTCGCAATCCAGCAGATTTAAGAAAAGAAGAAAATAATAAAGAAAATTAGTTTATATACAAAACAAAAAAGGAACAGAGCAAGGATGGATACCTAAATAAAGATAAGACCAATGTTATAGTTTACACTTTAACTTTGTCACTTTTGCAATTATACACTTAAAGTTATAACTTATCTAATTATACACCCAATTGAAGATTTAGTTGTTATAGTATATAACTTAATTAACTCTAATTCATATTGTTAATCCAATCGACATGATCTCCTAAAAGGATAGACGCCTATAATGTTAGAGGGTTCATGCAATCCCTGTAGGATTGTAAATGGCCACAAATGGTTGCTAATAGGCTGTACGATATATATTTTTTAAGTGGATCGCAACTTACAGTTTTGTAAGAGGTAGCTAGCAGCCACCTATGGGAGGTCAGGTACGCTTCCTAAGGCTATGAACAACAATCTTGTATCATACTAAACAAATTAATGATATAAATTAAAGTTAGCTAAATATAGATCGTAACAACTAAATTTTCAATTAGACGTATAATTAGACAAATTGATATTTTAGATGTATAATTGTAGAAAGCATCAAAATTAAGGTGTATATGGTAACATTAACCTAAGAAAGATACAAGAGAAGACAAAAGTACAAAAGCAATAATTGAAAGAAGTAGAAACTAAGATAAGAAATTGAGTTATTTGCAAAAACTTGCAAAATAATTGACTGAAAGGCCACATAAGAAAAGGGTATTGATTATAATATCTCATTTGGTTTTTTTTTTTTTTAACTTTTTTCTCTAATAGAAACTCAAAATTTTTTGCTATGAGAGTATATCTCAGTGGTTAAGGCATTGGCCTAAATAACCTAAGTGATCTAGGTTTGATTCTTATGGAAAGCTAGGTAAATAATATCTTCTTCTCTTATAAATATCTTAGCTGAGCCTAAATGTGCTGCCTTTAATTTGCTTAGGCATATACTCACCAAATTAAAAAAAAAAATTGATTAGAAAAAAAAAAAGGAACGTTATTAAACAAACTTCAAACTTTGTTGCACTTAATTGAAAAAATAAAATTCCATATAAGGATTTACTAAATTCGCTTACCGCACTATAATGGCCAAGTCATAACGTGTAGCTTCATTGTTGGTCGATGGAGGATCCAATACACGCCAAAGCTTTTAAATCAATTGGTGATGTTATCAAATTTAACTTGGAATTGGAGCAGAAGGTTTTGAATCTAAATCTTCATGTTGTCTTTTAATTGTCTCGTTCAATGAATTTTATAGAAATATCGCAAAAGCCAGCTTATTCAATGTGGAAAGTTCATACCGACGAACTGGGCCCCTGGATTTTGCAAAGAGACTAAGATCACATCATAATTCAACAACTAAATTGATTCTCCTGTAACGTACGATGTCGATATAATTATATGCACTCATCATACCAATCTCAAGGGACACATGAAACTCAAGACCAAACCGAACTTTGCTCGAAGAGTTGGCATAATTTTGGGTTTTAAGTCATCATATTGTTTGATTAATGGAAAGGGTTACATGATAGAGGTGCTAATGATTCAATCGAGGGCATAAAGAACCGTAATATTTATTAACTTCAAATTTTAACCGTAAAATTTGATAGGTAAAAGTTTCAATAAGACACCATATTTATTAGTAACTTTAAATTTAATATGTAAAATTAAAAGGACCCAAAGTTCAATGTGAAGGTTTTTATAATAAATCTAATATATTCATTTATTTTTTTTATCAAATCAATTATTCAAATCAATCGAAAGCCCCTATTTAGTAGTGATGAATAGAGATAAAATATAAATTTACAAAGACCACAATATTAAAGATTAAAAATAAAAACAAAATCTATTTATAACTTTTTAGTCAAACAAATGTAATCATGTCTAGTTAGTAAAAAAAAAAAAAAGGAAAAGAAGAATATATTTTAGAATATAAGATAAAAACATGATGAATATTGATAAATTTGCATTACGTGAAATCTTGGCTTTAATAAGAGCTTATTAACTAATTAAATGATGAGCTAATTTTGTTATTGAACGTATCGTTTATATGGCTAAAGTAACTTGCCTTTCTTAGGTTATACATGTTTCTATCATGAGCACACAATGCAAATGACGCATCTAACCAGCTAATGTCTTAACCTATTGTTCTAAGAATTTTAGCATAATCGCTTATACTAATAATTTTTTTTTTCAATTACAAATACATCCTCTAAAGTATTGATAATGTGGAAAGAGACCTCATAAACCCCAAAGTATGCTTTTATCTCTCCCATAATTTCTTTTACTAAAATATCCATATACCTCCAAAATTGTTTGTACGGCTTTGAAACATTTCTTATTAATTGGTCTTTTCAAAAGTTATAAGAGAGAGAGAGAGTCACATTTTGAAAGTTTAAAAAATCCATTATATTGCAATTCTTTTTTCTTCTTCCTCTTTTTTCGTGTTTGTGTGTGTGTGTGTGTTTTTTTTTTCCTTTTTCCATTAAATTACATGGTCACGGTTTATGAAGGGTGAAATAAAAGTGGCTCTGTGAAATCGAGGGTAAAAGAAGAGGTGACCGGCACATGCAGAAAGATCTACAAATCTTTGTACTCATTCCACCGAGGGAAAAAGAATATAGCAGCTTTTGAACATTCATGTAGGTATATGCTGAATCAGTTCATTACAAGTAAAGCAAACAATAAAGCACAATATATATAAAATATATATATATGTGTGTATTTATACATATTAAAGATATACATTATTCGTTTGCCATGATGGGTCCAAAAAGCATTGGATTCTCTGAGAGAAAGATGGATGAAATGTGCAAGCTAAACATGGGTTGGGATTCGTATGTTGTGTTTAATGGATAACAAAGAAAAGCGGATACTGTTTGACACCCGATGTGGGTACAAAAGGAGTAGTCAATCCCGAGGAAGAATCAAAGATATTTCAAACCCTCAAGAATTTAGAGCAAGTTATTAATAAGTCAGTATTTCGTAAAAAGAAAAATGTAGGTGGGGATGGTCGAAATATTCATTATATTAATACTTACACTTATTCTAACACATTAGATGGTTTTAACCAATATTATTATATTCAGTTCATTCCATATATAAAAGGGTAAAAAAATAAATTAGATTAATCCAAGTATTAAACCATAATTAGACCAAACTAATTCTATAGAAAAATATGATTAAACCGAGTTTGATCGTAGTTTAATAATATTAATTCTAACTATATAAAATGTATAATATGCACTTGTACCCGTTGTCTTTTTCTTGATTTTTGTTCCTATTCCTTAATGGTACGCTACAAGCCTACAGGCTACATCATCCTAATTTGCATCTCGATTTTAGTCATGCAACATATGGTAACGGTGGATCCTAGGATGGTACAGATATAGTTTTGCATTGCAGAAGACAAATATTTCTTAAATTTTATAACATACTTTGTGGGGGAAAAAGCTGAAAGTACAAAATATCTATATGTTCTTAGATAGTACGCTATGTCTACAAAATATCTATATATTTTTAGATACAGTATGTCCTAGGAGCTCGTCTTTTATTATTTCTTTAAGATAATTGGATTTCACGGTGTTGTTTTTATAACTCTTGAACTTAGAGTTGTTAAATGTAATACTAAATCAAATTTTTAGTTACTTATCAGATTTACTACATTATATCACATTATTTACCCAAATACTCTTAGACTTATAAGCATTTGCTGCAAGATCCATTCAAAAATGAAACCGATAATAAATTTAACAAGTAAAAGTTTCATTGAGTATGACATTGACTAACTTTAAACTTTATGTTGCAAAATTTGAGGAGAACAAATTTAATTGAGTTTGTACTTAGCAATTTTAAATTTTATGTGAGAAATTAAAAATCACCTCAAAACACATATGTTACTTTTGATATCATCCTATTTTTCTTAATGGTTGTAAGGTAAAACTTTGTGCCTTAATGATAAAGTTCAATTATTGGATATTTGATTTATTTTCACTCCAATAATAAGAATCAGGTAATGAAATAAAATGGATAAAATACATAGAGTCAGGTTAAATTCTTTATATCATATATTAAGAGACAAAATAAGCATACGCTCCATCACCTTCACGGCTTTGTCAATGGATGCTTGGAAAATTTATTAAGGATCTAACAAAATTTCAATACCAACAGCGTTTTTTTTTTTTTCAAAAAAAAATTCCTTTATTTAATATTTTAACAAATGATGTCAAATCCAAAAACAGGAGGTTTTTCTAAGAATTAGAAGGATGAAGAGTTGAGAGGATACAATTGGGTTTACTAAAGATATTTATATATAAATCATACTTAGTTATAATATAATAAAGTTATCTACTTTTTTGAGATTTAAATATTAAGAAATTTTTACAGTTTATTTTTAATTTTTCTTAGATTTATTTTCCTTTAATAAATTAGTAGATTGTTTGATATAGAGATGGTTAAATAAATCAAATCGATTGAGTCTTCTCCCATAGCTATTAATATGAACCAATGGAATTAAACATATCGATTTTGTAATCAGATTTGATTGAATCAAGTTAGATTAGCCGACTCACCGTGGGTTTACGAATTCTAATTATAATACCTACTTAGGATACTCATTGGGATTCTTCTTACTATTATAATATTGTTCCAAAGAAAAAAGAAAAATAATACACCATATACGTGTGATAGGACAAGAAAATACATAAATACGTGTATGGTGTGTGTAAGATATATATATATATATATAATTAGTATATATGTGTATGGTGTGTGCGAGAGATACATAAATATATATATATAGAGAGAGAGAGAGAGGGGGGGAGGGAGGGGATGGCATAAAGCACATGCAATGCATCTAATAGCTGTTTGCTTTTGACAAATGGTGTTATGGTTTTGTGGTCCGTGAGCATTTCTGTCTGGCAGATCCAGAGGCAAAATATACAATTTGAGATGATCAATGAGAGCCTGGTATCTGAAAAAGCTGATCCATAAAGCTATGCCTACATATATGCATATAAATATTGTTTTTGTTTTGTCTCGGTTGCTTCTTTTTAAGTTTACCTTCAATTGGAGGAGGATGGATATTTCAAAAATAATACCCAGTTGACTTTATCTTGTTTCAAAATGAAAAGCCATTGTGAAGGATGAAAAAAGATGCTCGTCATCACGTTTTGGACATGTCGATCGTATATGACTGTTACATTGATGGATCTCTTCTCCCTCCCCCCAAATATAAAAAACCCATCGAGAGGGAGCCGGGCAAGGCAATATCCGTGCCCAGCTGGAAACCGGTCCGTCGAGCTCTTATGGTGGCCCAAATACGTGGCAGCCCGTCCCGTGTATGTCAGGAGTAGGTACTAGGTCTAAGATCCGGCGAATTGATATTATTTAAAAGATTAAATATAAAAAAAATATAGACGTCCTTAATGCTAAAGGAAACGGTAAAAGGAGGAAATAGAAATTATAGGACTTTGAAAGAAAACCATTCCATCTAATCATGATGGGACTAAGACTTACATTGAAGTAATATTTAATTGTAAGAACTATATTAAATAAAAAAAAATTAAATAGAATAAAAAAATTATATATAATAGAGTTCATTATACTATCTTTGATTTGTATAATATTAAATATCAAAATTTTATATTATTTCTTATTTAATATATATAAATGCTAGACTCATTATTATATTTTAATATTTATATCTTTAATATTGTCTGATATTTTAATTATATTTTTATATTATTTGAAATAGGATTTTTCATATAATTAAATAGATTATATACAACATTACATATAAGTCCTAGTTTTGCTAACTACTAAAAAATTAATTAGTTATATTAAATGAAAAAAACATGCATATGCAATGAACTTGGAAAGGTATTTTTAAGAATACAAAAGATCTTTTTTTATCTTGTGAATTTTATTTTTATAAAATAGTATAAATAAGAAAAAATCTGAACATTTTGTCCATTTCATTAATCCAATTTTTTGTCTAATCACTAAATGAAGTTACAAAATAAATATAAAATAAAATTTTTTGTCTCATTTAGTGTCAAAAAATTACGTAATAAAATACTACCTAACTTTGTTTACAAGTTAGGAAGATTACGGGACTCTAAAAATAGACTTGAGGCCTCACAGGGCTGGGGATCTAACCATGTTTAAAAGCCATGACACAACACTAGCTAGATAATGTATTTCCTTATTACAAGAAATATGATGACTAATTTTTAATAATGTATCGTCAACAAGAAATATGACCAACTTTTGATAATATATCATATGATCCAAAACATTAGGCGGGATTTTTACGTATGGGAGTTTAGAATACTCATTACCTAAATGCAACGAGAAAATTTACAATTTTCCATGCATGTGCTTAACCTGCAAAAATGTATATTTAGTACATTAAGAATAATTAATTTTCTTATTATGTTTAACAAGTGATCTAAAGCACTCTTTAAGTCACATGCAAAGTGATTAGTGAAAAACTATCATTATCGAAGAGGTTTTGGTTCATAAAAATTAAATATTTTTACCAACTCTTTGTGAGTTGTAATCTTGTTACTTCTACATCCAGTTAATAATGTCAAAGGCAGCTGACTCGATGCGTTACAATGAAAGTTGCCTCATTAAAATTTCTTTTTGACTTTTTGAAATGTACGTGGCATAGTTGTGCATTTCAAAACTAAATAAGGAGTGGGCTTGCGGGCACGTGAACTGTGCTAAATCAAGTGTAATTGGTGATTTTGCACCCACCGTAGAGATAGTCGTAAGGCTCAATCTTACTTTTGTTGTTTTAAATTTAATTTTTTGTTAAGTGCCAACGGGGGCTATCTTAATTTGTATAATTTTAAGATATGAGTCGTCAATATTATCCCTATTGTTGGTTTATTGGTTATAGCTGGAATACTTAAATCTCTCATTAAACGATATTAGCTTTAGTGGTTTTTTTTTTTTTAACCATCAACATTGATCAAATCCAATATAAAAAATGTTATTAATTGCTTCATTTTTTGGAACAGTAATCAAATCCAATGTCAAAAATGTCATTATTTAGTATCTTTCTTTTTTTTAAGGCATATCCTACAACTGTATAACATATAATTACATTATTTCTCATTCTTGTGGGGCATAATAAAAAGTCACTAGTTTCTTATTTTGAAGATCGTGCTATTAGCAAACTTTTATTTATTTGAACATTTGGTAGGGAGATATCACAAGCTAAATATTTCAGTTTCAAAATTTTCATAAATCAAAACTAAACAAAATGAAATTTTTGTTTTTTATTTTTTATATTTTTTTTCCATTGTAATTGGTTTTGTTTCTCGGCTTTCAATTTACAGCGTAACCATACTTCTCATCAAACTTGGTAGATTTGGGCTTTTCAACAATTTTGTTGTTTAGGCTGATTGTTTTAGCCCAGGCCTTGAGGGTTTCGACCTCGTGGAAATACCGTGACAAAAATGTTCTTCAAACAAGGGCCCAATGAGCTATTTTAGGGACCGATTTCCAGAATTACACGTCCGATAGCACTTTTGACAGGTTAGAGCTCATTTCAAGCAAAAGTTCGGCTAATTGGAAAAAGGTTTATAGCATAGAACAACATCAATAATATATATTAATAAAATTAAAATTATAATATATTTTTCAAGGAGAAAATTTTGGTAAATGTTAATCCAATAAAAAGTGTAATGACTTTTTTAAATAATAATTTTATTGAGTAATAAAAACAATAGATAAATAAAACAATAGGTATGTAAAAGTAAAAGTACTATGAAAAAACAGCAACTATAGAATTAAAAGGATTTATAAATAATAGACGATGGTTGAGAAATTTATGGGATGTGTTTAAATCCTTTTGGTAACTGTTATATCAATATAAGAAACAATAATTATTATATTAGTTAAAAATTAGTTATGTTTTTCTAAATTATGTAGATCCTCAGATTAATAATTAATTGTTACTCGTAAAAAAAGAAAAGAATAATTTGATTGCTTAATTATTTGTATACATAGTATTCCGATACTAATGATATAATAGGGAAAGTACTTAATTAAATAGAGAATTTTATAGAAGAATTTTATCAATAAATAACCAATATTAAATTGTTAATTTAAAGTATAACTTTAAACAAATTAATATATAATTAAGAGATGTGATAAATAGGTCAAACAAGAACACAAGACACAATAAATCACTGGTTGAGATATTTGTATATTATTAATAAATTCGTAAATTAAGATTTTTCGAACACAAACTGTTACGTCCTGAAGTCGCAAAGTCGCAACAGTTCCGCCGTGTAAACCATTTTATGATAATCACTGGCCTCACAGTGCTTACCATAGACATGACCTACACAAGGCGTCGACGACTCCTCGCTTTGAAGTAAACAGTCCAATGAACAATTAAACTACGAATATAATAAATAGTTCAAATTTCTAACAACTTGTACAATATTATATATATATATATATATATATATATAAGTCCACAAAGCTTTCCAGGAAGTTTTACATCACATAACAGTTTACTAGATTACAGAATAACTACCGGTCTTTCATTCTTAATTACATGGTCACTCTAGTTAAACACTATACTAAGTAACTTGATCCTCACACCCCTGACTTCCAACAGACTAACTTCTGGGTAATTGTAGGGCGGCATAGTGCTTTGAGTGTTCAGAAATCAGAACCTGCAAAAGGATCTATAAGGATATGAGCAACTACAGCTCAGTAAGTAGAATTGGAGACTCATGAATGCATACAAGCACAAACAGGGTTATCAGACAATTATTTTTATGCAATGCAACAATCAAGTGTCATCGCACAACGTAATCCGGTCCATTGTGAAATCAGAGAAATTTCACCCGCTCCAATCCGGGTTGAGGAGTTCCATGTTATGTAGCAGCTCACAACCAAACCCAGGCTTGTGCAATGGAGACCTCGCTCCTCCCGTAACTACCTTCGAACCATTGACTTCACCCTCACCGCGACCTCCTCTCCTGTCACTTAGTTCGACTAAGGATGAAGAAGGGACCATTTTGCAATCCTACGCTATTACTTTCGAAGGGGTCGGTATTTGGTTGGAGAATCCTATAATCCCCTAACGGGGTTGCAATGCATGACATTATTTATTATTTGGGGTCAACTGATATTAAATTCCGTTTAGAGTGTTCAAACAATTTCATACCAATTCAATCAGTCACAAAATCACTCACAATACAAATTCAGCACGAATCTAGATACATCAAACACATGCGTAAACTACTTACAATCACAATCATATATAACCCAACTTACTTGGATTTGCTCGATCGCTTGATTCCTTAATCGCAAGTCAATTTTATCTTTGGATGTTCTATAATACAAATAGGTCTTTTTAGTACTTAAAATTTGTAAGCCCCACAACTAAGCAATCCGAGGTTTCAATCCGTTGAACGATTCGATCGAGCCTAAATTATAAAGTAAAGCTAAAAATATTAATAAACCGATCCCGTAAGTTTGAATTTAAGAAAATAAGTAATAAAATAGGAGACTACAAAATTTTCAAATTTTAAGTATATAACTCGTTATTTATCGAAAACGCGTAAAAGGCATTCCGGTACTTAACGAATCGCTAGAGATAAATTATATATATACTAAAAATTATAAAATAACCTAAATAATATTTAAGAATATTTATTTGTACTATATATGAATTTACATGTAGGTATAAATACGCGTAATTACTTAAAATACGCGAAATGTGCTAAAATTATACTAAATAATTAAAGAAAATTATAAATTTATTTAAAGAAAAATCATGAATCATCTAGAATTGGGTCGTGGCAGCTGGGAAAAATAAGAAAAAATTCGGCCAATTAGAATAAGCCAACATAAAAGCCAAAAATCAAGGGATAAGGCAATTGTCTTGTCCCATTTAATGCACAATAAATCCCCTAAAGCCCTATAAATAGTAGGAAAAATTACGGAACTCGTTTGGACAGTTAGAAATCAGAAAAAATTAGGGAGAGATGAAAATTGAGAGAAAAATTCGATTTAGAAAAAAAAAATTAGAAAAACTGTACAATTAGGGCTTTCAAAGGGAACCCACACCAAACGAGGAGTTGGGAGTGGACGGCCACCACCACCACACGGTGGTGGCATCCCCCAGGCCGGACAACAAGGCTATGGCGGCCGGCGGTGGCCGGAGCCACCCAAATCGGTGAGTCCGATTTCCAGCCTGATTTTGTGTAATTTTTTAAAAATAGTAAATATTATTATAAAATTATGAATTTTGTTATTCTGAGATATTTTTGTATGTAGTTTGTAGGAAAAATATTATTTTGATGAAAACATACCCCGTAATATATGGTCCTTAAGAAATCATGCAAAACCGAGCACATTTCGGTTTAGAAATGAATGACCTTAGGAGTGTATTTTGGAGCTCAATTTTTTTTTGTAGGATGCTCATGAGATATTTAACAGTGCTATGAAGCCATTTTTTAAAATTTAATTTTCGAAATTTTTAAGTTAATTTTTAGCCCTAAAATGATAGAAAAATTGGGTAATTTGGAGTTAATTAGGTGATTAGGATATTAATTACTGATTTAGATAGTAATTAGATATTTAGAGATGTTAATCTCTGATGTGGAAACCTGATCCTAGTGTATGGAGTGTTAAGTATAAGTAATGAAGGTGTTATGTGGTAAATGTACAAAATTAGGAATATATAGAATTAAAAATTTATAAATATGGAAAAATTAGGTTTAATTAGATAATAAAATAATGAAAATCAGAACATAACAAATCTGAAAAAAAAAATTCAATTTTAGATAATTATATGAAAAATGTAAAAATTTCTCACAACATGAGTAAATTCGGTATACTAATACGAATTTAAGTATATCAGATGGAATAAAATGCTGACTAGGGATAGTATTCGTATTTAGGAGATCGGGAAGTAATGTGATTAATTTCACATTATGGGTTGAAACGGATTTCTAGGGTTGGAATCTAAAACATTACTTAGAAATCGAACTAAAAACCTAATTTAGAAATCGATGCGAAAACCGAACCTGAACTTAACCCTAAACCTAAAATAATTATAAAAGACTTAATACCTAGATAATTAGGTATATTTAACCTTAAACAAAACCTAACAATAAGCGTTATTGGATAAAATGAACTTATAATATTATATGAAATACTGAAACCACGTTCGTGTTATAGGGATGATCGGCGATGGCCTGAGCAAATCAGACCTCGAGTGAGTGAGCGAGCGAGGAGTCGAGGTAAGTTGGGATTAATACGATGCTGTATTTTGGAGGCTTAAGATTATGCTTGGTTGTGCTTGTTAGATAGAGAATGTGTGCATGTGCTTGATTATGGGTGATGCTATGATTCTGTTTGTTACTCTGGTACATATTGTATGACTTGTATGAAAGGATTGATCACCCTAAACTGGACTTAATTAAATATCCGAACAGTAATTATAATCGTACATGCATGGCAACTCGTTAAAGGAACTTAGGACTCTCCGGCCAAATACCGATCCCTTCGGAAGGGATAGCGCAGGATTGCAAAATGGTCCCTTCTTCATCCTCAGTCGAACTAAGTGACAGGAGAGGAGGTCGCGGCGAGGGTGAAGACAGTGGTTCAAAGGTAGTCACGAGAGGAGCAAGGTCTCCATTACACAAGTCTGGGTTTGGTCGTGAGCTGTTGCATTAACGGCAACTCCTCAACCCGGATTAGAGCGGGCGTAATTTCTCTAATTTCACGACGAGCCGGACAACGTCGTGCGATGACATTTGCTTACATATGCATTGCACCTAATAAGTGATTGAAAACCTTATTGTATGTATGGTATAGTTCTAAGTCCTCCGTCCTAACTTACTGAGCTGTGGTTGCTCACATCCCTATAGACGTCGTGCAGGTGCTAGCTAAGAAGCGGTAACAACTACTCTGAAGCTAGCAACTGCTGGATCCTGGGGAGTAAGGAAAAATATTGAAGAATAAACACATATTTTTAAGGTTTAAGTTTTTATTATTTTTCATTTCCAAATGATGTAATGATATAGGAAAATACTATAGAAAAATATTGTAAACTTTAACTGTAATAACTAAATTATAACATATATATAATTCCTCACTTTTATAAGTAAATGATTGATTTAAATTACAAACTGTCTACTTTAAAGCGGGTTAGTTATGGATGCCTTGTGTAGATCAGGTCTAAGATAGCGGTTGTAAAGCCAACTTCTATCTTAGGATAGTTTACACGGTGGGGTTGTTACGACTCTGCCGCTTCGGGGCGTGACAAAATTTATGGTTTCATATTCTAAGTTATATTTTAATTCATTTTTGTCCGTATATGCCTATTACGTCCTAATGATTCGTGTACTCTATTTTTGTGTTCAAATCCTAAATGAGGTTTTAAACTTTGATTTCTAATCCTAAAATATGCTCGAATCCTAATGTAAAATTAATCACATTAAGCTCAAGTGTCCAAATATCCTATTAGGTCGTAATTTGGTATTTTAATCTATTTGGCATATGTTAACCCTAATCGCGGTATCTGATTTATTCACAATGTGTAAAAATCTTACATTTTGAGACTTTTTCTTAAGATTAATTGTTATTTTCAGATTTATTATTTTTCTGATTTCTATTATAATATTATCTAAATAACTCTATTTTTTTTAGATTTATTAATTTACAATATCACATATTACTAATTTCTTATATTACTTACTTAATTTCCCTAATTAACCATACTTAATACCTAAAGGCTAAGATTAGGATTCCACTTCAGAGATTAACATCCTTAAACATATAATTAATATCCTAATCACCTAATTAATCCTAAATCACCCAATTTTTCCATCATTATAAGGCTAAAAATTAACTTAAAAATTTCAAAAATTAATTTTATAAAAATGGCTTCATAGCACTATTCTACATCGTATGAGCATCCTACAGAAAAATTTTGAACTCCAAACTACACCTCTAAGCATATTTATTTTTCGGTTTAGTCATATTCGGTTTTGAGCAATTTGTTAGGGACCCTATAATTACAGATTTAATTAAAATAAATCACTATTTTTCCCTTAATCTACATATAATAAAACCTCAGAATAACAAGTTTTATAATTTTCTGGGCAAAATAACTAATTTTACAAAATTATTCAAAATCGGGTCATTGAAGAGACTAACCAGTCTAAAGCTTTCTGGCCATCCAAGCCCGGTCTAAGGTTGTCTGCTGGTCCAGGCGGTGGTTCTAGTGTAGGGTGGTGGTGGTGGTTCGGTCCCAGGTGGTGGTGAGTGGTTCGTTTGGTTTACTTGCCTAATCTGCACAATTTTTTTTTTTCAAGATTTTCTCTCGATTTTTTCAGTGTTTCGATTTTTCTCAGATTCTAAACTGACCAGATGACTTCTGGAATTTTTTCCCCTATTTATAGACAATTGTAGCAATTAATGTGCATTAATTTGACAAGATTTTGCCAATTTCTCTAAGTTTTTGACTTTTAGGTTGTCCAAATTTGATTGGTTAATTTTTCTTTTTCTGGTTTGAAGCTGTCACGACCTGATCTTGGTTCAGCTTATCATCCTCTGATTTTTTTATAATTATTTTATAATTTTCTTTAATTATTTGCTTAGTTTTTGGCCAATTTAGGTAATTATGAGTATTTTTATCTACACATAAATACATGTGGTGTACACATGAACATTCCTAATTATTATTTTGGTCATTCTAAAATTTTTAGTATACATATAATCTATCTCAAGTAATTTATTAGTTATTTCATTACACTTTTCGCATTTTTGGTAATTAATACCGATTATGCTTAAAATTTGAAAATTTTATAGTCTCCTATTTTATTACTTATTTTCTTAAATTTAAGTTTACTGGGTCAATTTTACTAATATTCCTCTCAATAGTTTATAATTTGGGTTTAATCGGATCCTTTAACCAATCGCCCTAAACCTTGGGTTCTAAGTTCAACCCTACGGTTACTTAGCTGGACTTTAAGGCTTACACAAACCTCTTTAAGTATGACAACGAAATACGATATAATAATACGAATTATAAACCTTAATTCATAATTAATCTTTTTCTTCCTCATTTATTCTAAAATCGTTCCTTCAACGTATTAGTTTATGGACAAAAAAGACACAATTTTATCGCATTATATGTTTACAATTACCTTTTTTCTTCCTTATTTGAACACGGACTCTCTCTCTCTCTTTTTATCTTAAAAACCTAATTTATTCTCTTAAACTGCTAATAGAGAAGAGGAGGAAAAATTCTTTTATATTTTTAATAATTAATTACTTGATAAAAAATATATATAAAAATAAAAAACTTTTAACTTAATTCCAATATCTACCGTCATTATTTATTGCACTTTGGAGAAATATGTTAAAATGCCCTTATTGAAAAGGTACATTTTTAAAAAAGTTTCCTAAGAAACTATATTGTAAAACCTGTGAAATTACAACTTTATTGCCATTTTGAAATGATATTTCACAAAATACTTTACTTGAACTCTTTTTAAAAATTAATTTTTGAGATATTTTAATCTATTTACTCTTATACTCTCTATTTTATTTCAATATGAAAAGAAAAAAATTATGAAAAATTACACATCATGTATATATAGATAAAACTAATATCAATTAAATTTGAATAAATAATAATAAAAGTGAATAATTTTTTTAAAAATCCCACCATATTTTATAAATACTATTGCATATCAAAATCGACTCGACTAGGAAATTCCCTGATAAAACACGCATCGAAGAAACACACGCATGCTTTGTCTCCATGTAATAAATATATGGACATCAATCATTATTAATCACAAAATTACCTTCCATAGAAAAAGACATAGCTACCCACCATATTTTGTCCCAACCATGAAAATCACCACAGCGACCACCAGTAGCAAGAGCAAGACTTCTACTTCTATTATCAGTGAGAGAGAGAGAGACTCAAAAATGGCGAGAAAGCGAAGCTTCAAAACCAAGCTCTTCTTCTCTCTCCTCTCTCTAATCGCCTTCGGTGCATTCGTACCTGTGTTCGCTCCTCGTCCTTCTCTCTCATCTTCTTCCTCGCATCACTCTCACAGAAAGAAAGTAAGCGATCTTCTGTTCTCTCGATTTCAACTCGGATCCTTCCTTACTTATATGGATCGATTTAGATCGTGTTTCAGTTCTCTTTGTATAGAAGTGGTGGACTTTCGGTGTTTTGAATGTTAGTTGAAAGTGAATTTACGGATAAGAAGTAATTTAGTCTGTTACGGTGGATTTCGGTTGCAACTATCTTTTGAGCTCAACATATATATTTATAAGCTTTGGAGTGATTAAGATCTCATTCAAATGTCTTTATGAAGATGTAATGGAGTTTTAAATGTTAAGTAAACATGAATTTACTGATAGTAAATACTTTAACTTGTTATGGTGGATTTTGGTTGCAATTACGGATCGAATGCAATGAATATATAAGTTATGAAGTGATAAAGATCATATTGAGTGCTTTCGCTTGGATGTAGTGGAGTTTTCAATTTTTGAATGTTAGTTAAATATGAAGCTGCGGATAAGTAGAATTGAGTTTGTTATGGTGAATTTCCATTGTGATTATCATTCAAACTCTACATACATATAAGTTATGAAGTGATTTAGCCAGTATGAGAGTGCTTTTTGAAGAAGTAATGGAGTTTTGATGTATTGAATTTTTGTTGAATAAGAGGTTACTATAAGAAGTGATCTCAATGCTTCCATGTCATATGGAGTTTCCATGTTTTAGAGGTTAATTCTATATAAAAATTACTTTTAGTTTGTTACACTGAGTATTTGTTGCAATTATGGATTAAAGTAATGCATATAATTTAGTAGATTTTTTTACCATAATGCTTGTAATATACTCTCTTTTTCTTTCGCATTTAATTAATTATTTATAAAAGTTATTGACCTGTTATCTAAGTAATAAGTTAGCCTATTTTAATAAAATATATAGTATAGATTAAGTTTTACTAAATTAATGATTTAAATTGGCCAACGTTACCATAGAAACCCCTTTAGTTTTGAAGTGCAAACCGCATTTGAGCACTTTGCTTGGTGAGCTTGTTACTTTCATGTAGTAATGGAGATCCAATTTTGATGTTTTGCATGTTAGTTGAAAATAAATTTATCATAAAAAGTAATTTAGTTTCTTACAGGTGAATTTCAGTTCTGATTATTAACCAAACTGACATGTGGTTTAGTTATGGAGTAATTTAGATAATATTTAAGTTATTTGTTAGTGACTCCAGTGCTTTTATGAAGTCATGGGGTTTCAACGTTTGGAGCATTGACTGAATATGAAAATATATAGTTGAAGATTGTTATAGTTGTGGAATTTCAGTACCTTTGAAAGTAATTTAGTTTGTTATGGCAAATTCGGTTAAAATTATCAAGCAAACTTGACACATATGATAAAATGATGTAATTTAGATTGTATATGAGTGCATTTCTTGGTGATCTCTGTGCTTTTCCTTTATGTCAATTTTGAAACATAATAAAGTACTAAGAAAAGCATTAAGATAGTGCCATCAAATTCAAGTAAAAAGAAGTAATATGGACAGTAAATTATTGATGTTGGTTTCACACTGCTCATGATGTGAACTGGTCTAAATCTGAGATATATAACTGAGCTTTTTCTTATAAAAAGCTCTCCGTTTCTCATTCTTAGATTTTCCAGATGGTTCATAAAGGAACAGTCAAGATAGCCATTTATTGTTATTTTTTTATTCAAAGAATAGCCCTTTTTTCGCTTTTGGAATGTGAACCAACTGCCAGTAAGTCCATATAAGGTTTTGTTCAATTTCGTTATACCTTGATCCATGAGCTGCAAAAGGTAGTAATTGAAGATTACATGAGATTTCTATATGCAGTGCTTAATCTTCATCATAATTTTCGCCTGCTTCTTGGTGTTGGCTTATCACAGAGCTTATTTCCATAACTGCTGTAATTGTCACCAAGCAACATAGTGTAGGTTGTGCTGGTGTATAGAAAGTGTTGTGATAATTGTTCTTAGCAGAGCCAGGTTGGCTGTGTATGTTTGACATAATTCTCAAGTTGAGCTTCTAGTAAAAGATCCCTAACAGAATACATACATTTATAGAATTGAGCCAGTGCATACATTATGTTATTTTGGTAGTTTAATGATAATTAGAGTTCACACTATGACCTATGTCGAACAAAACTTTACCCGGATCCCCCCTTCAACTGCAAATTTAAAGATGGAAAAACTTTAGGTGGCGGGGGCTTATGACATTTGCTGCAAGGATAAGAGAGTTACCAATTTAATTTATAATTATGTTTCATTTGTTCAGTCTTCCTTCCTGATTCTGTTGTCTAATATTTATTTGGACTGATATTTGAATGATGGCTGATTATTATAAACTGATCTGTTTGCTAGACTCAGACTGACAGTCATAATTTTGAGATTGCTGCTGACAAATTCTGGAAAGATGGCCAACCTTTTCAGATCATAGGAGGTGATATGCACTACTTCCGGGTTCTTCCAGAGGTATGTTTGTTTTATTAACAACAGATAAATACCTCCATATTTGTTTACATTTTGCTTGAGCAGAAAGGGGCATAATGCTGGCACAAGTGTAGTATGTTGATGAAAAAATCAAACACTAAGGGTGAATCCGGAAATTTTAGTAATCAAATTTTTCTTTTCTGCTGTAGTGGACCCAAAGGTCCTCTACCCCAACGTAAGTATTTGATTTTTTTCATATGCAGACTATTATGATTCATTCTGTCCTATGTAATCCGAATACCATTTATTAACTAAGCTGGTGCTCTTTTTTCTTTCTTTCTTTCTTTTTTGCTTTTGGCTATTGGCTCATACAGTATTGGGAAGATAGATTATTGAGGGCAAAAGCATTGGGATTGAACACCATTCAAACTTATGTTCCTTGGAATTTGCATGAACCAAAACCAGGCCAGACTGTTTTTGATGGAATTGCAAATCTAATATCTTTTCTGAACCTCTGCAAGAAACTCGATCTCCTTGTTATGCTTCGGGTAGGCCCTTATATCTGTGCAGGTGAGGTCTGGTTGTTGAATTTTGTACAAACTAGGTCATATTCTTTTTCAAGGTCTTACTGTACATTTTGGCTTTATGGTGGGCATAGCTAGTGAAAATTCACTGTTACCTTAACAGACGGATTGAAGCTTAACACCCTTCAAGGAATTGGCTTAGTGGTTAAAGCCTAGAAAATCTCTTGCAATTTTATGTGTTCCTAAGTTCTAACTGCATTAAGGATTCTTTTGAGGTCAGCCATATCCAATTTCTCCGTGGATCTTATATGATGGTGAATGTGTCCAATTATGACTGAGCCTCTTTTGTTAACCAAAAAAAGAAAAAATGACTTTAGCTTAGTATATTCTATTCAGATAGTTGTGTTGACTAGCTCTTTCATTTTAGAATGAAATATTGTTCGAAATATCCTGAAAATAGAAAAATAAGCAGTATATCTTGAAGCTTATCAAGAAAATTGGTGCTTCTGTTAATGTGAATTTCTTCTATAGAGGTAGCTTGTCTGTTACTTTAACAACCTACAGGAAGAGGTTATGATTGCTTGCATTTGTTTCACTACGTGTTATAGAGCCACCACACCAAATTACAAAGGAAAAAGGTAGATTTAATTAATATAAAAAGCAATCAGAACTTGCAGTCCAGCTATGAATCATACAGCAGCTCTGCTAGGGTTTTTATATCTGTATAAGTATGAGTTCTATCCACTGCCTACTGCACACTAACTTTTATTGAGCTGCTGCAGTAAGTCAGCCCTCTAGAGTTCTGACTAAAATACCTTCTAACTGTCTAACTATATTGTAGCAGACTAACTGCTACTAACCCCCTGCAAATTAAAGAAATACGAGTAAAGACTAATATAACTAACTAAATCTTGTGACCAAGTCTAGAATGCTGATTGTGGACTATGGAAGAGTTTCATGTTGCATGGAGACATCAACATGTCAAAAGAATATCCAATTACAAACTTATTAATATATATTTGTATGTATGCATGTATTTATCTGCATTGAGCACTTAACAGTACCTTGAAGGTTGTAGTTGATAGTGAAATTGCAACACAAATTTTGCAAAGCATGCAACAATTTGACACCATATTTCAATCATGTCAAATATGTGATTAGACTAAATAATAATGCCTTTGCTAGCAAGTCATTTCATAGGTGATACATGACCTATTTCCTTGCCAACAATCTTCTGTAGCAGCATGCTAGCCAACTTGTGACTTTAATTTATACACTTGTTGAATCAAGTAGTTACTACAATACCAAGGACTCAAAATCCTTTAAGTTGTAGGTCTTGGACTTCTGTTTCCACTTCACATTAACGTACATTATGACCTACTTCAATCACACACCCAAACCTCTACTATTGGATCTCCACTATAGATGAGACGTTTTCACGCTTCCTCCCCCTGAGGAAAAAGTTGATCAATTGTGATTATTTCTCTAATAATGTTGAGATAATTTGGATGATGATTTCATTATTTGTGGGGGTATAGTTGAGAATGTAGTAAACGTAATGGATAAGCTAAAAGAGCATTTGATGTCCTAGTGGAAGTTTAGGTCATACATGTTACTCTTGAAAATGACATCCCGGTCCCATAAGTATAGTCTTTGAGGTTGGGAAAGAGTCGAGCAAAAATGATATAGTGTTGAGCTTAAGCTGGACTCCAAATTTCAATGCTCAAGCTTGACGTGAACTTAATAGAGATCAAAATTGGAGCTTGAGCTTGAATCAAAGTGGACCTTTAGAAGCTCAAACTTGACTATTACTATGGTTTTAGCTTAATTTTTATAAAAAAGAATATTTTTCATGTAATTGATATAATATTGATATGCAAATTTGATTCAAGCTAGACTAACATTTAAGCTCAACTGGAGTCTATTAAGGCATACGAGCTAGTCAAGTGTGAGTATCATGCATCAACTATTTGGCATCATATTGGCTTGGGAAATTTTCAAGTGACAATTTTGCAGTACGATTCACTTTCTCCAATTTGGCCATTGCCTATTTAAGAAAGTATGTGAAAAGATTCATTTGTTAATATGGAGAGGAGATGACAAAACTAAGATGAACTACTCTGTCATGGTATGGTACTGAGCTTGCTTGATGGTTTCAAGATTATAAAAATAACTGAGTAATAGTTAGTGGACTCTTTATGCTTTCAGTTTCTGACTGAACACATCTGACTTATCTAAGAGTTTGTTAGCTAGGGACAGGATACTTCAACCAAGATTTTTTCTCTTTAATTGAATCAGAATTATGGTTTGTTATTTGCTTTTACCATCTATGTAATCTCTTGGTTTTCCTGGATTTGAGAGGGAAAGAGATGTTTGTGCTGCATTTATTCTCCATCGTTCATCAGTTCAATCCTATACTTTTCATTCCTTGGAATTATTACTTGAAGAGAGTCTCATGTAAGACAATCATAAAGGATATTTTAGCAGTTGTGCACTTTCTTTACTGGTAATAAAAGAAATCAGCTCTAGGGCAATAGTGGCTGTGATTATACTTCTTTCTTCAAGACAGGAATCTTGATGATTTTAATTCAGAGTGATAATCTTTTGATGCAGAGTGGGATTTTGGAGGCTTCCCTCCCTGGTTACTGAACTTAAAACCAGCACCAAAGCTCAGATCATCAGATCCCACATTCACCAAGCTTGTATGTTGAATTATGCTCTGTTTTTCATCTAAGTAATTGAGAAGTATCATTTAGCTAAATGGGATTTAATTATTTTAATGTTCCATATTTGATATTTGAAGTAAAACATCATACCCCTCTAAGTGTTACATTGACTGGGAAGCTAAAGTAGCTCCTCAATATGATGATGTGAGACTATGTATCGCTCTTCATAGCTTGTTACCTCCATGTAGGCTCTTAATTCGATTAAATTCACGTTCCATTAATTTTAATTTATTTGTAATGCTTTTAAGCAGTATAGAAATAATTAGGTACATGGTGATGTCCCATATGCCCAGTTGATAGATATTCAAGAATCATCAATGTTTGCTCTTCCGTGAACTTTATCTGGACTCCATCTTTGCTTTTTTGCTGGTTGAATATAGTTGTCAATATATTATTCAATGAATTTAGCTGATTAGCTCGTGTGGATTCTGATATGTGGTGCATAAGAAGTTCTTCACATGTGTCATCTTGTACTACCATGCATCCATGTGGGAGCAACTGTAGTAAGACTGGGGAATCCATTTTTCTTTCAGCAGAGCCAATGCTTGATCTTCAAAATACTGCATTGCTATCAATAATTATGGCAAAGTTGCATGAGCAAATACATTTATGAGATGATTGCTAATGAATAATATGAATATTTGTTATAGGTTGAGAGATGGTGGGGCATCCTGCTTCCAAAGGTAGCTTCACTTCTTTATAGCAATGGCGGCCCTGTAATAATGGTTCAGGTAAAAGGAGTTGATTAGCTCATGCTTTCAAGTGTGCAAAAGTTTCAGAAGTTAAATACTTTATTTGTTAACTAAAGAGTGTCCTTTTTGATAGTGGTTTTTTCCTTTACCTGGCAAATTTAATTGGCAACTTTTAACAATTATATATGACATGACCTGACTCTATAAGAGCAGGATATATAAATAGAAAAACTTTTCATTCTGACAGAATTCATAACACTCTGAACTTTTAATCTTTCTAGATCTTGCAGGAGCTTTTTGCATTAGGTCAACTTTTGACACAACAATTAGTTTCAGTGGAGATAAGATTAGGCTTTATTTTGTTGAACCTACAATTTTCATCTTCACCACCTAAATCATGAGTGAGAAAAATCATTCTTTAATGGAATAGCATTGCTGGCTAACAAAATCCCTCGATTTCAACCTCTTCAATCTAGAAATAAGTTGTTTTGCTGCCCTTTTTGACTGTACTTGTTATATATCCTTGATTATGACTGATTCTTGGGTAGTCGTTGCCTTTTATTGTCAAAACGACTTATTTCTAGATTGATGTTATTTTTTTTCTTGTAGTTGTTACATAACCTTGAGTAAGAGTTGTCCTCTAAAATGCTTGTTCAGTGGTGTTTCCAGTAACTTATTTGAATCTTTAGTTTTTGGTTTGAAGAAACCTACTATATGAACCATTATTTAATTAAGGGAGTGAGCACACAAACTTCTGTGTGCTTTTACTTCAGATGCTATGATCTTTTCTTTAAGAAGAGGTTAGTTTCACAGGTTGAAAATGAATTTGGCTCATATGGAGATGACAAAACTTACCTGAACTTCCTGGTGAAATTGGCTCGAACGCACCTTGGTGATGATATAATCCTGTAAGAGGTTTTATGATTTTTTAAATTTAAGTCCCTCACTTCCTCAAACTTGGATGTCATGCATGCCAAATTTCATTTACCTATGTGCGTTTTCTGGTTTATCCATATGGGAGATAGTATTCAAAGTGGTGACTATAGGCAGAAAATTTTGAAAGTCACTTTAATCTCTTTTTCAGCAAAAGCTCCTATGTAATAACAGACTTGTCTTGTGAATAAAGATCCATTTTCCTATGAATGCAGAGGCTATGTCCATAATAAGCCTTTTTCAATCACATTATACCGTTAAATAACTAGCAATGTATTTAATACATAAGAATGTCGGCATCAACATTCATTGAATCTTCTTTTTATTATTATTTGATTACCGGAAAACTTATAATTTCTTCATTTTCAATACGTCAGATACACAACAGATGGTGGAACTAAAGAAACACTTCAAAACGGAGCAGTAGGCAGAGTTGATGTCTTCTCAGGTAATTAATACATGTACTTTGCTAATAAAAAGATACTTTGGACTTCATCTTACACAGTTATTGCATGTATATATAGTTATTGATATTGTTTGTTTACATAGTAGTAGTTATTTATGATGAGGTTAATATCACAACCAACTGATTAATTGCTTAAACTTATAGATATGGTATGAGTCATTATATCCCTCCCACCTGTAGGCTGGGACTTTAATTAAAAACTATCAAGTAAATGACTTAATTAAATGGAGATATATGACTGCACAAGGATTAAAACTGAGTACCTTCTACTTTGATATCATGTTGAGGTTAACACCACAACCAACTGAAGATCGGTTGGTTGTAGTATTAATCTCAACCATTCATATTCATAAGATCACTATGATGATCACAACCGACTAATATAATTTTAGATCAGTTGGTTATGGTGCTAACCTCAACAATTCACATTCATAAGATCATTATGAGGATGATATTGTATTGAATTGTTCTCTAGGTTGTCTGTTATAGTGGCAAACCTTGTATACAAGGGAGGGATGCCAGCTATTTGTTTTTAGGTAATCTTTCCTGAAACTCCATGCTAGTAACCCTTTCATTTGGCTACCATCCTTTTGACAAATCTGAGGGCAAACCTTGGTGCAACTAGTTAAGTTGCTGCCCTGGTAATTGAAACTTTGCAGTTTTCAGGCGCAGAATCAGCTTCTTTGTAAAATGTGAGAGATGAAGCTGTGTGCCCATGTGACTTCTCTCCCTCGTACCCTTGCCTGGCCCAAGGAAGTACTTTGCTGCAGCAGCCATTTTTTGTGTTTCAGTTTATTCAGACGCTGATTGTTTAATGCATCAAAGTTAATTTAGTTTGGTGATAATATTTCGCATCTTAAAGTTGTTAAAAGTGATAACTGAATTCTAGATATCGTGAGGAATTGCAGGCTCTTACACATTGCCAATGTTACTAAAACTCCATAGAAATCAAGTGATCCTTCAGCTTTGTAACCAGCTCATACTATGGCAGTCTTCTTGAAGTAACACATTCTACGATGAGTTTGAAAATTTTCCATGAAAGTAGAGCCTTTTCAGTTGAAAAAAGACTGTTTGCATATTCATTTTCTATTTTGTCTAATGGTATTTTGGTGGATTGTTTTCACTTAAAATGCATCACTTTTGTGGTGGTTGTGTTGATTCATCTGTGAAGGTTAATTTTTTTTTCTTTTTTAGTAAGTTCAATAATGTATTCATAACAAAAACAGAAAAAACATATAAGAGTGGCTAAGTTCATTTTTCAAATTAACAAAAATAACTAAATATGAGTAACGAACTTGGACGGTACTAAGAGTCCATAACTATACATCCAAATATAACGAAATAGACCTAACTAGGATATCTACTGGGATAGGAGCACCTCCAAGTTGCTTAGAGTTCCTTTCCTTCTAGATATTGTAAAACACCACCAATAAAGTCTTCTTTCCTTCTTAAAATCTTATCTTAGCGAAAAGTCCAATAAAAGATTATATAGGACTTAGTCAAAGATGGTTAGTCCATGAAGGGAGAAGAAGATGTTGAAATCCTGTCTACACACATCTTGTAAACTCACATGTAATGAAAAAGTGTTGGTGGTTTTCTTCCTCGGTTATGCATAAGTAACATAGGTTTTAGGATAGGATGCCTCACTAAATTAGCTTGTCTTGCATTAAAAGTCTTTCTTTGATTGCAAGGTACAGAATGAAGGAGTGTTGGGGAAGGTTGGTTTGGTTCCAAACAATGGGGTGTCAAGAAGTGGTTTGAAGTTTCCTTTTCATAGTGTTATAAGCTGAATTGATAGCAAATC
This sequence comes from Lumnitzera racemosa, assembly GCA_024138005.1. Classification (NCBI taxonomy): domain Eukaryota; kingdom Viridiplantae; phylum Streptophyta; class Magnoliopsida; order Myrtales; family Combretaceae; genus Lumnitzera; species Lumnitzera racemosa. Next base: position 8,664,058 of record JAMXBC010000008.1, on the reverse strand, counting down.
CTTGTCTTGGGTTAGCAATCTAAATAAACATGTTTTACTCCTACCTTCGAGGTTAGATGATGGGATAAGCTAGATTTAATGGAGTCCCAAATGTCCCCCTTCTAGCCAATGCCAATTTGTTCCATCTACAATATCACAACCTTGCCTCTTTTCTCTAACTTATGGCGTAAATATTCCTTTCACCAATCCAGTTTACAAGGGGACCATTAGGATGCCATAAGTCATACCAAAAGGATATATTTCTTCCATTCCTGATGTTTCAAGAGAAGAGTTACCTTGCCCATTTTCTAGCTTGGAGGATCTTTCGCCAAGACTAAGAGCTTTGTGATGGGTTTGGAAAGTTTTATCCTCTCAAAATTTCATCTCTAATCCAGCTTGATCATAAGTCATTGGGGTCAACAATCAAGTATCAGATATGCTTCAGTTGGGCTACCTTATTCTTGAGGATGATGTCCATAATTCCCAAACTCCCTTCACTCTTTGGTAAGCAAACATCTTCGCACAAGACTTTGGCCTTGGCTTTGTCTATGCCATTCCATAAAAATCTCATCATCTTAATTTGTAGCTCTTTTACGATCCTCTTCAAAAGAATGAACATAGATGCCCAGTAGACTTGCAGTGAGAAGAGAACACTTTTGATTAATTGGACCTACCTGCATACAACAAAAATTTGGTAGACCAGCAATTAATTCTAGTAGCGAATCTTTCTACCAAAATTGGGTAATGTACTTTGTTAATCCTAGTTGAGATGAGAGGAACCCCTAAGTATTTGGCCAGTAGCTGCCCTTCTTTGAAACCAATCATTGACAAGATTTGGTTTTTCACTGCTTGGTTAACTCCACTGAAAAAAATGTTTCTTTTTGACATGCTGGCATAGAGACCCAAGGGAAGTGTGAAAGACTATAGGCCCTGGTAGATCAAGCTAACCAAATTGAGGTTACCCTTAGGGGTTCTTTCTACTCTCTTATTCTATGTTCATGCCACCAAAGGGAGGAAATTGAGGTTTTTGCTCCAGAAATCAAAGAACTTGAAAGGGGTTCTTCTATTTAGTGTTAGCTGGCGAAGGTGAGCCATAATCGAACTATGATCAGAAATGCCTAGAGCACATATCCTTGTCTCAAAATTCAATAAGGCTAAAAGCCACTTCCAATTAATCAAAAATTTGTCCAGCCATCTCAGGAGGAGGCTAGAAAGGCTTCTATTTGACCACATATAGAGGGGACCACTAGTTTTAGCATCTTCTAGCTCCGCCTCCTTACAAAACTTGTTAAAATGCTCCATGCTTAGCAATTTTCTCCTCTACTTTTCGACATTCATTGAAATCACCACCTATGATCCAAGGCTCACGGATTGATGCTTAGATGTAAAGAAGGTCTTACCACAGGGCTTCTTTTTCCGTAGTTGAATTTGCTCTATAGACACATGTAAACCAAAAAGTCATATCCTCTTTAATGAGCTGGTGGCAACAGTGTATGAACTATCTATTTGAGACAGAGACCCTTATATGCTAGATGGTAGGGTTTCGAGCCACCCAAATGCAAAAGACGATAAGATTTTAGACCAAACCGAAAGTGCTTTATTAGGCTTGGCTTTTGTTTCTACTAGACCCAGCAAAGAAATATGATTTAATACACACATTCTCTTCACGGTTTTCGTTTTTTGAGGATCATTGAGCCCCTTATGTTCCATACTATTAACATTTATTAATAAAAGAAAAGAAGAGTGAACAATAGAGATACAGTCCCAATCAAAGTGGAGGATCGTTAGAGTTACCTCCGGTAGTAGCTCCCTTTTTCTTCCTTGTTTTCTCCTTTTTAACCGTGTTCTAAGGTAAATTGTCATTAGGTGGTTTGTTCTCTTGGTTAAGTTAGGTTTCTAAGATGAACTAATGGGAAGAATCAATAGAGATTTCACCTTGTTCATGAGGGTCAGCTTATGCTTGACCACACACTTCCTTGTCCTTAGAAATTGGGCTCTCTGCAATCAGGGCGGCATGAGAGCAATCACCTAATAACTTTTAGGCAATTTGAGGATGAACTATCAAAGGATAGTACCTCCACAGTAACGTTTTTGTCTTTCTTCTTACTTGGTGTGGTGCGGTTTTGAGCTTTTATTTGATTCCTATCTTTAATAACCACTCCATTAGGGTAGGGACCAACCCCTACATCAACACACTCCTGGTATTTCTCCATTTTATAAATAGGGCTATCCTTTAAGACTTCATTACTATTAATAAAATTCTCTTGCTCACCCCATGATCCACAACATACCAATCAATTGCATGCCTAAAAACCTTATAATGAGAGCAACGAGGGGAGACGTTTCCATATTCTATATCCACCATGGCAATCCTTCCACTTGCTCTCTTAACAACAAAGGGGAAGGGAAAGTTTGGCTTTAGCATCTCCCTCCATTGACACTCAAGCAAACCTGATCCGTTCTATTCTCACAGCAACTAAATCCAGCAAGAGGGGCTCGCCTATAGCACTTGCTACATACCCAATGCTGTCTCTATGGAGTAGCTCCAATGGCACTCCCATAACTTAATCCAAATAGGGATTTTCTCAAGCAGCATCCCGTCTGCCTTAAGAGACCAACGCTCAAGGATAATGGTTTAGTTGGCGAACAACCATTACTGACCCGATCTTGAGGAGAGAGGCTTCGTCCTTGAACTTAAAGAAGAAAAAACCATTTCCATTTGCAAAAACTTCCACCAGTCCTTTGTCCTTCCATGTGTTCCTTCAAATCTTTTCTCCAAACATAGAGACAGACGTAGGGGCTCTACGCAGATCAAATCACCTAATTTGGACGGAACGTGGTAGTCTAACAATACATCTACTAGTGGTCCGGGTAATGGAATATTCTACAAAACCAATTGAACAGAAGATCATGGTTTCTAGGATATTTGTTTACCACCCATGACTGATTTCATATGTGGTTGAATTTTCAATGTCATTTGCAATTTTTGTCATTTCCCTAACGGTTGACTTGCTTGTGGAGCTCTGACCATCATCCAAAAGGGTTGCTTTTGTTCCTTAAGTGGTGGGCTCAAGCTTGATTTGGTAGCCAAGTTACTTTTGTCAACTATCCCCATCTTCGTTTTTTCAGCCAAATCAGCAGGCTTGTCAGGCAAAGGCTAACTAATCACATCCATCGCCTTAGACTTCAAGCTAGAAACTGCCTTGGTTTTCTTATCCATCCTCCCAGAAACCGCTACACTACTCATCTCAGGAGGAACCCCATCGAATGCAGACAGAGTAGACTTCTTTTTTTTCCGTTTCCTCAACATACTCAGACTGTTCACTGAATTAGATGGCGCTAGAGCAACTTCAAATGAGACCTTCTCGTTTCTATGGACGAAGGTCCTCATGAAAACAACAAACCAGAGAAACACCAAAAAAACTAAGAATTGAGTTAATAAACTTAAAAATTAACAAGAGCAGACCGAAACATAACACAAGGGAAGAGAGAGAGAAAAGAACAGAGAGGAAAGGATGGATGGACAAAAATGAAGGAGCGGGAAGGGTGGAGGCAGGAAGAGGTTGAATGAAGGCGAGGGGAGGATGAGGCTAGAAGAGAGGTGAAAAGAAAAAAAAACAAAAGACAGTTTGAGAGGATTTTCTCTCTCTAGATTTTGAAGAGAGAGAAGGACATATCTGTGAGGGTTAATTGATCATATGAAATTGATTTCTTCTTCAGTACGATATCTTCTGATATATTGTACTCATTTCCTTAATTTCTTTGGCCCTAGCTGTTGATTTTCAAACTGGAAGTGACCCTTGGCCCATTTTCCAACTACAAAAAAAGTTCAATCCCCAAGGAAAGTCACCTCCACTTTCTGCGTGAGTCTCTTCATCATTTCCAGTAACACATATTGTTATTTTGTTCAAGTGAAGTTACAAGTTGATTTTGTTGTTTGTGTTCTTGTTATTTCAGGGAGTTCTATACTGGTTGGCTAACTCACTGGGGAAATGAACTTGCTACGACTGATCCCTATCGTACTGCAGCTGAACTTGAAAAAATATTGTCAAGAAATGGTTCAGCCGTGCTTTATGTAATGCTTCATTAGATCTTACCTGTCATCACCCAAGAGAAGAAAATATTCACCTGTATATCGTTCTCAAATAAACTGAGAACATTTTGTAAAAGTTTTTCCATTTTGTTTCATATCCAGATGGCTCATGGTGGAACAAATTTTGGCTTCTACAATGGGGCAAATACTGGTCAGGATCAATCTGATTACCAGCCTGACCTTACCTCTTATGATTATGTAAGGAAGAAGTCCATTCTTTGTGTAAAATGTCTGCATAAGTTTCATGTTATAACCATGAGTAATTTTTTTCTTCAGGATGCACCTATTACAGAAGCTGGTGATTCAGATAGCCCAAAATATAGAGGTATTGCATTTACAGGCCACCCTTTGATATGTTGAAGGAGATAGCAAAACAGCTTTTTATATTAAGATTATGAGGATGACTGGCATTCAAAAGTATCACTGTTCTTCCTCTCATTTCTGGGCATTATAAAGACATATATTATGGTGGTAATAATTACCAAATATAATAAAAAGTCGAAATAAGTTGATGAGGGGAATGAGAAATATTGGGGAGGTAAGGAAGATAATATATCTAAAAAATAGTTATCTAAAGTGATGAAAAATTGGGATAGTTGTTATGCCCTCTGCCACATGCCCCTGCTCCTGTGGTAGTTTGTTAATCTGCAATTATCTTTAATTCTCCTGAATATGGGAGTTGTCATCACAGACATGGCAAAGTAGTTTTTTTGCAAGGTACTTTTATTTGTACAAAGCCAAGCGATACTTACTATGTAAATTCCTCACAAGCCAAATTCAGGTTCCTCCTGCTAGCTTTAAGTAAAGAGCTATTAAATGTGATAATTTGAAAGCAGGTACAATGCCAGTATCCGATTGCAGTTATGTTTTCTCTTTCACTTTGACAGATGAATTATCCATACTATATTCTTTCCCCTGAATGGTTTACTTGTTCTAGTGTTGTTCCATACCATTTTCAATCTGTTAAAATCACAATCTCAGCTACCAATACTGATTTATTTTTTTGGAAATTATCTATGAGACTACAAATTTCATGTTTCCTTTTACGATATATGTGACTGCTAATATTCATGTTTCAGCAATTCGGAGGGTCATAGAGCATTATTCTGTAGGACCTCTTCCCATGGTTCCTAAGAATATTGCGAAGATTGGATATGGACGGATTGTATTACAGAGAACAACCCTTCTTTTTGATTTACTTGACAGAATAAATCCTCTTGATGTGGCAGAAGCTACATCTCCTTTATCAATGGAGTCTGTTGGCCAGGTGCTTTTATTGATGCTTGTACTATTTGTGGATCTCATTGTTTGTTTCCATAAAATGTCATATAAATTCAGTAAATGTTATATTATCTGATACCGGGATCTACTATTTAGATGTTCGGTTTCTTATTATATGCATCCGAATATGCTGCAGTGGACCAGGCTAGCACTCTGTTTGTACCAAAGGTATAATTTTTTCCCCGAGTTATGTCATTAATCTTGTCCGATGTGCTTTGATTTTTCTATCTCCAACAGCTCAAATCTGCAGTTGCATGTTTCTTTTTGTTTCCACAGAATGTTACTGACATTTGAAACATATGAGAAATCTAAAAATGCAGGTCCACGACAGAGGCCAAGTGTTTATATCATGCCCTTCACATGAAAACAGACCAATCTATGTTGGCATTATTGAAAGATGGTCCAATAAGAAACTTGAGCTTCCTGCAATTGAATGTACATCCAAGATAATGTTGTACATTTTGGTATGCCTTCTTACTATCACTTTAATTTTGAGATGGGTGTTGACTACAATCTACAGACTAGGAATGTTCTTCCATGGTAAAAGAGAGAGAGAGAGAGCAAAGTCGAGCTCCAAGAATTCAAAGTATTAGTAGGTTTATGCAGTCAGTGAGTAGCAAGAGCCCATTAGTGATTTGTCTATAGAAGATGATATCTCGTTCATTGATAACCTAGGAAAAAAATGCTTTTGGACTTTGCATATCCTGGGATAATAATCATGTTATCTGAAGAGGTCATTGGTTGGTCAGAGAAACTTCTGTTTACTATAAAACTGCCTAGGACCACTAATAGATATCCAGCATACAATAAAACATTACTAATACTGCTTGTAAGGAGCTTCAAATATTGAGTTGTGGCAAGTGCCTGTTTGCTTCCTTATATATTTTGTCTCTGCATTTTTGAATCATAGAAGGCAGAAGTCTCCTAGAGAGTCATTGCTATTCATGTTTCATAATCTATAATCTGTATAGCTAACTGAAGTACAATTGAACGCTGATTTGATGCATATCATTGATAGGAAATTGTCACATGTACCAAAATTGGAGAATATAATATCATTTGTTTGTTATCAGATGGTTTAAATGTTATATATTATATTCCCATTATGATTTGGTTCTTGATTTTCATAGGTTGAGAATATGGGACGTGTGAACTATGGAAAGTACCTCTTTGATCCGAAGGTGAAGTTGTCTGTTAATTTTTCTCTCGTACTTTTATTATTTATGTTAAAGCTCTTAGTCTGAAAATCAACCATGTAACTCCACAGACAGGAAAGGTCATAGTGCCATTTTATGGCTATTAATTGGTTGCTTTCCGATATGCTATCTAAGAGTTCCTCTCAATCTACCAAGCTAAATGGTGATGATTGTAAAAGCCTAGTCAATATGCTAAATTGAAGGATGCTTCCTTGGGCAAGTAGGTATTTATACTGTGCCATCCACACACAACCTGTAAAATCCATTCATTTTGCTTTATAAGTTTTCCTCTCATCTCCTTGCATCCTACCAAAGAAGGTTGTGAAGCTTATTGAAGCTAAAATGAGAAATTTCCTTGTGGCTGGAAAGGAAGATGTTGTACCAAGGAAGACATCAGGGGGCAGGTATGGCTCACCAAAGAAGACGGCATTGTAGGAATCCAAACCCGGCAACTTGGAAGAAAACAGCAGAAGTGAAGTACCTTTGGAGTGTTCTTCCAGTAGTGTGATTGGTCTATAGCCTTCACGAACCAGCACATACCCAGTTATAGGCAAGAGTATTTGTCAAATCAAGTCACCTAGTATTTTCTCATGGAACAAGACAAAACTGCTGCTACTAAGGCCTCTCATTCAATTTTTAATGCAGAATTAGAGATGGTAACTTCATATCTGTCCATTATACGGGGTCACTCCCTGGTGGTCCCCTTGTGACTGTACAATTGTAGGATTACACATGGGTTCAGCATATTTCTGGTGCCAGAATTTGCTCCATTGTTGACATTGGTTCTTGTGATCTCCCTAATTTTTGAGGTACTTGGAGCCAGATATAGCAAATCCTACTGGGCATGCTATACCCTGATGTTTCACATCCAAGGGCATGACAAACATGCAAACAAAATGGCATACTCACACTGAAATCAGGCTCAAATATCCTTGGGGAATATTAAGCTATTGGGCTAAGGTTCTCAAGTTGCTAAGGCTATTATAATTTATAGGCATGCCTTTATTCTTTGGTTGGCCCTATATCAGAAACCCAACGCATTAGATGAGCTGCAAGCATGGGCTGTTACATTAAGCTCCTCCTGTTCAGTTTTTCCAATCTCATTTGGTGATACACTAGCTTGGGAATTTTAGGTGTTCTAGGAGTTGATTCCTGGAAGGATTGTCCAAGGTTGCAAGCACTGCCTTAGTTTGGCTGTAATGCTGGATTAATGGAAATTGGAATGAACAAAGAGAAGATGCTCAAAATTGGCTTGCAAAGGAGATTATGAGTTTTTTCCTGTTGGAACAAAAACTTGGAAGAGCAACAATTACTACCCATTTCATTTTAAAGCCTGAGAGTCAGAAACCAAGGAGTCAGTGGGACAATAACAGTTCATTGGGCAGATACTATGGGATATAGCAATCCCAGTGTGTATCTAGAAAAAAAGTAATTTTAAATAATTTAATTAGAAAGATCAATCAGTCTTTGTTTTCTAGCATAAATTCCAGTTTTGATTAGTCTGAAATTGCAAACTATTTGTACATCATATTGCTCATATCTGAATGATACTATGATCAATGAAGAGGCAAAGACTGTAATTGGACTCATTAACTCTTGGTATGTGAAAGCTTGCGAATTATAGACAGCCCAAACAAATGTCCTTTGTGGAATTTAAACCAATATCCTCGTGAAGATTGTTGTGAATGTTTATAAGCAGAGAAACCCCACATGGATAATCAGGAAAGTTGCACAACACGTTTTTAACTTAGATCAAGTCTATGAAAGTGGCTACAATGGAGTGACTATATAAGCAGTCAGTCACAAGGTAGTATTGGCTTGAGGGATAACCACAGTTGCATAGAATAGTATACTTTTGTTGTTCCTTTTCTGCGGCAACCTTTTTCTTTATTCTGGTTAATTTGGAATGCATACGGGTTTTCACCATGTTTTTGCTTCATTTAGAAAAGCAAGCTTTATCCTAGGTCAGATATTTGACAGCTTCTCTCTGGCTTTTGTAGGGTATCCTCTCTTCCGTTTACATGAATGGCAGGGCTCTACAAGGATGGAAAATGTATTCAATTCCATTCCACAACCTGAATGAGGTGCCGGAGTTTAACCCAATCATTCAGGTTCAACATTCATGGTCAGTTTCATCCCATGGAAAGTCCCACAAAAAATCTGGTATTCCCATGAGAACTACAAATGCGTTGAGCTTGTAGAATATATCTTTTACATTATGCTCCCGCCTTGTTTCTCTTCTACTAGACATTAAACATGCAAACAAATATTTGTTGCTTCTATTTTGCAGCATATTCAGTTAAAGAACCCGGACTTTATTCCGGCAGTTTCTACATTCATGAAGTAGACCGGATCAAAGATACATTCTTTTCTTTCCCTGATTTGGGTAAAGGGATTGCATATGTCAACGACTTTAATATAGGAAGATACTGGCCGGTATGGAGTCATTTTCTTGTCGTTAATATTTTTTCTTGTTTCATTTTGTTGTGATTTGTACATCGACTATTTATAAAAATGGTTCATCTCCTTTTCTTTTAAGACTTAATTTTTCTTTTTGTTTTCTTGATTACCCATTTTGCAGTCATTGGGACCCCAGTGTAACCTCTATGTTCCTGCACCAGTCCTTCGGCCTGGGAAAAATAAAGTGGTATGACATTAACCTCGAGAATTTATGGCATCCCTCTATTATTTCCCATGATGATTTTGGTATTGCAAACACTCTATTATGTGTCCATTGAATTACAATGATTTACTTGAGAATTAGAGACAATTCTCTATTTCGTGGACCTTGGCATTAAGTAACGTTTGAAACTTCATTAAATAATTTCTTTTGGATAATGCTCCTACATAATCTTCGACAACATTAAAAAACGTCTAAGGTGCTGAATGTCATACCTATACTTACATTCAATCGACCACATTAGCTGAGATAGTAGAGTAGTTGACGTTTAGGAGATATTTGGTAGTTTCACAGAGTAGGTAGCAAATTGCATTCTTTTGGCGTAGTATGCATACTTAATGCAATATTATCTAGGTATCTTTTGCCAAATCTTTGGAAAGAATATCTCCAAAGGTCCTTAACTTGACAACCAAAAACGAAATCGAGGGATGACCAATAGATGGGTAAGTGTAGCATAGACCTACAAAAGATGGGGAGCTTAATGTTGGGTTTATGTTAAGCTTGTGAGTATATAGGTAAAAGCAGAAGGCCTGGATAAGCAAGTTTGGAAGTGAGTATCATATGTTTTACCTAATGAACTGAAAGAAGGGGTCATATTCCCCAGGCTTCTCAATTTCTTGTCTTTAGCACATACAGAGAATAGAACGTGTTGGGTAGAGAAATGTCTTCAGCACATACAGAGAATAGAACAGTCAATTGCATGGTTTTCCCATTTTCTTTTACGTTGCATTATCAATTTTCTTGGGTTTTTGCAGGTGGTTTTTGAGTTGGAATCGTCAGAGCCAGAGATAGCGTTATATTCGGTTGACAAACCGGATTTCACATGTGGACCTACTCGATCGAGTGTACATCAGCTTTAACATTCCACTAATTTGAACACTCATACCGGCCGACAGCTTATCATTAGCAGGATTGAAGCGAGGGAGGATTTTAATTCTACTTCTTCAGCCCAATTGACAGGATGAAGCATGCAGAAGCAAAAGCAAGATCGAAGACATTTACCATATATGAAGAAGTTAACTTTTCCAAGTCAATCCGTTTAGTTCCAAAGTAGATTTATAGATTAAATTTGGGCAAAATGAGAATTGTGAAGGAAAGTACAAACAGGAAAAGATATGCTGTTATCCCCTTTAAGAGAAATGGTAAATGCTTGACTGCCCATCAAACTACTAGCACCATATATGCTTGCTTAACAAAATTCCCCTTCTTGACTCGCTTTATTGGTATGAACACTAACTACATCAAAGACAATACAATTATTTTTCTGGAAGATGGAAGCTGTTTTCTCAGCTGGTAACATATTAATCCCCTGTGACTCAGACCAGCTCTATTTTGTTAATCTTGCGATTTGGCAGAGATCAATTCCAAAGGATTTCTGACCATCATTTTAAACAATGATATCTATTAGAATGCTGCCTCGATGGTTAAATAACATTCTCCTTCTTTCTCCCGCAAAATGAATCGCCGTTTCTTGCTAGCATACTTACCAATCCGTGCGTGCAAACACACTCGGAAGGCGTGGGAAGTAAGAAACTGTTAACAGCACAAAAAAAGACAAAAAGTGCTTGTTCTGAATGGAAACATTCTGGGTAGAATAGCCATTTCTTGATACCGAATACAAAAAGATAGTGGATTTTATGTATTAAGTTGCAACCCAACATTAACAAGTTGTGCCATAATTTAATCCTGAAAATTTTATACAGTGGCTAATAGCCACATTAAATCAGCAAGTGTTTCAGGCAGCCTAAATTGTCTATTGCATTGATTCACTATTCCTGCATGGGGAGATGCTATGAAGTTACAAAAGAAAGAACTAAAATGTCTGCCATTGATGCGTTGAGTGAATGTACTGGCCACAAATAATGCCAATGCCCTTCACTTAAGATACACTGGAAACATACCCTAACATTTAGCCTCTCTTACCGGAGAAGAAACAAAATGGGAAAGCTCCATGGGAAACTCTGCCAGGTTATTGTCAAGCAGCAACGACACATCATTTCTGGGACTGATGCGAAGCATCTTTTGAATCCTGTTTACTTGACACGGCTGCAGTTGCTGCTGCTGTCACAGCAGCTGCAGCAGCACCCAACTTTGTTGCGCCTGCTGCCTTCATGGCCCCACCTATTTTTGCAAACGCTGCAATTCCTCCTACAAGAATAGCCCTCAGAGCGACTGTGGGTTTAACTGACATGTCTTATTCGACCTGAAAAAAATCAGATGCTAACCAAAATCAAAACTTACATATAGTTCCATATAATATGGAGGAATCTTAAAATGCGTCATCAATGTGAAAGAGCAAAGCGTTCAATTGGAGAAAGTTAAAAACAGAATCTTCTTAACATGTGCCCAGATGCACTTACTAACATTGCTTAATGGAAGCTATGCATTTTTCCAAGGCAACTACTATCTTATGAAATGTTGAATAATGATCCAGAAGTAAATTTCCTTATTACATCTAGTTAATCAATGTTGACAACAATTAATAAAATGATGCATGTCACATTTATTTGCACACCCAAAATATATACCTGCACACCTATATGCATCTTTCTTGCTTTCTTGTTGAGTGTGGAAATTTCAATTATGGGTGTGCATTGTACATTTCATTAAAATAATTAGCAAATCAATGAAAAGGAGATATTTCAAAACTATTGCCATGAAAATACATCAAATTCCATAACAGGTTTTCAGAAAACTTGACATCATAAAATTTCAAAAATATACATTTCAAGTTATCTTTCAAGCTCACCTATCAACCTTAAGATACTATGCGTCATCTTGGGACCTTTCTACTTCATCCATGTGCTCATTAAGCCACCAAAAAAAAAAAAAAAAAAAAAACATGCCTAATGTCTTCACTGAAAAGTTACTAATACAACACCTTCAGCTGAACCCTTCCATTTTGTTTTTAGGAGAACTTTTACTTCCATTAGAACTTTTGGCTTTAGAGTTTTGGAGTCATTGTAATATTGGCTAGGTCCAGTTTTTCCTTCCCCATATCAGTATTCTTAGGAGAGTTAGTCCATGCACTCCTGGTTAGTTAAGCATGTAGGCCAACACCGTTGAACTTCATTGTCATCTATATAGTCTACTGTTTTTGTATTCTGTAAAAAGGCCTATGTCTTGTAACTTGTTCCATTTAAATGCATACTGAATTTATCCCAAAAGACGATAAATTGTAAATACAGCCCTTATATTTGCTTCATGTTTGTTAAACCCTCCTATATTTGAAATTCCCAACATTAATTTAAAAAAAAAAAAAATTGTTGCATTTGGGAGTCCTACATGACCATTTCACTTTTGAATTTATGCATTTTTTTCAGTGCTCTTTTATTATTCAATCCAATAGCAAAACAGTAAAACAAGGTCTAAAACAATCTGCATGATCAATCTTAAAAATAAGGGAGTTATGCGCTTGTGAAGAAACCCAAAAAAGGAAAAGATGATTATAGGCTAGATGAACTATCACAATCCATCTTCTTTAGTCAAGGGGAAAAAAAAAAATACTTTGCAGTTGTCTAGTGCAGAATCTCATGCATGCAAGGGCTCATATCATAGTTTCACACCTTGAATCCTGATTCGGATAACTCTACCACTTGAAACTTAATACACCAACATCGATGGAGATCCACGTTGGGTATAGTTCAATTTGGTTCGGTTGCAATTTGAACCAAACCATTAAAATTAGTTCAATTCAGACCATAAACCAAACTGTAAACCAAAGTTCTGACCGAATGTTCAAGGGGAAAATGAATATTTTCAATCCAGTTTGATCCAGATTACAGTTTAGCTCAAATTTATAGTCAATTTTAATGAATCACTGATGTTGGATCGTAAATTGAATGCCAAACATAAAATCCAAACCAAAATAATAATAAAAAGCATTTTTCAGTTTATGATTTATTTCAGTTTGGTCAATTTTCTACCAACCCCTACATGTGTAATAGCTACTTCCTAACATTATAGCAGACCCAAGAGGTTCAGATTGAAGGACCAAGGTAGCATAGTCCACAGACAATGTGTCATCATTCCACCACAATGCTAGCCTGGCTTCATGTGATAAGTTCACCTATATTTGCTTAAGCTAACTCCAATCTTCCAATGCGAGTCCCATGAATTTACATTTTATATTGTAACACCTATTTGTCTAAACTTAAACAGGTTTCCACAAATCTACTTCTTAAAGCCCAAGTTTACTCTTGATTTTCCAGGAATTCGCTTCTTAAACCTACCAATTAAAAAATTTTACTCTTAATCCGAAATCCATTAAATCAAATTCACACTCATCTTCATACTAATAAATGTTTCCTGACCTCATGCTACTCAATAGCAAATAATTATGTATTTGGTTGATTCTTATTCTGATCGTTTCATTCAATTCCTGAATAGACTAGTTAATAGATGAAAAGTTTCCTTTACTAGGAACTTTCTGCATAAGCGTTACTAATAGAACTGCATTCATATTACTGTTCTAATTTATACTACTTCCTATTGAATGAGACGACCATACTTGCAGCCTCAATAATGCTCGAGTGGACTAAAATTACGTAGGACAGTTTGTATCATAATATAAATAGGTGCATCTTCTATTGAACTTTAGATATATGAAAAAAGGGATCGACATGAGTCCCATCTCTCTATATACAGTCCCCAATGCCCTATTTGTAAGAAGTGGATGGAAATTGCACCTAATTAAGTAGGTCTGGTTGTACCTACCTTCTACTTCTTAAGTTATGAATTTTTTGATGAAAGGAAACATTTTAAATAGTTCCTAACTTGTTGCTTGTTCCAAGGCAAAGGAGAACAGATTAATGTGACAATCACCCGCTTTAGGAATAAAATGTGAATATGTTATGAGTAGTAGAGTAGTTTTCTGTTGCAGTTGTGTATATTTGTATATATGTAATGTTTGCAGTGTGTATTTGTGTATATAAAATGATGTATCTAAGTGCAGAAGTATAATGGGTTTAGTACAAACATGTAGTATGTGCTTGTGTATATACAGTGACCTATCCAAGTGCTATTGTGTAGTAAGTGCTAGTGCAGACTAAGTGTCCTTATTGTTTTTTAGGTTAGTGGTGATGTATCATGTTATTTAGGGGTTAAAATAGAAAAAAAGGTAGTTATATGTAACTGCTTTTTATGTTTGTATTTTACGGCAAAATGTAATGGAAAAGGAAGCTAAGCCTATTTTCTCTAAAAAATTTTAGAAACTTTATGTTCAAAGAGATCTTTATGTTCTCTCTTAAAATTGAGCCTAAGCACTAAGAATAACTGCAACTAACTACCCCTAAATAACAGGATATATCACCACTAACCTAAAGAACAACAAGAGCATCTGATCTGCACTAACGCCTACTACACTAAAGCACTTGGACAAGTCACTCTACATACATAAACACACACACTACACGGCTGCATTAAACCTATTATATCACTGCACTTTGACAAATTATTTTATATACACAAATACACACACTACATAGACATTACATATATACAAATATACACAATTGCAATGGAAAACTACTCTACAGCTCATAACATTACTCCCCCCTCGAAAATGCACGTGACCTCACATATGATTTTAGGCTATCCAGTGGAAATCATAGTGGCATCCTCTAAGAAGCATCACCAAAATTTCTGGTGGTGTTATGCAATCATCTAAAACTTCCTTGGCCAAGGGAATAACCTATCCATGATGCAGAAGGAGTGGCACTGTGCTCAAGCTTTAGTTGAACTTTTTGAGAGAAGGCATCATGACCAATCTTGATCCTGTTACCCACCATCCCAGACTTTCCCCTCGGCCAATCTCTCCTCTCAATTGCTCCTCTAACATCATTGGCATCATTGTGTCCTCCTGCCATCTTTCCTGTCACTTTCACATTCAGCAAGGATGCAAGTCAGCCAAACAGTGGTTGTTTGCATGCTTCAAGTTGCTGCCTTTCTTCCTTGTATAAGGCGAGGAAGGTATGATTGTGCCCCCTTGCCCAAATCCAATTTCATTGACAATGCATTGGTACACCCAGCAACTTCTTTTCCTCTATAAGGCATATTAATGCAATCTTTCCTAGAATTTTGAACTTTCAAGCATGTCTTTTGCAATTTCTTAGTCAGCGCCTGAGTTTCACAAGGAAACTCATTTTGCATCGCCTTGGACGCAATGCTTTCATGCTCTTGATTTATTTGGTCACTCACCCTATTCTCTTGGTACATGCTGATGTTGTTGACATTTCCTGGCCCTTTCTCTATCGAGCAATGACCTAACATGTTGCATGTCAAACTCGCTAGCTGGGCTGACCAATGTTGTTATCATGTTTCACATTTTGCCCTATCCTCTTTGTGCACAACGAAAAAGGCTTCAAATTATTGTTGCAATTTCTTCACTTCTTCGATAAAGACTCGCTCTAATACCAAATTATTACAACACCGGTTTGAATAATTCATTTTTGGGCTCGCTAAATGAGAGAACCCAATGATCTCAATGTTTAGGCTCAATTTTAAGAGAGTACCTAAGGATCTCTTTTAACATAAAGTTTTGAAATTTTTTTAGAGAAAATAGGCTTAGTTTCCTTTTCCATTACATTCTGCCATAAAATACAAACATAAGAAGCAGTTACGTATAACTGTCATTTTCCCTATTTGAACTCCTTTTTTAACACATAAAATAACTACAACTAACTTCTCCTAAATAACAAGACACATCACCACTAACCTAAAAAACAACAAGGACACCTATTCTACACTAGTACCTACTACACCACAACACTTGGACAAGTCACTCTATATATACAAACACACACATTACATCTACACTAAACCCATTATACCATTGCACTTGGACACATCATTTTATATACATAAATACACACATGGCAGAAACATTGCATATATACAAATATACACAACTGCAACAGAAAACTACTCTACTGCACAAAACAGGGTACAATCCCTAAAATTCCAACTTATGGTATTACACAGCTATCACAGAACCCATTTGAAAAAGCAAAAGTAATACAACATAACCAATACTCCTTACTACTACAAAGTGGGGTCTAGCTAGATGGTCCCTATTTCATCAATTGCACTCATTCACAAGCAATGGGAAAATGAATTATTTGAACAAGCTTGCCTAAGTAAGAACTCTTGCTGTATATATATATATCTGATTGCATCTTTGTTCATGGGATGAGTTAACATTAGATCAAGGAAGCAAATAAGTTTTCTGTAACTCAGATTCATATCAACTAGGCCCAGATTCATTTAAATGATCCATTTGAAGAGGGGGAAGAGGGAGGGTGGGAGGGGGGTGGAGGGTGGTGATGGAGCCATCCGTTCTTCCATCCAAAATATGGCTCGAGTGGTGGCTCCATATTTTTTCCTTCCATTCAAACTTACATGTGGATGTCTTCAAAGAAGAACAGTTTCAGAATTCCAAAACTAATAAATCCCGCTTTTTTTTAACTAACATTAAGGAGCCAAATTAAGCCACAACGAGTCTAGGATAAACGGTGCCCAGGCATTTGCTAAGAGGCAAAAAAAGAAAATTTTCACCATTATCCTTTAAAATTTTCAAGATATCTCATTTAGCCTTTAAACAAGTAATCACAGCAACCCTTAATGGGACCATATATACCATCTTAATTAAGAATTCACTGCACGACCTATCATAAGAACACCCAATCAACCAAGTTAATCCTACATTGTACAGCACTCGTTTAGCATTCAATTCGTCAATAATAGATTTTAACCAATCGAAAAAATAAAAACTTTAAGGAAAGATATAAATAAAAAGAAAAATGCAGATATACACATTATTCAAATCGCCCGATAGATTAAAAGGACAGATTTCAAAAAGACAAAACGAAAATATTCACAATCCATGAACAGACAGATCGATACACGCATACACAAACAAGAATAATTAAGCCATGTAAAGAAAAATATAGCAGACGATAGAGCTAAAAATCAAACCTTTAAGGGTTCTGGAAATGGGATTTGATGTTGGTTCGAGTGAATTTTGTGTTCTTTCTTGTTAATTGCTATTTGAAGGGTGAGGAAAATGAAGAAGAACAAGGAGGAATAAAGGAGGTCCTGTTTTGTGTAGCTATCCTTCTATTTCGGGACTTAAATTTAGGCCTGCATAAATGGAGAGTGATTGTGTGTTTGAAGGATACGACGTCGTAGAAGTGCATCCCGAGTCCCCTGGTGGTCGGTAGGTACACCAAGACTACATTCATTTCAGCCGAATATACCACAAATTATAGTTTGACATAAATGGGGTATTAATATTTATGGATACCATATAGGGCAAAATATATATATCCATATTTACTGAAATAAAAAATCAAGGAATAAATGCTCCAGAGAAATTTCTAGGTTTCTTCTCCATGATAACAATTATTAGATTATCTCTTATTATGTGATATTAATTATTCTCAAAACATATTACTATAAAACAATAGAAGTTGTTGTTACTATCATCATGACTCTCAATGTGATTGCTATTAACCCCATCACTTCACAACCACCATTATGAGTGTAGTTATCAAACTACAACCTACTTAATAAGCAGATTATAATTCTTTGGTTAAACCATCATTGGTACGGATTAGTGAGTTAAGCAAACTAATTAAACTCATATACATATAGTTATTAAAATCGCAAATTAACAATATAATTTTACGAGTCTATAATTTTATTATATTTTTCATAGTTAAAATAAATGTAAAATTGTAAACTTTTATTAAAATTATGAATTTTAATATACGATTCTATAAATTTATGATTTTATTAGTTTTATACAATTTCATATGATTTTACCGATTTTATGCATTTAAATGAATAATAAAATTACAAGTTTTACAACCATATATATACATGTTAATAGGTTACATGGGTCAACTTATCGACCATTAAGATTTTTTCTTTTACAATTTGGTTTAATTAATATGTATTGAAAACTTTATGACCAACTGATTCAAAGTTATGACGATAATGAAGTAAAAGAACCTTACACTATGTTTGGTTGGGATGAAAACTGTAGAATCATAATGACATCTAATGAAACTAGAGGAAATTGGATGTTTAGTAATAATGGAAATGGATAGAAAAGAATGGAAATATTTTTACTTTTAAATCCACTTCTTTTCTCTCCAAAAACGAATAGAAATTAGAAATGACAGGAGATGATAGTAAATTACAAAAATATCCTTTATAATATAATTTGTCAAAATAAAAGCAAGGTAACTTGTCTTATATTAACTCCATTTTCATTTATTTCCACTTTTAATACAAAGCAAACAAAAGAATTGAAAATCCCACTTTCCAATTCCCTCCATTTCTTTCATATATTACCAAATACAAAATTAAAATCACATTTTCGTTTCCATTCATTTATTTTTTCCTCCACTCATTCCTACCCATTTTTCTTCTATCAAAAATTGCGAAACACTGTATTAATGACACATTTTATTGACTTAATAAGGGTGGAATAGAATAATTATTCTTTATTTATAAGTTTTTTTTTACTTTTAGTTGATGAAATAGTTATTCAACAGAATTATCATAGCTGCAAACAAGCAATTGTAATTCGTTCCTAAGACGAAGGAAATAACTATAGTTGATATTTTTAAGCATATTTCCATATCTATGGAGACCTCAAATGAAATATAAAAAACGCCTATTACTTCTCTATTCCATTATTTAAGAGTTGCAATTATATTATCACTTTATTCAATTTTTTAAACCAAGCATGCCATAGGAGTTTTGGATATTAAACTAAATAACAAAGGCAATAATTGGCAAAAATAATTTCCCGTTAAATGAAAATTAGCAGATGAGACACTCACGCTATGGCTATAAAAATGATTATATGTAAAATTATTTATAAAAATGATAAAATTTTGATGGACCTCCAGCATAAGTGCCTAAACATACAAAATAGTTATGAATTAAACGTTAATAATTTACTATCGTTATTTATAAAATTTCAAGTTATGAAATGAGATAAAAATGTAAAATTCTCATAATTAAATTTTCAATATTTTAAATTATGAAAACAATCATTATACAATAATCTAATGTAATAACTCTTTCACGAGCATAGAGTTACTTCCTAAATTTAAATGCATACCTTTTAAATAATATAGGTAAATATAATAAAAGACTTAATTTTAGTTTTCACATAGATTTCCTAGTATATAAACTATTTGAACCTGAGTTACATGAAATTTAGAAAAAAATTAAGTGCTAAACAAAAATCAGTTACACATTTTATGGGCCGCATAACAACCCCTAAATATACCACTAAAAAAGAGCATATTATGCAAAAGAAGTATTTATTCCTTCCATTTATATCTAAAACAAATAATTGAAATTCTAAAATAAGTTTATAAAACTTAGAAGAGAGGAAGGCCTTAATGTGTAGACAAAAGATATGACTTACTTAAACTTGTTTCTCAATATTCATCCTTTTGAATATTTTCTTTTTTTATGAAAGAAAGCCTTATTTTTTCTTTTGCAGATATGATCGAGTAAGCAACATTGGAATGCAAAATTCTATATGATAACAAGAAATGTGCAAGTGAGTTAAATAAGTCAATCAGCTCGACCCACTTTAGCTTGAAGGTTAAATGGGCCAGGTTATTTTAGCTTACTTTTAGATGGACCAAATTTTGGCTAACACTACTTGACTTACTTTACTCTGTGGGTTAAACGAGCTAGTTCATACAACCTACTTTAGTGGTTTGTCCATTCAACCCATTTATCCCTTTAATCTACTGAAACAAATATCACCTTACATACTTAAATAATTAAATTTAAATTAACAAAAAACATATATACAATTCATGAAATGTTGGTAAAGAGAAACCTAGCTTTAGGATATTACGATTCCTAATTTATGAACTTCTTCCAACTTTTAACAATTAAAATGTACTGAATATAATATAAAGATATTTATCAACAAATTACTATCTAGACTCTAATTTAGTAACTACTCCATTACTACAAGTTAACAATTAACATGTAATAAATATAACATAAAGATATTTGCTTTCTCGTAAATTCCTAAAATCTTAAATAATACTTGTTATAGAGTCATTGATTGACTATAATGTATTAGTACTTACTACCATGTTGGGGGTTAAAAAATAAAATAAAAGCAGGCCAACTTAACTCGTCACAAGTTAACATATAGGTTAAATGGGTCAAGCCAAAATGGCCCAATTTTTGAACGGGATGAAATCCTTAACCAAAACCTACTTTCAAAGTAGGTTTAACAAGCCTACCCAAAGGTTAAAGCCTACTTACACAACTCTAAATGTGATCAATGCAATGATTATCTCTCTATCAAAAAAAGAGTGCCGAAATTCATCTCTTCCATAATATTATACGTGAACACTCCTCTAATCTTCAATTACCTAATAAAATAACAATACCGACAAGTTTACTTAGAGATAATGGAACAGACGAAGAATAGAAAAGTTATGCATTGGGAGTAAGTATTATTAGAAATAGGTTAGGAATTTCTTTTACAGCGCTTACTTTGTATAATTTTTTATTGCAAAGAATACTTATTGCAGTGTTTACTTCATTTCATTAAATGCAGTATTATATTAGGAATACAAGTAAAATTACTAATTTACCCCTACATAGTCATTTCAAAAAATAATCAAAATTTATTTAACTTTTCTTATACATATAAATGTATATATTATAGATATTTTGAAAAAAAAAATTACTACAATTATCTTGCTTTTTTTAACACATCTTATATCTTAAGCTTAATTTAAAAAAATGTAAAATAAAATAAAAGAAAGGATACTGCAAAATTTATTTTAGCAAGTGCTCAAATTATGAGACAAAATTTCAATGGATTATTTTCAAAAATGGTAAATTCTACCTAAAGCTATAACACTCCGAGACCATAAATGGCCGTTACAACTCGCCACATATCCCGACTAGTTCGCAATATGTAAGGTTTTCTAAGTTCACAATCGAAATGTAAAAAATCACATCACATAATACATATAGATAATCACAAGAGAGTGGGAGACTGCATCCACTCATAGCCTCATATAAACCTGTAACATCTAAAAGTTCGAAGAGTCTTGACTTACAACCAAAACATAAAATATATCAAATAACTAAAATCCTCAGATATTGAAATGAATCCATCTCCTCAAAATATAAAGTCCACAACAAAACATAAACCATCATCAATATAGATATCACCTTATCTAGTCATTATAGAAATATAAATACTCAACTCTATCCTCCTCCTAGATGTCGTCGACAAGCGTTTTCTCATAAATAAGAAAGTCCTCAAATCTAACACCTGAAAGAGAAAAGAATGAGCCGAAGCCCAACACGGGTATATAAACACATACACATGCCAAACAGATCTTTTACATACAAATATGCAATTAATAGTAAATAATACAATTAGCAGTTTAATTATCTCAATTTAGGCCCACAGAACAACAAAGGGGTATTCAAACCTCATCACACCTGGTCTTTACTCACATACATAGGTAGATATAATTATACGTTTTCCTTTAAGTCCTTTACACCCAGAAACTAGAGTCCATAACCTAATATTCTAACTGTGTTGTCCCATGTAAAAATCCACTAAGGAAACCCCGCACATGATCAATAGTTGTCCCTCTAAGGATTTACCACTGCGAGCCCTTAAAGCAAGCGAGTCAAGCACAATCGGCATCCAAGATCGATTAGGTCGAAAATATGTTAGTCTGGTTATATCATTTCTAACCTAGCAATCACAAGCACACAACCAACACTACGTACATAAAATCGCTCCAAGGTTGAAAACAATACTCCAATCTCAAACTCGAACAAAAGTTAAACTTTGACAAAGGAAACCAAACACCACCAATCTAAAAGAAATCGTTAAGTCGAACTAATAATAACATAATATGATTAAGCTAAAAAGTGATATAACTATATATAAGATCACTTTTTATAGAAGTTCATAAGGTATGTAATATATATAACATAGCTCTCTCTATATAAAAGATAGTATACAATGGATACAAAAACTAGAGTACCAAACACTATAGATTACTAAATCGATATAATGAATAAATAATACGTACTTAAATGGAAAATAGTATGATTTGTAAAAGCTCGTAAGGAAAGACAAAATAGCAATAGACAATTAAAATGGACATACTATGAGTAATATGATATGATATATATATACATAATATTAATATGATAAAATAATTATATCGTAATGCCGTTGATGTAAAAAATACAATATACTAATAATAATATAGTATTATAGTATACCAAATCAAGACTTGAAACTTACGTAGAACACAATCTTTAACAAATTATATAAATAAACAGAAACATAGCCCCAACATATATATATATATACATATCTATAATTAATATTTTAAATTAGGATAAAATATATCTAATGGTAACTTTTATATAAAAATATACTATATAACATGGTAATCAAATACTAACAATTAAATTAATTGAAAACTAACAATAGAAACAATAAGTAAAATAATACACTATACGTACGATACTGAATGTGAAATTAGAAATGGCTCCTAAAGTTAAATCGAAATGAGATTACCGAATAGCACAAACAAAAACCTAATATAAATAATGATACAAAATTATAATCTGTAAAATAATAATATATTCAAATAGTTAATTAATGGCATTTACCGGATCAATTTTAGAACACAAGAAACGGGATAAATTAATCTAACTGTGCATGTACCGAAAGAATTCTAGCAAGCTGATATAGAGAAGTAAGAATTTCTGACGAGTTGGGAATTTAGAGGCGAGGAAGATATTGGAATTGGAGGTGGGGTCCAATTAATTAACGAGGGAAGGGGAATTATTCTCGAGAAGGAGAAAATGGTAAAGGATTTGCAGGGGTGGGGTCCAGTACTGACTGTGATAAGGGAAAGGATCAAGGGTGAGGGATTGAAAAGCAAGAGTAAGGGATTGGGGAAGGGTCTCTAGTACGTGAAATCGGAAAGGGAAATAAGGGCGAGAGATTTAGGAATTAGGGAAGCAAAGGTGTCAAGGGATTGAGGGACCAACGAGAGGAGAGATTGGGAAACAGGGGGGGTTTACGAAATGGAGGACAAATGAGAAGGGGAGTGAATTATCCGACAAGAGAGAGAATAAGACGAGGAAGAGAGTGAAGAATTGCGGTTGAGAAAATGATAGGCTAATCTTTCAAAAATATTCCATAAAGAAAGATGTAATTATTTAAAAAAAGGATAAAAATTTAATTGAGATGAAACATAAATATAGTATTTAGAAAAAAAAAAAAAACTCATATATATACAATTATCATAATGTAAAGTATTAATAAAATTATTATACTCTATACGTGAAATAAAATTTAATATACTTAATAAATACATGAAAGAAAAAGAAAAATAAAAATAAAAAAATGAATTTAGAATAATCAAATTGGAACATTAACTTTGTTTACTAACAATTGGCCTAAACAGTTTCTGATTTAAATAACATAAAATGTTGACCTAATTAGGATGTTTCAATGGATACCTTATAACATGAAGATTAATTCAAATTCAACCTGTTATTGATTTTTTTTTTTAAAAAAAAAAGGAAAAGAAGAAAAAAAAAATAGCAAATGTAAACCCAAGCTAGCTTCAATCATGGCATGTCATGGCGATGATGGAATATTGAAATATAAAAAAAAAAAAAAAAGATGAACTATCAAATGTCAACAGGTAGGAAATTTACTTAAAGTAAACGTAGAAATTAGCATCAATAGCACTCGACTATTGAGAGGAATACACAAAAAAGAAAATCCTAATCAAATAACATGAGAGGAATACACAAAAAAGAAAATCCTAATCAAATAACATGGGTTGGAAGGAAGAAGGATAGTTTTATTAATACCATATTTTAATGAGAGCATATTACTCATGATATATGGATATTTTATTCCCTTTATGGAGTAAAATAAAAAATTCCACCTCTTCATTGATAATATCTATTCTCAATGTAATGAGAATAAAAAGGTTTAGGAATTAAAATTCCTTCATTAATTCTTTTCAAGTAACCAAGGTAATAGATAGTTAGGAAGGAATATATATTCTATTACCTTCAAGTAAATAGGCCGTAAGATGAGTAATGTGTGATATTAAGTCAATTTTATTATTAGATTAGCATATTCAATTTCATACTATAAGATGTTTAAACAAAAGAAATATAAATAAATTAAATATATATATATATGAAACATCTAGTTTCATAAAAAAAAAAAATAGCTATTTGTTATTAGAGATAAGAAGTGGTTGCAACATTGAAATCAAATTCAAAACTTCCTAAGCATCAATAATACTATTAAAGGAGTTTTGCATTATACACCTACTTATAATGCATGCTAACCTTCACTCCTCCACCATTATCTTTCATATTGAGCAAATTCACAGATAATAGAGTAAAGAAAATGAAAAAAATGGGAAAAAAAATGCTACTATACAATTTGACAGTTGATTAATAATGTACATATAAGTTACAATCTACATTAACAATTGAAAATATATGAAAGTAGAAAATCTATATAATATATGAGGCTTTGTAAAGATTACCATGAGTGAAAAAAAAAAGCCAATAACAAATTGTAAAATCATAAATCCATATAAAATAATTGCTATCCTATCATTAAATTATTTACCATGAAACAGGAGAAGCATATGGTATCCATTATTTTAATTTGTTCAAGGATAGCAATCATATAGAAGGAGATATATAAAAAGAGAATAACCGCATAGAAAGTGGATGCAGAAAAAGAAAAGGAAGAATTTGAATGAATGAAAGGAAAGTTGTATTTCCACTTTCTCGTGGTTATATTTAATAGTAACTATCTTCTAATA
Organism: Lumnitzera racemosa; assembly: GCA_024138005.1. NCBI lineage: Eukaryota > Viridiplantae > Streptophyta > Magnoliopsida > Myrtales > Combretaceae > Lumnitzera > Lumnitzera racemosa. The sequence continues at coordinate 8,638,921 of JAMXBC010000008.1, read as the reverse complement.
TGCTCTCAAAAATGCTCCCAAATTTTTTTTTAATGTACATTAAAGTTCTTAAATTGAGAGTATTAAATAGAATTAAAATATAGGTACCTGTAAAAATAAGTTTTTTAAAGGATATGTACACCAAAAGTACCTCGTATAAATATAAAATAAATACTATTAAAACAGATTAAGGTACATTAATATGTATTTATTATAATTGATTATATATGTTAAAATTGTATATTAATATGTATTATTGTAGTTTGAATATGTATGATATAATTATTTCTTTATATTATCGTGTAATTACTATACTTTAACTATATGATAAATGTAATAGTAGTGGTGACAAACGTAAAAAAATAAAGAAGTAGATTTTTTTTTTTTATGAAAATGGTGATTTAAAGTCATCAACATACGTAACTTGAAAGATCAACAAGAAAAACATATAGTATAAAATTACAAAATCATAAATAACATGAAAGGGGAGAGATTAGTTGAAGTTACCATTTTACCCATAAAATTATTAGGTTAAATTATAATACACATGTGTGTATGTGTGTGGGAAAGATAAGATATAATCTATATGGTGTAAATTTGACTTCAATTGGAAACAAAAAGTGACCATTACAACAGTTTTAAATAGAAAATAAATTTATTATGATATCGGTTATTATTACATGCCTTAATGGAAGTGAATTCAATTAGAAATAGAATTTGAGTAGTAAATGTAGTATAAATAAAAAAGGAAAAAAGAGAGATCGGATGAAGTTACCACTTAACCCTTAAAATTATTAAGTTAGATTATAATAACATATATTCTTAACAGATTTTGTAAATATATTTTAGGGGTATTTTGAGGAATTGAAAAAATACACTAAAACTCTATCTTTCACTTTAATATTATAGATGTTAAAAAAAACAAATGTAATGCACTCCTTTAAAAGAATACAAAACCTTATTTTATGAGAAAATTACAACAGAGGGGATCGATGTTTGGAGGTAAGTTCAAATAGAGAATCAACGTTTGAAAGTGGTTCAAATAAGTGATAACGTTTCACAATGTTGTTCAAATGAGGAATTTATAATAATTAACTCATAAAATTATTTGAATTATTTTATGAAATATTAATCTCTTATTTAAATTTTTTAAAACATTAATTCTCTATTTGAATTTGCCCCTAAGCGTCGATTCCCTCCGTTGTAATTCTCTCCTCATTTTACTTTATTTTGGATCATTTTCAACATATATTGATATAAGCCCTATAACCAGTTACTTAAGGTTTCGATCGGCTGAAAGATTCGATCAAGCCTAAATTATAAATAAAGTTAGAAATATTAATAAAAATGATCCCGTAAGTTTAAATTTAAGAAAATAAACAATAAAATAAAAGAATATAAAAATTTCGAATTTTAAGTATATAACTCATTATTTATCGAAAATACGTAAAATGCATTATGATAATTAACGAATCGCTAGAAATAAATTATATGTATACTAAAAATCATAAAATAACCTAAATAATATTTAGGAATATTTATTTGTACTATATATGAATTTACATGTAGGTAAAAATACGCGTAATTACTTAAAATACGCAAAATGCACTAAAATAATACTAAATAATTAAATAAAATTCATAATTAATTAAGGAAAAATTATAAAAAAAATTATAAAAAATAAGGAATGATTCAGAATTGGGTCATGGTAGCTGGAGAAAATAAGAAAAAAATTAGCCAAATAAATTAGAACAACACAAAAGTCAAATTGGAAGAGGATAAGGCAATTATCTAATCAAATTAATACATAATAATTTTCCTAATGCTCTATAAATACTCCAAATTTTTCAGAAGCTCATATTGAATGTTAGGAAGTTTAGAAAAATAGAGAGAGGCAAAAGTGAGAGAAAATTAGGGTTTTATAAAAATTTAGCAAAAATCTGTGCAGTTGGGGCATATAAGGAGAACCCAGACCCAACAACTAATTGGGAGTAGATGGCTACTACCACCACACGGTGGTGGTAACGCCTAAGTGGGGCGATACACCCATGGCCATCGACGATGGCCGGAGCCACCCAATCAATGAGTTTGATTTTCAACTCAATTTTGTGTAATTTTGTAAAAATAATAAATATTATTAGAAAATTATGAATTTTGTTATTCTGAAATATTTTTGTATGTAGTTTTTAGAAAAAATATTATATTGATAAAAATATGTCCCATGATATATGATCATTAAGAAATCATGCAAAATCTAATATGTTTTAGTTTAGAAATAAATAACCTTAGGAGTGTAGTTTTGAGCCCAAAATTTTTGTGTAAACTACTTAGATGATATAGAATAGTGCTATAAAGCTCATTTTTAAAAATTAATTTTTGAAATTTTCAGATAAATTTTAGGCCTTAAAATGAGGCATAAAATGAGTAATTTATGGTTAATTAAGTAATTAAATAGTTAATTACTAATTAGGTAAATAATTATATGTTTTATGATGTTGAAATCTAATGAGGTATGATACTTGTAACATTTAAAGTGTTAGATGTAATTATTAGGCTAATTATGTAGTAAATAAATAATAGAGAAAAATAGTAAATTTTAAGTTAATTTTATAAATTAGGGTAATTAGGTGTAAAATCTAATTTAAGATGAATTTATACATTTTGAAATAATAATTGATGTTGGGAGATGGTAATTAGAGTGTTAGAAATATTATATGTGTATTATATACATAATAGGTGACAATATATAATATGTAATTATTGGAAATATAATAAATAGAAGAATTAGAATAAAAATTGATATTATATAAATAATAGGGATATATAATAAATCTGATAAAAATCTTGAATTTATGTAATTATATGAAAAATGTAAAAATTTCTTATATTAGGAGTAATCTGAAAGTAATGTGATTAATTTCATATTATGAGTTAAAACAAATTTCTAGAGTTCAAGTATAAAACAATACATGGAAATCGAACTAGAACTTAATTTAGAAATCGTCGCGGAAACTGAACTCGAATCTAACCCCAAACTCAAAATAATTGTAAAAGATTTGAGAACTTAGATAACTAGACATATTAAACCCTAAACAAAACATAACAGTAAGTGTTATAAGATAAAACCAACTTATAATAGTTATATGAAAAATTGAAACCACGTTTGTGTTATAGGGATAAATGGCAATGGCCTAAGCGAGTTAAACCTCGAGTGAGTAAACGATGAGTCCAAGTAAGTTGAGATTAATACGTTGTTGTATTTTGGAGGCTTAAAATTATGCTTGGTTGTGCTTGTTAGATTGTTGGTTATGTACATGTGCTTGATCAAGAGTGGTGTTATGATTCTGTTTGTTGTTCTGGCCTATATTGTATGATTTATATGAAATGATTGATCACCCTAAATTGGACCTAATCAAATACATGACCCGTAATCATAATTGAACCTGCATAACAACCCATTAAGGAAAACTTAGGATTCTTCGACCGAATACTGACACCTTCAAAAAGGATAACATAAAATTGCATAATGATCCTTTCTTCATCCTTAGTCAAACTAAGTGATAGGAGAGAAGGTTGCGGTGAGGATGAAGTCAATGGTTCGAAGGTATTCCCGGGAGGAACGGTGTCTCCATTGCACAAGTCTGGCTTTGATCGTAAGCTGTTACATTAATGGCAACTCCTAAACCCGGATTAGAGTAGGCGCAATTTCTCTAATCTCATGATGGGTCGAACAACGTCGTGCAATGGCATTTGCTTAAACATGCATTGCACCTAATAAGTTAATTGATAACCTTGTTATGTTTATGGTATAGTTTTAAGTCCCCCATCGTAACTTATTGAACTGTAGTTGCTCACATCCCTATAGACATCATGTAAGTGCTGGCTAAGAAGTTGCATACAACTATTCTGAAGCTAACAACTACTGGATTTTGGGGAATTAGGGAAAACATTTAAAGAATAAACATATATTTTAATTGTAATAACTGAATTTCAATGTATATATATATTTTTTCACTTTCTTAGGTAAATGATTTATTTAAATTACAAATTGTTTACTTCAAAGCGAGTTAGTCGTGGACGCTTTGTGTAGATCAGGTCTAGGATAGCAGTTATAACACTAACTGCTATCTTAAAATGGTTTACACGGCAAGGTTGTTATGATTCTGCCGCTTCGGGACGTAACAATAGATATCGAACATCATCTTCTACCACTAAATGCTATTAGTTTATAGAACACTTTCCATTATGTTGCAATAGTTTATCATTATAAATCTAATAAAAATGTGAGGGAAGCAAGCATATTGTACCTAGCCATTAAATTTAAAAGAAAAGCTACAAGGTAGCTCTTGAAATTAAATGATCAGTCCATCTAACTTCAGTTCATTGCAAATATAGCAATCTTATAAAAATTAACAATTAGATAAAGAAACATTATCCAATGACATAAAATAGATGGATACGATTTTACATTCAACATGCTAAAAAATTAATATCTCATTTCAAAGAAATGCAAACAGTTGAAAGTAACGGGTGGTAAGTACTAAGCATCTTTCTCTTTTGGTTTTTCTCATTTTTGTTCTTTTCTTACAAGTTAGCAAGTTAAGTTAGGCAAGTTAGGTTGCTTTTTTAAGTAGTTTCAACATTAACACACCTATTTAATAGGTTTAACAGATTGGCCTGCCAAGTCCAACCAATTTGCACAACTTTTAAGTCTTTACATTATCATTACATTACTACCATCATCGTAAACCCTAGTGCTACCACTACCAAATAAACTTTCACTATCACTACTTATATGCCTGCATTACCACTACTACCTCCTACTAATACCACTTTCACTAACTTGTTACAATGCACCATCACCTCATTGTCGTTACCATCACTACACCACACCACTATCAAGTTCCAAGCACACCACTACCATCATTATGCCATCTCCATGGCCACCATTACTATCATTGCACTATGTAAAAAGGCTTTAAGATAACAACAAAATTTGTTGTATTTACCTATAATTTTAATGCATATAGGTTAAGGCAACAAAAAAAGGGCCGTTATTATAAGTCCTATTGCATAAATTATTAAGTAACAAATGAAATGCTTTATGTAATGAAAATTTTCGTTGCTTAATTCATTAGATATTATAGAGATAAGAATATAAATACAACTTTTTTTTAGAAGGGAACGAAATTTTCAAGTAAATGTAACAATTTTATGAATACAGAAGCAACATTAATTTTTTTTAGCAACACCTTTGAATATTAAATGTAACACTTAGTTATTTTATGCAATGTTTTTCTTTGTTACGTATACTAATAAAATATTCACTTTTAATAAATAATTTAAATTAACGTTTATTTAATTTTTTTATAACCAAATATAGAAATTAATATTAGTAAAAAATCATCTTTATTGGAATCAATGAAATAAAGTCTCAAAGCGGTTATGGATAATGGGTATTAGAATTATAGTAATCTCACCTATGTATCTCTTAAGAAGTTTAATAAATAAATAAATAAATATATATAACCAATCATAAATAAAATAATTTCAACGAGAAAGGCGTTCATGAATATAAAAATGAGAAAAAAATTAACAATAAATGTAAACTATGTACATAAAATATTCCACTAAAAGTAATTACATAAAAAAATCATTATTGTTTCTATATTGCTAACACTATTTTCACCGATAAATCATCATTTGTCTTCGACTAAACTCTTCATAAGATTTTATACTTTTCTCTAACTCTTAGAAACATTATAAATATGTATTAACAAAACCTATAAGAAAGAGTATTCTACAATTTTAAAAGGTAGATACATTAATTAAATTAAGATTTTACCTTGAAGAGAAATCCATAGTCTAAATCCAATGGCAAAATGTAGAGCTTCTATATTTTTTTTTATTTTAAAACAACATTAGCATTAAATTATTATTTTACTTATTCTATATACATTAGTTATATAAAAATGTAATTAAGACTCTTAATACAAGCATAGAACCATTTGATATAGCCAATTCTATAAGATTAGGTTGGAGACATCCAACTTTAATTCTTGAAATAAACTGGTTTACCCATTACACAATAAAAATATGTCTCTCAATAAAAATCAAATCTTTATTCTTAAAGTTTAAAAAGGAAACAGAAAATTACAACTAAACCTTAAACATTATTTATATAGAGTTCTTAAATGTAAATGTTAACATACCCATGGAATTTACAATAAGGTTGAAACTTGGTTTATTACACATACCATAATTCCTTCCAATATATAAATATAAAACAAAATTAAGTTTTATAACCTTTATATGGCAAAGAAAGAAGCATCCCAACCAAAATTAATCATCCACCAAATATAAAAGTCATAATAACATCAAATTTCAATTACATAACAATATCTTTTCAAAAAGAAAAAGAAAAAGAAAAAGAAAAAGAAAAAGAAAAAGAAAAAGAAAATTAATAATTTATCAAGAAATTGTGATAACCGAAAGCTTAATGCTTTGAGAAAAAGGTTTTGTTATTGCACATGCTTTCTCTTAATAAAAAACCTAACCCATCACAATCAAAATAATTAAACCCTAATTTTTTTCATTAACAAAAGTATTACCTTTTGGAATAATTACATTTAGAAAGACATAGAAAAAAAAAAAGAACAATAAAAAAAATTAGAATTGAAAAAGACTGACAAAACATACACATAATTATAAAAAAGTTACGGATTAATATCAGATTAAAGTTATTCTCTTTTATCAAATTGGGAATATGATTTGCAAATTTTTAAGGAAATTTAGTACTTCAAATATATCTTTTATTGGGTTTCTAATATAATATATAGCTAAACCATTAAAAAAAATTATTGTTGTGTAATATTAGTAATGGTACCATAATCACACAGATAAACATAAAAATAGAAAATATAGTCCTAAATTATGTTAAATCGTAAAACCTAAAAGAAAATAGTACTAAAATGATGATAGCAGCAACAAAAGCATTCTATTTGAAGCAATAACCGTCATGAGAGAGAGAGAGAGAGAGAGAGAGAACTTGAAAAATTGGAGAAGGTATGGAGTTCACATCTAAGATATGATTGGCAAAATGAAACTGTAGAAGAAGAGGAGAGGAATTATGGTAAAAAAAAAAACATAAAAATAGGAATGGAGGGAAAAATAAAAGGAAGAAGGAATGTCGGGAGGGGAAAAGATAAAAAAGGAAAAAAACTAAGTAATTTTATTTATCAAATATTACCCTTAACTTCTTAAAATATATTAATAGAATATAATGTATAGTATTATTTATATTATTGTATACTATTACAACATAGCACATACATGTTATTATTTGAAATATACTATAATACTTTATATGTATAATGTATAGTAAATCTAAAATAAATAGCAATATATGTATGTATATGCAAATACATGTATTATACAATGGATTATATTTAGTTGTAATGTGTATATACTCAATAGTATTTAAAATAATATATGTTGCACTATGTGCTATAATAAAATTTATATATGTACTAGAGATAATATATTTTGTACCATAGAAAATAATATTATAGATAACATTGTATATATTTATATTACTATAACATGTACACATAATTTTTTTATAATACATAATATCAATGTGTACAAGATCCATATTTTTTGTTATAACTATTATATATATTGCATAGTATATAATAAAATATTTTATTTACATACATATATTATACATATAAAATATGTACGTAATTTGATATGTGTTACATAATATTCAATAAAATATATCAAAGCATATAATTTATCTACATATATCATACAGTATATTATATTACATTACAATATACACTTAATATAATGTGTAGAAATTATTATATATATAAATAAATGTTAATAAAAATTTAATTTAAAGTCATTTCTAATACATTCTTATCAAATTGCAATTCAAATCAATTCATTATTGTGTATTGATTTAATAGATTCTAATAAAAATTTAATTTAAATTGAATAAAATTGGATCTTATATAAAAGAGAAGATTTGAGGTTTATCTCTAAAGTGGATTCGTTCTAACTTGTACTTATTTATAGTTGACTTTATCAATCTAAACATTATTTTATAAGTAAACCTTAATGATCTCATATGTACAATTTAGTTTGTTCAAGTTATATCAGAATTGAATCAATATCATGTTGTCATAAAAATAAAAAAGTCGCATCTTTTAATTACAACGATAATGTTTTCCATGTTTTTAGCATATTCACATATTTTTCATGAAAATTGTATCGTGATTGCATTGTTTTATTATAAAAGGAATTTTTTTACAACAATGATATTTTTCATTATAAGATCAATTTCCCTTCAAAAAAATTAAAAAGTATACTTTCATCGTAAATTTGCATAAAAATATATTTTTTGGGGGGTGAAAATTGTACCTTTTACATGTTACATTATAAAAATTATATTTTTAATGAAAATTTATTTTCTTTTTTTAAATTTTTAGTATATTTAGGGTTTCCATAAATATAAAATTGCATCATTTATCAAAAGGTTCATTTTTAGAGATTTTATAGTTATCTCATTTTTTATAAATTTTTTATTTATTTTTATCATTTTCAGGCATTTTAGGGCTTTTAATCATAAGATAGCATTTTTAGTATCATTTACATTCCTTTAGCATTTGAAGAATTTTTTATAATTTTACCATATTTTTTCAAAGTAAATTTTAGGATTTGGGTTTTTATGAAAAAAAGGAATAATTAATGTTGTGTCAGTTAGTTGTTTTTTATTTTTAAGAATAAAAAATATTTTAATTGGTGTTTCCAAAAACTATGGTTTATTTAGGTTTTTCCAAGAATAAGTAAGAAAAATTATTTTTTTCTAATATTTTTCCGTTAAAAGAATAAGATTGTTAAATGCATAAAGTTGCCCAATTTTTTGTCAATAAAAGCGATTACCATACTAATGTTTTTGTATAATAAAATCATTTTATTTGTTGATTGATATTTATTTTTATTTTTTAAATATAAGGAAATTTTAAGTAATTTTTTAAATTATTTATTCAAAAAAATTTCATATCATAACCATTTAAGATTTTAATAGGGCCTTGGTCTTAAAAAAAAAAAAAAGTCTACCTTTATACATAGTTTTTCTCAATTTACTATCTTATGAAAAAGTAAACCTTACTTGTTATATAAAAAAAAATAACTCTTGTTGTTTTTGCCTTTTCCATAATAATAATGTGTAGATTTAATATATTGAGAAAATTTGACTACGACAATTATGTTATATTTTATTGTAGTGAAAATCTTTATTTAGGCAATACTTAAGTTAATTGCTACTTATAATAATTGAAATTGCAATTGCTTAAATTAGTTGTAGTGTTGAGGCAACAACAATTTCATGAGTATTGTATACTTTATTAATATGAGCATCAATTTTAAAATGGTTGCTAAAGGTTGATAACTAAGATAATAACTTAAAAGTATTGCATTAAGTTTGCCTTTTTCAAAATAGTTGTTTGCAATACAATATATCTTTTACCATGTCGTTGCATTAAGTTTATTATAGTAACATATTTTACATTGTGGCTTAAAAGTGTTGCCTTTAAGTTATATTATTAGTAATGTTTAAATATTTCATTGCAAATAAACTGTATAGGTAACAAATCTTTAAGGTGTTGTAAAATTAACATTGTCTTAGACTTTTTCGACGTAGTGTTGCTCCTGTATCTCGTATGCGAATTGAAACCATTTATATTGTGGCTGATAATTCATGGCATCATATTGTATCCCGTTTATTATATATTTGATATCATTTATCAATTAAAAAATGATAATTAAATCTATAAAATATTTATGAATACAAAGGGAAAAAACGATAATAATATTTAAATTTTATAAAGATAAATGACGTAATATCTTCATACTTAATAAAAAATTATAATTGAAACAAAAGCTTTTAGTAAAGCAAAGTCTTACTAAATATAGAAAATCCAAAAATTTAAATAATACATATAACTAAATTAAGTAGAACCATGAATTAAATGGATATTAATATTATTACCAATGTTAATTTCTAAATTTATCTCATTATTTTTTAGATTTTCAAATGGGATAGTAAAGAATCTATACGTAAATTTTTTTTTTTTTGCATATTCAAATTATGATACAATAAGAAAATTATATAATATTACTAAATTTAAATTACATAACATCATTAAATTAAGTAGAACCATGACTTGGATATTAGTATTACTACCAGTGTTCATTTTGAAATTTATCATATTATTTATTGAATTTTTAAGGGAGGCAATTAAAAAATATACACATGAGTTCGTAATTTTTTTTCCAATTTATGCTACAATGCAACAAGAAGAATGTATAGCTAAAATATCTCAACCTTTAATTAAGATATTTGATTTAGAAGAAATAATCATGAAACAAAATGCAAATACAAAAAAATATATAGCGTATCTCGTGTACTGTGTCAAGATTTAGAAACTTGACCTAACTAGACATGAACATAACCATATTTAAACAAGTCTGAGTCATTTATATATTGTATCAAATTTTTTCATAAACTAATTCATTCAAATTATATCATGTCTATTTTGTCCAGATCCTAAATAACCACCCAATCAATACATTGACACCGTCTTTACAATCACTTTAATACCATCATTATTATGATATCACCATCATTATACCACATAACCATCACTATCACAAGAAATGTATTCCTGGAAAAAAAAAAAACAAAAAAAAAAAAAAGGGTCTGTGGAATAAATATTACGTGTATGGGACCGTGAAGGTGCCTTCGATGTATGTTAATTTTGTACTAAAAGTGCCTTTACTGTTTATATAAACTAAAAATATGCAACAAGAAGCATTCTTTCAATTTTCCTCTCTCTTCCTCACTTCTCCCTCAGAAAAAAGAAAAAAAAAAAAAACCATTCCTCTCCAAATCTATTCACTCAAATCCCCTTTTTTTGCAAAAACTTCTCCAACAAACAAAAGTAAACATCATAAACACTTAATCTATGTAAATTTAACAAATTTCATTAATCGTTTACACCTATTTTTTTATGATTTCCCATGTGAAACCTTAATTTTAGCTGTTTGTTTATTTTATTGTTCTAACATGTGTAATTGTTGTTTTTGCATAATAATATGTATTATTTATTGTATTTTAGCAGTATATATAAGGATTTGTGGAGAGGCGTATAGATTTCATGTTATGGAATTATAGTTTTATTATTATGAAATGTGAACACTAAGTGTTTAGTGAAATGTCTATTAGAGGGTTGTGTAGTTTAGGAATTAAGACAAAGCATGTGATCCCATTGAACAACATAGCATCATATATGATAATTAAACAATAGTTACCCTATGAATAAGTTGAAAATAATGGGTACCATGAAATTTATGATTTTTGCTTATGAAAACATTATAAGTGAAAGTTTGGGGCCGGAATATAACCGTAACCTGGTGAAGTTGAGAACCAATGCAAATTTTATAAACCTCTTCGAAAGGGTTTATCAAGGTGTTAGAGTGGATCAAAGCGTTGGGGTTAAGATTTTATATAGACATTGGAATGCTTACTCGGTTATCGTTAATTATTTGCTTGTTGCCATCAAGGATAACAATGACGTCGATAATCTCTTTGAGATGGTAGAAGCATTTGGGCAGACCTATATCCACCAATTGTATGTTAGGATTAAGGGAGTAGAAGGAGCGCATGCTCCTCCCCTCTTCCCTACACCACCTCCCCCTCAACATACAAGAAATGTACATAGCTTCGGTAGAAGAGAATGAAGGGGTGACACCAGTAGAGGAGAATGAACAAATGGCATATGAATATTAGCCATTGCCTATGTTTGCACTCATGTGGGATGATGATAATGCAATGGACAAGGCGATATGATTGGTTTTGCAGAAAGAAGTTTTACATGATCGTGTAGTTTAGCAAATGTGAGGCTTACTTGGAGATGATGATGGCAATAATGATTATGAGCCTAAGGAAGACAAGGAGGATGAAGATGATGGGTATGATGGTAATGATGGTAATGATGGTAATGAGATGCCTTTTGCACTTCTTATTATGTCTGGGGTAGCTACCATATGCAACTTATAGCCAAAGATGCTTGGTGTATACTTGTATGCTTCAAGTTCAAGTTCAATGGCTCCAATACTAGATTTGATACAGACTCCAGAGTTAGATGCGGCAGAAGTAGGGGCAAGGGATGCAATTCCCTTTTACAGTAGGGGTGGAGAGGATGGTGGCCTGAACTTCAAATGAGAGGTGAACGAAGAGTTCGATAAGTTACAAGCTAGTGAAGATCTTAGTATATGTATGAGATTTAACACAAAGGAGGAGCTTGTAAAAGCTATTAAGCACTATCACAGCAAACATCATGCTGACTTCAAGTCTTCGGAATTGAAGCTAAGTAAGTATTCCATCTTTTGTACTAAGCATGAAGATGACTGCTAATGGAGGCCATGTACTTATAAGAAGAAACTAAAGGGTGTATTTGTGATTACAAGATTAGTAGAGGCCCATACATGTGTCAATCCCATAATGAATCAAGATCATCCGCAGTTAGACAGCAACACCATGGCAAAGGAGTTCTTGAATGTCATTAGGAAAGATCCAAATACTAAGATTTTCTAGCTTTGCAATATTATTGAGAAGCAGTTTAATTGTTAGGTCAACAACAGAAAAGCGTAGGCTGGAAAGACAAAAGCAATTGAAGCTGTGTAGTCATATGATGATTTGCCTCAATTGTACAATGCAATCCAAATGACTAACCCTGGTGTTACGCCCTAAAGCGGTAGAGTTGTAACAGTCCCACCGTGTAAACCATTCTAAAATAGAAGTTGGCCTTACAACCGCTATCCTAGACCTAATCTACACAAAGTGTCCACGACTGACCCGCTTTAAAGTAAACAGCTTGTAATTTAAATAAATCGTTTACCTAAGAAAGTAAGAATATATATATATATATATACACACTAGAATTCAGTTATTACAATTAACATTTACAATGTTTCACCGTAACTATTTCCTAGTTAATATATTATTCAGAAATGAAAAATTATAAGATAAGAGCTTAGATCTTAAAAATATATATTTGTCTTCAAATGTTTTTCCCCACTCCCTAAGATCCAGCAGTTGCTGGTTTTAGAGTAGTTGTAAACCACTTCTTGGCCAACACCTGCAACGACGTCTATAAGGATGTCAGCAACCACAGCTCAGTAAGTTAGAATGGAAGACTTAAAGTTATATCACAAACACAAATAAGGTTATCAACCAAATCATTTGGTACAATGCATGTTCAAACAAATGCCATCGCACGACATTAACCGGTTCTATTGTGAGATTAGAGAAATTGCGCCCGCTTTAATCGAGGTTGAGAAGTTACCATTAATGCGACAGCTCACGACTAAACCCAGGCTCGTACAATGGAGACACCGCTCTTCCCATGACCATTTTTTAACCATTAATTTCACTTTTGCTGCGACCTCTTTACTTGTCACTTAGTTCGACTAAAAATGAAGAAGGGACTCATTATGCTATCCAGCGCTATCTTTTTTGAAAGAGTCGATATTTGGTTGGAGAATCCTAGGTTTCCCCTAATGGATTGCCATACAGGTTCGATTATGATTACAGGTGGTATATTTGATTAGGTCTAGTTTAGGGTGATAAATCATTTCATACAAATTATACAATATAAGTCAAGCAACAAATCAAAAATCATATCATCAGCTCAGAACAAGCACAATCAAGTGCAATTTTAAGCCTCCAAAATACAACATTGTATTAATCCCAACTTACCTCGACTCTTCGCTCACTCACTTGAGGTCCAACTTGCTTAGGCCATCGCCGATCATCCCTATAACACAAACGTGGTTTCGGTTTTTCATATAACTATTATAGGTTGGTTTTATCCTATAACGCTAATTGTTATCTTTTGTTTATGGTTTAATATATCCAGTTATCAAATCTTTTACAATTATTCTGGGTTTGGGGCTAGGTTCGGGTTCAGTTTCCTCATCGATTTCTAAATTATGTTCTAGTTCGATTTCTAAGTACTGTTTTGTACCTGAATCCTATAAACTTGTTTCAATTCATAATATGAAATTAATCACATTACTTCCAGATAACTAAAATACTATAATTACCTCTATTTAGTATTTTATTCTACTTGGTATACTTAAATTCTTATTAGTATACCAAATTTACTCTTGATATAAAATTTTTTTACATTTTTCATATAATTACATAAATTTAAGTTTTCCAATCAGATTTATTACATATCCCTATTATTTATATAATATCAATTTTTATCCTAATATCTTCTATTTATTATATTTCCAATAATTGTATATTATGTACTATCACTTATTACGTATATAATACACATATAATATTTCTATTACTCTAATTACCATCTCCAAACATCAATTGTCACTTCAAAATGTCTAAATTCATTCTAAATCAGATTTTATACCTAATTACCCTAATTTACAAAATTAACTTAAAATTTACTATTTTTTTCTATTACTTATTTACTATATAATTAGCCTAATAATTACATCTAATACCCTAAATGCTATAAGTATCGTACTTCATCGTATTTCAACATCTTAAAATATATAATTATTCACTAAATCAATAATTAAATATTTAATTACTTAATTAACATTAAATTACACATGTTATGTCTCATTTTAAGGCCTAAAAATTATCTAAAATTTTCAAAAATTAATTTTTGAAAAAGGGCTTCATAGTACTATTTTATATAATTTAAGTAATTTACACAAAAAATTTGGGCTTAAAACTATATTTTTAAAGTCATTTATTTCTAAATCGAAATATATTCAATTTTGCATGATTTCTTAGAGACCATATATAAAGAAACATATTTTAATCAAAATAATATTTTTTCTAAAAACTAAATATTAAAAATTCTAAAATAACAAAATTCATAATTTTCTAAGAATATTTACTATTTTTAAAAAATTATATAAAATCGAGCTGGAAATCGAACTCATCGGTTTGGGTGGTTGTGCACTCTCAAGTACTCATTTGGTGTCGGTTTCCCTCTAAGGCCCTAATTGTACAAATTTGAGTAATTTTTTTGTAATTAATCCAAACACTCACTATTTATGTCCTCTCTATTTTTCTCACTCTCCAAACTGACCAAATGAGCTTCTGAAATTTTCTTGCTATTTATAGAGGTGTTAGAGAGTTATTGTACATTAATTAGACAAAACAATTACTTTATCTCTTTTTCTTTTTTTTTTCACTTTCTATTTGTTGCATTTTAATTGGTTGATTTCCTTCTTTAATTTTCAGATTGTTATGCCCCACTTTTGGACTTTTCCTCATTTTTTTATATTTTTCCTTAATTAATTATGAATTTTATTTAATTATTTAGTATTATTTTAGCATATTTTGCATATTTTAAGTAATTACACGTATTTCTACCTATATGTAAATTCATATATAGTACAAATAAATATTCCTAAATATTATTTAGGTCATTTTATGATTTTTAATATACATATAATTTATCTCTAACAATTTGTTAGTTATTGAAATGCATTTTACGCATTTTTAATAAATAACGAGTTATATACTTAAAATTTAAAATTTTTATATTCTTTTATTTTATTACTTGTTTTCTTAAATTCGAACTTATCGGATCATTTTTACTAATATTTCTAATTTTATTTTATAATTTAAGCTCAATCGGATCTTTTAACCTATCGAAATCCCGAGTAGCTAGTTATGAAGCTTACACCTGACATCGAGTTAAAGTGGATGTAGAACTAATCAAATCCACCAAAGGTGATAGAGCTAAAGTGGTATGGTGATCATTCAGGCCATGTATAGAGGCATTGAAGTACTACAGGCCTGTAGTAGGTATCGAGGTATGTTCTTATACGAAGAGTATTGCCACAAGTTATTGGTCACCACAAGTTGTTGGTTGCCACTAGTATAGACGGGGCAAACCACATCATCCCTCTTGCTTTTGCACTGGTTGATGATAAGATTGCCGATGCATGGGGGTGGTTTCATAGGAACCTAAGGTAGTATGTTTATGGGGATAGGGCTGGCCATGAATCCATTTGTATGATATCTAATAGCAGGGCAGGGATTCACTTAGCATTGGATAGAGAAGAGAATAGTTGGAAACCTCCTTTTGCTATGTGGCGATGGTGCATTGAACATATTGCAAGAAATTTTAATAAGATCCACAAAAGCCAACCATACAAGAAGTGGGTGACCTTTGTAGCCATGTAAGCTTAGCCTTGAAAGTCTGAGAAATGCTTAGAGAAGGTGTACAATATCAAGCTTGTTGACTTGATTGGTTTCGTCCTCTACCCATGCAATAGTAGACACTTGCAAATGATGAAGTGTATAATTTGATGTTGAAGCGTATAATTCGATGTTGAAGCATGCTTGTGACCTTCCTATAACATTGCTTATGAGGAAGATCTTCTACTATCGACACTTTACAGTTTTCAAACTCACCTCAGCAGTTGTTACAGACTTAGGAGTCTTAGGCTCCTCTTATTCCTAAGGGAAGGAAACACAATGTAAGTATCGTGTCCAGAGTGTTTCGAGTGTTCACTAAGACTAAGAGACAATGAGATTATATTTTTTATAAATTACACTTCATAACATTTGCGTTTATATAAAACTTAATATCAGTCTAACTTATTTATAATTGTTTCAATAAGCTGCATACATTATGTTTCACTTTCTATATTATCGTAGCAATGAATGATTTGGGCCTTCATGAAGTGAATTCGATGTTGAGTAATAAATATTATTACATGCTATAGCTATATATCTCAAGAGGTTGGGAGATGGCTTAGATTTGAAGTTTTAAGGTTTTAGTAGTATTGTTATTTTTGCTTTTATTCTGTTTTATACATGTAGGTAGTTTTCTTTCACTTATTTATTGTGCGTATGTTATTAGTATTAAAGGTGCATTTTTTAGGTTCACATGCATTTCTCTCATTATCATCATGGTATGGGAGGTAGCAGTGGTCGCAACAGTGACAACAACTATGATAGGTATGGTATAGCATTATTGTGATAGTGTTGACAACCATGATAATGGTTATATTAGTAGAGGTAATAGTGGTACTTTTGACAACACATGTTACATTTTTTTTCCCTAATTTAAAGGCTTAGTGTAATATTATAATATAAATATAATAAAATAATTATTCCCAGCAACAATATTAATAGCCCTCTTTTTTATTATTAATGAAAAAAATCAGTTTTGTGCTCTAAAACTATCGATGTTTTATTTACCCCAAAAAAAAAGAAAAAAAAATGTTATAATAATAAATTGGTGTCGTTTTAAGTTTCCTCTGGCACGAAAAATTTCATGCACTTACCATTACCGCCCGTCCCAATGGATTACAAAATGCACATGCAGATCGAACTCTAACCATCTTCATATTACTCAACATCATTCTCCTTCTTAATGCTTAATGCTTCCTTTAACTCACTCAAATCCCCATCTAAACCTTCTCTGTCCTTTCCCATCCCTCCTTTTCCTTCAAATTTCAAAACGATCGCAACTTCCAGAAATGAAACCGTCAATTTCTTCGACCTCCTTCTTCACCAATCCACAAGCTTCTCACACCCGAAACAAATCCATTCCCAAATCATCGTTACAGGTACCCCTATGGCGGGCTTCCTGTCGGCTAGACTTGTCTCGGTGTACTCTCAATTTGGGCTCCTTTGCTTTGCACGTAAGGTGTTTGATAAAACTCCTGAGAGGGAAAGGTCGAATATTTTGTTATGGAACTCGATTTTGAGAGGTTACCTGGCAAATGGGTGCTCGGGGGAAGTGCTAAAATTGTATGTTGAGATGAGAGAGAGTGGCGTGTTGGGTGATGAGTTTAGTTTCCCTTTGGTTATTAAAGGGTGTGGTTTAGTTGGGAATGAAAGACTCTGCAAGGTTGTTCATTGTAATGCTTTGCAAATGGGTTTGGGAAATAATGTTCATGTTGCAAATGAGTTGATGGGAATGTACGGGCGGTTAGGGCGAATGGATGTTGCCAAGAGGATGTTTGATTTCATGTCGGGTAGGAATATCATTTCATGGAATCTGATGGTTTCTGGTTTTGCGGGGAATTTTGATTGTGATGGTGCGAGCGAAATGTTTAGGAGGATGGAGAGTGAAGGAGTGAAGCCGAATCTTGTGACATGGACATCGTTGTTGTCAAGTCACGCACGGTGCGGGCGCCTTGAAGAGATTGTTGAGTTGTTTGGTGAGATGAGGATTAGAGGGATTGGTGTTAATGCTGAAGCATTGACGGTAGTGTTATCAGCCTGCTCGAACATGAATTTGTTTGGCAAGGGTAAAGCGATTCATGGGCTTGTAGTGAAGGATGGGTTTGCAAATTATATGATTGTTAAGCATGCACTTATTTCTTTATATGCCGAGGGAGGAAAAGTGAAATGTGCAAGACAATTGTTCGCTGAAATCGAAAATAAGAATGTGGTCAGCTGGAATGCTTTAATTACAGCATATACTAAGTCCAGATTATGCAATGAGGCGTTAGAAGCATTTTCTGAACTCGAAAACGGGAATAATTGTTCCTCATTAAGGCCTAATGTGATAAGTTGGAGTGCTATTATTGATGGCTTTGCTTCAGTTGGTCGAGGTGAAGAGTCTTTGGAGCTCTTCCGTCAAATGCAGCTTGCGAATAATGTTGCAAATGTTGTAACAATCTGCACTGTACTATCGGTTTGTGCCGAATTAGCAGCATTAAACCTCGGTCGGGAAATTCATGGTCATGTGGTAAGAGCTTCAATGGATTCCAACATCTTGGTCGGGAACAGCTTGATTACTATGTACATGCGATGTGGATGCCTTAAAGAAGGCCATTTAGTATTTGAAAGAATCCACCATAAAGACTTGATCTCTTGGAACTCGATGATAGCTGGATATGGAATGCATGGATTTGGAAAAGATGCTTTGAGATATTTTCACCGAATGATCGAAGCAGGATTTAAGCCAGATGAGATCACTTTTATCGCGATTCTTTCTGCCTGCAGTCACGCAGGTCTAATTTCCGTGGGTCGTGACCTTTATAATCAGATGAGCAGAAGATATGGTATCAAGCCCCGGATGGAGCATTATGCTTGCATGGTTGATCTGCTCGGTCGATCCAGTTTGTTGCACGAAGCAAGTGAGGTTGTGAAATCTATGCCAATGGCACCAAATGCTTGTGTTTGGGGTGCTCTGCTTAATGCTTGCAGGATGCATAGGAATACAGATATCGCAGAGGCAACTGCTGCTTACATTTTCAGCTCACGATCCGAGGCGACAGGAAGCTACATGCTGCTGTCGAACATCTATGCTGAAAATGGAAGATGGGATGAATCGGCATTGGTAAGGATGTCAGCCAAGGAAAAGGGTTTGAAGAAAGTTACTGGGCAGAGTTGGATTGAGTTGAAGAAGAAAGTTTATTCGTTTTCTTCAGGAAGCACTGTGATGCCGGGCTTGGAGGAGGTATATGGTGTTCTTAAAGTACTAAGGATTCAAATGGATCCTGACGAAAAGCTTGAACCTGTGCATTGAACTTAATTTGTCTTGTTTAAATTATTGTTTTGATTTTATCCCCTTTAGTGCTACTTAATTTATATTATTGTAGGTTTAAAAACTCTTAAAATTTATGCCCCTAAAAAAAAAAGGCTGGTTTAGACCTTATTTTTGTCATTTTTTGCAATATATATTTAAAATTTGGACTTATCTAATTAAAGATTTAATTATAATTATTTACATCTTAGTTAATTTCAATCAATATCATTACTCTAATAAGCCCAATCAACCAATAGGGCTTATATATAGCCTTAGGAGGTTATGCGGCCTCTTTATGGTTGTGTGCCACTATGCACCGCCGCCAATAGATTTCAAAGTTCACATATTTTAAGGACATTGCAATCCACTGTTTTTTAACCACCTGTTAAGGGTCATTTAACTTTTCTAAATGGACGATCATCCTATTAGTTGATTGTACTAAATAAACTAATGGTGTGGATTTGAATTAATTAAAGTGTAGATTAAGATAACTGAATTTTTAATTGAGTGTATAATTAAACAAATTAAAACTTTAAGTGTATAATTACAAAAATTGACAAAGTTAAGGTATAAATTGAATAAATTTGTAAACCTAACCTGATTGAATCAAACCAATCCATAAATTTAAAATTTATGATTAGTTTAGAAAATTTTCAATATGAGCCAAATAAAAAATTTATGAATGGTTTAGAAGAAAAGATTAAATCAATATGTAAAATCGAACTAAATTATTTTGTAAAAAACATAGTAATTTTTTAGTTCAATTAAAAAATTTCCTTTGTTATGATATAATGCTTAGGAGAATTTTAATTTACATTTATTGACATGTATATTTATTAAACTTTTAATTATTGTAATATATAAATTATATAGATCGTTGAACTCTAAATTTATACAATATGCTGTTTTTATAAATAAAATTAACTATTAATAAAGATCTAAAATTTTTAATCACATCACTAGTAATTTCATCAACCTCAATTATGATATTAATAATAATTACTATTATCAAATAAATTTAATACTTTTCATATAAGATTATATATTTAGTAAATAAACTAAAAGGTATGGTTAACTTCGTATACTGCACGAAAATTTAATAATTTAAAAAAATAATTTGAACCATATTAATTGATTTAAAACTATAAAAAAATCAAACCGTACTTTTATGGTTTAAATTGATTTCGAGAGAAAAACACAAACCAAGCTGGCTGAATCGTACCTCTCATACTCTTTGCACAGAATCATTTGTGAAACAGTTTACCTTTAGATCTATTTGTAATAGGATGATATTGCAAAGTTTAAAGCAAATCTCAATACAGATAAAAATAAGAAACAATTATAGTTCGAACAGAGATAGAATGTAACTGAATTACCATATTTTAAGTGGTTTCATTTAATTTTATAGTGAAAGGAGGTTGCAAACCAAACCATAAAATGAAATCGCACTTTATAATATAGTTGATTTAGTCCGAGTCTCGAATGAATAAAACCGTACTTTCACCATTTCTAAGTTCTAACCCTTATTAGCCCGCGAGCTTCGCTGGAGAAGGAAACGATTGGAATCACTGTGTCCTCAGCATGCTGAGATTCATTGGTAGATCGAGTACTTATTTCAATACTTAGATGGGACTAAAATTAGCCAATTATAAGCTTAAAGTCAATAAAAATCTTCAAAATTTTATAAAATTTATTAAATCAACCTCTAAAACACATTCGATAATTATATCGATTTTGAAAGATATGATAAGCCTTGAATTATTGTAAAATATACGCGATACAATCCTATAACAAAAATCATTATACAAGATTTAATACATTTGACTTTAAAGTGTGAAATCCTCTCATGATAGGATGATATATAAAACCACTATATATAATCTATTAGCTCGTTTAGTTGGCCTTATCAAAAGAAAAAGGAATGTAATTAAGATTCGATGGGAATAGAATGAAAGGGAAATAGATATTACAATGGTAATTTAATTGCATTGTCTAATTTGAAAAGAAGATCAACAAGATTAAGCTCGTAATAGAAGTAATATGATAAATTTACCCTCATCTCTCCATTTCTCTCTATGATCAATCTCAACTCTCTCTCTCTTTTGACTCTCTCAATGGGTTCTTGGCTCTCTCTCTCCCCTTCAACTTTCTCTCTCACTTGCTGATTCAACTCTCAGATCCTAACAATCTTTTCCTTTCGACTCTCTCTCTCAACCTACTCTTAGATCTCAACTCCCTCTCATGCTTTTGACTCTCTCTCTTTCAAACTTACTCTTTGAACTCAACTCTATCTCGATCTCAAGTCGCTCTCTCTACTTCTCCTTGAATTTAGATTCGCTTTCTCTTCATCTCAATTCTCATATTCAACACTCTCTTGATTTCAACTCTTGATGGTGGTAGTAATGTACGATAGAGAATGAAGATGGAGAGTAAGCGTATGTTGGTGGTGTATGATGATGAACGGTGGTGTATGGTGATGGTGTACGATGAATAGTGGTGTGTGGTGGTGGTGTATGATGGAGAACAACGATATGTGGTAGTAATGCACAATAAAGAACAACAATGGTGGTGTGTGGTGTTGTAATTTTCTTTTTCCAGGTGGATTTTTTGGACTGAAAAGGGGGAATGAGTTTGTAATTGAAATTGATAGTGTGTAAGAAGGAATGTTGATTCAATGATTTCATGGAATAGGAATTCATGGTAATTAAGATTCATGGGTGGCTATATTACAAGAGAACAAAGTAATAGGTAATAAGGGAGGAATTGTAATTTCATTCCCCCCCAAATGAACATGCTATATATGAGTCTACAATATTAGTTACACACGTACTAAAGGGAGTCAGATCCTTGACATCATAGCTTAAGCTTCTATGAGAGAAAATGTAAAGGGAATGACTAGAATATAGTAGGCATGATAGTGGGTTTAATAAGCGATTGGAGAGTTACATTATACTACACCCATTGATCAACTAGTACTATCAAGCAAACAAGTGTTATGCATCAACATGCATATGCAATCCATATATTGTTATTTAGACTTATGCAAGCTAAAAGAAAATAACCTTGCATTAACTCGGGTTTGAGATGTTATGCTCTTATGTTGCATCAATGAACTTAAGTCCTATAATGGGTAGCCATAAAAGATCTTTTATCTCTATAGATACCTCACTCCCAATAATACCTCTTAAATATTACATAATGGAATTCTAATTATCAAGACGCCTTTTGGTATAACAGTATGAAGTTCGTTACAACTCTAAATTTAAGTATGCTTAGGCTAAAATAATTTTAAGATGGTTGACCTCTTAGGAAACAGTTGCAACAAGAGATAAAATTGTGTGGCATTCTTCACCAAAATGAATAATACCTCGATGGAAAAAGCTCTAGTTTGATTGTTATAGGTGGTATCAAAGTAGGTTGTTCGGTCGTTATAGGTGGTATTAGAGTAATCTACCAACCAGAATGGGCAAAGTCCCTACTTGGTGGTGCTTTTGAACTTATATAACAAAATTAGCGAGGACATTAACTCTGTAAGAGGAATGGTTTGTAATACCTTTGAACTTTAATTATCGAAACGTCTTTTAATGTAGCGACTAGAAGTTTTTTAATGTAGTGACTAGAAGTTCGTTAGACCTTTAAAGTTAAGTATGCTCATGCTAGAGTAATCTTAAGACAAGTGAACTCTTGGGAAGCAGTTGCACTAAGGGAGAAACCGTACTATGTTTCATACTAAAGTGGATAATATCTCAGCAACAGAAGTTTCAATCTAACTATTACACCCGCCCATGGCATTTTCTATCATCACAACTCCCTTAACTCACTTAAATTAAACCAATATGGGGCAAGGACTTTCAACCTCCTCATAAGTATTGAGATCTTAGCTTATCTCCTAATGCATTTTAGGGGGCACAATGTATGTCTCGTTTAAATTTTCAGCTAGACTTGATTATGTACTCATAATGATTATTATCTCCCAAGTATAATGTTTTACTCTTTAAGTACTTGATATTGTAGATGAAAACACTCGCTTAGCTCTTATTAACCCGTTATTGTCTTGCGTCAACCTATCAATGTCGTTTGAATAACTTATTAAGACACATTCAGTGTTAAGTCCTAATAGAAAATATTATTGAGTTCTACTTATTTTCCCATCATTTGTATAGGTTCTTAAGGTTTGCTAAAATTTATGAGCACTTACAAATTAAGTTATATTTCTTAGAATTTTCAAAAAATTGAAATCATTTTTAGCAATTTACTATGCTATTTCAAAATTCTTAGGATTATCTTGATAGTTTAATTAATTAAATATTACTATCTCAATTTAAAAAATAATTAAATAAACCATTTTTATTAAAATATTATACTTATTTTAAATATTATTATTAAATATAAAGAAGTTTATTTGTTAAATATCTCTAAAGGAATTTTGAGGATAACAAAAAGAAAATAATGCTAATGAACTAACAAATGTACATGTATTCAAATAGTTAAGTTATAAATTGAGTTACATTCAAAGACTTCTTCAAAAGGTTTGGATCAATTGAAAAAGAGACAAGTCTAAAAAATATTTGTAGAATATTTCTGAAGCTTATATAAAAAGAATCAACATAGCATTTCAAAAAATTATTCAGAGACTTTGAAGATAAGTAAATTGAGATATTTTCAGAAGGTTATTCAGATAGTTGGTTTGGAAGAGTAACTTTTAAAATTAACATAGCATCAAAATTGAAGTGAACAAGGCTTAACTCCACTAGATTAAGTGAATAAGGTGTATTAAAGAAATACATTTAATCACATTTTACTTAAGTTGTAATTAAGATTTACAAGGATTATTTTTAAAAAAATTAATTTTTGAAAATAATTAAACAAATAAGAAAATATCTAAGATTGAATAAAGATAAGGATGATTTCAAATTTTATGAGATATCAAATTCAAAATTCAAGATATCTAGATTTGCTAATCATAGTATATCTATTTGGAAGATCTAATTGAAATAAAATTACATTAAAATTCAAACTCCGAGATTTTCTCCAAATATTTATTAATTATCTTTTAAATGTTGGGATTTGATGAATACGAGGAGAAGATATTCTTCATTAATCTAACCATTAAAGGACTCCAGTATGAAAGAAGAGACATTTTGATAAGAATTAGGCTATTGGACCTCTCACCCACAACCGAGCCCGAGGACTAAAGCGACTGGCACGACGAATCCTTCTGTTCCAACCGACCCCTGCAGAAGCCGAGTGCTTCCTTACCGAGTCACCCTTCATATCGAGTCGCATGATTATCCATCTTTCTATAATACACCAAATTGATGATTACTTACTTACATTTGAGTAGACTAATTACTTGGCATCTTCCTTACCGAGAAGTCAGGAATGAGAGAGTTCGAGACTAAGGAAGCCATCCCTGCTTGAACAAGTCAGCTGTCTGTATTTTTTGTCCACATTTTTTAACAACCTTACCAATGTAGTATCGCCATGTGTACAGTATCATGTATAGAATCCATTGCACCAATAATTATTTTTCTTATATGTCAATTTTTACCTCTTTATATCTTGTACATTACTTTCTTAGAAAATATATTTTTTGTCTTTTCTTTTTTAGGCAGGTTGCCCTAATTTATAGGTATAAATACCCCTGTACCTATAGTTGTAGAAACAAATTATTCTGAATACATTTAAGTACTTTTCTTCTTTACGTAAATATTATTTATTTACTCTTGGCATCACTTTTATCTTAATCCTTGAGTAAGGCTAGGTGGCGAATAACCTCACCGGACCGATTCGTGCATCATATCGCATTATGCCATGAGTCC
Organism: Lumnitzera racemosa; assembly: GCA_024138005.1. NCBI lineage: Eukaryota > Viridiplantae > Streptophyta > Magnoliopsida > Myrtales > Combretaceae > Lumnitzera > Lumnitzera racemosa. The sequence goes on along the minus strand of JAMXBC010000008.1, from coordinate 8,613,510 downwards.
TCAAAAGTTCCATTAATGCGTCATATCCTCTAAAGCTGTTCGTAGGTTTTGCTTACCTTTCGTTTGTCATTTGCTCCTTCCGCACTTTCTTCCATTAGTTCTTTCGATTTTTCTATAAGCTTGGATTCATCCAGCAACTAGCCTTATCTATTCTTAGTCACGGTTTGCAACACATTTCAAAATATAAAATATGATTCCAAGAAGAAAAAAAAAACACATTACATTCTAATTGTGATCAATTTTTACTATTTGAAAGAGCACATAACACTTCTCAGAGATTTCTTCAATAAGTTGAACTGAAGTTGCTTATTCAAGTATCTTCATTTCTATTTACGTACCAATCTATTTGAGATTAATATTGTTTTTCTCATTTATGTTTTATAAACTATATTTGTTGTTTTAGTATTGTTCGAGAAAAGTTTGATTATACTCTATAGATTTGTAATTAACCTAAATTATAGAGAGGCTAGATAGGTAAAACAAAGAGTTATAAAGCCCAAGCATGGTAAATGTTTGTAAACTTTTCTTGATTGTTTTTTTTTTCTTTTTTACATAGTAAATGAAGTGAAATGGTACCGGTAAAGTAAATCAAGTCCCCAACAGTGGAGCTAGAAGAGAGCAAAAGGTAAAAGGTCTAAGTTCTATAAATTTTTAACTGGATATTTTTCTCTTTATCTTCTTTACTTTGAGTTATTTATTTGTATTATTAGTGCGTTGAATTATTAAAGTACCATTGTTCATCAAATCAAGTTATTAAGAGGAACAATTTTCGTTCACATGGAAAAAGTTTCAAAATTTTCTAAGGATATCAATTCACTTCCTCTGTTGATATTTTATATAGGATCAATAGAGTTTATAGCATATTATACTATATACTATTAGCATCCTATGTTTGTACATACATACATGTATATATATGCAATGACCTATTTACTATTCATATTATAACTATTGGAAAAAGGGATTTGAATTCGATCTATTTATTAAGAAACTAGTTTTTTTATCACTTGGCTAATCTTAGTACATGATATCCTATACATACATATCTATATATTTAAGGAAAAACAATATTTTGGTAATACTCATATAATATATAAATAGTTAGTATAAGTTTTGCCAAAATATGTAATTTACTACATATATTTTAAAAAAATCAATATACTACCGACTAAAAGTTTCTATAATCATTTTTACTATCTGATTTAACTCTATTAAGTCCATTTACCGACATGAATATAAGAATGAACTAATAATTGAATGTTCTGGGCATACTAAGACCCACTTGTAGAGAATTGTGCGACCGTCTACTAAGTGGCCCCTAGTCACCCTTTGACCTTGAGGATGGTTGAAGCGATTGTTGAAGGCAAAATGGACATGATTTACTTGAAAAGGTGTATCATTTGACATATTAGCAACTATAAGTCTACTTGTTGACGTAAATATAAGGACAAAGCAAGAATTAGATGTTTTGGACTCACTAAGTGAATAGTAGTTGGTGGCTACTTATAAAGAATTGCACGATTGCTCATAAGGTAGCCTCTAACCACCCTTTGGCTCTAAAGTGGTCGGAATAACCACTTGAAGCAAAGTGACTCATGATTCACTTTAAAAGGTATGTCATTTGATCTATTAATAGCTATAAGTTAATTTTTATTTTGTCCTTATATCCATGTTAGAAAATGAAGTTAAATAAACTAGTTAAGATAGTAAAAGTGACTATAAAAACTTTATCTAGATAGCAAATTAATTTTTTAAAAGTATATATAGTAGATAACACATTTTAAAAAAGTTAAGATACTATTTGTGACATTGACTGTAATTAATTCAATGAACTAACAAAATAAAATATTTTTCAAATGCAAATATATAATTATAAAACCAAGGGTTATTTAGGCTAAAAAAATTATAAGTTCATATAAGGGTTTCAATTTTAACCTTATTTTTGGGATAACTTAAGGTTTTTCAAAAATAAAGAAATCTGTTAATTAAATTGCAAATTGATTCTATAAAATAGGGCTGGCAGTTTGAGACTTGATGGGCGTAGGGATATAAACAAAGTGGGTTCGGAATAGGTCATAAGAACCCATAATCTATCTCATTATATTAACGGGCTTCCCAATTTCATCCCAAATCCTTATATGGTTTTAACCTTATACTTAGAACCCATCTCGCTACTTTAATAGGTATTCATTTTTCAACTCACCACACACATTGATAATTTTTGTTTTTTATTTTTTGTCAAATGACTGTTTTTTTTTTTCTTCACTAATCATTATGTGAAAAATTAATTTGCGTTATTTATAGAACATGAGTAACACAATAAGGATTAAAGAATTTATTTATTGTACTCCCTACATTTTATGTATCTTGTCAAGGCATTAGTGGAGCACTTAGCATTATTATTATTATACGGTAAATTTAATGATCTATACAGGTTCCATCTCGATTTTTTTATATGATTTTATTTTGATTGTCCGATTAATGTTTGCATCAAATTTTTTATTTAGTTAACTATTTTTCTCTTCTATATAATAAATACAATCACTTTCTCTTAATTGAAAAATAAAATCTTATATAGATATATATTCATAAATATTATTAGAAAATAATAAACATGATCAAAGTTATTATCATTTCTATTTTCATCTATTAATTATTTTAGGTATTATAAATTTTAGTTGATATTATAATAGTAGCTTATTTTTTATTTAATAATATGTTTTTTATTGTTTTTTTTTAAATTCCATAACTTATCTTAAACCTCTAATAAGTTTTTAACTATATCTTACGATTCTTTTCAAAATTTTATTGAATAGTAATTTATAAGGTTTTTAGTAGATTAAACGAATTAAGTGAGCACGATATTCTATAACAACTTCTCTAACTACATATCTGGAGGGGTGAGATTAAGGTATAATATGGTTTGATTTAAATTAGTGGTCAGAGTCATTTTAAAAAGTTTAAATTCTACTAATTTTGTTTTTTGTTAGAAGCGTTTGTATAATTGTTGATCGATGATTATTCACTCGAGCTAGAGGAGTTTGCAGTTAATATTTAGTTATTTAGGAATTTAACTGGCTTGAGTTGACTTGTTATTCAATGAAATGCTTACATTATCTGCCAACACGACCATGAAAAACCCACAAATGGCCTTATAAAACCCTAGGCACAACACGCTTAGATATTTTTCCCATTCTTTCCACCCCTGGCCGGGATATTTCTTGAATGCGATTCCTCTCCATTTCCATACAGAAATTCTCATCAACATTCACTGCTCTTCCCCATCACTCACTCTCTCTCTTATCTCACTTCCTTTCTCTTTCCTCTTTCTCTCTTCACTCTATTCCTATGGAGGATACGCTCCGCAAATCCCTAGCTAACAAGCAAGCCGCCGTCGACTCCCAGGGCAACGCCGTCCGAGCTCTTAAAGCCGCAAAAGCTCCGAAACCTGAGATCGATGCTGCGATTGAAGCATTGAGTGCTTTGAAGCTAGAGAAGGCTTCGATTGAGAAGGAACTGTCAACTATCGTTAGTAAGAACGACGGCGCAGTTACAAGAGAGGCGTTCAGGCAAAACGTAACGAATACGCTTGAAAGAAGGCTCTTTTATATCCCGTCTTTTAAGATTTATGGCGGCGTTACTGGTTTGTATGATTACGGTCCACCTGGCTGCGCTATCAAGTCCAACATTCTTGCGTTCTGGCGTCAGGTTAGTGTGTGTAATTAAGTTTGATGCGTTATTGTTTATCTGGTGTTGATATATTGTGAAAAATGCATGAAATTTGGGGAATTCCTTGGCAAAAGTGAAAAATCGGATTCAGATTGATGTTATTCAATTGAAAATTCACAGTAATTTGCACTGCACGTTGTCATATGGCTATGCATTTTATTCAAGTAGCTACGTGGTTAGACGAGACGAGGTAGGAGCTTTGCAATGTTTTCTGTATTAATATGTGATATGCATTGGCAAAGTGAAGAAAACGAGTGAATCCAGATTATAGGTGTTGAATATGTGTCATGTTGGAGAAATTGTTTTGTTCTATCAATGCGAGTTGGTTTTATAACAGGATATGTGTCATGTTGGAGAATGACTATGTTAAGCTGCCTTTTTTACATGCCACATCGACGATTTGTAATTCGTGAGTGAGAAGATGTACTTTCTCAGCTATGCATCTATCTTGTTGTGGTAGGATATGACTTATCTAATTTCAACTTCTTCTTTTTTTTTTTTTTTTTTTTTTTCTTTTTCAGCATTTTGTTCTTGAGGAGAACATGTTGGAGGTTGATTGCCCATGCGTCACACCAGAGATTGTCCTAAAGGCTTCTGGCCACGTGGACAAGTTTACTGACCTCATGGTGAAGGATGAGAAAACTGGAAACTGCTACCGTGCTGATCACTTGCTCAAGGATTTTTGCAATGAAAAGCTTCAAAAGGATTTAACCATAAGTTCTGAGAAGGCTGCAGAACTGAAGCACGTTCTTGCTACCCTGGACGATCTCTCTGGTGAAGAGCTGGGCGCGAAGATCAAGGAGTATGGAATCACAGCTCCAGACACGAAAAATTCTCTATCCGACCCTTACCCATTCAACTTGATGTTTCAGACATCAATTGGCCCATCTGGTGCATTGACTGGGTATGTATTAGCATGAGATTTTGCATTCTGCAGTAGTTATTAACTAATCTAAAGGTTGTGTTTGTTTCTTCATGGAAAACGTTTGTCAGAATTTTAATTTGCTATATTTAAAGCTTTGGAATTATCAACTATTAATATGGTAATCTAAAGAGGTGTGGAATATGAGGGGCTTTTAACAAGTGATTGTAGAAGGCAAGATGGCAGCTGGTAGCTGTTTTGGGGAACCTATATTATGAAAATTTAAGAAAAGATTTATTTACCATCTATTGTCTTTATTTGAATCAGGTATCTTCTAGAGATAATATTATTTTGCAAATAATCCATCGTAATTTCTTCAAAAAAAAAAAAAAAGAATTATCACAATCATTCACTAATATTTTAACTAATGTCGAAGTAATGCACTTTTCAAAGTTGAAACATGCAAAATTTCCTTTTTTTTTTTTTTCTTTTTCTCTAAGCATTTAGAATATTTGTAATACTATTGCACTTTAATTTCCACAGAGAATAGCGTTATAATTTCTTCGAATATACTGGGGTTACAAAAGCAGAAATCTTCTTTTTTTATTTTTTTGCAGGTATATGCGACCTGAAACAGCTCAAGGCATATTTGTAAACTTTAAAGATCTGTACTATTATAATGGCAATAAGCTCCCCTTTGCTGCGGCTCAGATTGGTCAGGCTTTTAGAAACGAGGTTTGATGTCATCATCACTGGCCATATCAAATTCATGTGTCGACTGGTGCATTTATCTGCATAAGCATCTCTCCCTTTTAGTTGCACAAAGAATAAACAATCTTCTCTGTTTTCAGATTTCTGACATTGATATTAGTGACAGTATTATGTACAATTATCTAAGGAGCATAGGGCAAAGCAATCTCACACATTGCACCATATGTATAACCATTTGACTCTGTGTACTCTGCTACTTCTGACAATGGTTCCACTTGGATAGATATCTCCTCGTCAAGGTCTTCTAAGAGTCCGTGAGTTTACACTTGCTGAGATTGAGCACTTTGTTGATCCTCAAGATAAAGCTCACCCAAAGTTCAGCGAAATTGCAAGGTTGGAATTTTTGATGTTTCCGAGGGAATTGCAGATGTCTGGCCAAAGTGCAAAGAAAATGTGTCTGGGTGAAGCAGTTTCAAAGGTGAGCATAACCTTCTTCTATTCCTCCTGACACGTGCTCGAAGTGTGTTTGTTACAATGTGGACAATATGCACAGGGAACTGTCAACAATGAAACTCTTGGCTACTTCATTGGGAGAGTATATCTTTTCCTAACGCATCTTGGGATAGACAAAGACCGCCTGAGGTTCAGACAGCACCTTGCAAATGAAATGGCGCACTATGCTGCAGATTGTTGGGATGCTGAGATCGAGTGTTCATATGGTTGGATTGAGTGTGTTGGTATTGCGGATAGATCTGCATATGATTTGACTGCTCACAAGGTAAGATTGGGTAACTTGTATGTTTATGAAGGATTTTCATGATCAGAGACTTGGCTCAGTGTTCGATTAAATCTTTCTGGCAGTGCTTAATCTGGTTCCCGTACCTTTTGATTGTGACAATGCTTTGTTAAACATATGCCATTTACTTTTCTATCCATATATAAGTCTCTGGGATTATATCCAATGATGGGGACAATTCTAACTCTAAAGGTTCTTCAAACACCCCTGTTCCCCCATTCACCTCGTTCTTCTCTTGTTATATTCCCTTTGTCTAGTACTATTTATCATCATTCTGTGATACTACCAAATGAAAGACAATTCAGTAATTCTTATTTCCATGTCCTACTAACATAACATGTCTCACTAACGGAATCTTTCTCACTGTATGTTTCAACAGGAAAAAAGTGGTGTTTCTCTTGTTGCTCAGGAAAAGTTTTCAGAACCTAGAGAAGTAGAAGTAATGATGCACTTTAAAGACTTTTTACATCCATCTTTTCTGGTGTTTGATCTACAATTTAAAAGATTAAATCCTTTATGTCAATGGAATGCAGAGAGTGGTTATCACCCCAATCAAGAAGGAGCTTGGCCTTGTGTTTAAGGGAAACCAGAAAAAAGTTGTTGAAGCTCTGGAGGTAAAAAAGAGGAGTTTTATCTGTCATCTTTCATCTACGGTATGTGAAAATAGAAGGTTTAGCCTATGTGTGATTCACAAAATTTCATTTTGTTTCCAGGCTATGCATGATGAAGAAGCTCTGAAGATGAAAGCTATTTTGGAATCCAAGGGTGAGGATAATTTTTTCGTCTGTACTCTTGGAGAGAGTGTAGCAATCAGGGAGAACATGGTCAAAATTGTAAAGGAGAAGAAGAAGGAACACCAGAGGGTTTTCACACCTTCAGTGATTGAGCCGTCTTTTGGTATTGGACGGATTATTTATTGCCTTTTTGAACATTCTTACTATACGCGGCCAAGCAAAGCTGGGGACGAACAGCTGAATGTCTTCTGCTTTCCTCCACTTGTGGCCCCCATTAAATGTACAGTTTTCCCCCTTATCCAGAAGCCAGAATATGAGTCAGTTGCTCAGGTAATTAGCAAGGCATTGACAGCTGCTGGGGTTTCTCACAAGATTGACATGACAGGTATTCAATTTTATCGATTCTATGATTTGCTGCAGAACTCCCTTTGGTTTTTGCTGTCCTTATGTTTTGGGACTCCCATCTTCTCTAGGATTATTTCAACTGTCTACTAAAAGGGACTTGCTGTCATTTTTCACAGGAAACACAATAGGAAAAAGATATGCAAGGACAGATGAACTTGGTGTGCCATTTGCCATCACCGCTGACTCCAGCGTTGATGTGACCATCAGGGAGAGGGACAGCCGGGATCAAGTTCGCGTCGGTGTGAAACAAGTAGCTTTGGTTGTGAAGGAATTAGTTGATGGACAAAGAACCTGGGAAGACGTATGGTCCACTTTCCCCCATCATTCTTCGGGCTCTGCAGAGGAAGAATAGTAAATTACGATGTCATTTAGTTTTACTTTACAACTCAAAAGTACCATTTTTGAGGAGAAGAATCTTGTCAGAGATACAAGACTTTTCAAAAATTATGTAGGTTTAATGACATGAAATTGCATATTTGAGTGTGTCTTAATGGTAATATCAGTGTAAAACTCAAAATTTGCTCATCAAAGTAAAAGCCAGTTTACTACTTTCCTTTACCTTTGTACAGATATGTTGTTTGAGGTTTCTACAGTTCACTTCTCGATTCTGTTGGTAATGTTGTTTTTCATGTAATCCACAATGGTCATGGCTCATGAGACAAGGTAGTAAACGTCCATAAGGAAGACAGGGTGCATCTCCTTTTCTGTTTTAATTGGATGACGAGGAAATGCTTGGTTTATATAATTTAAAGGGATTGCGTCGCGGATGAGACATCCGATATCATGTTTGGTTTGCAAAAAATAAGTGCGGTATTAGATAAGAAGTTATTTATGGTACTAAATAAACTCAAAAATTTTGTCACTGGACAAAACAATGTTTATTATTAGGAAACCTCTAAAATAACCGTCTTATCATCCAAAAAGTGCATAAACCAAACTTGATGCAAAAGGAACCAAACCAAGTCAAGCCAAACTAAGATTCTTTTTTTTTTTTCTTTTTATCCCACTCTGGTTTGAAAATCCTCAATTTGAATCAAATAAAAGATTAATGGTCAGTTTGGAGGATTAAACTAAATCAAATTGAAATATCTAAAACAAGTTTAATTTATTTCCAATACTCAGTTTGTTTCGTTGAACCAGGCCTCCATGGTATAAAAAATCTCCCTATCGCATTTCAAGAAACAAAATAATACTTCTTACTTGTGATTGAAAAAATTCTTTTGTTCTAACAAAGTAAATAAAATAGATTAAGTTTAGTAAATAAAAATCTAAAACAAATTTGACTTCCTTTTTTTACTACTACTTATTAGAATGATGTATACAGATTGACACAATATCTATATCATATACTAGTTTTATAAATAAAACAACTGTCAAGACACTCTCATAGTTTTCAATTACACGAACATTGACTTTATCGATTTTTGATATAATGGAAATGCATGTTATTCTCGAAAGAATTTAGTAAATTTTCATACATTATAAATAGGGTTGAATTTGTGAACCAAAATGGATTAATGATTCAAAAAAATTTTATTTTGAATCACATGATTTGATTCAAAATTAAAAAAAAAAACAAAACAAAACCATATTACATAATTTAATTTTACTCGGAAAAAATCCGGACTAAATTAGCTCACGCTCACTTTCTCATACATTTGGCTATAATAGGTGATGTATATTGTTGAGATCTCTTCTGTCCGACTAAACTACCTGTCGTTTCATTTTTATTTTTTTTTATAAGAAAAAGGAAAATGTTACTTAACCCCTTAACTTAAAATATAGGGGATGCAAAGCGTGCAAGCAACGGCTACTACACTTCTCCAATCTTCAGTACATTGGACAACGTCGATGCAATCCTTTCCCTATGAGGCGAAAGTACCGTTCACAAATATTAATCGCTATATGTAAGACCTGAATTACCATTATATCGATCGAATATATAAAATGTTTCTGATTTTAATAAGGAAAACTTTTGCCCACATCCAAGGTGCGTCCATTGATTGAACCCACTAATGAATGTATTAGGTATATCATATCCACTAAACCATCGAATACACTTAAAATAATATGTCACATATAAAAAGATTATTAATTATTACCAAAAAAATAAATAAATAAAAAAGATTATTAATTACTCTTATGGTCGACTCACTATAAACTTTTACAATCAACTATCCATATAAATATTATTTATGAGTATATAAATAATATATATATATAATTATTCGATGATATATGAATGTTTTTACAAAACATTGAAGTATTTCTATTTTTGGTTTAAATATATATGTCATATGTCAATTTATGCTACTGCTACATGACTACATCAACAAACGGATGCTAATAGAGTTAATTGAGTTTGTATAAATGATAATAAAAACTTTAATTAGATATTAAATTAAACTTTGTTAAGTTTAAGCAATAAATTACATATTTAAAAAAAGTTTAAATATCAAACCTAATATTAACCTAAAGAATATAGTGCACAAGGATGTGGCGGTTATTGTAAGTGGAAAAAGTGAAAGGCATAAAAATAAAAAATTTAGAATAAAAATGTGGAGGAGAATACGTAAAGTTACTGGTTTATGTATTTATAACCTCCACTTGGTTTACAACTGCAAGCTATTATCTTTTATTTGAATGCTACCTGCCCTTCATTCATTACGTATCAATTGAGGAAGGTACATCGAGGGACAAGTATCCGTACCACTCAGCTACCACCTCCACGACATCCCAAGGAAATTGGGAAAGGCTTTGTCTATTCCATCTGATTCCGCAAATTACTAACATTATTATTATTACAGTTCCTTCAGAGTAATAATCGAGATTGATAATAGACAAAACACCAGAACTTATAACAAATCCAGCAGGCAACATCACCACCGTCAACTTAGTATTCCACTCTTCTTGTTCAGACCGAAATATGCCTTCTGCTTCATTTCATCAACTGGGTTCTTCTCCAGGTAACTGAAACCGAAAATCGAATCCGGAACCAAAACTTAGCTTCATCTTATAATTAACATAGAGATGATACTTAAAACTTCCATAGTTTCTGCCTTTGTGTAATTCTATTACTTACAACCGAAAAGAATATGCTCAGAACTTTGCTGATTATATATATATATATATTTTGTTATGATGGCAATTCATATTAACAGGGTCGTCATCAGATTTTTCCTTAACTTGTTGAGTTCATGCCACTGTTATATATATGTGAAGGTACAGTGGAATAATCGATAATATCATGCGAATTTTAGTAATTGCACTTTGACTAGAGTAGCTCGAGATGCGATGTCATCATGTTGGGTGGATTGATACTTCTATTATTTTGATTAAGAGGTATTGGTTTGTAGATCAGAATTTGTTGATTTTGATGAAATTAGACTAATGATCTTATGGTTTTTGAATTGGGGTGACAAACATGTCATGGCTTTCGATCCAGATGCAGAAGCTCAAGAGCACCTTCTAGCAGCAGATGTGGCGGATCACTACTCCCTCGAAAATGGTGTTGGCGACGGGACGAAATTGGAGATTCGGGGTCTGTGTAAGTTATCCGATGCAGGTGTTTCTATATTAAGCAACATCAATTTGGAGATTCCAAAGGGTAAGATTGTGGGGATCATAGGACCGAGTGGGAGTGGAAAATCAACCCTTTTGAGAGCTCTGAATCGGCTTTGGGAACCTCCGTCCGGTACCGTGTTCTTGGATGGACAAGATATTTGCCAGCTTGATGTTCTAAGCCTTAGGAGGAAGGTTGGGATGTTGTTTCAGATTCCTGTTATGTTTGAAGGTGATTTTTCCTCATTATAATTAGGGCTTTGTTTATTCATGCTTGGTATTAGGTAGCTGAGATGGAGAAAACCTTGTTTGATAGAACGGAATTGAAATTAAGTTAGGGTTTGTGATGCGGTTTATTCAAATTTAGTATAAATCGAGTTAAGCTGGAGCTGATAAAGCTCAATCGAGCTTTTTTAATGTGTCAAAACATTTGGGTCGCAATCAAACTCCAAACTTTAATTCAATAACATGTTGTCTCGATTCAACTTGTTCGTAGATCTAATTATAAATAAATAACCTAAACTGATATGCATTTGATTTGGAACGCATAGTCTAATTTGGTGGATGGATTGAAAATGAATTTAACGAGTCGGTTGAAGGTGAAATCTCAGTGTTCCAAACGTATTCAGATTCGTCACCTTCTGATCTGAGAACTTGTATTATAAAGTTTTTTTTTTAAGTTTTCTGCTCAGATAAGTTGTTTTGATGGTCTTATCACACACCTTTTTAATCGTTCTACACTGTGACCCACGAAGATTTATCATCTGAAACGAAATTCAAACTCAAAAATCCGATTTTGGATCATATATTCGATTTGTAAGTTATTCTCGGACTTCTATGTCTAGTAATAATCTTCATGTTGATGATCAAATACCAATCGTTGTCTTTCGTTTTTCGATTTCTCTATAAGGTACTGTTGCGGATAATATCCGATATGGACCACAGCTGAGGGGGAAGAAGCTATCAGATGATGATGTGTTCAAGCTGCTCACTGTTGCTGATCTTGATGCTTCTTTTCTCAAAAGAAGTGGTGGTGAACTTTCTGTTGGTCAATCTCAAAGAGTCGCGCTCGCTAGAACCTTAGCTAATGAACCTGAAGTAAAAGCTTCTAAAATCCCTTTCTCTTCTTGCTCATGAACATATGAAACCTGAAGAAGAAAGCTTTTTTATGTCCTGTCTCTGCTGTTAGATGTTAAACCTCATGCATTTTTCCAACAGGTTCTCTTGCTGGATGAACCGACGAGCGCTCTTGACCCAATTTCGACTCAGAACATAGAGGATTGTCTGGTGAAGCTAAAGAACAACCGCGGAATGACCATCGTTATGGTGTCTCACAGTATTAAGCAGATTCAGAGGATTGCAGACATCGTGTGCCTCCTAGTAAACGGCCAAGTGGTTGAAGTTTTGATACCTGAGAATCTATCCGAAGCCAAGCACCCCATGGCTTTGAGGTTTCTTCAACTTGGTTCTTGATGCTATCGGTTCATTGTTTTAGCTTTTTAATCTACCATGGTCATGAAATAAAGCACCATATAGGCTGTATAGTTTTAAGGGATTGCATTGGCTACAAATATTGGGTGGTAATGGCTAAGAGTCATTATGAGAACAAAAACTTAAAAATTTTATGTTATGTACTACATAATATGAAAATTTTTGTTAGTGGATAAAGCGGTGTCGGTAAAAATAAAATATTATTAAAATTATGGATTCTTAATTTAGATCAATTCCTCAATTTTTCTCAACATATCTTATTGCTATTCGGACTTCTGATTTTTTATTTTTTCATTGACCCCCTTTATCATGGCAAAGCTTTTATGATTCTAAGATTTCCTAGACAAGTTAATGGCAGTGGTTTGCAATAATGGATTTTTAAGGTTCAATAATTTTTCGATTTTTATAGAATGCAAGACAATGAAAGAATTCTCGCTTTTTCTTTTTCTGGATCAATTAGCCTATAATTTGTATATTTCGATATGCAAGGAGCCAGAATTGAGTTCTTAGATGAATTTTGTTTCAAAATTAAAAGTGGAATGAAGAAACTAGTTGGACAAAACTTTGAGCTCTATCAATTTTAAGACTATCTTGAAGTCCAAAAAAAAAAAAAAAAGGTAAAAATTCAGCGGTTTTTAACGTAATCTTAGATAATAATATTTTAAAATATATTAGATTATCTGTTCAATAATAATAATAATATTTTGTTAAATTTATTCTTATGGGCCAAACTGATGAGATCATCAATCCGACCACTTCCCTAAACGTTCCAACCTCTTCACCCACGTACGAGTTGTCAAGTGGCAAGCACCACCAAGGAAAGGGGAGAAATCTATTCTGCAGCCTAAGATTAATTTACACGATGAATCCTCAACAAACTCCACAACTGTTGTTAAAATGTATTATTAACCTGTTTTGATATGGCTTAAGATTAATTTACAGTTTGGTATAAATAGTCTACACTTACATTAGCAATAGTAGATTATTATCGCTATCAACCGAATCATATCACTCTTCTTTGTAACGAGAGACTTAATTGTTTTGATATTAGATTATTGAGTGTTAGCTACTCTTTAATCCTTTGGTGTTCTTATCAATTATTAACTTAATAATGGTGAACCCTTCTTTAAAAAATAATGAATAATATCTATTTCTACTTAAAAATCCGTAAATTAGTTTAGTGTTTATGAACAACATCAAACCTTATTTTAATCATAAACCTAGTCCATATTTGTTGTAGGTGCGTAATAGCCAACCAAATTTGTGTCCTATATTTTATTATACCGTTTTAACATGAAAGCCCACAAAAATCTACATTTCGGTTCTCATTCTAAGTTATGCATGTAAACCTTACAATTTTAGATGATATTCAAAGTAGTTAAGAATACTCTTCGATCATTCCCTTCGATCATTCCCAAAGATCAACAAAATTAAGAATAAAGTTTAATTTAAAAGCCATAAACATTGACTTCATAACTATAATTCAATTTGAGAATTCTAAAATTGATATTAATCTTAGAAACTACCTTAAGCCGTAAGTAAAGTAGAATCTTGACTTGAATAGTTGAAAATCCTAAGGTGTAATAATGAGTCCTAACTTACTAAAACCCCAAACTTTAGGATGAGCTAAAATACTTAAGGATTATTGAAACTCTAAACAAATGATGAAAACTTAAACCTATCCAAGTTTGATTCAACCCTAAAATTCTATAACCTATTTTGAGAAGCAATTTTAAGAGAGGAAATATTAAAAAAACTAAACCATAAAAGAACCATATGAATAAGATAATTTCAGAATCACAAGTTGGAGAGTTAGGGCCAGCTACTTCCATCCAATTTCCTTCCCCAATTTGAATTTAATCGAACCAAAGTCAAAAGTGAGGACGTAGTTAACTGTCAAGCCCTATTTTAGTTTCTTTTATTTAAAACCTAACTCGCTTAATATAAATTATTTAACATTAAATTAAGGAAAAATTTTTCTAAAAAATTTTAAAATTGGAGTCGCCAACCAACTCAACTGGTAAAAATAAACCCTAATTTAACCACTAGTTTATGGATATTAAAAAAAATGATTTTTAAAAAATTAAATTAAGAAAAATCGGATTCGAAGGCTAACCTATTAAGATTAAGTCACCATGTAAAAATTAAAAAAAAATTGATGGACTTTTATTTTTATAATTTTCTAAAAAATACTAAAAATATACCTAAATAAGTAAAAGATAACTAAAATGATTTTTTATTACGAATTTCTAAGAAAAAGGGAAATTTTTATTTTTGTGTAGCTAGCCGGACCAAATTGGCCGTAGTTTCTTTTTATAAAATATTTAGTGGGTTGATTATTTTTATTTCAAAAACCAAACCAGATTTACGCTTATTTATCAATTTATTATTTTGTTTAAAAAAAAAACTTAAGAAATCTAATTTTCTCGAATTAAAGAAAACTCTAACTAACTAAATCATTTTAAAAAACTAGATTAAGATTTTTTTTTATTTTTTAAAACCACTATGTGTCAAAAAGTATCTTTTCTAAATATTAACTGTAAAATATATTGAAAATATGATTTAGATTAATATTTCATATGTATCTTTTCCATATCTCACTCACTAGATACGTATCTCAATGCGTTTATTTAAAAAAAAAAAACAATTTTACTAAAAACGCAATTTAACTAAATTTTATTAAACATTGGAATTATCTAAAAATCAAGTAAACAATATGGAAATAATAAAAAAAAAATCTGCACTAAAACGAAAAATTAATTAGTAAAAATAATTGAATTAAAATAAAATAAATAACAAAATAAAAATTTTTATCTATGAGTCGAGCTACATGTAATTGGAGGGTGGACGAACACTGTTTTCAGATAGTTACAAGCGTGATCAAGGGTGTATTAGTTGTTGTCTATACTGATCACGGGCGTGATTGAGGGTATATCAATTGCTGTCTCCATTGATCACGAGCATGATGATTAGTGCGTTAATGCTATGGTCGTGCGTTTGTGAATAACATGTGGGACTACGGCAATTAAGGAAGTACAGTGGGTCTCAGTGAAGGGGATGTGTTGCTTATGTTATGTGCTTTTAGCTTTTGTTTGTCAGTGTACATGTCTTTGTGTGTTCATAGAGTGGAGGGCCTTCGTGCGAATGCTTCTTTTAGGTGTGAACATGGCAGGCTATTGGACAGGGCGTTGTGGAGTGCTAGACTTTGGATATGAATTGTGCTGTACGTGTTGTGCGCAATTAAGGGTCGGCATGCGAGGTTGTGTTAGTTATATTATGTTTGGTATGTGTCAAGTGTTAGGGGCTGCGATTAGTTACTTCGTAGAATTTATGTTGACGTGTTAGCTGCTGTTCAGGGTATGCGTTGGGGTCATAGGAGCTATCCAGGGACTACGGCTGTTGTTGTATTAAGTAAAGGTTGAAGACGTCAGCTACCTTCTAAGCTTTTTCGGTTGGTGATCAGGCAATTATGGGATGTGGATCTATATGGTGTTGCAGTGGGCTTCAGCTGATGCTGGCATTGGTGACGTACTGTTGTTGATCAGTGTGATTTTGATGTGGGATTGTTGTGTTAGCTTGAGTGATTTTGTTATCAAAGTTGTGCAAGTGGTGACTTGTAAAGCAAGGAATGAATGTTTAGGCGATGGAGTGATATTGTAAAAGTGGGGCTATTGTTAAAATAGTGAATATGTGTAATTAAGAAAAACTATCATCAACGTCATTTGCCAATTTATAAACCCCAAAGCTGAATTTTCTATATTGTTTTAAATATAGATTCGATTCCCATTAAATCAAGATACGAAAGATACAATTTTGATTCTTTAAAGATTTGTCTTAGCCTCTAGAAACCCTACTTGGGCTTTCTACTTTCCACAGCACAGCATGACCCGACCTGATCGGATCCAATCCAATTTGATTTAGCCCAACAACTCATCTAATAAATCTTAAATTTATTCTACCTCAATATAAATTAGATAAAATTATATTTTAAATCGGACTGGACTAAAATCATTTTAACAAAACCTGATTTGTTAATGACTTAATAATTTATTAAATTGATCACATACTGTTTCGATTGTAAGCGATCCAACTCGATTCGATTTAACTCAATACGACTCGACTTTTTTTTTATTTTCATTTTTTCATTATTCAACTTCTTTTTTATTTTTCATTTTTTCATTGTTCTTTTATTTTTTTAATTACTTTTTTAATTTTTAATTGTTCTATTTATTTATTAATTTGGCTCAATTAATGAAAAATAAAATAACTAAAAAAATAGCAAAAATGAGGTATTTATAGCTGCCTCTCTTTATAGCGAAGTTCCCTCTACTACAAAGACAAAAGAGATACCTATTTTTGCCAAATTTGACTTGGATAATTCGAAGAGGATAGATCTCTTCAAGATTAAAAACTTGTTTTGATGGATAAGCTGAGGATGATAGATCTTTCAAAGACAAGATAACATGCCATTCTATTAAAGACAAAATAAGACAATACTCTCATGAGCAAGCGATTTTTTAAATGACTGGATGGCGCCCCTTTGAGCAAACAATCCTAAAAGGAATAAATAGGATAGTGATCTTACAAAGGAATAGATAGGACAGTGATCTTACAAAGGAATAGATAGAACAACGTTCCTATGAGTAGGCGATCCAAGAAATGATTAATAGGATAACACTCTTTTAAGCAAGCGATCTTAGAAAGGAATAAATAAGACAACGATTCCATAAAGGAATAGATAGGATAGTGCTCCTATGAGCAAGCGATCCAAGAAAGGATTGATAGGACAGTGTTCCTTTGAGCAAGCGATTCTAGAAAGGAATGGATAGGACAATGCTTATATGAGCAAGCGATCCAACAAAAGATAGGACAATACTTCTTTAAACAAGTAAACTATCCAATTAAGATAGGACGGCGACAGTACTCCCATGAGCAAGCAATCATAAAAGGAATAGGACAGTGCTCCCATGAGCAAGTGATCCTAGATAAGATTGGATGACGCTCCATTAAGCAAGTGATCCGGGAAGGAAGAAAACTTTCATGATTTTTGACAAATTGATTTGTGACTTGACTTTGAGGGATTTTAATGATTCGTTGAAAATTTTAAGAAATCTCTCTCAATAATTTTTTTTTAAAGAAAAGTTTTATTTCTCTTTTGAAAAGTTTTTCGTTTTTTCTTCTTTTTGTCAAAAAATTCAAAAAACACTCTTTGATAGAAAATTGTGCTGTTAACAAGTAAGAAAGTCTCAAAAACTCTAAATATCACAAATAAGGGGTTAGCTTGCCCCTTACTTGTTAATCACTCATTCTCTCAGTCCTATTTTTTAGAGCATAATTTATGATCTTTGAACATTTTTAGAAGCATTGCTTTCTAACTTGGGATAAATAACCATTCACGTTTTTGAAAAAGTACTCAACTCTTCAATTTTCCATTCAGAGGATAAATATCATTACTTGAAATGTTTAGTCAAACTGAACTTTCTTGTACTCCCATAGGTCTGTTTTTACTCTCAACATCAATTCCAAAAATTGTACCTTATCTTGTAAATGGTACATTTTAGTCAATTAATAAGTCTTTTCTAGGTTTGAAATTTAAGGCTTTTGGTCAATGGTTTAAGCAAATGGATATGAATATACTTGGCCAATTTTGAAGAAATCGTATGCAATCGGTCCCCGGTTTACAAGCCAAAAACCTAGGAGAAGTTAAACATGGGCTTACCCTAGTTTCATGAGCAAATTTTGCTTAAGATAAATCATTTTCTTTAGTCTAAAGAGTTTCATTAAAGCTAGTATAGTAAGTGGGAGAATACAGTAATGACTTTACTTTTGAGCTTAGGAATTGAAAGTGTTCAGATTTTGGATACCATCATAAGTCCGGATTTCAAGCTTTATTGGTAATTTGGCTATTCTTTGAAGGTGATCACCTTGCTCATTTTTTGTTTATTTTTTTCTTTTTCTTCTTTTTTTTTTTCTCCCTTTTTGCTTTTCTCCCTTCTTCTTCTCCTCTTCCTCCTCCTTCTTCTTCTTTTTGTCAAGGTGGTCACCTTCCATTGTTAAGTTTTCACTTGATGGAATTCAGAGCCTTAAAAGGTAGAGTAAAGATATATGAGCTTTATGAAGTGTGTATGATTTTAGAGTGTTTTGGAAAATTTTATGGATTAAGGTGTTTAGATAAGTGTATAGGCTTGAGTGAGATGTATATGGTTCGAAACTCTTTTTCATTATAGAGAAATTAAGTTATCTATGATGATATTTGTTCATGAATTGGCATAACTAAATCAAGCACAAGTTAGTCTACTACTTTTTTCCAAATTAACCTTAACCTCTTGATTGCCCCAATTTGGGTGGTTGTTGGCAGGGCTAATTTTAAGAAAAATCCACTAAAGGTTTAAATGGATTTGCAAGAGACAATGATGTTTAGGGATAATGAAATGAATGCCTAATATCATTTTGACACGTATACCAAGTTCAAAATAAGTCTCTTTAAGGAATGAGCCCAATTACTCACCTTAATGACACTTTTCATCCTAAACCTTTCAAGTAATGTGTTATCATTCCCTTAGGTAGAAAGTTTTAAGTTTTGAGTTCATATTTTCTTTATCCATATTCACATATTCAAAATGCCCCTATTTGAATTGAGCTAGCTTCATAGCATACAAAGACATGAATACACATCTAAACCGCTTTATTCAATAAGTTGTGTTTGCTATAAGCTCTAAAATGAAATATTATTCTAAAAAAAAAATGCAAGAACTAAATTCTTTTCTACTTCTTAGCCCTATTTCTATCACCTCTTGACCCATTCAGCTAAATTGATCTCTCGAAGATATACCCAACTGCTTCAAATGGTGAGCCACCTTGTCAGATGACAGTAACAAACCCTCAATGCTTAATATTGGAATTTGTCTATTTGATGCTTCTTAAAAACTTGGGGAAAGAATACAATTGCTAATCAACCCATCAATCTCTAGAAAATTTGGTTGGATAATTCTGACATTAATTAAATCTGCAACTTATGCTTCAGTTTCCAATAGTCTTTTACGGTAGGTCTCACTTAGCTCATATGATATCCACACCATTTGTTGGGATCATGATCCCTTGTCTCATATTTCTTTGCTAGGTTTTCACATGTCAGTAGTCCTACATCTCTCAATTGCTTGAGCACTTGAGCAATTGGATTCTTGAATTGCATAAATTGCTTCCTCTTGTTGTGGATGAGCTTGTCTTGATTCTAGACTTTCCCAATCGGCACATTCACTCTTGCTTTCTCTTTTGTTGAATCTTTTTTAAGCTTGGGTTGTAACTTCCTATTCATGCTATGATGTAGATTTTCGAGCTGCTTGAGCACATAACCCATCGCCATTTTTGTGCTAGTGAGCCTTTCCTTATATTTTGCTAACCTTTCTTCCAGGATTGCAACCCTTTCTTCCAAACCCTAGTGGTAACATGCTCCCTAGGTTTGACCATTCAAATCTATTTCTGGTAACTTTTCTAAACTTCGTATCGTGTTGATAGTGGGTTCTTGAATCTACAACTCTTTAGACTC
Source organism: Lumnitzera racemosa (assembly GCA_024138005.1). NCBI lineage: Eukaryota > Viridiplantae > Streptophyta > Magnoliopsida > Myrtales > Combretaceae > Lumnitzera > Lumnitzera racemosa. The sequence goes on along the minus strand of JAMXBC010000008.1, from coordinate 8,593,675 downwards.
GTATGCTTGAAATGGTACGTTAATAAGCCCTTGAGTTTGGATATAAGCTATGGCTTCGCCTTGTTTCTTGTGCTTGCTCAAAACCCTTTTTATTGTGGCTATTCTCAGTTTAGGAGCTCCAAACATCTTGATTTTTTTAAAATGAGTAATTACAGGCTTTAGGTTAGCCAAACCACTTAAAAGGCAATATTTTAAAGCATGCAAGAGTCCCTTCTTGTTAGTAACACTGCATTCTTTTTCTTTTAAAAAAAATTCAAGTTTTTTTTATTTAAACCCCCCCCCCCCCCCTTTTTTTTGTTTGAAACTTTTATTGGGAAAAAAAAAACTAATGCTAATTTTATGTTACAAAAGCCTAATACTAAGATCAACAAATTCTAAAAAAATGGAAATATCGGGACGGACAATTGAGGATATAGGATGATGATTATATCACAAGGGTGATATAGAAAAACGAAAATCATTTTACAATGAGAGATTTATTAAAAAATGACGTAAGGGTAACGACTCGTAGAGAAAGTTCTATCAAGAGTGTAACAACTCAATGGATGAATACGAAAGATGAGAACTTAGATGTCTACAAGATTGATGACTTTGAGGTGAGAAATAATTTACAATGAGAATTTGATAGTTAAATCTTTTTTATTTTTGGAATTTTTTATTTCGTTAATTCCTAATAGTATGGTACATGTAGGGCAAAGCAATAGAAATTAATTAAGTAAAAGAAATTATCATGGAACTGGTTTTTTATCATAAAATATCTTTTGAAATTTCCTCTTTAAAAAAAATTGTTGGAAAATGATAGTTTCATAATAATCTTTATCATAGTTAATTTTTATAATTACATGCCTTAAAAAAATTTATAAGCTAATATTGAAGTTTTTCTCTTTTTTAACATTGTCACATTATGGTATAGGGAAAACACTAATGATCTAATGCATTCCATGTTAAATGTTATGTTACAAATCTATTATTGATGAAATGAAACAAAATCTATAAATTACACACATATTACAAAAGATAGCCTATACAAAATAAATGTGATGCGATACACTATACACGCGTGCAATACAATGAGGTTGGTTATTAATAAATTATAGAAAGTATTACGAATCTGTGAATGGGAAATACCTTTATATATAAGTAGGTTCGAAGTAGGATTTTTTTTTTTTAAATGAAGCTTACGAATATTTATATATAAGGGTTATTAGTTTTTTTTTAATTAATTTCCCTTTATTAAAAAAGAAAGTCAAACTGATCGTAGATTAATCGGACTTTTCCTATGATTTAAAAATAACCATCCTTTTTTAAAAAAGTATGATGCAAAAAGGTAGGGTCTATGAGTCTCATGCTCTGTAGCTCTAAGACTTTTCGGAAAAAAAGCTTAATGAGTTACATTGAAGCTTGAGTAGGCTCACCTATTACCGCTAGGCGGGGGTAAAGGTCCCGGCAATCTGAGGATTACACAGTGATGGCCCACCCTATGGTGGCCTAAGTCCAATTATATCTAAGTATACAAATGATTACTAAAAACAAAACCCTCCCTTAATTCCCCAAGAAGGCCTATTGGGAGGGGCTTTTTTTTTTTTTTAAAAAAAAAAAGCTTACATCATTAAAAAACAATTAGTACAACTATAATACAAAAAAAAAAAGAAAATAATAAAACAAAATCTCATCAATAATTTTTAATTTTCACATGGCTAGCCCACTAAGCTTCCCAAGTGAAGTCACCAATTCTATTAAATCCTATTTCAGTTTCCTTAATTTAACCTATATTATACCTAGCTCGCTTAATATAAATTACTCGATATTAAATTAAGGAAATATTTTCTAAAAAATTGGAGTCGCCACCCAGCTCAATTGGTAAAAAATGAAATTAGGGTTCTTGGGTGGAATAATCCTAATTTGACAATTGGTCTGCAGATATTCTAAAAAAACGATTTTTAGAAAATTAAATCAAGAAAAACTAGGTTTAGGAGCTAACCTATTAAGACTAAGTTATCATGTAAAAATTAAAAAAGAATTGATGGGCTTTTATTTTTATAATTTTCTAAAAAATACTAAAAATATACCTAAATAAGCAAAAAAAAAAAAACTAAAGTGATTTTTTATTATTTTTTTTTATTATCAATTTCTAAAAAAAAGATCTTTTTTTTTTTATTTTTATATGGTTGTCCCGAAGGTACATACGTATCCGCTAATTGGGATTAAACCGACTGTAGTTCTCTTTTTATAAAATAGTTACTGGGTGGATTATTTTTATTTTGAAAACCGGGTCAGATTTACGTTTATTTATCAATATATTATTTTGTTTTAAAAAAAACCTAAGAAATCTAATTTTTCTGAATTAAATAAAACTCTAACTAACTAATTTTTTTTTTAAAAAAACTCAATTAAGATTTTTTTTTTTTTTTAAAATCACTACGTATAAAAAATCATTTTTTCTAAATCTTAATTGTAAGATATGTTGAAGTTACGCTTTAGATATGTTCATATGTATTTTTTTCAAATCTCAATAACTAGATACGTATCTCAATGTGTTTTTTTAAAAACAAAAAAACGATTTTACTAAAAACGTAATTTAACTAAATTTTATTAAACATTGGAATTATCTGAAAATCAAGCAAACAATATGGAAATATTAAAAAAAAACTTGAACTAAAATGAAAAATTAATTAGTAAAAATAATTGAATTAAAATAAAATAAATAACAAAATAAAAATTTCACCTACGAGTTGAGCCGTGTGTGATTAGAGGGTAAACGAACACTATTTTCAGATGTCCACGGCGTGATTGAGAGCGTGTTGATTGCTGTCTCCACTGATCATAAGTGTGATGGTTAATGCGTTAATGCTGTGGTCATGTATTTATGTGAGTTGGAGCGTGTGTCGCACGTTTGTGTACAGCGTGTGGGACTGCGGCAATTAAAGATGCATGGTAGGTTTCGGTGAAAGGGACATGTTACTCATGTTGTGTGCTTTTAGCTTTTGTTCGTTAATATGTATGTCCTTATGTGTTCGTAGAGTGGAGCGTCTATATGCAAGTGTTTCTATTAGGTGTGAACGTAGCAAGCTATTGGACAAGGCATTGTGGAGTGCTAGACTTTGGTTGTGAATTGTGTTGTATGTGTTGTACGCAATTAAGGGTTGGCGTGCGGGGCTGCATTGGCTATATTATGTTCGGTGTGTGTCGAGCGTTAGGGGCTATGGTTAGTTACTTCGTGGAATTTGTGTTGATGTGTTAGCTACTGTTTAGGGTGATGCATTGGGGTCATAGGAGCTATCTAGGGGCTACGACTGTTGTTGTATTACATAAAGCTTGAGGACGTTAACTGCTTTCCAAGCTTATTCAATTAGTGATCAGGCAATTATGGGATGTAGATCTGTATGGTGTTGCAGTGGGCTTTAGCTGATGCTAGCATTGGTGATGTACTATTGCTGATCGGTGTGATTTTGATGTGGAATTATTATGTTAGCTTGAGTGATTTTGTTATTGAAGTTGTGCAAGTGGTGACTTGTAAAGCTAGGCATGAATGTTCAGGCGATGGAGTGATATTGTAAAAGTGGGACTATTGTTAAAATAGTGAATATGTGTTGTGTAATTAAGAAAAATCGTCATCAACGTCACTTGCCAATTTATAAACCTCAAAACTAAATCTTTTATATTGTTTTAAATATA